>CM024581.1:13422233-14030983 GCA_014182395.1 Eucalyptus sp. ANBG9806169 | reverse complement strand
GATAATGAAAATAGAGATATTTTCTGTCACGCCCCAAACCTCGGGCACGCACCCATCCCTTACCTGGTCAATATAATAGCAGTGTCCCAGTACGCATTGCCGACCCTTTCATTTTTAATACGCAAGTGGTAGCACATAAATAAAATCCCAAGGCAATAAAACAATGGGATAGGAAAGTAGGGTTGCAAATTTCGACACCAACACATTCATTTTTATAAACAAACGGGTATATATACACTGTCAGGTTGTTTACAAGAATCGTCGGCTTTACAAAAAGGAACTGTCCTATGACCCTCTAGTCAAACATGCTCGTCGATTCTTCGATCTCCACCTTCCCAAACTTCAAGACTTCCGGTCCTCCGCCAACACCATCTAAGGACCTGAAAATGGTTATACAATAACCAGTGAGACAATGTCTCAGCGAGTTCTACTCCCTAAGACCCGATTAGTAAGTTAATACGCCATAAGGGCTGCCTATGCACAACACAGGTCAGAGGACTTACCTTGGCCTTAGATTCCACATGCAATTCAACACATTTCGAATAGACACCCAATCAATCACCACAGATCGAAACATCAATCAATCGACCTAGTCGATTACATGTCAATCAGACCATTCCCCGGTCATTTCAGTCAATACTATCTATGAGTCCAATTGAAATCCAAGACTATTCACCCTAGGTGATATATAGATAGTAGTTGCCCCAAAAGCTATTAATAGTATATCGTTTTGTCTCTAAGATGACCTATCGAGTCACCGAGCCGATATTATATTATACCATTCTATCTCCAAGATGACATATAGAGTCATCGAGCCGGTATTGCACACCGTTCTGTCTCCAAGACGACATATAAAGTCATCGAACCGATGTTGTACACCGTTTTGTCTCCAAGACGACATATAAGTCATCGAGCCGGTGTTGTATATCGTTCTGTCTCCAAGACAACATATAAAGTCATCGAGCTGGTGTGATACCCTATTTCTATTGTACACTCAATTTACTATTTTTATCATCCTCGATAAAAATACACGTGTGTGAATATACGGCCGACCTTAGCCTGTGGCATCCTAAAACTTCATGGCGACCTCTAGATGCTTTACAACCTATGGAAGGGTGATGGAAGTGTCATTGATCTATGTTGTGGCCTTTAGACCAAATAATTGTAATAGATTAATGGCCGAGCATCTAATGGATAATTATTTTGTTGGAAACGCGTCCTATGTCCATGTGAGACTAAGGATTTTATTGATGAGGAAATTATGTTTTTGGCCATGAATTTAATAAGTTGGATTTTTATTGATCTATGTTACAAAGTTTTATGGCCATATGAATTTGTAATTTGGTACTTTGTATAAGTGGGGATTAAGATGGATTATCAAAAGTAAACATGGACCATTTAAGTTTGGACCTTAGGCCCAAGAGTGTTGGGCCTAAAATGGGCCAAAAGGCCCGGCCCATAGAGCCCATGGGGCTGTCGATAGCATGGAGGGGGGGGGGGAGGAGCCGAATGGCCTCCTCCGAGTGTCTTCGGCAAGGGAGACATCTGTCTCCTTCTTGGGAACAAGTGTCCCTCCATCCAAAAATGTGGATGCATGCAAGTTTTCTTTTCAACCAAAAGGAAAAGGGGAAGGGGGTGGTCGGTCTAGGTGCCGAGAGAAAGGAGAGAAAGAGAGAAAGAGAGAAAGAGAGGAAGAGAGGAAGAAAGGAAGGAGGAGGTTCGTCGCCGCCATGTCCCGCCGTTGAGCCGCCGATTGCTTGCTGGAATTAGAGGCAAGCGGGATCCCTTGATCTACCCTTGCTTGCTGTGTTTTGTGTGTGATTGAATGGTGAAATCTCGGGTTGGAGGATGTGTAAAATTCGAAGTTACAAGAGTGGTGTTCTAGTCTAGTATTCTGTTTTTGAGAAAAACAGTTCGACCTTAGATGTTCTAGTGAATTGCATGTGATGTTCTAGTTCAAATTTGACTTCGACTTCTTAATAAATGTTGTAAAAGACTTATTGGAGAATAACATACTCAAATTTGAGACAAAATGAACAAATATAGGTAGGTGAAATCATTGTTCTTTGGAGGGACTAGATCTGGAATTTGTGGTGCCGACTCTTGATGAATTTGTGGACTGTAAGGTAACATTTTTGTTGAAATCTCACTTCAATTCCTAAACAAAAGTTGTAAAGGACACCTTGAGGTATAACATATCAAAAATTTAGAGGAAATAAATAAGTATAGGTAGGTGAAATCATTGTTCTTTGAAGAAAACTAGATCTGGAAAATGCTACTTCGACCTAGTACGATTCTGTGATTTTTATAAAATCATCTAGTCAAATTTTGATCTTGTGTCCTTAATGAAAGTTATATATAACATTCTGAGGAATAACATGCCGAAAATTTAGAAGAAACGGACATGGGTAGGTCGGTCAAACGAAATTTTTTCGAAAATAAACTAATATGGAATACCGGCACCCAGAACAGGGGAGATTAACCATCTATATCTATTTATCTAGAACGAATTGGATTTCGATTTCTTATGAGATATCTACCTCTAAGTCTTGTCTATAACATATCAAAATTTCAGAATTTTTGAAGTTCATTTGGGTATTTAACCGAAAATGTTTCTGAAACTATGCAAACTGAATTTTTAGGATTTTGAAAGCTGCTATGCGTGGACTGTGCTGTTTTGTGTGAGATCCTTTTGGTGTGGTGTTCTTCATTAGATATTTGCCTTTAGGCCTTGTCTATAATGTATTAAAATTGCAGAATTTTTGGAGTTCATTTAGGTATTTAATTGAAATTGTTTATGAAACTGTGCAAGCTGAAATGTTAGAATTTTAATATTGTGATGCATGGACCGTACTGATTTATGTGAGGTTTTAGTGGTGTGGTGTTCTTCATGAGATAATTGCCTCTAGATATTGTCTATAATGTATTAAATTCTTATAATTTATTAGGGCCAATTACTAAATTTTAAGGAGTGTTAACGTTTTATAATAATAATAAAAAAGTTTCCCATGAAATATAATGTTTTTGTGATTGACATTTGGCATTACATATAATATCAAAAGCTGAATTTGACCTTTGTTACCATCACATCATATGCCATATTGATATTGAGACACAATTGTGAAAATGAAATATGATAATGAGGATACCGTCGGAGGTGTGAGCCGACAATGCCCCGGGAGTGTCGGGATGCCCAGAGGTGAGTGCTAAATGCCTGGAGGTATGTGCCGGATGTCCTCGGGAGTTTCGAGATGCCCCCGGAGGTGTGTGCCGGATGCCCGGAGGTGTGTGCCGGAGGTTCCTCGTGATGCCAGGTTGGGTGCGAACGATAAAATGTGGGATGCAATTACTGGTCCTGGGAAAGAAAAATGTTGTGATCCAATTGAAAGATAAAATTTGGAATTGAATCGCGCGCATGGATGTGGGCATATATGCATGGCTCTTTTGATTATATATATACAAGTGCATGGTGGTATATGCACGTTGCATGGTGACATATGCATGGTTGTAAGGTGAGGTATGCTCAAATGTATGAATGATATGTACTTTCCCTTGATATCTTGATTGTTCTGTTTGAGTCATTGAGTAGTTTAATGGATATTTACTACTGAGTGGTTGTACTCACCCCTTGGGGACTAACATTTCAGATTGAAAAGATGCCTTTATCACCGATCGCGCGCGGTACCTTCTACGGCTTATCGTCTTACGTGGAGGTAGAGTGCATGGAGCACATTTGTGTCACCATTTGAGCATATCTAGTGATTATTGCTAGGTTCATTTAGTTGAAAATTGCTCGTCATTAGAATTAGGTCATTTGGTTAATTTAGATTGCTTATTTAATTGTTGCATTTCTTTAATTTCAAATTTCATGGAAAATAAAAAAAAAAAAATAGAATAAATTAATTTCATGCTTTAGGATAGGTTGCATACTTATTTATGTCATATAATTTAGGTCATATTGCCATGTCATATCATTTCATGTTAGATTAGTAGCATGCATTGCATGATTCTCATTAAATAAGTGAAAAAAAAAATTGCGTGTTAATTAGAAATCATATTTAGGACTGTCGATGTGAATTATGATCTAATATTGCAGATTGCTTTCATTTCTATAAGGTATGTCTTGCAATTTATTCATTGCTTTATCTGGGTGTTAAATTGGTGGTTTGCACACCCGTATGATCACCTCACATGTTAGGAAAGTAAATTAAAATCAATTCAAGTTGCCTACAACACATTTTTTTCAAAAATAAAAGAGAAAGGTACCGAAAGGGGTTAGAGAAATCTAGCGTAACCAAGTCCCCGAACTCACAATCTCTAGTTCGTAGAAGTAAAGTAAATCTTCCGTTACTTTACTTGGGTTTCTAATCGACCCACCAAAAATAGATTAGTGGCGATTCCTAATAAAAAAATCAATTGCATGTTAAGAACTTGAACCTAAGTCGCGAATTGGTATGGGTTTGGGAGAGCCCGAGCTAAGTTTAGGCTTAGTAATCCATTAGCCAAATGCTAGGTGATTCACCCGAAAATTGGTTGCGACACAACTTAATTAACCTAACCATGATTAATTAATCTTAACTAATCTAACCTAGGGTAGACTAACCTAACTAAACTAACCATATAACCAAAATAACCTAACTAACTAACCAACCTAACTAGCTAGTTACACTAACTAGGATTAACTACGAATCTTAATTAACACTAATCTAACTCCCTAAGCGCAATTAACTACCTAATCAAGAATTAGGGAGTTAACTCACTAGATTAGGATGGCGGCGGGTTCACGGCGATGGCGGTGCGATGGTGGTGAAAACCCGAGACAATCGTCTCTCCAACGGAGGCTCGACCAAGGCTGAAATCAGCCCAACAAGTCACGGCCAAGGGATTGGACTTGGTTCTGTGGGCTGAGCTGGTCGGGGTTGCTTGCGAGGCTGGGTTGGCGAAGCCAGTAGCGACAGGTTGAGGAGCTGAGCGGGTGGTGTTGCGGCTGGTGACTCGGCGGGACGGGCTGCTGGATGACTAGAGCTGCTGGGCTAGCAATGTGGTGGTGGTGAGGTGGTGGAGTGGAGCTAGAATGGTGCTGAGGTTGCTAGATGAGCAAGCTGGACGGTGATGCGGCGGCAAAGGGGATGATGGGCTCAGTTGGTCGTTGAGAAGCTGGGGTAGTGGCTGGTTGAGGCGGTCAAGCGGCTGGAGCTGGAGGCGTTGTGAAGGTGGCAAGTTGGTGGTTGGGCGGTGAATTGGAGGCGTGAAGGCGGTGAGGGATTGTGGGGTGGTGCGGTGATGGACGAGCGGGTGTGTGGCAGTGAAAGAGAAAAAAAATGGAGGGGATGGATTGATTGGCTGAAGCAAGAATAGAGGGGAAAATGAAATGAAGAGGAAAGAGAAGAAGTAGTAGGGGGAAGTCGATTGAGGCAGGTTGGCGCATGCAAGGAAGAAGAGAGGAGAATTGGAGAGAGAGAAGGGGAATAGGAAGGTCAAGGTTGCAGCCACTAAAAAGCCTTGGGAAATATCTTTGCACTTAAGTGTTATGCCCCAAAGTCTTCATGCCAAATTGTCAAGGGGCCACCCAATGAGAAAATAGCTCCAATTTCCCCCAATTAAGCCATTTTGGTGTAGAAAAACACACCCTTCTTAAGCCATCCGAATTTCCTTTGTTTTTCCATTTTGTCTGAAAACTGATTTTTTCTGCAAAATTCCGGGCTCGACGAAATTTCCTTGAAATACGAGACGATGTCCTAAAAATAAATTGTGACACGCTTGAATGTTTGATTCCCGAAACCGAATACAATTTCGTGGTTAAAATCAACCGAACGCGATTTTAGTACAACCTAACATATCGGGTAGCTTTTAGGGATTTTAGCGCGTTTGACTCGTGATCGATAATTTCCTATCCATGTTTGCACATCTCCGACTCGTAGACAACTCTCAGTTGTTGTAAAAATTACAAGGTTTTAATTACGTGTCCTGAGTACAATATTGATAGAAAATCGGTTTATTGCCATTCAACGCGAATTTCGCAATCATGCGGAATCACCAGCAATTCAATTACGTGTTTTAGTCGAATTGACTTATATCCCATCACTAATCGATTATAACGGTGTCATATTGACCCTTGTCGATTATTATGGTCGAGCAGTCGATTTCTGATCGAATTCTCAAGTCTATCGTGTTTATATCCGTTAATAGCTTCACCTAATAGATTAGTTAACTCGTGAGAGGCTAGCTCAGAGTAAAATGAGCATTGACGCGTCGACGAAACAACCATTTCCTATTATCGAGACGGGGTCGAAATTCAGGATGTCACATAGGTCTCGCCACGTATCTCATATGCTAGTAGAGCTTGTCTTCTGTATGGTTGAGATGGCTAACGTCGACCCAGGACTTTATGACCCAGTTATACCCACCCTAAAAGTGAAAAACGCTGACGTAAGCGTTTTCAATCTTTGGTCCTCAACAACCTTCATTCGATCGAGCTTGTAAGTAGTGTCATGCCTCAAACCCCAAGCGTGCGCACATCCCTTAGTGATCGATTTAAAAATGCGATGTCCCAGGATACATCGCTGACCCAATCTTTGTTTTTTTCTTTCAATTAAGCACATGCGGAAACGAATTAAATAAACCCCGGCCAATAACAAACATAGGGATAGTCAACACTAGGAACAATTTCCCCAAAAACAACGATTTCCTTTTTAACTGATTAACCCTAGGAAGTTTAATACTTATAAGCCTTTCTACGGCCACTTCCTTTCGACCCTCTCAAAAGCCTCAAGGCCAACCTAAACTTCACTAATGGCAAGGCCAGCCAAAGGGTGTTGCATCTCACGCCCACCACATTCGCACTTGGTAGATCTCCACGCTACGACCCTGAAAAATGTTAACCACGACAAGGTGAGATAAATCTTAGTAAGTCAAAACCCTAAACCTCAGTTAGGACGCAAATTCACCTCAAAGGCAATCCTAAGCACACACCATACAGAACTTACCTCGCCTCAGCGCGTACTTGCATGTTAGCTCAACACATATACCATCATAAGTGCAGCAAGCGCGGTTTAATAACCGAAACACATCATTTCAATCACATGGGTCCTGATTATAAGGCCAAACCATTATGACACGTCCCATATCGTGCCACACAATTTTGTTCCATAATCAGGCGCGGCTATCGCAACAATTTAGGTGTGTTCCAGTTATTACGACCCATTGGCCACGGTCAACTCAAAAGTCAGTGGTCATCCGGCGTAACTGGCATTGTCCCGCTCCATCGGGCACGGCAACGTCTAGAACCCCAACCTAGACGGTATTCCATAAAAGAGCATCGGTCCGACTTCCATTGCGACTCAGCTTCCAAACCCCCGCCGAGCATCCGATAAACTTCGGGCATTGTCCACAAACTCTCGTTGGGTGACAGGTTCCACTTAGTGACCATGCACACACGTCATCAATCAAACTCCTTTCTTATCTTCCGTCAATTAGCCCAAAACACCAAAATCCTTTTAAAACAATAAACCTTGCAACTCTTTTTTTTTTGTTCAAAACTTTCCGAAATAAATTTGTACGGGGTCACGTATTTGAAATTAACCCGCCAAACTTTGCATGCATCTAGTATAAAACCTTCTCATTTTATTGAGCAAATCAAATTCGGTGTCCAAACCCGACACCTTATTTATTTTCTATTTTCTTTTCCAACCACCTCTTTTTTGAACGAAACTTTAGTAACCGCTTTTTTTTTTTTTTTCGTTCAAAAATTTTAGAAATAAATTTGTTGGTGCTCACGTACTCAAAATTAATCCGTCAAACTTTGCACGCATCTAGTTTAAAACCTCATTGTTTTATTGAGCAAATAATTTTTGGTGTCCGGACTCGACAGCTCATTTACTTTCTATTTAATAGCCCATAAGGTCACCTTTTGTTATAGTAATAAACAACCAACATAGAGCAATCAACCTCATGATATCAGACATGAGTTCTCAGCATGGCAAACATCAACCAAATCACAACATATTCATTTCCCAGCAAGTAAGATACCAAGAACAACTACAAAACTACAATTGGCCCTAATCAGCAGAAACTGGGCCACTCGCACACCTCCAAGTTTAATCCCAGAAACATAATTAAAAAAAACTCATAAAATTCTCAAATTTGAATATATTATAAAGGAAACTTAAATGAACATTTTTCATGTAGACACCTTGACCCAAATCTTTTTAGATTAAGAGCAGTAAATCGCTCAAACTGTTACAAAAATTGTGTCAGTTTCCAGAAATTACGTTTTCAAAAATCAGTTTCGTTCGACATCCAAAACTTATCCGTTTGATCTGCAATTTTAATATGTTAAACTACAAGATGTGATGAACAACTTTTGTGAATGAACTATTCCGAAAATCAAACCCTAAGAGTTGATAAAAATCTTGTAAAGACAAAAAGGTCACCGGTTCCAGCACAATCCGAGATTCTATTTTGCAAATGACGAAGCTAAAATCTCATTCTTTTAAATCTCTAAAATCTTGAGTAAAATATATGTCATAACTGAAGATGTCTAGAACATTTCTTAAGATGAAAGAAACCTAAAATTCGTAGCATAGTTTAATCCATAAAAATTGCAACCAGCAAGTGTCCATTAAACTGATCTAAAGAGGAATCCACTAAACCAAGCTAAACCACCTTCATTAGTACTAATCTAACAAACTAAATTAACATTAATCCATCTTAAGACTAATCTAACGAAACTAGATTAACACGAATCCATCTTAAGGCTAATTAACACTAATCTAACCAACTAAGCGCAATTAACAACATAATAAAGGATTAGGGAGTTAACTCACCGGATTAGGACTACGGCGGGTTCACAGCGATAGCGCGACGGCGGTGAAAATCCAAAACTTCCGAGTCTCCAACGGAGCTCAATCGGCAAAGGAAACGACAGCAGGAGGATGGGGACGTGAGGGTAAAGTGAAAGCAGAAGGGAAGAAAAAGAGATTAAGGGGAAATGGCTGCTTCCGTAGAGAGAGAGGGGGGTGAGGTTCACGCATGAGCGAGGGGGGAGAGAGAGAGAAAAAGAAGAAAGTCAAGCCAAACAAAGAGCATGAAGGGGAAATGACTTTCTTCTTTTTCTCTCTCTCTTCTCCTCTCTCATTCGTGAACTCCCCCTCTCTCTACCGAAGTAGCCATTTCCCCTTCATCTCTTTTTCTCGCCTTTTGCTTTCACTTTACCCTCACGTTCCCTTCCTCCTGCTGACGTGTCCTTTGCCGATTGAGCTCCATTGGAGACTCGGAAGTTTTGGATTTTCACCGCCGTCACGCCGCTATCGCCGTGAACCCGCCGTTGTCCTAATCCGGTGAGTTAACTCCCTAATCCTTTATTATGTTGTCAATTGCGCTTAGTTGGTTAGATTAGTGTTAATTAGCCTTAAGATGGATTCGTGTTAATCTAGTTTCGTTAGATTAGTCTTAAGATGGATTAATGTTAATCTAGTTGGTTAGATTAGTACTAATGAAGGTGGTTTAGCTTGGTTTAGTGGATTCCTCTTTAGATCAATTTAATGGACACTTGCTGGTTGCAATTTTTATGGATTAAACTATGCTACGAATTTTAGGTTTCTTTCATCTTAAGAAATGTTCTAGACATCTTCAGTTATGCAATATATTTTACTCAAGATTTTAGAGATTTAAAAGAATGAGATTTTAGCTTCGTCATTTGCAAAATAGAATCTCGGATTGTGCTGGAACCGGTGACCTTTTGGTCTTTACAGGATTTTTATCAACTCTTAAGGTTTGATTTTCGAAATAGTTCATTCACAAAAGTTGTTCATCACATCTTGTAGTTTAACATATTAAAATTGCAGATCAAATGGATAAGTTTTGGATCTCGAACTAAATTGATTTTAGAAAACGTAATTTCTGGAAACGGACACAATTTTTGTAACGGTTTGAGCGATTTATTGCTCTTAATCTAAAAAGATTTGGGTCAATGTGTCTACATGCAAAAATGTTCATTTAAGTTTCCTTTAGAGTATATTCAAATTTGAGAATTTTATGAGTTTCCTTTATTATGTTTCTCGGATTAAATTTGGAGGCGTGCGAGTGGCCCAATTTCTGCTGATTAGGGCCAATTGTAGTTTTGTAGTTGTTCTTGGTATCTTACTTGCTGGGAAATGAATATATTGTGATTTGGTTGATGTTTTCCATGCTGAGAACTCATGTTTGATATCATGAGGTTGATTGCTCTATGTTGATTGTTTATTACTATTACAAAAGGTGACCTTATGGGCTATTAAATAGAAAGTAAATGAGGTGTCGAGTCCGGACACCAAAAATTATTTGCTGAATAAAACAATAAGGTTTTAAACTAGATGCGTGCAAAGTTTGACGGATTAATTTTGAGTACGTGAGCACCTACAAATTTATTTCTAAAATTTTTGAACGAAAAAAAAAAAAAAAAAAAAAAGCGGTTACTAAAGTTTAGTTCCAAAAAGAGGTGGTTGGAAAAGAAAATAGAAAATAATAAGGTGTCGGGTTTGGACACCGAATTTGATTTGCTCAATAAAATGAAAAGGTTTTATACTAGATGCATGCAAAGTTTGGCGGGTTAATTTCAAATACGTGACCCTGTACAAATTTATTTCGGAAAGTTTTGAACAAAAAAAAAAAAAGAGTTGCAAGGTTTATTGTTTTAAAAGGATTTTTGTGTTTTGGGCTAATTGACGGAAGATAAGAAAGGAGTTTGATTGATGACGTGTGTGCATGGTCACTAAGTGGAACCTGTCACCCAACGAGAGTTTGTGGACGATGCCCGATTTTTATCGGATGCTCGGCGAGGGTTTGGAAGTCGAGTCACAATGGAGGTCGGACCGATGCTCCTTTATGAATGCCGTCTAGGTTGGGGTTCTAGACGTTGCCGTGCCCGACGGAGCGGGACAATGCTAGTTACGCCAGATGACCACTGACTTTTGAGTTAACTGTGGCTAATGGGTCGTAATAACTGGAACACGCCTAAATTGCTGCGATAGCCGCGCCTGATTATGGAACAAAATTGTGTGGCACGATATGGGACGTGTCATAACGGTTTGGCCTTATAATCAGGACCCATGTGATTGAAATGATGTGTTTCGGTCATTAAACCGCGCTTGCTGCACTTATGATGGTATATGTGTTGAGCTAACATGCAAGTACGCGCCGAGGCGAGGTAAGTTCTGTATGGTGTGTGCTTAGGATTGCCTTTGAGGTGAATTTGCGTCCTAACTGAGGTTTAGGGTTTTGACTTACTAAGATTTATCTCACATTGTCGTGGTTAACATTTTTCAAGGTCGTAGCGTGGAGATCTGCCGAGTGCGAATGTGGTGGGCGTGCGATGCAACACCCTTTGGCTAGCCTTGCCATTAGTGAAGTTTAGGTTGGCCTTGAGGTTTTTGAGAGGGTCAATAGGAAGTGGCCGTAGAAAGGCTTATAAGTATTAAACTTCCTAGGGTTAATCAGTTAAAAAGGAAATCGTTGTTTTTGGGGAAATTGTTCCTAGTGTTGACTATCCCTATGTTTGTTGTTGGCCGAGGTTTATTTAATTCGTTTCCGCATGTGCTTAATTGAAAGAAAAAAAAACAAAGATTGGGTCAGCGACGTATCCTGGGACGTCACATTTTTAAATCGATCACTAAGGGATGTGCGCACACGCTTGGGGTTCGAGGCATGACACTACTTACAAGCTCGATCGAATGAAGGTTGTTAAGGACCAAAGATTGAAAACTCTTACGTCAGCATTTTTCACTTTTAGGGTGGGTATAACTGGGTCATAAAGTCCTGGGTCGATGTTAGCCATCTCAACCATACAGAAGACAAGCTCTACTAGCATATGAGATACGTGGCGAGACCTATGTGACATCCTGAATTTCGACCCCGTCTCGATAATAGGAAATGGTTGTTTTGTCGACGCGTCAATGGTCATTTTACTCTGAGCTAGCCTCTCACGAGTTAACTAATCTATTAGGTGAAGCCATTAAGGGACATAAACACGATAGACTTGAGAATTCGATCAGAAATCGACTGCTCGACCATACTAATCGACAAGGGTCAATACGACACCGTTATAATCGATTAGTGATCGGATATAAGTTAATTCGACTAAAACACGTAATTGAATTGCGGGTGATTCCGCATGATTGTGAAATTCGCGTTGAACGGCAATAAACCGATTTTCTATCAATATTGTACTCAGGACACGTAATTAAAACCTTGCAATTTTTACGACAACTGAGAATTGTCTACGAGTCGGAGATGCGCAAACATGGATAGGAAATTATCGATCACGGGTCAAACGCGCTAAAATCCCTAAAAGCTACCCGATATGTTAAGTTGTACTAAAATCGCGTTCGGTTGATTTTAACCACAAATTTGTATTCGGTTTCGGGAATCAAACATTCAAGCATGTCACAATTTATTTTTAGGACATCGTCTCATATTTCAAGGAAATTTCGTCGAGCCCGGAATTTTGCAGAAAAAATCAGTTTTCAGACAAAATGGAAAAACAAAGGAAATTCGGATGGCTTAAGAAGGGTGTGTTTTTCTACACCAAAATGGCTTAATTGGGGGAAATTAGAGCTATTTTCTCATTGGGTGGCCCCTTGACAATTTGGCATGAAGATTTTGGGGCATAACACTTGAGTGCAAAGATATTTCCCAAGGCTATTTAGTGGCTGCAACCTTGACCTTCCAATTCCCCTTCTCTCTCTCTAATTCTCCTCTCTTCTTCCTTGCATGCGCCAACCCGCCTCAGCCCAACTTCCCCTACTACTTCTTCTCCTTCCTCTTCATTTCATTTTCCCCTATGTTCTTGCTTCAGCCGATCAATCCATCCCCTCCATTTTTTTTCTCTTTCACTGCCACACACCCGCTCGTCCATCGCCGCACCACCCCACAATCCCTCACCGCCTTCACGCCTCCAATTCACCGCCCAACCACCAACTTGCCACCTTCACAACGCCTCCAGCTCCAGCCACTTGACTACCTCAACCAGCCACTGCCCCAGCTTCTCAACGACCAACTGAGCCCATCATCCCCTTTGTCGTTGCATCACCGTTCAGCTTGCTCTTCTAGCAACCTCAGCACCATTCTAGATCCACTCCACCACCTCACCACCACCACATCGCTAGCCCAGCAGCTCCAGTCGTCCAGCTGCCCATCCCACCGAGTCACCAGCCGCAACATCACCCGCTCAGCTCCTCAACCCGTCGCTACTGGCTTCACCAACCCAGCCCCGCAAGCAACCCCGACCAGCTCAGCCCACAGAACCAAGTCCAACCCCTTGGTCGTGACTTGTTGGGCTGATTTCAACCTCGATCGAGCCTCCGTTGGAAAAATGATTGTCTCGAGTTTTCACCACCATTGCACCGCCATCGCCGTGAACCCGTCGCCGTCCTAATCTAGTGAGTTAACTCCCTAATCCTTGATTAGGTAGTTAATTGCGCTTAGGGAGTTAGATTAGTGTTAATTAAGATTAGTGGTTAATCCTAGTTAGTGTAACTAGCTAGTTAGGTTGGTTAGTTAGTTAGGTTAGTTTGGTTATATGGTTAGTTTAGTTAGGTTAGTCTACCCTAGGTTAGATTAGTTAAGATTAATTAATCATGGTTAGGTTAATTAAGTTGTGTCGCGACCAATTTTCGGGTGAATCACCTAGGGTTTGGCTAATGGATTACTAAGCCTAAACTTAGCTCAGGCTCTCCCAAGCCCATACCAATTCGCAACTTAGGTTCAAGTTCTTAACATGCAATTGATTTTTTATTAGGAATTGCCACTAATTTATTTTTGGTGGGTCGATTAGAAACCCAAGTAAAGTAACGGGAGATTTACTTTACTTCTACAAACCAGAGATTGTGAGTTCGGGGACTTGGTTACGCTAGATTTCTCTAACGCCCTTTCGGTACCTTTCTCTTTTATTTTTGAAAAAAATGTGTTGTAGGCAACTTGAATTGATTTTAATTTACTTTCCTAACATGTGAGGTGATCATACGGGTGTGCAAACCACCAATTTAACACCTAGATAAAGCAATGAATAATTTGCAAGACATACCTTATAGCAATGAAAGCAATCTGCAATATTATATCATAATTCACATCGACAGTCCTAGATATGATTTCTAATTAACACGCAATTTCTTTTTTTTTTCACTTATTTAATGAGAATCATGCAATGCATTTCATGAACCTAATCCTAAATTATTTATGTCATATAATCTAACATGAAATGATATGACATGGCAATATGACCTAAATTATATGACATAAATAAGCATGCAGCCTATCCTAAAGCATGAAATTAATTTATTCTATTTTTTTTGTATTTTCCATGAAATTCGAAATTAAAGAAATGCAACAATTAAATAAGCAATCTAAATTAACCAAATGACCTAATTCTAATGACGAGCAATTTTCAACTAAATGAACCTAGCAATAATCACTAGATGACCAGCATTTCATGAACCTAATCCTAAATGATGTGTGCATGATTTTTTTGTATTTTTTATAAAAATTCGTAATTAAAATCACTAAAAATAAAAATCTAACGAAAGTGAAATGTTATCTATTCTAAATACATGCATTTAAAAAAAAATCTAACTAACCTATCATGCAATCAATTCTAATCTACATGGGATGCAAATGCAATTTTTTTTTTTTTTTTGTATTTTCAAGATAAATAAAACAATTAAAAGATAAACACCAAATCATCTATCATCATCAAAGATATTATCCACCGTTCGAATTTGGAAACGATATCTAATCAAACTTGATTATTTCGCTAATAAAATCGATAAATTGATCTTAAGCCTTAAAGATCAAGATATCAATTTTATTCCCGTGTGATTAATTATTTCATCTAAAGTCTGAAATAAAAAATTGGCGTGCGGTTGTGGATTAAGCAATAAATCCTAATTGGGAATGCGCTTATCATTCAAATAGACACGTAAGATACTGAAAAGCATGTTTTAGGCAATAAATATCCAAATCAAATTTAGATAAGATAATTACCTAATTTCGTGAATGATATTACCAAATTTGAATGAGGATCGCAGACTGTGGCCAGTGGTGTTGTCTCACGGATGCTCAGCGGGATGCTCACGGTGAAGGGCAAAGAGTTATCATGGTGAAGGCTCAAGGACCATCAAGAATTATTGACGTGCAATAATATTGATCAACACTCATATGCACTCAAACAGCAAAGAAAGCCAGGTCAACGTGCTCTAATCATGAAAACACCGATTTGCACGATTCATAGTGGATCCAAGATGAAACACCAACAGTTTGACTCTAAATTGACCCTTGTTATCCCAATCCTATCGACATGAACAAATTATGATATTACACTTCCCAAGCTCATAAGCCAAGTCCACGATTTTTAACTCCAGTTGGACTCGGTAAATTAATGATGGCTAGATCAACTTCAACCTGTAAACAAGTCAAAACCAATCTCAAACTTACCAGTTGAAAGGAGCACACAATTTGATGGAGGTCAGCAATCGTTCATTGATAGCACCGATTCAGCGATGACTTAAATTGACCATGGGCTATCGCGGATGAGTTTTAGGACAGCGAGGTGGCAATTTGTATGGATGCGAGCCTATGGATGACAAGCAAGAGAAGATCGCGTTGGGACTGTCTTTGCTTTAGAGTATCTTTTGTGAGTCTTTTTATTGCATGCTTCCTTTTCTTCCGTATCTCCTCCTGGATGGGTTACACTAGTGGAGACGTCCCTCCTTGTAACCTGCAGGAAAAAATAAAAACTTTTGGTCTCTCTCTATGTGCATATCGTGGCTGTCTCTCGATCGGGCGGTGCTTGACGACCAAAGAAGGGCTGGATTGGCGAGGTGGATGGCGGATTGAAGCAACACGAGGCTTCGACGCGGGTTGCTGCGTGGTGGAGATGCAGGCGAAGCAACTATGGGTAGTGTCGTCGAGCTTAAGGGGATGGCACGGCGGGGCATGGGTCTTTGTGACTCACGGGTGGATAGGAACGAGATCACAGCAGGGCTCAAATCGGTGGCTTCACGGATCACGGTGATGGCTCGGGGTGTTGGCCTCTTTGGAGAAACCTGCAGGAAAGATAGCAAACAACGGCAACTTTGGGCATCCGAACTGAAGGAGTTGGGACGAAGGACATCGCTGAGTTGCTGCGTTCTGGGCTACGCTGGTCTCCGCGGATTCAAACCAAAGTGAGGGCAGCGTGTTGATGATGCGACACAAGCAGTGCTAGAGCAAGGATGGGCACAGTCATCTTTCTGCAATGTCAGAGACCCACCTGTTTCTGCATCCCTTTGACCTATAGTCAATGGACGTCTCCCCCTATTCTCTTTCTCCCTCCTTTTGTGTCCTGCTGGCTTTTCCCTTTTCTTGTTGAGTTTCTTTTTTTCTCAAGAACGAAGAGATGTCCTTTTTTAACAAATTTTTTTCTTTTGTGTTGAATTTTTTAGCTCACAATCGAGAAAAACCCCCCGAAAAATATAACCCATCTTGAATGGCCATATATTCAATGTGTGGCGCCCCTTTTTTTCTTTAGTGTAGCAACCCTTTTCTTTAGTGTAGCAACCCTTTTTTCTTCAAATCGACATCGACAAAGATTTTTCCCGAACGCAATATTTGTTTTTGATACAATTCAGGATTGCAAAAGGTTTTTTTTTTTTTTTTTTTTTTTTTTTTCAAATTTCAAATCCTGCAAAGATGAACTCGTCATATCTCCTCGAGAATACGGGCTTGGGCCAATTTGCTCTCTTCGTGGGCTTAGCCCGATCTGTCAATTTAAAGCTCAGAACCACTAATTCGAACTCATCCATTACCGATCAATAAATGCAAAAAATGCAAATTAGAAGTAAATGCACCTAAAATTATATGCTATGCAATTAATTATTTTTTCAGGGATAAAATTAGCCTCTATTTTTTAATGCGATAAATGACTAAACGGGTCGCCAAAATTTAGGTGTCAACAAGTTGGATTTACTTAATTAATCACAATTTATTTAATTAATCGTAATTAGCGTAAATTGTGACGGATTAGCTGTCTTTCAGAATTTTGTGCTCATTCTCATGGATGAACTTTTATGTGAAATTGATTACTTATACGTGCAATTGAAAGCTTGGTGGCCATTATGGATTGTTATTGCAAAATTTGATTTTATGGTGTTTAAATAGAAAAATATTGGGTGTCGATTTTGACGCCAAATTTTTATGTACTATATAAAATTGTGGAATTTTGAATGAGAGCGTACTATGTTTAATGGTTCAATTTAAATACGTGACCACGCATGATTATTGTTACTGAGATTTTTAATACGCAAAAAAGTGGTCAAGTTCATTATTAAATACAAGGTATTTAAATGCAAAGCACGGTGTTCTTGGCCAAGTATGTGCTCGTGTGGTCACTAAGTGGAACCCGTCCTGATGTGTATGATTACACGGGACGATGCTCCTCAGTGGAATGCCGTCTAGGTGGAGAATGCTAGACGTTGCCATTTGCGGATGGATTTCGGAACGAAGCTCCTCAGTGGAATGTCGTCTAGGCGGACGATGCTAGACGTTGCCGTGCCCGACGGAGCGGGACGACGCCCGATTATGTCAAATGACCACCGACTGTTGAGTTAGCTGTGGCCAATGAATCGTAATAATTGGAACACGCTTGAATGATTGTGATAGCTACGCCTGATTATGGGACAAAATTGTGAGGCACGGTATGGGACGTGTCATAACAGTTTTGTCTTATAATCGGGACCCATGCGATTGAAATGATGTGTTCCGATTATTAAATTATGCTTGCTACATTGATAATAGCATATGTGATGAGCTAACGTGCAGGTACGCGTCAAGGCGATGTGAGTTTTGTATGTGTGTGTTTAGGACCGCCTTTGAGGCGAATTTGCGTCCTAATCGGGGTTTAGGGTTTTGACTCACTGAGATTTAGCTCACCCCGTCGTGGTTAAATATTTTCAAGTCCCTAGTATGGAGATACGTCCACTTACTAATATTTTCAAGTCCCTAGTTAATTGGGACAATTAATTATTTTGGGAGTACTAATGTATTAGTACAAGTCTTACTACCAGCTTAGTGATGAACCTAGAGATGTCACACACCATAAACAATTAGGATAACGTGGAACAAGAGAGAAATATTATTGCAAATGTGTTTGCAATTATTACAATCGAATTGAGTTGATTTGAAATTAAATTAAATGAGATTTAATTTAATTTGTATCATAGTCACGAGCCTACTTGCATATGATGCACACGCATGCGCAAGGTGGATACATATTTATATATTCCAATTGTACATATAAAGATTATGTTCTTATTATTTTTAAAGTGGATTGATTAATTATTTATTTATTTGTTTAATTAATTAATTAATAACTAATTAAGAAAAATTGAAGCTTCATGCATTTGCACGAATTCGTGCACATGCACGAAGCAAGCATGGATGGTCAACAACCGCTGACCATCCATGCATGATCGTTCGTGACCATCCATGCATGATCGTTCGTGCATCGGCGGATGATCGCAACGGTTGCCGATCGTCCATCGATCAGCAACCGTTGCTGATCGGTTTTATTTTTATTTAAAAATTGATGTTTTTGCGATATAACATGGGGTTGCAAAAATAGAGATTTTTTGTGTGTGTTCTTTTGTTGTCTAAGAGACGCAAAAACGAAAAGAAATTGTCTCTAGTTCGGGCTGTGACTAAAGCATCAAGATACAGCAGATTGTCTCCACGAGATTGCTAGCACGATCATAGTGGTGAATATCCGAAAGTTCTCTCTTCCATTCGACGTCCATTGTTGGTGTGTATGAACTAGAGGTCCAATGTTTGTGGGGCTCGAACTGTAGAATATCCAAACCAATTCGTATAAAACGCGCTTCGAGAGGTCATTCATTTAACTCACTTTCTGTATTCAGATTTTTGATTAAAATGCACGAACAACGCCTTCGAAGAATCATGTATAAAATATATCATCTTCGTTTCCGCTGTGTACTTTTGTTAAATTTTACCTATACATGATTCATGAAACCCCAATAGTGGTATTAGAGCCAACCTTAGGCGTTTTTCATGCGTTTAATTGATTTATAGTTCAAAGATATTTTTGCGTTCGAATGGCCAATTTATTTTGTTAAGAGAATTGGTTCTCTTGCTCTTATGTGGTCTATAGAAGTTGATCAATTTATGTGATAAATTTAATCAACTAAGCAAAAATTAGAACTAAATCAATTTTGAATCAAAAATCCGTAACTTGTTATACTTTATGTTTATAGTCTGTGAATGATTCGTGATTGTAAATTTAAAGTTGACAATGCAACTTCTGTTCGGAATCACGCTCGTGAAATCTATTTCATCAATTTTGATTTCTTGACGTGGTTTGCGCTGTTCGACTTTAAATTTGATTAAATGCATAATTTTATCTATGCCTTCCGGAGCTTTAAATTTTGAATTTATGGCTCGTAAGGAAGGGTGGTAATCATGGAAAAATCCCCAATCATAATGATTGTCGTATGGTTGAATATATGATGATTACAGGTATTCATTTTTGGGGTTGTAATTATTAAATGGAGGCTGCGTCCTTACTTTTATATTTATTTTTATTAAATGTAATTTTAGTATAGTTTAGTATTTCAATTGTTGATGTAAATGCTACAAGAGAGGAGGAGCCATTGGAGGAGTCATTAAGCCGGTGAGCTCTATGGGCCCGGTCTTTGAAGAGTTCAAAGATTGAAGAAGAAGTGAAGAGCAGGTCCATATTATTAAAACATTAAAAGGGCTATATGGGTCTCTTTGGCTTGAGACCCATTGAACCATAATTTCATGATCACCACATAGGATAGATATTTATGTGATATCTATTTATTTATTGTGTTATGTTATCATGCATGTTAACTAGTTAACGTGCAAAGTGAGACCTTTAATAATGACCCAAATCTCCTTATTAACAATATTAAGTCGAAATGGGTTTCGGACTCATGGCTTTCCATCGTCATGGCTTGATTTAATATTATAGTGGTTAACTGATCGGCTATGGATACATAGGGGTTAATTACCATTCATAATATTGGACCACTCCATTATGCATGTGATGTTATGGGGTTGGAGCCAAATGATTTCTAATAACTGTCAGGTGAGGGAATCATTTGTGCTTTCAATACTTACATGAGACGATGGGCTAGACTTAACTATGATCATGATGCCAATAACTGTTAGGTGAGGCTTTCATGGTCTAGAGGCCAAAGTTATGATTGGGACTCGCATATGATGCGTTGAACAAGTTGGTTCACTCCCTAAGTTCATAGAACACCAATAACTGCTAGGTGAGGTGGGCTTTGGGCTAGTGGGACTCCAATCCCCACTAGTAATCTTTACCCAACAAAGATTACCACTTCACATCTTAATGAGTATGGGATTCAAATATAAATTTAGTGGGAGGATCTATTTCATTTAAAGGCCAAAATGAAATAGTTACTTTGAAAGATACAATGGCTAACAATTTATTTTCTACATCAGGTATATTATTACTTTGAAAATGGTGACCACAAACCCACTCGCTTCTATACTTGACAAGAATTGTTTGACTAGACCCAATTTCACTGACTAGGTGAGGAATTTGAGAATTGTTCTCAATTCAGAAAAAATTGGGTATGTGCTTGATGAAAAGACGCCAACCTCGTTTCCTGAGGGTGGGACCCAAGAGGAGCGTGTCACTTATGATAAGTGGCGTGGCGATGACTTAAAAGTTAGGTCATAAATGCTTGCTTCAATGAATAATGAATTACATAAGAAGTATGAATCTATGGAAGATGCTAGGTCAATCATTTTGCATTTAAAGGAATACTTTGATGAGAATGGCCGAACCTCTAGATATGAGATATCTAAGGCATTGTACCATATAAGGATGGCTGAAGGATCATCAGTTAATGATCATGCTTTAAAAATGATCTGGCAGAATTGGCTAGGTTGAATCTCGTTATGGACAACGAATTAGCAGTGGATTTGATCCTACAATCTTTACCCGATTCCTTCTCTGGTTTTGTCCAAAACTTCCACATGCATAAGATGGAGAAAACTCTCGCTGAGTTACATAGCATGCTGGTAGTTTATGAGAAGGAAATGCACAACACGAGACCAAATGTAGTGGCTATGGCAAAGGCTTCTTCTTCAAGGGGTAAGACTATTTTAAAGAAAAAGAAATGGAAGAGGCCTGCCAAACCTGTTATGCAACCAAAACCCAAGATTGATAAAGGGAAATGTCATTACTGTGGTGTCAAAGGGCACTGGAGGAGGAACTGTAGGAAGTACCTCGCGAGCTTGAAGGTCAAGCCCAATGACCAACCTTATGAAGATATGGTGTCTATGCTTATTGAAACTAAACTTATGCTTAGTGCTAAATCCAGCTCATGGGTTCTAGATTCTACTACAACTTTATATATTTGTATGTCTTTGCAGAATTTGGAAATAAGCAGGATGTTAGGGCAAAATGAGATTGTCCTGACATTTGCCAATGGAGCAAGAGTTGCTGCGTTAGCTATAGGGACTTTTCGTTTATGTTTGCCTTCTGGAGATGTATTGGTTTTAAACAACTATTTGCATTATAAGAATGATGTTAGGAACATCATCTCTATACCTCGTCTAGGTAAAGAGAATTATGAATTTTCTTTTGCTGATGATGAATGTTCTATTTATCATAATAGAAGATGTGTCGGTTCTAGCTTATTAACCAACAATCTTTATACCATTACAATGTCCGATAATGTGATTACCGATGTCAATAAGCAAATAGAATTGATATAAATGCCATAACTAATAAACGCCCTAGAGACGGTCCAAATAAAAAGTATGTTTGGCATCTCCGATTAGGTCATATTGGAGAAGACAGAATTAACAAGTTGAGTAATGATGGGTATATTGATCCATCAAATTTTGAGTCATACTCGACTTGTGAGGCATGTCTTATAGGAAAAATTACCAAAATGCCATTTGTGGGACATAGTGTGCGAGCTGCTGACATATTAGGATTAATACATACAGATGTATGTGGACCAATTAATGAAACTGCTAGAGGTAGTTATAATTACTTCATTACCTTCACCGATGATCAATCACATTATGTTTATTTATACCTCATGAAGTATAAATCTGAATCCTTTGAAAAGTTCAAGGAATTCAAGGCTGAAGTTGAGAAACAAACAGGAAAATGTATTAATGCTCTTCGATTGAATCGAGGAGGTGAATACCTTAGTATTGAATTCCTGGACTATCTTAAAGAGAATTACATTTTATCACAATGGACACCTCCTGGAACTCCAGAACATAATGGTGTATCCGAACGAAGAAATCGTACTTTATTAGATATGGTGCGATCTATGATGAGTTACACTGATTTGCCAATATCCCTTTAGGGATATGCCCTTGAGACAGCTGTATATATATATTGAATAGAGTGTTGTCCAAATTTGTTCCAACTACGCCCTATGAGATATGGCATAGTAGGAAACCTAGTCATAATCATATTAAGATTTGGGGTTGTCCAGCTTTCGTGAAAAAGCTGAAAATGGAAAAATTGGAGGCAAGATCTAAACAAGGTCGCTTCTTGGATATCCAAAGGAAAACACTTGGATATTATTTCTATTTTCATTCAGACCAAAGAATTTTGGTAAGCAAGCATGCTTCTTTTTTGGAGAATCAATTCGTCCAAGAAGGTGGTGCTGGGCGGAAAATAGTCTTACAAGAAGAAAATAATGAAGTACCAAACAACCGAGTTAAGATACCAATCTTTGATTCAGTGGGAGCTTCTGATACACAACTTCTTAGGAGAAGTGCGAGAACGTCTCACCCACCTACTCGTTATAGACACTCAATTGATCATATTGAACCATTATTCATTGTGAATGATAGTGATCAACATGGTGATCCTAAAACCTATGAGGAGGCGATGTCGGACATTGATTCAGGTATGGCTTGAAGCCATGAAATCTGAAATGGATTCAATGTATTCCAATGAAGTTTGAACCTTAATTGACCTGCCTAATGGTATTATACCAACTGGCTGTAAATGGATCTTCAAGAGGAAGATGAATGCTGAAGGTCAAATTGGAACTTACAAAGACGGCTGGTGACGAAAGGATATCGTCAAAAAGAATGAATTGATTATGAAAAAACTTTCTCACCTATGGCCATGCTAAAATCCATTCAGATTATGTTGGCTATAGGTGCACACCTTAATTATGAGATATTCCAAATGGATGTTAAAACGGCTTTTCTAAATGGTTTTCTCGATGAGGACATATATATGGAACGGCCACGGGGTTTCGAATCCAATAGTGAAAAACGGAAGGTGTGTAAGCTTAAGAGATCCATTTATGGACTCAAACAAGCCTCCAGAAGTTGGAATATCTGTTTTGATGAGGTAGTCAAATCATTTGGCTTCATCAAAAATCTGGATGAACCTTGTGTATATAAGAAGATTAGTGGGAGTGCAATTGCATTTCTAGTTTTATACATCGATGATATACTTTTGATTGGGAATGATGTACCGATGATATCATCGATAAAACTATTCTTGTCACAAAAATTCTCCATGAAAGATTTAGGAGAGGCAACCTACATTTTAGGTATCAAGATCTATAGAGATAGATCAAGACGATTGATTGGCCTCTCACAGTCTACGTACATAGACAAAGTGTTAACACGTTTTGACATGCAATGTTCCAAGAGAGGATTATTGCCTTTTAGGCAAGGGATCCGTCTTTCTAAGGAGATGTGTCCCAACACTCCTGAAGAAAGAGAGCGGATGGCAAAGATACCATATACATCCGCTATTGGAAGCATAATGTATGCTATGCTATGTACTAGACCTGATATTGCGCATGCTGTGAGTATTACTAGTAGATATCAATCTGATCCAGAAGAAGAGCACTGGGTAGCAATCAAGAATAATCTTATGTACTTGCCAAGGACTAAAGATTTATTCTTGATATATGGAGAAGGAGGATTTAAAGTTGTAGCTTATACAGACGTCTGGGTTTGTCTTTACATTCAAAGGTGGCGCAGTTAGTTGGAAAAGTTCCAAACAAAGCATAACTACCGATTCCATCACTGAGGCAGAGTATGTAGCCGCTTCTGAAGTCGCAAAGGAAGCCGCTTGGATGAAGAAGTTTATTTCTGAACTTGGAGTTGTTCCTTCAATTGAGCAACCGATTACATTGTTTTGTGACAACAATGGGGCGATAGCTCAAGCTAAGGAACCAAGGTCTCACCAAAAGTCCAAGCACATTGAGAGACGCTTCCATCTCATCAGAGAAATTGTTGGGAGAGGTGATATCGCCTTGCAGAAAATTGCCTTGGCGGAAAACGTGGCAGATCCCTTCACTAAGGCCTTACCTCAATCTTCTTTTGAAAGGCATATTGACAAAATGGGTTTGAGGTACCAGACAAGTTGGCTTTAGTGCAAGTGGGAGATTGTTGGACGTATGCCCTAAAGCTACTATGTAATAGTTATATATTAGGGATTTCAGTTGTACTATCATTATTATTATTTAATTAATGGCAATGATGTATTCATTCATTTGTCCAATTATTTTATATTTATGAATGATTCCATAAGATCAGTTGTAACTAGACCTATTATTGAGACGTTAAGAATATATGTGACAGGTTCATAGTTAGACTAAATATTTAAATCGTTCCCGGTCAATGGATTATTGAGTGGATATTAATAATCTTGCCGAGACCGTTGTGTTCTTAACTTCACCATTAAGTATTGGATACTTAAGGGAATGATGACTCACAAGTTATTGGGTATTGTGATGCCTGAGTTAAGAACACGAGTGTTTGTATTAGACAAGTTCACTGAACATGACGCATATGGAATGATTAGCAACATGGAAGCTTTTAACGTGTTCAATGTCTAATTGTTCATGCTCTGGTCTTGTGTAAATAATCCTTAGACCTGAGGCACAGTGTTAACTTGTGTGTCAAATAATTATGGTTCACGGGTGCATGTAATGCTGGGTCGTTGATCCGTCTTTATACCTAATGGTCATAGTTTGTTCATATACAAAGTTGCACGTGTGCGCAATATAAAATTTGTCTCCTTGTTAAATGCAAGGTATAATAATGATGTCCTATGCGATCTAATGTGACACTACATTGAAATCCTCAGCCGGAGTTGTAACCGTGAATAAATTGTTTATCTCTCAAATAAAATGCATGTCAATTAGATTTGTGCATATGATCGAATTGGTCACTTGACAAATATTCCATGGTCTTTGTTTGATCGGGACATAGTAAGACAGAAGGATTGAATTACACTATAGCCAAAACTGACAAGTTCATTATGTTCTTAAAGCATTCACACTATCTGGGTAGCCATGACATATTGCTAGATGTCAATCATGGCTTGTAGGACCCAAAGATTAATCGGGACAATTAATTCTTTTGGGAGTACTAATGTATTAGTATAAATCTTACTACCAGCTTAGTGATGAACCTAGAAATGTCACACACCATAAACAATTAGGATAACGTGGAACAAGAGAGAAATATTATTGCAAATATGTTTGCAATTATTACAATCGAATTGAGTCGATTTTAAATTAAATTAAATGAGATTTAATTTAATTTGTATTATAGTCACGAGCCTACTTGCATATGATGTACACGCATGCGCAAAGTGGATACATGTTAATGTATTCCAATTGTACATATAAAGATTATGTTCTTTTTATTTTTAAAGTGAATTGATTAATTAATTATTTATTCGTTTAATTAATTAATTAATAACTAATTAAAAAAAAATTGAAGCTTCATGCATGTGCACGAAGCATGATGGTCAGCGGTTGCTGACCATCATGAACGAAGCATGAATGCTGACCATTGTTGCTGACCATCCATGCACAAGATCGTGCATCAGCGGACGATCAGCAACAGTTGCTGATCATCCATCGATCAGCAACCATTGCTGATCAGTTTTATTTTTATTTAAAAATTGCTGTTTTTGCGATATAACATGGGATTGCAAAAATAGAGATATTTTATGTGTGTTCTTGTGATGTCTAAGAGACGCAAAAACTAAAAGGAATTGTCTCTAGTTCAGGCCGTGACTAAAGCATCAAGATATGGCGGATTGTCTCCACGAGATTGCTAGCACAATCATAGTGGTGAATATCCGAAAGTTCTCTCTTCCGTTCAACGTCCATTGTTGGTGTGTATGAACTAGAGGTCCGACGTTTGTGGGGCTCGAACTGCAAAACATTCGAACCAATTCGTATAAAACGCGCTTCGAGAGGTAATTCTTTGAACTCCCATTTTATATTAAGATTTTTTATTAAAATGCACGAACAACGCCTTCGGAGAATCATGTATAAAATATATTTTTGTTTCCGCCGCATTCTCTTTGTTAATTTTACCTATACATGATTCATGAACCCCAACATATCCGTTCGTCGCTCCACAGTGATCAAGCATGCACAGTCCAGAGCCAAATCGCGAGCCTGCCATGTCGGATTCGAACTCGAGGTTTGACCTTGTCCACTTTTTCTCCGAATTTTTTCTTTCTTTGTCTAGAAGTTCCGCAAAATTTGGAGGATAATGAAAAACTCTGGAATGGGCGAGCTCAATTTTAGTTTTGTAGGCGCGTTCTGTTTTTCGTCATGTTGGTGATGATGAGAACTTGCCGCTGATAAAGCAAATGACCTGTCGACTTTCCATGTTTCTTTCGTTTCACTGGTTTGCCTTAGTGGTAGCTTCTGTCTTAATATGCGTGAGGTTAACCAGTACCCTCTTTTTACGGGTTATCTTTCAGGGTTGCTGCTGATATGATTTGCAATGGTTATCCTAAATCGGTTCCAACTGGGGTAGACTATGCTAAATCGGTTCCAACTGGGGTAGACTATGCTGAAATCGTTGTCGTACGTCACGGAGAAACGGACTGGAATGCTGATGGAAGATTTCAGGTTTTCTATGCTTCTGGAATGCAATCGTTGTCGTACGTCACGGACTGGAATGCAATGGTTATCCTAGATCGGTTCCAACTGGGGTAAACTCTGGAATGCTGCATTGGGCCACATAAATCTATAATTGCATTGTGAATCAACCAGTACAAGGCTTTGCTTGAGAATACTATTTTGATTTTCATATTCTTTTTTTCCTATATAAAATTGGAACCTATGATGGCAAGAAAACATTCAGGATGAGCCCAAAAGATGATAGAGAAGATGTAATGGCAAAGTATATGTACACTCTACCGCTAAGGTTTCATATCTTCTACTACTGTTTTTGTGATTGTGGAATCAATATTCATTCCACGATAGGAGATGCCTAATCGAATTAGAGAAAAAAGCATTACTAACTTGTAATTTCTCTGTGTTTATGAAAGGGTTTGAGCAAATATATCTCTAATTGTGCCGATATCTGTGTTGACACCTAATTTTGGAAAAATAAAATTGCATTTTGAACAAAAGGAAAATAAGGGGAAGATCAATATGATTTGGTTATGAATGGAATGTGGAAATTCTGATTAGCAATCTTTGCTCCGGCGAATTTTCAAATCATAATAAATGTGGAAGGAAATTCTCGATCAAAGAAATCAGGTGAATAAAAGGGCAAGGATTTTGATAAAATGGAAAGAATCAAAACATTCGAGGAAAAATCAAACCGATTGCAAGATTTTGCTCCAATTTGCAGACTATAAATTGAGGCAACGAAAAAAGAAAGCTCAAAAATTGCCATGGAAGATGGTGCTCGGAACCACTATAAAAAGGAGACCAAATTTTGTGAAAAAGGGAGGAGGAGAGTGGAGCTCACAAGGGAAAAAAAATGGTGAGAAAACATAGAGAGGTTCGATAGACAATCTCTCAGAGAGGAGGCGATTTTCAAAAAATTCAGAGCAAATGTGAGGAAGGTTTTCTCCTTCGTTTCTTTCGAGTTCAAATTTCTTTAGGGGAGTCAACGATCTAGAGAATTCTTCGATTGGTCTATTGGATGGTACAGTCCTCTTGACGATGCCCCATGTTCATCATGCTTGATGGATATTGACGACAAGCATAAAGCTAAGTCGAGCTTCTTCTTTTTTTAAGTTTGATTGTGTGCAATTCCAATTTGCTATTCGCACTAAGGTGATTTTTTTTTGTTTCTTGCCTAGATTAAACTCCTACATCTTCGACGATAATTCCAACAGCGAGACATCGAAGTGGCCAACGTAGCTAAGCGCTAATTGCCATCCAGTGATTTCACTGTGATAAAACCGGGTTGTTTCTCTCCCTATTAAAGTTGTTCACTCCATATTTTCGATATTTACTTTGTTTGTTCGATGTTGTGGTCACAGGCAATTCAATGCCGAACAAAAGACCACACAATTCCACCATAATTGACAAGAGCGAGATGACAAGAGAAGGGGGGCGTCCACTCAAAAAGTTCTCGGAGGAGACTAGCAAATGATCAAATCAAGAACTAGCCATATGCCCACCAACGTTGCCGCAATTCCCCTCCTTTAGTTTTATTTTTATTTCTTTCTTTTGCTTATTTTACTTTATTTTATTGTGTTTTAAATTTTGTTATTATTGTTTAAGTTAGAATATGGTTTGTCAATGTTAATATTTGTGCATTTTGTAGGCATTATCCGCAGGAATTTTGTCTGAAATTATTATAATTATTAATTTGATCCAAGAGACATCGGATCATTTTTTTTTTAATTATTTTAATCGTTGGGCTTTTTAGTGAGATTTCAATTGTTAAATCACAATAATTATTAAATTTGGTCCGTAAGACTTCGGATCAGATTTGTAATTATTTTGATCTCCTTGTTGTGATAATTAGGGTTAGAATAACCGTTAATTTGACCTCGTGAGACAACAGGTTATTTTTTCGATTATTTTAATCTTGCTTTATTTTTTTAATAGTTTAGATTTAATATTTATTTAATAATTAATTATTAAAAAAATCAAAATTCTGCATGAGCATATAGGTTTAGTAAATCAGACATATAGGATTAGGTTTATGAAATTTTCGTCATCTAGTGATTGTTGCTAAGTTCATTGCTCGTCATTAGAACTAGGTCATTTGATTAAATTGCATATTTAATTGTTGCATTTCTTTAATTTCGAATTTCATGGAAAATACAAAAAATTTAGAATAAATTCATTTCATGCTTTAGGATGTATTGCATGCTTATTCATGTTATATAGTTTAGGTCATATTGCCACGTCATATCACTTCATGTTAAATTAGTAGCATGCATTGCACGACTTTCATTAAATAAAGTGAAAACAAAAAAATTGAGTGATTGCTTATTAATTAGAAATCATATCTAGGATTATTGATATGATTTTTGACCTAACAACGCAGTTGCTTTCGTCGCTTTGAGGTAAGTCCTGCATTATTTTATTCGTTTTCTCGGGTGTTAAATTGGTGGTTTGTGCACTCGCATGATCGCCTCACACGTTAAGAAAATGAATTAAAATCAAATCAAGCTGCCTGCAAAATATTTTTGAAAATTAAAAAGAAATGGTACCGAAAGGGCACTAGGATAGTCTAGTGTAACCAAGTCCCCGTACCCTTAGTCTCTGGTTCGTAGGAGTAAAATAATTCTCCCTTTATTTTGCTTAGGTGTCTAATCGACCTACCAAAAATAGATTAGTGGCGACTCCTAGATAGTATTTTGCATGTTTAAAAAGTTTAAAGTCAAGTCGCGATTTGGTATGGGCTTGGGAGAGCCTGAGCTAAGTTTAAAAAAACTTAGCAGTCCATTAACCTAGTTTTAGGCGGTGAACCCGAAAAATTAGGTCGCGACAATCTGTCATCTCATTGCATTTCGTTTAAGAACTGGGTTCTTCCTTTTTTTCTATTTACCTTCAAATTACACTAAACAAGGGAACTCTGGATGTTGAATTGAATGAAATTGGGAGGCAGCAAGCAACTGCTGTGAGTATTTTCTGTGATATATAATCCCTTTCTTTGGATTGACCAACAAGTTTATTAGCATCTTCCATTATTTTCCTTGAAAGGTGGGTGAAAGGCTATCCAGAGAAGGTAAAATCTCTGCAATTTACTCATCTGACCTAAAACGAGCTTTTGAGACGGCAAATCTGATTGCAACTGCTTGTGGTGGACCGGAGGTATGAATGTAGTGAGACCGCTCTTGATCAGGCACTCTAGCAATGAGAATTACACATGAATTTTGGCATTATCTTTTTGGTGGTACAAAAGCCAACATGTACGTAATTTCAGACAGTGATGTAGAGCTAAAAAATTCCATTAGATGTTATCTTTATTCGTTGGATAGTTCAGAATGCTGTAAAAGTTCGTGTCTATTCTTACAGTTCGATTAATGATTAGGTCCTCTGAAAAATATTGCATGTTGTTTTCAAATGAGAAACTAGGTTATAAAGGATCCAGGTCTACGAGAAAGAAATCTTGGGGATCTTCAAGGCCTTCAGCCACATGCTGCAGCTAGTGTTTGTCCTGAAGCCTATAAAGCCCTTCAATCGCAGAAGACGGATCAAGAAATTCCGGTGGGTTTTGTTTGCATAGAGCTCGACAAATTGCACTTGACTTCGTCAAATTTCATTTTGCCACTAACTTTCTATATGGAAACTATGCACAAGTGGATATTGCAAAATTCATAGTTCTTGTTATTGGAGTTGTTCAATGGTTCAGGTGATGTGTTCTTTTCTATAATGTGCATACACGGCTATAAAAATTTCAGTCACATTCTTTTGGTGGATTATGACATAAACAGTCCTTGAACTTCGACTTAATGTGCAATTTAGTTCCTAAACTTTTAATTTATTCAATATGGTCTCTAAACTTTAACTCAATGTACAATGTGGTCCCTCAACTTATAAATTGTTCAATGTAGTCTGTGAACTTTTGTTACATGTTTAATACAGTCCCTAAATGATAAGAAAATATTGAATGTAGTCCCAGATCTTAAATTAATAGAAGGACTATATTAAACATTTTTTATGGTTCAAGGACTGTACTAAACATGTACAAAAAGTTGAGGGACTATATTGAATAGATTAAAAGTTCAAAAATCACATTGTATATTGGGCAAAGCCCAAGGATTACATTGAACAAATTAAAATTTCAAGGAACAAATTGCACATTGGGCTAAAGTTTAAGGACTGTTTGTGTTATTTTCCCTCCTTTTGATTGTTTAATGGATTCACATCTTGCATGTTCTTTCTAATCTGTAAAACTTAGTAAAGCTCACACGTCATATGTTAGGCATTACAAAACAAAGGATTAGAAGATAGACATTTATTAAGAAAGAGTTTGGTAGTCTCTAGGGTTCAAATTGCTTCACTAGTGGAATGTTTGATTAGTCATTTCTCTTGTATCTTCTGCACACAGGGTGGTGGTGAAAGTATCGGTCAAGTTTATCAATGCTGCACTATGTGTTTGCGAAACATCAGTGTGAAGCACAAAGGTAAAGAGATGATTTATGTTGCTCATTCACAAAAATTGCGGAGTGTTCTACTAATCTATATGTGATGTTAATAGTTTTATACATGAAAGTGACTCTTTGCATAGTGTTGACAAGGCACTGTAATACTCATATTTCACCGGTTTGAATCTCCATAGCTTATTTTTAAAGGATTTTTTCACGGATTACCTTTTTCGAAAACTAGGCATCACAAGACTTGGTGAACAGCTTTAGCTGATGTTTTAATGCTTTTTGAGACTTTGATGATGCTCTTTGCGTTTAAATGCCTTTCTTTAGTTTGCTTCCTTTGTTTTGGCAGAAGAAATACAAGGACGGTGGGTACCATTATTTAAATGCGCTTTCCTTCACCACCAAAGAATTTCTAATACAATTTAAGCCAGAAACAGAAAATGTAAATGAAACTTTTCTTCACTGTGCAGGAGAGCGAGTAGTAGTAGTCACCCATGGTAGTGTACTCCGAAGGCTTCACGAGCGAGCTTGCCCAAATAAACAATCTGTGAAGTTCCTGAATACTTCCGTCAACATTTTCCACTTGTCTGATGGGGACAACTGGGTCTTCAAATCTAGGGGTGATGTTAGTCATCTCAACCAAATAGGATATCTGAGAATAGGGTTTGGTGGGGATAGAACTTCTAGTTAGATCAAATCTTTAGGATGCTTTTCCAGTACCAATAGTTAGTTGTGGCGGGACCTACTGAGAAGCATGATTTACTCATTATTGTCTTAAAAGGATAATTTCATTCTTGGTTTTTACATTATGCGATTTGTCCAATTGAAGTCCTTGAATCCTCAATTTGCACTATTTGGTAGGGGTGTCAAAAAAACCAAACCCGACCCGACCCGACCCGACCCAAACACAACCCGAACACGAAACAAGTATAATACATGTTTCGTGTTCAGGTCGTGTTTGAGTAACAAATATAAAACAAGCAAAGAAATGTGTTTGGGGTTAGGTCAAGGTTGGAACATTGTTCGGCCCAGAGCACATTAATTCTAAATTCCAAATAAGCCAACAAACACCAAACACTTTACCCCCAAACAGTCAAATACATACCCGTCGGTTCCGCCTTCTTCTCCGACAACTCCGGCGGCGTCTAGGAAGTGGCCAAGGATCCTCTCGACGCAATCCACGTCGTAGAGGGTCTCATTGAGGTATGAATAGCTCGGGATCAGTAGGTCGTCGAGCGTTGCTTCCTCGAGCTGTAGGCCGACCTTCCTCTCGAGCGACGCCCGGCAATCCTCCGACGCGTTCAGGATGATTTCCGTCAGCAGGAGGCCGAAAAGGAATCTCGTCGTCGCCGCCGCTGAGGACCGCGAGGCTATCTTCCCTGGCGGCAGGTTTGCGATTATCGTCTCCAGGAGCTCTCTCTGTTCGCTCTCTGAAGGGACCGAGGAAGAGGACGACGACGATGACGACGGCAGCGGCGGCTTCCGGCTGGATCACGAGACGCCCAGGATGTATTGTTTGGCGTAGTGTATCAAGCAGGTCTCGACGATTTTGGAGCTCAAATCGGCGTCTCTCATGGCGGAGATCAAGCGCCTGAACAGGGGCAAGCTCAGTAGCGACAGATCCTCCAGCCACGACTCCACATTGCTCCCTCTCGACTCCCTCTTCCTCCCCTTCATCTCGATCCTGCGATGCTTTATTGAATTTGAGAGTGCTGGGCTTAATCGATGAAAAAATGAATAAAAGCTTGCGGAACCGAGCCTGATTTGCGGCGAGTCATACTGCTTTAGAGTTTTATATATCATGTTTAGATGAAGGATTGCATTAAAACTGAGTCTGAAACTCATATAAAAGTGCACACCACTTGTTCGATGATTTTCTCATCAGAAGTGTTGAACGAATTTTTGCATAATCGATTATCTCTTCAGATTCTGGTTTGATTTATGTCCACTCCATCAATTGTTGAACTGAATCTGAATACATGTTTTTCCCTTTCGTTTATGTCGTGCTCTTGCGATTCCTAGATGCAAAATCTACTGACTTAGTTGCTGATAAATCCTCTCTTTTGTGTAGAGGAAAACCCGGAAACCCGACCCGATCCGACCCGAAACACATTATGTGAGTCTAATGTGTTTCGTGTCGGGTCGGCTCATAGTATGTGACCCTTATGTTTCGGGTCGGGTTAGGTAACATCAAAACCCGACCCGACCCATTTACACCCCTACTATTTGGATCCTTTAGTTTTTGTGATTTATGTAATCGAGTCATTCTGTCCTTAATTAACTTAACTATTCTAACATGGCTGCTGGTAAGGCAATTTTAAATATTTTGAAAAGAGAAAAACAACAGAGCATATGTCTGGAAAAAAATGCTTAAATAAAGAGAAAAGAAGAGCAAAACAGGAAAGCAAAAAGACGAAGAAATGTTTTGTTCAAAAAAAAAACAATTAATGGGCTTTAATGTTTCAAATTAGCAATTATCGAAAATTCTACCATTCTTAGTAACTCTTCTTATTGTTTTAAATTTCTCTATGAAGGAAAATTTGAGGTGTCCTGTGCATTTCCCTTGGAGATGGCGCGGATCGCGATTTTTTGTTCTTATGATGCACATGCATCTCGTAATATGAGCAGATTCCCATTGATATACATACTCAGTATCATTTGAGACACAATTTAAAGTCGTACATTATGATCCTATCTTCTATCCCCGACACAACACATAGTTAAAGTACGCTAAAGAAATATTCACAATATTTGAATAAGATATCAGGTAAATACTACAAAACCCCCAAATTAGAACACTTGTGTCATATTTACCCAAACTAATTTTTATGTTACAAAAACTCCAAAATTGGTGTACCCATGTCGCCTTTACTCCAAATTGATGCAGTTAATTCACGTTTACCACAAAAAAAAAAAAAAAATTATATCTTACAAAATCCTAAATTGGTACATCATATTTATCCCAAATTGGTACACCCATGCAACACTCACCCCAAAAAATTTCAAATTTACCACAATTTAGGATAAATATGACAAATATATTAGTTTTTGGTAAATATGACACGAGTATACCTATTTGGGAATTTTTCATGACACAAAGGGTAAATGTGATACATATATACAAATTTGCAAATCTTTGTGACATAATAATTATTTTTAGGTAAATGTGATCACAGTGTTTCGATTTGGGGTTTTTGGTGATATTAACCCTAATATTTACGGTGTCTTAAATGGTGACTTAATATGCATTGTCGTTTCTAAAATTGTAATTTATTTAATACAATCCATGAACATTAAATGTGATCCCTAAACTTTTAGTGCATGTCTAATCTAATCTCTTGACTTTATGAGAATGATCATTATTATCTTTGAACTTTGAATTAATAAAATGACAGTATTGAGTATTTTTATATAGTCCAAAAATAAAAATGAATAAGTATAAAAATTGAGGGGTGCCATTGAACAAATTAAAAGTTTGGAGATCACATTATATATTAAATCAAGGTTCAGATACCATATTATATAGTCAACCAAAGTTCAAAAATCATTTATTTCGTTTTCTCTATTTTATACTCACCTGTCGCCCCCCCAAAATTCTGGACACAAAGATTTTCAAAGTCCAGTAAGACAAGTCCAACTTATATAATGGGCTTGGGCTGGTTGTTTCTCTAGGTGGGCCCACTTTACCAGGCCCATCCGCTTCGCGACGCGTAGAAAGCAACCCGGGAGAGGTCGAGTCTGACGCTTCGCGCGGAGCATGAGCGCACCGCCCGCCCCGCACATTCCAAATCCAACGGTTTTCTTCCTCTTCTTTGTCATTCTCGTCGTGGTATCGCACATTGTCGCTCCTGTACTCGAAGATTGGGACTGAGGCTCTATTCATCGCTCAATGGCAATCGAGGACGCAAGGTCCAGAGCCAAATTGCAAGCCTGCCATTTTGGGTTCGAACTCGAGGACTGACTGACCCTGTTGCGGTCGACTTTTTGGTTAGTGTGTCGTGATGTTCCATGAAATTTGGAGGACGGTGAAACCCTCTGGAATGACTGAGTTCAATATTTATTTTTGCTTGCACTCTCGCTTCACTTGTTTGCTTGTTTGCGGATTCTTTTGGACCATTTTCCAGACCAATGTCAATGTGTGAGCGTCTTAGGCTGCGTTTAATGTTCGTTTTTGTTTTAATCTTTTACTCTTTAGTGATTATTGTTGGCTGCTGTCTTCATGTGCGGGAGGTTAACCAGTACTCTGTTTTCCTGCTTATCTGTTAGGGTTGCTGCTGACTTGGGTTGCAATGGCAATGATCAACTGGTTCCAAATGGCGTAGCCTATGCTGAAATTGTTGTCGTGTGTCATGGCGAAACTAAGTGGAATGCTCATGGAAGAATTCAGGTTTTCTTTGCCTCTGGATTTCTCTTTAGCCTTTTAATTTTGTAGAACTTGCTCATCACCTATTATGATATAAAAGGCGCATGGAGAACAGTATTTGATTGTTGCCCATCGTATGACAAACGAACAGGATACAATGCAGATGCTAAGTTAATAGAGGCGTCATTTTGGTGAATAATATCAGTTCTTGTTAAGCTATGTGGCTGCATTGGGCTACATATATCTGTAATTGCATAGTGAATCCACCATTATTAGCCTTTGCTTGAGAATATATGTTGACTTCCATATTGCTCTTTTCCTATGTAAATATGGTACCTGTGATGGCAAGGTAACACCTCAAGGTGAGCCAAAAAAATGACAGAGAGGACTTAATGGCAAAGAACATGTATAACAGTATATGTGACTAAGTGATCAATATTCATAACATTATAGGACATGCCTAATAGAATTAGAGAAATGAGTTCAAGCAAGTGTATCTACAATTGTGCTCATATCAGCTATCTCATGCATTTTGTTTGAGCACTTGTTTCTACTAACTTTTGTATTTACCTTCGTTACTTATTTCATTATATGGAACAGGGACATCTGGATATTGATTTAAATGAAATTGGGAGGCGGCAAGCAACTGCAGTGAGTACTTTTTTGTGATATGTTATCCCTTTCATTGGACCGACCAATTGGTTTATTTCCTTCTCCTATTGTTTTCCCTGAAAGGTAGGTGAAAGGCTGTCCAGAGAAAGTAAAATCTCTACAATTTACTCATCTCACCAAAAACGAGCTTTGGAGACGGCAAATCTGATATCAATTGCTTGTGATGGACTGGAGGTATGAATATAATGAGACCATTTTTTTATCTGGCTTTCTTTTAATGAGAATTACTCAAAAAATTTTGTATTATCAATTTGGAAGTACGGAACCTAGCATATACGAAAATTTCAAGCAGTGATGTAGAGCTAAAAGATTCCATCAGATGTTATCATTATTTGTTGGAAAGTTCTGAATGTTCTAAAAGTTCATGTTCATTCTTACAGTTTAGTTAATGATTGTGTCCTCTGAAATATCTTGCAGGTTGTTTTCAAATGAGAATCTAGGTTATCAAGGATCCAGGTTTACCGGAAAGAAATCTAGGCGAGCTTCAAGGCCTTCGGCCACCTGCTGCAGCTAGGGTCTGTCCTGAAGCCTTCAAAATCCTTCGATCGCAGAAGACGGATTGAGAAATTCCAGTGGGTTTTGATTTGCCCTGAGCTCGACAATAAGCACCTGACTTTGGTCAATTTTCATTTTGCGACCAACTTTCAATATGGAAACCGTGCGTACTGTGTGGATATTGCAAATTACATGGTTTTCTTCGTTGGAGTTGTTTAAATGGTTCACGTGATGTTATATATACGGCTGGAAGAATTTTAGTCCCATTCTTTTGGCTTTTTTATGGATTCACATGTTATGTGTCCTTTCAGTCCGTAAAATATAGTAAAGTTCTCATCTCATATATTAGGCATTACAAAAAAATTATTTATTTACTTGATAAACATTTATCAAGAAAGAGTTTGGCAGTCTACTAGGTGCAAATTGATTCATAGGTGGAATGTCTGATCGGTGTTTCTCTTGTTTCCTCTACACATAGGGTGGTGGTGAAAGTATTAATCAGATGTATCAGTGCTTCACTACGTGTTTGCAAAACATTAGTATGAAGCACAAAGGTAAAGAGATCTTTTTATGTTGCTTAATAGCTAGTATTGTGTGAGTGTTCTAATAAGCTAAATGCAATGTTAGTAGTTTTTTATATGAATATGACTCCTTGCATAGTGTTGACAAGGCACTATAAGTTACGTCTTACTCGTTCAATCTATAGCTGCTTTAAAGGAGTTTTTCTAGGATTACCTTTTCCAATCTCAAAAACTAAGCATCGCAAGACTTGGTGAACAGCTTTAATTGTTGTTTTAATGCTCTCGAAAGCTTTGCTGGTGCTCTTTGCTTTTAAATGATCTTTCTTCGATTTGCTTGCTTTGTTATAGCAGAAGAAGACGAAGACGAGACGACCATGATTTAAATGCACTTCATGTTCAATACTAAAGAATATTGATACAATTTAAGTTGGCCAAGGGAAATTGCAAATAAAATTTTCCTTCACTAAGCTGGAGAACGAGTAGTACTGGTCACTCAAGGTGGTGTAATCCAATCCGTTCATAGGCGGGCCTGCCAAAATAAACGGTCTGGCAAAAAGGTACTATATACTTCTATCAACATTTTCCATTTGTTTGATGGGACAACTGGGTCTCGAAATCCTGAGGTGATGTTAGTCATCTCAACCAAATAAAATATCCGAGCTCGAGGTTTAGTGGGGATGGAACTACTCCTAGTTAGATCGATCCGGCTGGATGCTATTCCGGTAGCCTGCTAGTAATGAGGTATGGTAAGACCAAAATCAGTTGGAAGAACTGAGAGAAGGCATTTATTTATTGTTCGAGCAACATGTATCATTTTTCTTAGTGGCCCAGAAGAGTTCTATCCTATGGTCACTCAACCAAAGTGTTTCGGGTGCCTCAATTGTTAGAAGTAGCCAGATACATATGAATTGCTTGACATTGTAAATTGTGTCAAGCCATGTGATCGTTTCTTGTTATTACCAATAAAATTCCGTACATTGATTAGTACGTTTAGGTAATGGTAATTATATCTGATCATGTCTTTATAGGTTCTACATTCGCAGTTTTCTTTAGGGGTTTGTTCTTGAGCTCTGTGCGCTTGGCAGGCGTGAATGCAATTGATGATGTCTGCTTGATTTAGATCTCCCTTGGATGGCTTTTCTGTTTTGTCCTTATGCGTGGATGTTCGATGCTTTCGGTTCACTCGACTATATCGGTGGCATTCACACTATTCTCCATACGTATGAAAAACTAAGCTCAATCGAGTCTAGAGCCGTTAAACGGGTGGATTGGGTCGAGTTTGGGTCGGGTCATTAATAGTCCGACCTAAATTGACCCATTAACTCATTTATGCATAATGTAAATTTTCTTACTCATACCCAACCCAACCCATACCCAACCCATACCCGACCCAACCCATATTAATAAAATATCTTCATATTTAACCAAATTTAGAAAAACTTATTCCTATGTTTTTTTTTTTAAAAAAGATTATATTACTAAAATTCTTCCAAGCTTATTTCTTATTGGACAATTTTTAAAATTTTATTGCTAAAATAGTTTTATACAACACAAATTTAATGGACAATTTTTATAATTTTTAAAATAATTATTTTAAAAAATCAAATTTTAATTATTTTTTTATTTTTTAAAAAATGAAATTTTTAATTATTTTTATTTTATTTTTAAATATACTTTTCTTTTCTTTTTCTCTTTTCTTTTTTTCTTTTTCTTCTCCTCCTTCTTCTTCTTTGGGCCGCCGGCCACGACGACAACCGGCGACCGGCCACGGGCGAGCCTCAAGGCTCGCCGGATCTGGTGAGCGAGCTCGAGCTCGCGAGCTCAAGGTTCCGACGAGAGCTCGAGGCTCGCCAGATTGATGAGGCCGGACGTCGGCAAGGCCTCCGCCGCCAGATCCGACAAGCTTGAGGCTCGCCGGTGTCGAGCAAGCTCAAGCTCGCCCCTCATCACATGCCGCGAGCTCGAGTCTCGCCAAATCGGCGAGGCTCGAGGCTCGCCGAGCGTCGACAAGGCGGATCCGGCGAGCTTGAGCTCACCCGATGCCGGCGAGCTCGAGGCTCGCCTGACGGCCGATCACCGACCATCGACGTGCCGGCGATCAAAAGGAGGAAGGAGAAAGAAAAAAAAAGAAAAAAAAAAGGAAAGAAAAAAAAAGATAAAATTAAAATAAAAAAATTATAATTTCGATTTTTACAAAAAAAATATTTTTATAAAGTTAAAGAGGGAAAGAGAGATTATAAGGTTTTTGTTGAAAATGAGTTCTCTACCCAACCTATTTAAAACCCACTTAAGACCCACCTATCTTGAACTTTTAATTGTGAAACCCATTTAACTACTTTTAATAAAAAAAAACAAGTGACCCATTTATGACCAATTTATGATTTAAATGGGTCATATATGGGTCTATGACTCATTTTAACACCTCTAGTCGAGTCCTTGATTTTTTGCAGATTCTAGCAAGTCTAGCATCACCGCACCTTCCAGCAAACCTGTTGTGCCTTACACCAGGGCAAAAGGCCTCGCCTAGTGGTTGATGAGCTCTAATGACTCTTGTTGGGCACGGTGAGGAAAAACAAAACAGAAAAAGACAAAATAAACAAAAAAATAAAATAAAAATTCGAAAATTTGTTAAAATGTTATTAAAAATTATCCACGTAACTGTCGGCCGTGCAACGTAGGATGCTCGGTGTCCATGTTAGTAATTTCTAATCATAATTGACTGAATGGATTGAATTGGTACAAATGCAAAATGTTTAGAATTCAATTAGCATGTAAATATATAGTTTATGACTAAATTGTTTAACTACAATAGGTTTATGAATTTTTTTATAATTTTCCCCTAATGGATGGGATGAAAGTGGAAAGAAATTTTCGGTGGATAGATTGTCTCATATCATGGGGACATGGGATTACGAGGATACTCATGACACCAAGACTCACTAAAGATGGATATGAGACATGACACCTAAGTCATCCCTAACAGATCCTGCTCATCAAGCCAAAACTCTAGGGCATATCATACCAACTAGAATACCCCAAAATTCTGCCACTAATTTTGTATTATTTTTGCAAAAAGCAATGTTTACTGAAGCAAACTTACAACAAATCCTAAGTAAACATACTTGTTAGTAAGTTTGGAAAATAATACAATGATATGCTTATTTTACATAAAACTGACAATTTTGTGCGACACATTTTTGTAGGCCGTCTGAATGGCTTCCCAAGATCGACATAGCTAGAAACTCAAACATCCTAGAGGCAAAAACGAAGATTTGCATACCCGATTTTGAATTCATGATTCTGGGAGCAAAATGACAGCAATCCGAGCCTTTAATACTGAAGATCTTCTCCTCTATGACCCTCGATTCCTGGCTCGATGAGACCGCCACTTACGAATTGCCTTATGTGAGTTGAGAGAGTATTTTTGGAAGAATGAGGGCTAGAGGAGGAACTTTAACGCTATTTATAGAGTTTTGGACGGGCCCTCTCATCACGGGCCGGGCCTAAACTCGGCCCACACAAGCCAGGGCCATATTCGACTGTTAAGAAACCTTATATCCTACTTTATTAAATCAACTTCGTAAAAACGGTTAATTACAATCTCAATTCATGTAGCCCACATCAGGAAAATTCTTACATTCTCCTACTTAGGCTATATTAATTGAGACCGTACTGTATGTGTGCACCTTTATGTTGATCTATAGATAATTCTCAACAGTCAATCCGATCCCATAAAGTCTCCAACACCGGATCATGGCGATAAATGCATATATATACACAGAGCCTTCCATGGTCACAAGTGCTATTAACTTTACTTATATGGATTTAATATGGTTGTGTGGCAAATCGATAACACCTCATAAAGAGTTTTACCTTATGTGTTATCTCCTCTGTTGGTCACTATTATCTTACTTTAAGTGTCACAGAAAACCCGATGTGGCACTAGAGAATATCTTTATGGTTCTAATGAACCCACATATATGTTATCTTTATGGTTAACATTTCTTTATGTGTAATCAAGACATATGTTCAAGGCCGATAACCAGATGCCCCCAGCCTTCACTCAAGGCTTACACAATACCTTGAGATTTTCCTTAGATATATGTACACAACTCAATAATAACTTATACAAAAGGAGTTGACATATATCGAAACGTTACAAAAAGTAACAAAATACAGATGTAAACTTTATTAGAGCAAACCTAAAATAGCTCCCACTAAACGATAGTATCCAACGATTCTCCCTAGCCCATGTTCATGACATGTCGCTCAAATACACAAGGGCGTAAGCCTTTATTCAGTGGATCTGCCAACATATCGTCTGTGGGAATATGCTCTACTATAATGTCACCATTATGTACCATTTCTTTTATGGTAAAAAACTTGACCTCCATATGCTTAGACCCTTTGATTTAATTGCTCTTTCCATTCACTACTAAAGAATTTCTAATATAAGTTAAGCTGGAAATAGAAATTGCAAATAAAATTTTCTTCACTATGCAGGACAGCGAGTAGTAGCAGTCACTCATGGTGGAGTACTCCAAATGCTTCATGCGCAGGCTTGCCCAAATAACCAACCTGTGAAGTTCTTGAATACTTCTGTCAACATTTTCCACTTATCTGATGGGGACAACTGGGTCTTTAAATCGGCGGGTGATATTAGTCATCTCAACCAAATAGACTATTTGAGAACTGGGTTTGGTGGAGATAGATCTTCTAGTTATATCAACTCTTATGCCGTTCGAGTAGCCCTAACCTGTAATGAGCTACGGTAAGGCCTTGCTGAGGGGATGATTCACCCACTTGTCATGTCTTATAGGATAATTTCATTCTTGGTCCTTACCTTATGTGATTTGTCTAATTAAGTCCTTGAATTCTCAATTTGCACTATTGAAAAGAAAAATGACCAAACTTTTCAAGAAAAAAGATCAAGTAGTGTTTGCATTCACCCCTCAATTTGTTAATTGTAATGTCTTGCCCGATTTAAAACTAATAGAAGTCCAAATCTTTAAAAATGACAAAATCAATTACTTTAAATTTTTCTGCTATCATTTTTTCATGTTACTTAATGTAGTCTCTTGTAATAATTTTACACGACTTAAATGAAAGATTAAGTTCAACTCAAGCTATAGCTGTCTAAGTTAACTTGAAAATCAAAATTCGTGATCTTGTTGTTAGACTAAGTCTAAAGAAAAACTAACAATCTTGATTTATCATTCACAAACAAATACATGCATAATCGGTAACAATTTTGCGGAAATGTATGGATCAACATATCTCCAGCCATTCATGAAAATCTACAAATACAGATTACCCAAAAACCTTGAACGGATGTGCAAACCGTATATCGATCGATTCGTGGAACCATCTGATATGAACATCCTGTTTCACTTAATACTTCTCAAAACTTGATGGTGTGTTTTTTGCACCGATAAAATTTAAACTAGACGACTTGACGTTTTTATTCCGTTTCTTGACGTCTTTAATGGTAATATATTAATGGGCAATTATCACGTAATAAATGCGAGCAATAAGTTGAGCAATAAATCGAAATTGATTGGGAAATACAAAATTGGAATCACATTTAAATTAACATATATCATAACACTTGTGACTACCCACAAATGAAATAATGTTTTTGAAAATTTAAGCACATTCGATTTGATTACCAAATGCCAGATTAGATGTTTCAGTGTTGAGTAATTCTTTGAAATATCATTAAATTAGGTAAACATACCCCTGCGGTTGCTAATTTGACTTTCACTATTTTTTTGTGGATACACTGCAAAATAATTGAGTTTTGCTCAAGTAGTTATTCAAAGTAAATCAAAATTTGTGATCATCTTGTGACCGCCACAAATGAAATAATGTTTTTAAAAATTAAAATACATTGGATTTGATAAACAAATGCCAGATTAGATGTTGCAGTCGACAAATTTTCACTCGTTGAGTAATTCTGTGAAATCTCAGTAAATTAGGTAAGCATACACGTGCAGTTGCTAATTTGACTTTCATTACATCTATAAATGAGTTAAATTTTTTTCGTGGGTACAATGCAACATAATTGAGTTTTGCTCAAGTAGTTATTCAAAGTAAAATATATATATCACAGGAGGATTTCCTTCTTATTGATTTCATTTCCTTTTCGGAAGAAATAAATAGTCTTCAACATCTGAGGAGTTTCTTTCTGAGATCGTTTTCCAAATTTGTTCCATGTCTGTTTGTTGTGTAGGCTCTGATTGCCTATGCATTGCTGTTCGTGGTAAAAAGGGCGCTTTTGAATTAAAATGTTGTATGCGACCTATCTTAGTACATTGGTTAGGCTAAGAAGTTTTCAGATTCCCTGTGACGGAGACTATGATGGAAGATGGGTTCAAATCCATTTGGTCCACAAGATTTGAAAGCTTGAAGACCCCAAACAACATTTTTGGTTTTAGAATCAAGGATGGGCTGAGCTAGGAGCTTTGCTGATTCGGGAGAGATTAATCTGTCTCATTGGGTATCTGGAAAAGGGAGGACATCATTGAAGATTGTTTTCGCAGTAAATAAGCAAGAGAAATGACAATTTATGTGAGTTTCGATGTCCTAACGGGAGTAGAGATGATCATTATTTTGATCTTTGATAGAAGTGGTGCATTTCTTTTTCTGCTTGACTTAAGCGTGTGATGATATTAGGTATTGTTGGAAGTTTGTTTGTAAAAACAAACTAAGTGCATATTTCCTTATCTCACATAAGAAAAGTGGGAGGAAGTGGGCCAATTAATAAATGTGGAGTTTCTTTAATGTACCTAAAGAAATAATTGAGTGTGGGCTAGACCCCACCATACTCACGTGTGGGTGCATGATTTTGGCATGATTATTAGGCACACTTAGCACTTTGCGCGCCCGTGGTTTAATTAGCATTAACCCATTTGTTATTTTTTTATTTTTTATTTTTTTATGGTTATCTTATTAATTTTAATCAATTCAAAGGTTGTTTTTGTTTCTTGAGAATTTTGGCGAATAGAAATTATTAAAAAAATCTAAATTTTATTTATTAAAATAATAATAATAATTTTTTAAAATTATTTCGAATTTTTGTTTTGTGTTTTCAAAAAACTTTTGTATTTCATAACACTCCCCTTGTTTTAAATATTCATTGTAAAGATACAAATGATATCATGTATATCATCCATTCATTTTTTAGTGCAGAGCACAAATGTTTGCTTTAACATTTCCCGAAGGGTTACATTTGTTCATTTTTTTCAACTTCTTCCGAATGGCATCTTATGAACGCCTTTGTTCATCTAGGCAATTTTTATTTATGGATACGTTTATTCATTTCATGAGTATAGAAAATTTCGGCGAGATATGCTTGGTCCTATCACCTTTGATATATCCTCCCCACGACTTGTGCAACACAAGCAGCATTATCTTCATAAATTATAGTGGGAGAATTTGTAACCGGTATTAAACAACAAGAATTATGAATATGCGTTATAACGGATCTTAACCAAACACACTCTCTTCCAGCTTCATATAAAGCAATAATCTCGAGTGGTTAGAAGATGTAGCTACTAGCGATTGCTTAGTAGAACGCCAAGAAATAGCGGTGCCGTTATAACAAAATAAATACCCGGTTTGAGAGCGAGCCTTATGTGGATCGGATCTATATCCAAAGATCAAGAAATCCAACTAAACCAGAAAGTTAGTGGAATCTTTGGAATAATATAATCCCAAATCTATGGTTCCTGGAGATAACGGAAAATATGTTTAATTCCATTCCAATGTCTCCGAGTTGGCTCAGTAACTAAATCGTGCCAATAAATTTACCGCAAAAGCGATATCCGGTCTCGTACATTGTGCCAAGTACATCAAAGCCCCAATTGCATTGAGATATGGTACTTCAGGACCAAGTATCTCTTCATTTGATTCCTCTAGGACGAAATGGGTCCTTTTTGGGGATCTAGAGACCTTACAACCATAGGGGTGCTCAATGGGTGAGCTTTGTCCACGTTGAAGCGTTTAAGCAATCTTTCAACGTATGCTGATTGATGGACGATTATTCCATTTGCTTTATGCTCAAGCTCTAGACCAAGACAAAGTTTGGTTTTACCCAAATCTTTAACTTCAAACTCCCTTTTCAAATATTCAGCAGTTTTTGCTAACTCTTATGGAGTTCCAATTAAATTTATATCGTCGACATAAACTGCTACAATAACAAATCCGGTTTCTGATTTCTTAATAAACACGCATGGGCAGATAGGATCATTCTTGTACCTTTCCTTAATTAGGTACTCACTTAGGCGTTGATACCACATGCGACCGGATTGCTTTAACCAGTATAAGGATCTTTGCAATTTTATTGAGAATAAATTGCGGGGAGTGCATGCTTGGTGCATTTTGAATCCCTAGGAATTTTCATATAAATATCGTAATCTAATGAGCCATATAAATATGCCGTCACAACGTCCATAGACGCATTTCCAATCTTTCAAAGATTGCTAGGCTAATGAGAAAAACGAAATGTAATCATATCCATCACAGGTGAATATGTCTCATTATAATCAATCCTAGGTCTCGGGAGAATCCTTGGGCAACGAGTCGGGCTTATATAACAACCTCGTTTTTCTCACCGGATAAATACCCATTTATATCCAACGGGCTTTACATTATCGGGATACGGTTGTCCAAAAACCTCTCGTTTAGTTAGGGAAGCTAATTCAGCCTTAATTGCTTCCTCCCACTTAGGCCAAAATACATTCAATAATAGATTGCGGCTCACAATCATCATCCATAATTTTATGGGCATCGAGAATGCAAAAGCATCATTAATGATGATTTCATTTCGATCCCAAATTTCATTATAATATGTAATGGAATTCTCGTATTCCCGGGATTGGTGTTCCTTTTGGTTTGCGCCTCTTGGGGCAATAAGCTCTTCAGAGCAAGCATAACGCTAGGGCTCTTCGAGCGGATTCCTGATTCTTTCCTCTTCGTTTCGAGGAGCAGTATCTTTTGATCCTATCGGTCTACCACGCTTCAAGTGCGGGAGATTTTGATCCATTTTAGCTTGTCGGGAAATCCTAGCCGGAGCATTTGCAGGAATATGAGACATACCTTAGTAGCATCATTAAATGCATCAGAAGTCTATTGGCCATAGCCTCGTAAATGGATTATGAAGGGTTTTCACATTCAAGAGTCCTTGGGTCTAATTGAGATAAATTTTTCTCATTCCAGGAGAAAACCTTAACCGGTTTTTGAGCATGGAAGTTGTAGGTATCCCAATTGATGGAAACCTAGTCTCATCAAAATGACAATCTACAAACCTGGCAGAAAAGATCACGTAGTTGGTTCCAAGAACCTAATGATAGACGGTGAATTAAACCCAACATAAATACCCAAACGACGTTGGGGACCCATACAGGCACCGCACCGTACAACCAAATGTGCGTAGATGTGAAACATCTGGTTCATAACCAAGGATCATTTGAAGGGGAGATTGTAAAAGATCAAGGGGGGTAATCTTATTAGAGCTGCCGCATGCAAACTGCATGACCCCCATTCAATAATAGAGTGCGGGCAATGATTTGATACGTTTAATCAAGGATTGCAATCCATTTTGAGTATGAACATATGCAACCGAGTGCTCAACCTCGATTCCAAGTGAAGCACAATATGTATCAAAACTCTTTGATGTAAATTCACCAGCATTATCCATCCTTATGCTCTTAATTGGATAATCAGGGAATTGTGCCCGGAGCTTTATAATCTGCGCAAGCAAACGTGCAAATGCGACATTGCGCGTGGATAATAGGCAAACATGGGACCATCTACAGGATGCGTCCACTAATACCATAAAATATCAAAATGGTCCACTTGGTGGTTGTATTGGTCCACAAATATCACCCCGAATTCTTTGCAAGAATAAAGGAGATTCAAGATTAACCTTTGTCATGGAAGGTTTGATAATGAGCTTTCCTTGTGAGCAAGCCTCACAATTATAATCTTTGGACAACAATACCTTTATATCTTTTAAAGGGTGCCCTTTTGTATTTTGAATTATCCTACGCATCATTGAAGCGCCAGGATGACCAAGGCGATCATGCCACAGTCCAAACTGATCAGGGCTTACCAATCTCCAAGATGTGGTGGCGTAGGTTTCAATAGCCTTAATCATGACACAATACAAACCCATAGAAGAAGCTTCTAGCTTCTCATGGATGGTCTTCAGGCCCATCTTATAAGAGGAAATACCAATGTATTCCTTATCTTGCTCATAAATAGTCTCAATATGGTACCCATTACAGCGTACATCTTGAAACTCGAGCAGATTCCTCTTTGATTTAATGCTTAGAAACGCATTCTCAATATGGAGGATTGTGCCATTTGGCAAAATAATTGTGGCATTCCCAAAACCATCAATAATCTGAACAGACCTGATATTGTATGGATTTGTGCCTTCCGCAATGTCATACTCGAGAAAAAGTGTCTACTACGAAATATAGTATGTGTTGTTGCACTATCAAGCAAACAAACATCTTCCTTTTTCTCGGTATTTTCCATTTGCATTTATATTGACAACTTCGGGTGTCAAGTATCATAAAAGTTGCATATTAGTTATATAGTCGAAAAATTTCAAAAATAAATATTATATAAGGCTTATAAGCATTTCATAAAGAACAATAAAAAAGTAATACATTTAAAGTAAAACAACATAAACCACCAATCTGATTATCAAAGTAATCGAGGTCCTCAAAGAAATCGAGACATCCAATGATGCATTTGCTGCTTGAGGGAGCAAGAGGAGTCCCACCAACGGAGATATTGTTGGCCTCAACAGGTGGTTATGGCGTAGGATTGATTTCAATGGCATGAGATTCACCACGCTTGCCCGTATTCTTTAAAGATGCCTGGTATAGGTCAACAAAATGTTTTGGCGTACGAGCAGTACGTGACCGGTGCCCGGTCATGCCACAAGCGATGACAAAGACTTTCATTAATCACCTTCTTTGGCTTCTTTTCTTTGCCATGATTCAGGCCAAAGTTTGATTTCCTAGGGCGGTTAAATTTCTTGCCGTCCCTTCTAGGATTATATTCTTGCTCGCGCTTATAGCCCTTAGAATGGCCAGTATTTTTCTCAAATATAGCATGTGCTTGTGCAATGCTTTTGAGCCCAGGTCTAAGATCATGATTTTTGAGCAGCAATTCATTAGTTTGCTCGCAAAGAAGAAGCACATAAATTAATTCAGAGTATGTGGCAAACTGACGCTGCCGGTATTGCTGTTGCAATACAATATTTGAAGCATGGAAGGTGGAGAAAGTTTTCTCTAACAATTCTGCATCAGCAAGTTTGATACCGCATAACTCAAGCCGAGAAACGATATCAAATAAAGCAGAATTATAGTCAGACACTGATTTAAAATCTTGCAGTCTGAGATTTTGCCAATCATATTGTGCTTGAGGGAGGATAACAGTTTTGGTATGATCATACCTATCCTTCAACCTCCTCCACAAGATATGAGGGTCTCGCACGGATAAATATTGAGTCTGCAGGCTCTCATGCAAATGACGGCGGATAAATATCAGCGCATTTGCTTTATCCTTTTCATTTGAGGTTCCATCCTCCATGATTGTATTAGCGAGACCTTGCCCTTGGAGATGCATTTCCATGTCAAGGCACCAGGATAGATAATTCTTTCCACTCACTTCAAGGATGTGGAATTTGGGCTTTTCAATATTTGCCATAATCCTTGCAAAAGTAAATCCTTAAATTAATTAGAAGGATTTCTAAATATCCACCGCTACTTCAGGAGCAAAAGGATACTTTTATATTTGAAATTTGGCTTCAGGCCAAGGAAAAAAAGAATTGATAGAAGAAGATGAAGTATAAGATGATTAATAAAATGAATACCACCTTGCAAAAATTACTTACTCACGGTAGATCTTCGTGCTGATAACGTGTTGTAAAATATGGCGTTGTGAATATATAATAAAGAGAATAGAGAGATTGAGTAGAGAAAATGGGACACCAGAGGTAGTAGAGAAAGCTAGAGAAGAGGGTGTGACTGTTTATTCTGATGGTTGTTCACAGTGGTCATTGTACATCAAAACTAAACTCCTATTTATAGGAGAACAAGAATGAACTTAAATAAGGAGATGAACGTTCATTGTATAGGGAGATGTACTTAGAAAGTATGATACAAATGTACCATAATAAGTACATTAGATAAGATGAATATAATGAATATTCATTCATGTATATCATCCATTCATGTATTTCATAACAAAATTTTATTTATTAAAATAATAATAATAAATTTTTTTAAAATTATTCCAAATTTTTGTTTGTGTTTTTTCAAAAAACTTTTGAAAAAGATACTCTTTTAGTTTGCAACATTTCCCGAAGGGTTACATTTGTTCATTTTTTCAACTTCTTCCGAATGGACGCCTTTGTTCATCTAGGCAATTTTTGAAAGGATACGTTTGTTTATTTTTGCAATTTTCACGAAAAATTGCTTATGTTTTTAAGACTGTTTTATATATACATATCAATTTTCAGAAGAACAAAGTGTGTGATTATTTTATCATTTCTAGCCTTCTTTCTGAAAAAAAAAAAAACTACAACCATCTTTTCAATTGTTTCCTAGAAAAACCCTGGAGAAATACTAAAATTGCTATATAGTATTCTCATTTTGAGACTTTGTTGTATCCTGGAGGATATTTGCCGGTGACCATTAGCAACGTTGTGGGGCAAATAAATCCTTAAAGAAAGTGACATCACGCCTCAAAGTCTGACTTGATTACTCTAAAGATCCAACTTCATTGTTCTACCTAATTCAAAGCCATATTTTTCCAATAGGTGTTGCGCCCCTCATCATCGGAGATCCAGGCTATTCTAGATTCACTGGCCAAAGAATTTCTTCGTTTGCAAGGATCTTTTAGAACTCCTTGCGGAGTTTGGCTTGGTGGCAGAATGACATTTTTTTGTCTTGATTTAGACTTTCAACTTTTTAAAATGGGTACAATGTAGCCATTCCATTCATATTAACTCTATATCATGTGGCTTTATTCGACGTGGATTGCTACTTAAGTAATCACCAGACAGGAAAATGACATGGCTTGGCACCTCATGTCCATCTATTTAAGTCAGTAGCTGCGTTTGACAGTCAGGATAAAATTCGAGATAAAATATAATTTATCTTATTCTACGTGGCTTTATTCGACGGGGATTGCTACTTAAGTAATCACCGGACAGGAAAATGACATGGCTTGGCACCTCATGTCCATCTATTCAAGTCAGTAGCTGCGTTTGGCAGTCAGGATAAAATTCGAGACAAGATATAATTTATCTTATCCTACGTTTGGTACTCGCTCATGACAGGATAAAGTTGGATATAAGGGGGATATATGTTGGATAAAATTATCCTATGGGAAAGACAGGATAAAGGTGGATATGATTTTTAATATCCATAATAGGAAAATTATTTTTCTCGAATAACAAACTTATTAAATTAACAAAATTGAAATTATATTTCAATATAAATAATATTTGAATTATAATTTAAGAAATAAAAATTAAAATTTAAAAATTTATTTTTAATTAATCTTATTTTAATTTATATATTCAACTTTAATTCTATCTTATAATAAACATTCAATCTATAAATTATACATTTATACTTATTATATATTTTAGGTATTTTTGTATTTTAGGTATGTTAGTATAGTTTACTATTTGATAAAATTTTATTAAAGAATGATGAAAGGGGATTAAAGAAATAATAAAGAAAATAATATAAAAAGAGGAAAAATAAAATAAAAATAAATTAAGGAATAGTGTTACAAGAGATTTTCACCATCTCTATTTACAATGATATGCTATTATATTCGACTTTAATATTGCGATACATCAAATAATAAATAGGATATAAAAAAAATCACAAGATTTCATATCTTATCCTATCAAGTCATATCCTGATTAGAAATCCGGACAACCAAACGTAGCCTAAAAATTTTCTCGTTATTTTTTTTCTTTTTTTCTTTTTGCCTTTTTTAGCCCTTTCTTCTCCTCCTTCATTTTTCCTCATGTGTCGTCATCGCTATCCATGACCTCATTGTCGTGCATTACCGAGATTATTTCGCCGACACAGAATTCACGACCATCGCAGCATGTGCAAGCCTCGTAATACATCCCCCCTCCCCAGGTTGCACTTTCTCTCTTGTCCTCAAATTTGAGGCCATCACAATGTCTAAGATATCTTGACTGCCTCAACATTTAATCCAGGGTTGCCACAGCCTCAAATCTGACCAAGAAATGGAGAGGGGTCGTTGCCAAGTCAGAAATTGTGGAGTCTAGTTTGGTGGTGGTTGTGGTGTTCAGCCACAACAAGAAGAGGGGCCATGGATAGTGACAGGGGAAGACGAAGACCATATCGAACCAATAAAAAAAATTAATAATAAATAAATAAATAAATAAATCAACAACCCATCGAACGATGAAAAAAAGTTCAAAGCCCTTCTACTTTAACATTGCAATAATCCAAAATGTTTTGCTAGAATTATTTCGAGTGATTGGCTTGGCAACGGGGAAGACGAAGACCTACAGATCATGAAGAAAAAGATGACTTGTGCATTCTCCATTATTGGTCGTTCATAGACTTTCCTATGAAAGATCGGTCGGACATCTTTTTTTATCGTTTACTCTAGGAAGACCGGGACGAAGACCAACGCCCACGAAACAGGCCCCACACCATGCTATTCTTCAACTTCTTCTAAGCTCTATTTAACTCTCACCGACCACAGAAAAGAGGTTAACTTAGAAACCTTCCTGGAAATTTCTTTTTCTCTCTCCCAAATTGAAGTTCAATGGCAATGGAGGACGTTATGCACATAGTCAAATCGTCCGAGCCAACCACTCACTGTCGTCTCTATTTTATTAAACGGCGTTCTTTTGAACTACATTGGAAAATCATTATTAGATATTTTCAGGACAACATTGATAGAGAGCAAATATTGACGTGCTTTCCACTTCTTGTTATTTTCTCAATTTCATATTACTGGGGGATATGACACCATTAGGTGCAAGGAATTGTGCATTTTACACTAGGAGTAATGATTTTTATGAGGTCCTCGGAGCTGGTTTTTATTGGTCAACATCATTCTTTAATTTTGTTTTTAAGTTTAGTCTTTGAACTTTTTTAAATGGGTTCCATATGCCCTTTCCATTAATTGTAACTTCATATCACGTAGTTATTTTCAATGTGGAGGTCGGAAAACAACCCTTTTATCTAAGACTCTGTTCATTTTACAAAAATAAATTTTTTGAATTTTCTGGCGTTTGATTCATAGAAACTAATTAAAGAAAATAGTTTCCGCCAATGGAAAAAAAATTCAAAAATGGGAAAATGTTATCCACTTTCTAGAAAGCATAAAAATATTTACCATCCTCTTTCTTTCACCTCTCGACCAAGTATTTTCTTTCACCAAACACTTTTACTTTTATTTTTTATTTTCAAAAAAATTGACTTTATAATTTTAATTTTATTTTAATTTTAATTTTAATTTTTTTCCTTCCTTTTTTTTTTTTTTGGCTTCTTCATCAAGTAGTTTGCCACGGCATCAACTGACAACCGGCCATAAGCGAGCTCAAGCCTCGTCATAGCAGCAAGTGGTGTTCAACTAAGGTGACCTTGGACAGTATTGGTAGCGTGGCACTTTTGGTTCTAAGCTACTTGTGATAAATTTCTAGAAAGGCATCGATCAAGATGATGATGAAGACTATGAGGAAAACAAAAGCGAAGTAGATGCATTTCAACTGATCTTTTACATTTCTCGGCCTCAGCTTTCTTCGTCTTCTTCTTTCCTTATCATTATTTCTTTTTCTTTTGTTTGGGATTGGAGGAGAATATGTAAATAATATATAGATGCAGATATATGTAAAATTTAACATTTAGCAAGAAGTCGACGGCGATGATGTAAGTCACCGTATGACCGGAGAGGGGGCCGCCACTGCCGACGGCGGGTCACCTAGGGCCCTTTCGGGGGGTGAAGCCCTCCATTGACCATGCGGGTTATCCATGAACCGTGGAAAGGCAGAATAGGGATGGAAATTAGAGGATTTGTTGGGAAAGATAAACAGCGGACAGAACGAAAGAGGAAGAGAGGCTTCGTCTATGGGACCCACCCGTGCTACGTGGCAATCGCTGAATGGCGCGGGACTACCTAACATTTTTGGAGAGAGAAGGCGGGGAGTATGTGCACGTACAGCGAGCAATGATGCAATAAATATGGGGAAAAAAATACCGGTTGGTTGCGTTTGGCATCCTTAATTTGAGTCTGCATAGATAATTTATTGTCTCATTCGATGCTTGGGAATGCCCTCCAGACCAGATAAACAAAAACATGTCGGGATGAAATGGCAGATAAGAAATATGAAGCAATGAGTGAAATAGACCAAAATTAAATAAGAAAAACATTAAAAAATAATTAAGAACGACCATAACTTTCTTTTGGGATAATCAGCGTCACCATTGACAGCCATGGTGTCGGCGAACTCAAATTCGAATCTCTTAACCAGATCAATATCAGTGCCGACTTGGCAATCACTCTGATTTAATCGCACTGAACCGCCGCGAGATCGAGAGACAGTGTGTGTTGTTGGGGCGTATTCCTTCGCGAGTGCGTGAAGTGTAGTGGCCCGAGCGAGTGTAAATGGCGATGCGTACGGGGACGAGGACTAAAAGAAACAGCAGAGTTTACAGCTGCAGAGAGTACGGGGTGGCTTTTGCCCCCCGCTCTTCTTTCTTATTTCGTCCTTTTCCCCTTGCCCTGTTCTCTGATGGTGACGCTACGCGTAGCTCTGTCTTTTGACCGTAAAGGAAGCGGAGCAGTTGAAGGACTGAATTGTAAAAACTGAATTAAAGGACATGACTTCATTTGGTCTCTCATTGGCTTGGCACCAAGGAAGCCAAAAGACTTACGAAGTATCGACATTCTCCAAAAACTTTCATGTCGTGTTGGACACTTCAACACGTGTCCGATACTCTTCGACACTTTTGGACACTCTCCGACACTCGGTCAACACGTGTCGAAAAATCCGACATTTGATCAACTTTCTCGACAATCTCCGACACTCGATTTGGAATTCTAATTATGACATATGAGTTTCCGACACGATTTCGATATCAAGGTTAATTTTAAAAATTCAATAAATGAAGTCAAAATATATATGTGAAAAAATAAAACACAATAATAAAAATAATAAATTGAGAAAGAAGAAAAACATAGTCTTTTTTTCTCTCTTGACTCCCACTTATTGTGATACACAATTCACCCCTTAAGTTTTTTTCTCCTCTTCCATCATAATCTAACATGTGAGTTCAGAATATGGATCGCTTGTTTTTTCTCCGACTTTTATGAATCATTAAAATAGAGTTGAATTTGTCAAATTGAAAAGTGAATGATATTAATAAATGGTTGGTTAATGTTTTTAGTGTATATTCATTCTAGGTTTTTTTAATTATTTATTTATTTATGAATTTGATTGAAATAATCATAAAATGATAATTTATTATGTATATATATATATATATATACAATGTATCTCAACGTATCGGAATTCTTTGTATTTTGAGAAACGACGTGTTGGCGTGTCGTGTCGTGTCATGTCACGTGTCGCGTGTCAGTGCTACTTAGACAAAGACACCTCAATCGTAAAGAGAGATCACGTAGACTGTCATTGGCTTGCGCTCTTCCTTTCGAATTTCATTTGGTCAATTTATGAACTTCTCGTGTACACATTTGCCGTTTACGCTAAGGAAAGTCTTGGAAGACTGAGAGGAAGACCGACGCCTTCGAAACAAAGCCCAAACCGCGTTGCTCTTCAGCTTCTCCTGCGCGCTATTTAACTCGTAGCAACACGCGAAAAGAAGTCCAAATACAAAGCCCAGAAAAGAGGTTAACTTAGAAACCTTCAAGGAAAGTGCTTTTTCTCCCTCCTAAATTTAAGTTTAATGGCGATGGAGGACGTGATGCGCACAGTCAAATCAGCGGACCCAGCCACTCACTGTCATATTGAGTTCATAACACCACCCAGCTCTCTCTCTCTCTCTCTCTCTCTCGGTTGCGAACTGTGCTGTCTCCATTATCGGTCGTTTTATGAATTTTTGTACGAAAACCACCCCGCTTTGTTTTGCAACTTCTCGTATTCATATTTGCCGTCTACACTGGGAAGTCTGGGAAGACCAAGAGCCCGAACGTCATTATTTTTCGACTTCACCTACACGTTATTTAACCTGCACCAACACCCGAAACGAAGTCCAATTAGAAACCTTCCTGAAAACAAGTTCGTTCTTTTTCTCTCTCGAATCTGAAGTTCAATAGCAATGGGGGACGCAGTATAGATAGCGAAATCGGTCGAGCTAGGGTGTAGGTACTCTCTCTCTCTCTCTCTCTCTCTCATATTTCAAATCTCTCTCTTGTATTTTAAATTGCGATTTTGCTAGGGATGCTGTTGAATTGAATGATGATACTCTCATATTTGAAATTGCGATTTTCTTAGAGATGCTGTTGAATTGAATGATGATAGAGATGCTCAATTAGTTCACCCTAGTGTAGACCATGCTGAGATCGTCCTCGTACGTCATGGACAAACAGACTGGAATGTTGATCGTAAAATTCAGGTATGGACCATTGACAGCCTCAATGTTTAAGCCTTTGAGGGTGTGTTTGGTAATCATTCTGTTTACAAGAACAATTTCTGATTAAATATGATTCTTTTTTATTCAGTTCCCGAGAATAATTTCTAAGCATTTTAAACCGTTCGGTAACTGTACAAAATTTTTATTCCTGAAATAGAATTACGTTTGGTACCGTTATCAAAATTTCTCATCTAAATCATTTTCTTTTAATTTTTAAATAATTTAATTACTTTTTTCCTTTTTTTTTTTTTTGTTCTTCTTTTTTCTTCTATTCCTTTCTTCTTGGTTGCCGGTCACCGACCTTGGGATGATCGGCGACCGGCCAGACGAGGGCTGGTGACCTCATCGAAGCATCGCCAACCCTCGGTGAGGTTGTGCCTCGTTGGCCGAGCCTTGCCGGTAGCTGAGCATGGCTCAGCCGAGCCTCGCCCGGTCAAACGAGCCTCACCAGTGGCTGGGCGAGCTCGCCGGACCAATCGCCGGCGATTGGTAGCTATGGCCGGCGGTGGCGGATGGCGACAGTGGAGGGCGGCCGCAGCAGCGGCGGTTGAAGAAGAAGAGAGAGGGAAGAAGAACAAGAAGAAAGAAGAGAAAAAAAAAAAATAAGTTGACTTGATTTTGAAATTATTTCGGAGAACAAAGAATCAATTTTTTTTTTTACTTCTTGATTCTACTCCAAATCTATTCTTGGGAATAAATTTATTCCTGAGAACAAAAAATTTACCAAACGGATTTCTGTTCTAAATCTACTCCCAGGAACAAAAGAACAGAAATTTTTACTATTTGGCAAGTTGTCAAACATACCCTAATCTGTATAAGGGGAAAAAAAAAAAAAATGCAATCCAATAATTATGTGGACCTAGGAGGAGGCTCACATTCTATTACTTTGGGCCAACCCGGTCATGCTATGGATACCAACCGAATTCTCCGGTGTCCAAGATGGCCCATCTATAAGTTCAACCTATCATAATAATTTGGGTGTTGACTAATCCTAGGAGTCCATTGGATTATTATTTCAGTTTGATATCATATTTAACTCACTTTGAGAGTTTAAAGTTGAGTCCGCTTTATCTCCTACCTTGCCTTGTTCTGATTTGAACTTGTTTATGCCCACCTTTCTGCTGACCAAGGTATGGTACAACTATGATTACATCGAGTGTGGCAATTACTTGTTTGGACTCGATACTTACTTGTAGAGATAATCACAACCCTTGATCTTGTGGGTTACACATGGATCCACAAGATTTAACGGCCATAATTGTACTTAATCCATGGACCTCGATCCAAGCAATTAGGCTCTCTTTTAGCAAGCTTCTATTGAATATTCTCGACTTACTTGGCTTAATTACATGGATTTTTACATCATGTGAGACCTAAGTGATCTAACAGCTCATGTAATAGGTCTCACTTGCTTCTTACTATATTTCTATCTTGAAACCGAAAAGGTAGCTGATAGACAATCCAAAGAACGTGAAATCTCTGCTATTTACTCGTCTGATCTAAAACGAGCTATCGAGACAACTGAAGTGATTGCAGCCACTTGTGGTGTGAGGGAGGTATGAACTATCACCATATCATCATCTAGCATTATCTTGGATGACAATTACCCATCGCATAGACAGATATCCATGAATGCTATTCAACAATTTGAACACATAAATCCATACTGAGTCACAATTTATGCAGCTTCAAAAATCTTTCCTTACTTGTTAGTCGTTCTCTTGATAAGAAATATTCTTTCTTCATTTGAGCTGGATGAAACTTTGTACACTTGTTTAAAAACTTTCCTAGTGCAAAGTCTTCTTTCCAATGAATTCGTACAGCCAGGCTTTCCATAATGAGTGAATAACTGTGTCTAGTGTCCGTATCCTTCGGTGTTGTGCTGTAAATATCTTACGGTTCCATAACCTGCACCTGGGGCACTTAAGGCATACATATATTTCCTCGCACTCACTCAAATAAACATGTGAGTAACGAAGCATGCGGTTTTGTCATCATCTAAATCATCGAGAAAGAGAATCGACTACTCCCAAGTCCTAGGAATAGGCGACACGCTACTTAATAAAGTCATACGCTTTAGAATGCTTTGGAAAGAGCTGCCGTTTAATCCTTGGAAAAGATAGAAGTGGCTGGACACCTGTACAAAATTTACTGAATCTTTTCTTTAATCAAGATCAGGTTATCAAAGATCCAGATCTACGGGAACAAAATCCAGGAAAGCTTCAAGGCCTTAGTGCAAAAGAGGCAGCTAGCCTTTATCCCCAGATTTATGAGGCCTACCGGTCCAGAAGTTGTGATCAAGAAATCCCGGTATGAGCTCGACCAAAAATCAAACGGCTAATTGCTCATCGATTCTTATTTAGGCCTCCCTAAACTTTAATACGTAACTAACTTCCCATGTGAGTCTTTTACAAGTTCAAGAAGTTCCAGAATATGCTGTCACGCTAGTGCAGAAGCGAGTTGAACTGGTTATTTTTCAGTGCCTAGATAACCTTTGCAAGTGACACGCAAGGATAACATTTTAGTATCAATTGTGACTTTCATCCGGTTCAGAAGATGGTAGCTAGGGTTTCATCCGTTTTTGTTCCTTTCACTATGCCGGTCAAAATGCGCGAGAATTTTAGTCGATCCCTATTGAGCTCATTAAGTCAAGTCAAACTCACATGTTTCCCCCATTTCTAAAGAACATATTCGTGTGTTAGAAAAGGATGTTAGATTCTTGGAGAGCGTGGACTTCAACTTGGTTCTTCAAAGGAGAATTGTTTGATCAGGGCTTCGCATTGATTGGTTTTATACGCAGGATGGTGGTGAAAGCAAGGATCAAGTTTACCAGCGATGCACTAGTTGCTTGCAAAACATTGGCTTAAAGCACAAAGGTAAACCAGCATTATCATGAAATATTGCCATTAATCCATGTCTAGCCATTTCCGAATTTCGCTTTGCACAATAAGGCTAGAGCCGGTATCTTTGTAGAGTGGAAGACCACAAAACTCATTCACAAACTATTTTGAGCTTACCCGCAATTCAAATTTAACAACAGAATTGCACCACATAAACGACTTTGTACAAACTTTATAAAGACATGTTTTACCTAGGATATACTTGTGGTAACTTTACTAATTGTTAGACTATTTATCCGTTACACCACGCATCAATCAAACAACTTAAAATTTTTGAAAGAGTTGTAGTAGTCCCATAGATTTTACGCTAATGACAGCTCTCATGACCTCCGATTTCTAGATCTGCCCCTACAGGCTATGGCCTGACAATATTTTGTGAAGTCATGGATGCATAAGATCAATGTGTCTACCTTGCTTATTTGCCAAAACTACACACTTAGCCACCAAATTTAAGCACACAAAGGGTAAATATCTGCGCGTCTATAATTGTCTGAAGATGCCTATGTTAATGTCCGTCTATAGTTACTCAATATAATATGAACGTGCGTGTACATTCAACTTTCAAGGTTATACCCGGATGCATGCACGCATGCGTGAGAGAGAGAGAGAGAGAGAGAGAGAGAGAGAGAGAATCTTGGATGGCTTGGAGCAAAAATTGTTGCTTCAATGGTTTTAAAATTTGTAGACTAGACAAGGGACTATCGACAGACACTTCATTCTAATCCCTTGACATTTATTACTAGAAAGAGTCTTAATTAGCTTGGAAACATCAGCAATCGGAAATGAATGTACCCTTCACCATGCAGGGGAGCGAGTAGTAGTCGTCACTCATGGAACCGTGCACACGTCTATCTACCGGCAGGCTCGCCCGAATGAAGGTCCTTCACCGAAGGTGCAAAATGGTTCGATCAGCATTTTGCACTTGTTTAGCAGGGACGACTGGGTCATAAAGTCCTGGGGTGATCATAGCCATCTCAACCAAACAGAAGAGAAGCTCTAGTAGCATTTTTAGATATATGGTGAGAGGCAAATTGGGTTTTTACTTGACACTAGTTCTGTATCCATTTTGATCCTGTTGAAGAGTCATGTCGTCACTTAGCCAATGTACGCGAGAGACCCACTCATTAGACAATGCTTGACAATTGACAAAGACAAGCGTGTCCAGTTACTTGAGCAATAAAATTTTCCATATCCTTATATGATATGATACCATACCTTATGTAAAATACATTTTCAGTGATGATATCTATATTATATCCGATAAGTATCTTCAGTAATTTTCGATGTCCACCTTTGCCATTGGTTGTGTTTCTACTTAGAAACGTTCTCTCTAAGCAAGCACTGGCTTTTTTAATGAACAAGACCAACATCACTTGACATACATTAAGTGCTTCGGCTGAAAGTTACCGCTCGAACCCCCATTGGCCGACCACCTAAGAGCACAGCAATAAAAGCAAAGTTCAAAGGAGTATAAGATCCTCATGGTGAAAAGAAGATCCTCACCCCCGTCATGACATTTATGAAAACAACACTTCAAACATATTCAAGAGAATACTCTTTCTAGGGTATCCACTTCGTTTCTTACTAGTTTGGTTTCTCCCAATTCTTTGTCTCGTGAATGGAACTCTTTTAGTATCGATGCAAATTGATTCAATTCTATGAAAATAGATCGGCAACATCTAGGTAAATTCAAGAGATAAGTCATGATATTAATTAAATGAATCAAGTAATTAATTTGGAAAATTTTTATTCAATACATCACTTGAAATGTCCTGGTAAGAGTAGAGCCAGTTGTAATTTTGATCTTAAATAACAGTTATTGAAGCAATTCTTATGTTACTATAGGATATGACTCACACATCAGGAGCCTCCACAGCCTGCCCTTTTGATATATTGGGATGGTAGGTTTCATGGATGCATTCCTTATTTTGTGTCAATGCCTACACATCTTGTGTCCTTGTGCCCCCAATCAGTACAATATGTTTTTTCTTGCCCTTGTACCCGGCAATACACTATTGTTGTTTTACATCCAAGTGATCTTGAGATTCGAACGAGGATTCGGATGTAGTCTTTTAAAGACTTGCTTAGGTCTGTGATAGCAATTATTGAAGCACTTTTCGTGTTATTACAAGACATGACTCATTCATTAGGTGTGAGAAAATGCTCTTTCAACACCAGGGGTACTGAGGTTCTCGAACTATTAAAAGATAACGGGCTCAATCTTCATAATCGCATTTTCCTTTCAATTACGAGTTCATGGGCAGGAGTGTTGCGTATTGTCTTTGTCCTCTTCGGTGCCTTCAATTCGTCGGAAGTCGGAATAATGAACCTTCTATAGCTTTGCACGGAGTTCTACTGTGCCCAAGACGGCCCCATTAGAAGACTGAGTTGGGTTCAGATTAGTCCAGTTTGCCATCATATTTATTTCATTTTGACAATTCGAGTTTGAGTCTGTTAACATGTCATCTCGCACCTTGCCCTGTTCGGTTTTGAACTTATTTGTACACATCTTTCTATTTACCATGTTACTCTACAATTATAATTAAGTTGAACAGGGCAAATACTTGTTTGGTCTCTATATTTCATAGATGAAGGTAATACAGCCCTTGATCCTGCTAGTCACACATGGGTCCACAAGATTCGATGATTGTGATTACACTCAATTCATGGATCTTGGTCAAGAGCTCTCCCTTGAGTGAGCTTTTATTGGGTATTTACAGTTTATATGGTCATGAACTCACTCCACATGAGTTGCTATATCACATGGGTCTGATATAACCCAACGACCGTCATGATCCAATGGTTCACATGGCGTGGGAAAATGTAAGCCGAGAGTATTTAATAATTTTCTTGTTTGAGCAAGGCCATCTAGATGTGGAATAAATGAGGTGGGAAGGCTACAAGCACATGCGGTAAGTAGACTTATTTGGTGTTCTCTATCCCTTTGGAGTCGGAATGATCTAATGGGTCACACTAGCTTGTTACTTTTATATCTCTCTTGAAACTAAAAGGTAGCTGATAGGTTGTCTAAAGAATGTGAGATCTCTACAATTTACTCGTCTGACCTAAAATGAGCTATTGAGATAGCAGAATTCATCGCAATTTCTGGTGGTGGGGTGGAGGTATGGATGTATCCGAATATTTTTATATAAAATTATGTGTAATGACAATTACCCATCGCATAGACAAAATCCATGAATGATATTCAACAGTTTAAACAAGTAATACGATACCGAGCCATGGTATGCGCAACTTTAAACATTTCCATAAATTGTCTTGCCTCCGCATCCTTGGGTGCTGTGATGTAAATGCCATCCTTTACTGTAACCGGCCTCTAGAGCACTAAGACATGCGTATATTTGCTTGCATCCTCTAAAACAACATGTGAGTAACCAAGAATGCAGTTCTGTCATCATCAAAATCATAGGATAAGAGATCCAACTGTCACTACCTAGGAATAGGCGATACGCTACTTAACAGAGTGGTAAGAATTAGAATGCTTTCAAAAGAGATCTTTAATCCTTTGTCAAGATAGAAGTGGCTGAACACTTAATGAAATTTACTGAATCTTTTCTTGAATTAACATCAGGTTATCAAAGATCCAGCTCTACGGGATCGAAATGCAGGAAGGGTCTGTCGATCCCGCAAGAGGGATCAAGAAATCCTGGTAAGAACTCGACCAAAGATTAAGTGAACTATCTTCCCATGTGCTTTTTTACCAAACAAGAGTTCCAAAATATACTGTCAATTGTCATGTCAGTGGAGAAGCAAGTTAAACGCAAAGATAATTTGAGTATCGACTTGTGACATTCAAACGGTTGGCTAGGGTCTCATCCTTTTCCATTCCTTTCACTATGCTGCACTGTTAGAAAAGGAAGAAGAAAATGCTTGAAGGCAGAACAAGTGTGAAGAAGCTATTGCCTTCGGTTTTCATTTATTGCAATTTTGTACATGTAGTTCTGTATTTAATTACAAAGAAGAGAAATAATAAAGGAAGTTCAATATTTGCCTATCCTTTTCTATTCTAAAGTATATTTAATTTCCTAACAATACATATTACAATATCATATCTTCCAACACTCCCCTCAAGCTGGTGGTCTGTATATGTCCAAGACGCCTAGCTTGTGTAGAAGATATGTATGTTGTCTTTGACAAAGAGGTTTAGTAAATATATCAGCAGGCTGTTCTGAAGTCTTGATTCCTCTTGTTTCGACAATTCCTTCTTGAATCTTTTCTTGAGTAAAATGACAATCAACTTCTATATGTTTTGTTCTCTCATGTAGTACCGGATTTGCCGCAAGCTTTAGTGCCGAATCATTATCACAAAAGAGTAAAGTTGCCCCTTTTACAAGAGCTCCAAGATCCAGAAGTAGACCCCTTAACCAAACTATTTCACATACAGTCTTGGCCATAGATTGGTATTCAGCTTCAGCCGATGATAAAGATACAGTAGACTGTTTCTTTGTCTTCCATGAAAGTAGTGATTCTCCAAATTTAATGCAAAAACCAATAATAGACCTCCTACTCATAGGACGTGGCATAATCTGCATCACAATAGGCTGTCATTTCCATGTTGCATTGTCGGGAAAGAAGTATTCCCAAACCTGGACAGGTCTTCAAGTATTTCACAACCTTCAGGGCTGGCATTCAAGTGAGACTGCTTCGGACTGTGCATAAATTGACTAAGAGTCTGTACTACATAACAAATGTCCAGCCTAGTCATAGTGAGATATATCAGTTTTCCTACTAGTCTCTGATATCCTGAGGGATCTTGCAACGGAGGATCATCAGAAGAAGATGATACGCCAGTGTCATAGCTGACATAAGTCAATTTAGAATTCTGCTCAATAGGAATGATTGATGGTCTACAACCTGATAATCCCGCTTTTGATATTATTTCCATCACAAATTTCCGTTGACTTAATGAGATGCCCTGATCTAAGCGAGCTATTTCAATTCCAAGAAAATACTTAGGTGATCCCAAGTCTTTGATATGAAAAGTCAAGTGCAGATACTCTTTAAGTTTCTTTACAGCAGAATCATCATTCCCCATGATAAGAATATCATCAACATAGATCATCAAGTAAATAGATGACATACCTTTTGTACAGGTGAATAAGGCATAGTCATACTTGGATTGCTTGAACCCAGCAGCCAAGAGTGCACTGGTGAATTTAGCATACCATTGTCAAGAGGCTTGTTTCAAGCCATAAAGAGATTTGCGGAGACGACATACCTTCGACTCCCCATGTCTCCGTAATCCTGGTGGAAGCTCCATATAGATTTCTTCATCTAGATCACCATGCAAGAAGGCATTATGGACATCCATTTGGTGTAATGGCCAGTCACGAAAAGCATCAATAGACAAAAAAGTACGAACCGTGACATCTTTTGCTACAAGAGAAAAGGTTTCGTGATAGTCGAAACCTTCTCGCTGGGTGAAGCCTTTTGCCACCAACCGGGCTTTATATCTCTCCACGGAGCCATCTGCCCTGTATTCTTATATACCCATTTACATCCAATGGGTTTGCGATGATCAGGCATTGATACAACATCCCAAGTATGATTGTCTATCAATGCATGTAATTCAGATTCCATGGCCTTTTGCCAACGAGGATCATCTTTGGCTTCATTATAACTAGAAGGTTCTTGATCTTCAGAAATACAGCTTATGCAACACAGATGTTCTGGTGATAATCTATCAAAGGAGACATAAGATGAGATAGGGTATCGAGCACCTGATGATTTTGAGGAACCGCATATATAATCCTTCGTCCAAGTTGGTGGTCAAGTGGTTTGATTAGAACGCCTCTGTGACACCTGTGGTGTGGTGGATAATTCTTCAGTAGTAGTTGTTTCTGAAGTATCTTCCAACTGTGCTGGTTCTTCATGTGGCGATCCTTCTATATATGGCTGCTCAATGGAATCTTCAGTAGGATTCACAAGAGATGTTGTAGGCAAGACATCAACTTCTCTAGGAAGAGTAGGAATAATGAATTTTTCTCCAGGTGATGAATCATCTTCTAATAAGAATTGGTGATTTGTCTTCTCTTCTTTAGTTAAAGATGTTAATGAAAAAGGAAAAACATCTTCATGAAATACAACATCCCTGCTAATAAAAAAAGTCCATGTAGATGGTGCATAAAGCCTATATCCCTTTTGCAAAGTCGGGTAACCCATGAAAATGCATTGAGTAGCTCGTGGCGCCATCTTATCTCTATGGCCCACTGTAGTGACATAGCATAAACACCCAAAGACTCTGAGATGAGATAAACTCGGTTTTCTCCCATATAATAACTCAAAAGGTGTCTTTCCTTTTAAAATGCGTGATGGCATGCGATTGATCAGATATGCTGCAGTAATCACGCAATCGCCCCAAAATTCTTCGAGAATAGAGGCTTGGAATTTAAGTGCACGTGCCACTTCTAAAAGATGGCGATGTTTTCTCTCGACAACTCCATTTTGTTGGGGTGTGTAAACACAAGAGCTCTCATGCAATATCCCATTTATATTGAACAAGGAAGTACATTTAGCATTAAAAAATTCTTTTCCATTGTCAGTACGTATCCTACGGATTGGTTTCTGAAATTGAGTTTTGGATAAGGAAAGAAATGTCTTTAAATGAGAAAAGACCTGATTTTTGGATTGCATGAGAAAAATCCATGTGGCACGGGAGTAGTCATCCACAATTGTGAGAAAGAACCTAGAGCCATCATGATTTAAAGTATGATAAGGCCCTCAAACATCAGCATGAATAAGAGAAAAAATATCTTCTGTTTGAGAAGTGATATTCTAGAAAGGAGCACGTGTTTGTTTAGCCATAGGACAAATGGGACATTTAGGATAAGGAAATAACGCACTATGGCCCAAACGTTTATGATTAAGGAAATTAATGCCATTGCGTAGCATTACATAGAGATTTATTGAATTCAATAGGAGATAATTTAAGAAGATGTGGAAAATCCAACCAAAAATATAATCCATGGCTGACTCTACCCAAGCCCAACAGTTTGCCAGTCGAAAGGGCCTGAAAGAAAAATTTATCAGAATGGAAAAGAACGTGACATGAATTTTCTTCACAGGCTCGAGCAACTAAGATCAGATTGAAATGGAAATCAGGTACATAAAGCACGTTTTTAATAGTAACAAGAGAACTAAGCTTTATGGTCCTAGTCATTGTGACTTTGGTGGTATTTCCATTTGGAAGTTGTACTGATATAGGAAAAGATAATTTTGTAATATCTGAAAGTAAATTCCTATCACAGACTATGTGATCACTAGCACCTGAATCAATAATCCATGCATCATTTGAAATTGAGTTCATGAAACAATAGGATGTACCTGTGAAACTGCCTCCTTTATCTGAAGGATCTAATTTCTTCAAAGTTTCCATCAGTTCATGATATTTTTCATGGGTAATTGATTTTCCCAATTGCTGACCCAATACCTGAAAAACTGAGGAAAATTTCCCCTTTTCTTTTATCCTGGCTTTCCATGCAATTTCCAGCAATTTTCAATTGTATGGTGCGGGCGCTTACAATAATCACAGTACAACTTACCTCTTCCTTTTGGCTCATTATTTTTTGCATTTGAATTGGGCCTATTGTTGGATTGAAAAGCTTGGGCCGAAATAGGCTCGTAGGAACCATCGGATCCTCCAAGGAATGGGCCGCGCAAGCCATCGAGCCCATTATTGCTGGGCGAGCGTGAGCCGTCTGATCCCATTAAGTAGCTGCTTCGGGAGCTGTCGGATGGATTTAAAAAGAACGAACGTGGGCCGTCGGATGCAGCGGAGATGATGCCACGTGAGCCGTCCGATCCTGTCGCCCCTTAAAAAGATCATGACCCGTCCGATTGATGGTGGAGATGATCTCCACCATCCGTGCTCCTCTTTAAGAATGATCTAGGGTTTTCATTCTCGAAACCAAACCCTAGATCCGCCTCTCTCCTCCCCGAACCTCTCTGTGACGAGCGAAAATGGCTCTTCGCAGCCAGAGCAATTCCGTCTCCTCCCTTGCCATGGTCCGCGGATCTCTGTTGGCTCTCCTCCTGTATGGCAAGTTGATAGATCCGCCTGAGACTTGGTAGTGGCTCCATGGTAAGTATGTGGGATCGGAATGGCAGGTATGCCTCGTTGAGGATGAGAAGGAATCTCGTTGCTTTCTCCCTTTCTCGCATTTGCTTGTATTGTTGTTGGATGTGATTTGGCCAGTCAAATCTTTCTTCGACTGCCTCCATCTCATTCCACAGACTCGAAAGCTTATTGTATACCGTCACGATGCTCATGTTCCCCTGTTTCAGATCTGACATTTGCTGTGTTAGATAAAAAATTCTCACTTGGTCGAGATTTCCATACATTTTTTTTATGTTTTCCCACATTTTCTTCGGATCCTCCGTCAGGGGAAGCCCGGCCGTGACCTCGGGCGCGATGCAGTTTCCAACCCAGATTCTTACCAGTTGGCTACATCTCCTCCAGAGTCGTGCCATTCTCTCGTCGGTCGGAATCGGAAACGATCCGTCGATGAAAACTTCTTTGCTTTTTGTTATGAGTGCCCGCCGGAATTCGCGCGACCAACTTGAATAATTGTCTGCACCTGTTAATTGCTAACTTATGATCTTCAACTCTGGGCCGTCGCTATTTGTTGTACACAATGGGTCGCCGAGTTCTAGCCGGCCACTGGTAGCAAGAAACTGATACGGGAAGAAACCCGATGTAGGAGTCTGGTAGGGATTTGTTCCCTGACCCGAACCCCCGAGCCCGAATCCGTAATCCGCATTTTGGGATCCCGAATAGGGATTAGTTCCCTGACCTGGAATATTCGATCCGCCCGTCTGCTCTGGGCTGATGCTAGGGTTTGCCCCGTCACTGGTCAACAGACTTGCATTAGTCTGCGCGCTGCTGTGGTAGTTGGGCAATGATGTGTTAGGAATGGGTCTAGGATACCATGGATATGGCATCCATTGGTAAAGGTGACCTGCGAATGGTTGCCCTGTAATTGCCTGAGCCTGTTGTTGCCATGGCACGTACACGAGTGGACCCTGGATTTGTTGTTGCTGTTCTGGTGCAGGGATTATAGCGGCTGGATCTCGATTTTCCAAAGCTCGTGTCGAAGGGTCTGATGCAGATTCATCGACGGGAGTAAAGGTGAGATTTGGTGGTGTTGACATATCGGAAAAAAATGATTCCTCTATTATCTCCTCTTTTGCAGATATAGTTCCTTCAAGCAATCAAGGTTTCTGATTCCTTTGGCAACAATGTTCTGAAACTTGAGGTTGATGTAGAAGGTAATCGGAAGCGGAAGCAAAACAATTCAGAACCGGAATGGCTCTGATACCATGTCAGAAAAGGAAGAAGAAAATGCTTGAAAGCAGAACAAGTGTGAAGAAGCTATTGCCTTCGGTTTTCATTTATTGTAATTCTGTACATGTAGTTCTATATTTAATTACAAAGAAGAGAAATAATAAAGGAAGTTCAATATTTGCCTATCCTTTTCTATTCTAAAGTATATTTAATTTCCTAACAATACAGATTATAATATCATATCTTCCAACATGCACAAAAAGCATTTTGGTCCCTCTCTTTTAAGCTCATTAAGGGAGTCAAGCTCACCTTAACTCATTTCTAAAGAACATATTCACGTGTTAGGAAAATATATTATCTTTGATTTGGTTCATCAAAAGAGAATTGTCTGATCAACAGTTCGCGTTCATTGGTTTTATGTGCAAGGTGGTGGCGAAAGTAAGGATCAGTATGTACAACTTGCTTGCAAAACATTGACTTGAAGCACAAAGGTAAACCAATGCTGTCATGAAATATCATCATTAATCCATGTCAACGCCATTTGTGAATTTAAATATGCACAAAAAGATTAGAGCTGGTTATCTTGTAGGCTACTAGAACTTAAAACTCATTTACGAACTACTTTGAGCTTACCCGCAAATGCAATTTGACTAGAAAATTACTCAATGTCAATGAACTTGCAAAAACTTCATTAAGCTTATGCATTACCTAGGATAGGCTCGTGCTAGCTTTACTAATTGTTAAGAGTATTCAATGATTACACCATCCTTAGTGTTGACGCCTAAATTTCGTTTTTTTAATTAATTAGGTTTTTTTAATCTATTTTGCCTTTTTCGGATAATAAAAAAACAAAACCAAACAAACAAAAAAAATGTAATAAAATAAACAAAAAACAACAGCCATTAGGGGCTGGGCCTTTGCGCGCAGCCCCCTCTTCTTTTTCTCCACGCGAGCCCAGGCCTAGCCCTTTTTCCTAGATTACCTTTTCTAGTCTTGAAAGCTAAGCATAACAGGACTTGGTGAATAGCTATAATTGTTGTTTTAATGTTTTCTAAGAGTTTACTAATGCTCTTTGCTTTTAAATGCCCTTTCTTGGGTTTGCCTGCTTCATGATAGCAAAAGAAAGATGAGGATGAGGACCAGGACGCCCATGATTTATTTGCTCTTTCCATTCACTTCTAAAGAATTTATAATATAAGTTAAGCTGGAAATAGAAATTGCAAATAAAATTTTCTTCACTGTGCAGGACAGCGAGTAGTAGCAGTCACTCATTGTGGAGTACTCCAAACGCTTCATGCGCGGGCTTGCTCAAATAACCAACCTGTGAAGTTCTTGAATACTTCCGTCAACATTTTCCACTTATCTGATGGGGACAACTGGGTCTTTAAATCGGGGGGTGATATTAGTCGTCTCAACCAAATAGACTACTTGAGAACTGGGTTTGGTGGAGATAGATCTTCCAGTTAGATCAACTCTTTATGCCGTTCTAGTAGCCCTAACCTGTAATGAGCTACGATAAGGCGTTGCTGAGGGGATGATTCACCCACTTGTCATGTCTTATAGGATAATTTCATTCTTGGTCCTTACCTTATGTGATTTGTCCAATTAAGTCCTTGAATTCTCAATTTGCGCTATTGGATCCCTTAGTTTTTTTTGGAAAAATCACTTCAATATGGTATAAATCTAATAACTCTATGTAAGGCCATATTGAAAAGAAAAATGACCAAACTTTTCAAGAAAAAAGATCAAGTAGTGTTTGTATTCACCCCTCAATTTGTTAATTGTAATGTCTTGCCCGATTTAAAACTAATAGAAGTCCAAATCTTTAAAAATGACAAAATCAATTACTTTAAATTTTTCTGCTATCATTTTTCATGTTACTTAATGTAGTTTCTTGTAATAATTCTACACGACTTAAATGAAAGATTAAGTTCAACTCAAGCTATAGCTGTCTAAGTTAACTTGAAAATCAAAATTTGTGATCATCTTGTTGTTAGACTAAGTCCAAAGGAAAACTAGCAATCCTGATTTATCATTCACAAACAAATACATGCATAATCGGTAACAATTTTGCGGAAATGTAAGGATCAACATATCTCTAGCCATTGATGAAAATCTACAAATACAGATTACCCAAAAACCTTGAACGGATGTGCAAACCGTGTATCAATCAATTCGTGGAATCATCTGATTTGAAGGTCCTGTTTCACTGGCCAACACTTCTCAAAACTTGATGTTGTGTTTTTTGCACTGATAAAATTTAAACTAGACAACTTGACATTTTTATTCCATTTCTTGACGTCTTTAATGGTAATATATTAATGGGCAATTATCACGTAATAAACACGAGCAATAAGTTGAGCAATAAATTGAAATTAATTGGGAAATACAAAGTGGGATCACATTTAAATTAACATATATCATAACACTTGTGACTACCCATAAATGAAATAATGTTTTTGAAAATTTAAGCACATTGGATTTGATTAACAAATGCCATATTAGATGTTGCAGTGTTGAGTAATTCTTTGAAATATCATTAAATTAGGTAAACATACCCCTGCGGTTGCTAATTTGACTTACACTATTTTTCGTGGATACACTGCAAAATAATCGAGTTTTGCTCAAGTAGTTATTCAAAGTAAATCAAAATTTGCGATCATCTTGTGATTGCCACAAATGAAATAATGTTTTTAAAAATTAAAATACATTGGATTTGATTAACAAATGCCAGATTAGATGTTGCAGTCGACAAATTTTCACTTGTTGAGTAATTCTGTGAAATCTCAGTAAATTAGGTAAGTATACATGCAGTTGCTAATTTGACTTTCATTACATCTATAAATGAGTTAAATTTTTTTCGTGGGTACAATGCAAAATAATTGAGTTTTGCTCAAGTAGTTATTTAAAGTAAAAAAAAAAACAAACAAAAATCACATGAGGATTTCCTTCTTATTGATTTCATTTCCTTTCCGAAATAAATAAATAGTCTTCAACATCTGAGGAGTTTCTTTCTAAGATTGTTTTCCAAATTTGTTCCATGTTTGTTTGTTGTGTAGGCTCCGATTGCCTATGCATCGCTGTTTGTGGTAAAAAGTAAGGGTGAGCATCGTCCGGGTTGAGTCGGTCCACCCCCTAACCCTAGGACCAACTTGCACAGTGTTGGTCCTCAATTTTTGGGACCGAGAACCGACCCTATTAACCTTGAGACCGAGGACTAGACCAACCCAATGGGTTTGGTCCGGTTCTAGGGTCAACCCGAGACCAATCAATTATTTTTTATTTCATTTTTTGTACTCCTTAAAAAAACGATTGAGGACCAAACTGACCCAATGGGTTCGGTCCAATTTCAAGGTCAACCCAAGACCAACGAATAATTTTCTATTTCATTTTTTGTACTTTTTGAAAGGGTAACCAAGGACCGTACCAACCTAATAGGTTCAATGATGAGCGAGGTCAGCTAAGAAAAGCAAGCGGTGAGGGTCAAGTGGGGTGAGCGTCGAACAGAATGAGCATCGAATGTTGAGCGGGGAGCAACAAGCCAAGCAAGCATCGAGCGGCGAGTGGCATGAGTGACCCAAAAAGAGCAGGCGAGTGTCGACTGGCGAGCAGAGAAGTTGTTTCTTTCAATTTTGGCAAATTGAAGACTAAGAGGATAAATAAGATAGAAGAGAATAAATACTAGAGGAGAATGCCATAAAGAGCTATTTATGCATTTTTGGATGTCGTGAGGACTTCTCTCAAAAACATTTTCTTCTTTCATAAATTATAACTATTGACGCCATAAAATACATTAAAAATCTAAGTTATTAAAGAATAATATCAAATTACTTGAACTCCTCACTAAAGAGCTATTTAATGTTATTGACGTCGTTTATTTTAAGGTTTTCTCTATATAAAAAATTATAAATAATATTATAAAAAATTATATATATATATATATATATATATATATATATATATATATATATATATATATATATATATATAGTCGGGTTGGTTCGGGTTGAAACGACCCAAAACTGTCAGGATCGAGGACCAACTCACACAATGCTGGTCCAGGAATTCTAGGACCAAGGACCAACCCAATCTCCTTAGGAACCAGACTAGGACCGGCAGGATTGGGCCGGTCCAGGGTCAGTCCAGGGTTGACCCTGGACCGATGCTCACCCCTAGAAAAAAGGGCGCTTTTGAATTAAAATGTTGTATGCGACCTATCTTAGTACATTGGTTAGGCTAAGAAGTTTTCAGATTCCCTGTGACGGAGACTATGATGGAAGATGGGTTCAAATCCATTTGGTCCACAATATTTGAAAGCTTTAAGACCCCAAGAAACATTTTTGGTTTTAGAATCAAGGATGGGTTGAGCTAGGAGCTTTGCTGATTCATGAGAGATTAATCTGTCTCATTGGGTATCTGGAAAAGGGAGGACATCATTGAAGATTGTTTTCACAGTAAATAAGCAAGAGAAATGACAATTTACGTGAGTTTCGATGTCCTAATGGGAGTAGAGATTGTCATTATTTTGATCTTTGATAGAAGTGGTGTGTTTCTTTTTCTGCTTGACCAGAGTTAAGCATGTGATGATAGGAGGTGTTGTTGGAAGTTTGTAAAAACAAACTAAGTGCATGTTTCCTCATCCCACATAAGAAAAGTGGGAGGAAGTGAACCAATTAATAAATGTGGGGTTTCTGCAAGAGAAATGACAATTTACATGAATTTCTGTCACGCCCTGATCCTCAGGCACGCGCACATCCCTTACCTTGGTCGATTTTAAATGCGATATCCTAGGACTACGTATTGCCGACCCTTTCTTTTGCATAAGTACATGCGGAAGCAAGTATTAAATCCCCAGACAATAAAACATTGTGATAGAACAGTAAGACTAAATTTCAAACCTTTAAAAACATCAACACTTATATACATTGCAAACCAGTGCATGCAGATACAAGGTGGACTATTAATTCAAATTCAACTTAAGTCGGTTTAAGAACAAGGTCTACAAGTAGGGGTGGGGTTCGACAAACTACAAATCCCCGTTCTCCTCTTCATCATCCTCCACACTCCAACATGGAGCCTTAAGCACACTGCACCGGATTTTCAAGATCTTCAAAATCCAAGTCTACTACATCTAGGGACCTGAAATGGTTATTCAATAACCAATGAGACAAAGTCTCAACAAGTTCTACCCCCTAAGACCCGATTAGTAAACCAATACGCCTTAGAGCTGCCTATGCACAACACTAGTCAGAGAACTTACCTTGGCCTCAGATTCCACCTGCATATTAGTACATATCAAATAGGCACTGAAGCAATTACATCACAGATCGAAGCATCAATCAAATCGACCTAGTCAATTACGTCTCAATACCGGTCATTTCCATTCAATCAATCAATTCACAACATCATATTAGAGCCATGATCAATCGACCTAGTCGATTACATTTCAATAATACCACTTCCGATTATTTCAACTATTCCAACTCAATCCCCAATTATGAATCACGTTCCTTAGGACACAACTTAATAATAGGTGGTAATCACAATCCCACCAAGCAATTTCCTTAGATTTAGTGGCTTCACGGCCCCACTCGACCCTTTCGAAATTCAATGGCTTTATGGTCCTACTCAACCTTTCCAAAATCCAATGGCTTTACAATCCTACTCGACCTTTTCAAAATTCAATGGCTTCACGGTCCCACTCGACCTTTTCAAAATTCAATGGCTTTACGGTCCCACTCGGCCTTTTCAAAATTCAATGGCTTTACGGTCCCACTCGACCCTTTTCAAAATTCAATGGCTTTACGGTCCCACTCGACCTTTTCAAAATTCAATGGCTTTACGGTCCCACTCGACCCTTTTCAAAATTCAATGGCTTTACGGTCTCACTCGACCCTTTCTTTATTCAATTTAGGAATAAATCCTAAAATCACTCATAAATCAATTTAGCACAAAATAAAAGCTCAATTAAATAAATGGACTGCACCATGATCATCAGCATAAAATTCCAGTCACCAACCATCTTGGTTGAATTTTCAGAAAAATAATTAATTTCGAAAATTAAATAAATAAATATTAAAAATCCAATTTAGGCCCATAATGCCTAATTGGAGGTCGAGACAAGCCCGGAAAATTACCGAGACTCGTTCAATAAATAACATGGCATACCTACTTGTTAATGTCTATTTCTAACCACCTAACATGCATCATGAAGTCTCTAATTTAATTTATTTAAATTAATCTAACACCTAATTGCATTTAATTAAATCTAATCAGCCCTTAGGCATCATTAGCAAACTAAGAAAGCATTAGTGAGTAAAACTCACTTGATTAAAAGTGGAGACCAAAACACTGCGATGGCGGTGCGATGGCGGCGCGATGGCGGCCAAACTCCAAAATTTCGGCGACGTCGATGCACCCTCGGGCCGGGCCTAGAAACCTTGCAAGCCCACAAAAAATTCTAGGCTTGGGCCTCAAGAAACTGGGCTGAGCTACTAAATTTGCTGGGCTTCAAAGCTGGGCTGAACTTCAAATGGGCTGAGCGCTGCTAGATTGGGCCGGCCTAAAATCAATGGGCTGAAGCTGAAGTGCACTTGGGCTGAATTGATGCATGTTTCAAGTGGGCTGAACTTCACGTGCAAGAGGAGCAGCAAAGCCCACAAGCTGAAGAAGACCATGCGGACGTTATTGTTGCTGATGGAGCTGACCCATCGGGCGGCAGGGATTCGGTGGAGTTTGACTGAAATTTTGATGGTGCATCAGTGGGGCGGCAGCGGGATGGAGTGGCTGAGTCGGTAGTGTTAGGACTAGAATTAACACCTAGAGGGGGGTGAATAGGTGTTTGAAGCGATTTTAACAATTCAAATCGAATGAGAAATAAATAATTTAAAATCAACGATTGCAGCAAATGAAAACAGTTAACAATATAGAGGATTAGGGATAGAGAATCAAGACTCCGGATTTATAGTGGTTCGGCTTAGATCAAGCCTACGTCCACTCTCCCGCACGGACAACCCTTCGGCTGGATTTCACTAAGAATCAATAAGAGTGATTACAGTCTCACGCTCTTGAGTCCACGGTGTAGATTACTCTACTACACTTCCTCAAGGTCTACAATATGATCTCTCTTTTGATTACATGTAACGCTCAAAGAATGATATCGCAAAATAGAAAAGGAGATTCAGACTTTGGAATTCTTCTATCCGCACCCTTCAACAACTAGAGTATCTCTCTTATATACTTCTTCATGCCTTCAATACCGTTGGCACCTTCCAAAGAAGTTCTTCCAATCAACCCGTTGGACAGAATCACTTAGAGAGATCTCGAGCTCTTTAAGGTAAGTGTTGATAGCCCATCAATCTGCTCGCCCATACAATCGGGATCTCGGTTTCCATAAGTAGATCCTTCCAAATATAAGTTGCGAAGTCGTCAAAGAATCTAAACATATTCCATATAAAACTAAGATCGTTTAGTGCTGAATCCAGTAGAAAGATATCCACCAGTCGTTAGAATAAAGATCATATAAGATCAGAATAAACGTCGTCTTGGAAACTGTCCATGTGAGTAGACTTTGAAATATAAGTCTTGAGTCTTGAGTCTTGAGTCTTACTAGCTTCAGACTTTGATCTTCAGACTCTATCAAAAGGGTCTGTAAGTCTTCGACTAGACCGATAAAACCTGTTTTGTCAACTTCAAAATACTTTAAGGGATTTCATCCAACAATCTCCCCCTTTTTGATGGTGACAAAACTTTCCTGCAGATTTGAATCTTGTCGCCCTGCAATACAACTTTTAAGCAAGCATCATAAAAGATTAAATAAGATAGTAGAAGTTATCACATTACCACGAGACTTTCCCACATACGGATCCGCATTCACCGAAACCTCATTAGTCATAAACAGACAGTACTATCTAATTTATAAAGCTTAAAGTATTGCCATAGAGAGCACACATTCCAAAAACTGCACACGTTTAAAAACTCAAGTCAAAGTCAAGATAGCAAGCAATCAAAAGATAAAAAGATAGGATTTGGTTTGGTTTTGAGAAAATCAAAAATCTCAAAAATCTGCAAAGTCTTCTCCCCCTTTTTGTCAGCATTAAAAAAATCAAGGAGCTCGAGGAATGCGAACAAGTTGAAAGTCTCCCATAGACTTGACAGTGTCTTCCAACTTCCTCAAATCTTCCTGTACTTGGGTGAGAGTAGTGCCCTTTGCAGTATCCTGAATCTGACGCTGAACATCTTTAAATTTGGTCATGCAAAGTGATGAACATTGCATGATTTTCATTCTGCAAGGTCTGAAATTCATATCCCATGGCATAAATTTGACCTTTAAGTTCCAAGATGATCTCAAGCAGTCTTTGAAAATCTCCAGAGTTGTCAGTCTGAGTGCTTGTTTCAGCTCGGTCTGAAGGTGGAGTCAAGCCACTATGAATGTCGGCGGGAGGTTCGGTGTGTGGAGATGATGCCTCTCCTTCAGAAATTGTGCAGCATGAATATCCTCGGCATCGGGAGGTGATCGACTAACACTTTTTTTCTGCATCCTCTTCTCGAAAGTCAGCCGAAGAGGTGAGTGTTCTCTTTCTTTATCTCCCCCGTCTCCATGTCTTCGGTGGAGAAAAGAATTCTTCTTTCGAGGCGTTTCCTCAGTGACAGGATGTTGTATATCCTCCTTTTCTGCTGGAGAATCTGTTCTTTTTGGTTCATCTGCTTCTTTTTCTTTTCCTTCTTCCTCTTCCTCTCTTTCTTCTTCCTCTTTCTTCTCTTCCTCTTTCTCTTCCTCTTTCTCTTTCTCTTCCTCTTTCTCTTCCTCTGCAACTTGATGTTCTGGAACAGTTGGAATAGATGCAGCAAATTGAGAAATAAGAGTAGAGATGGGTATAGCATCCTCATCATCTTCATCTTCCAGGATGATTGCCCTCCTCTTCTTGGTAGAACTAACCACAGGTTCTTTCCCTTTTCTTTTGGCTGCTGAAGAGTCTGGTCTGAGCTTGATAGGAGTCTTTTCCTTGAATTGCTCCAGCTTCTTGCTAAGCTCTTTCAGACGCATCTTGGTAATCATCCTCAGTCCGATGACCATTTTATCAATAGTCTTCACTTTGTGAGAATATGAGGAGGTTGAATGTTGAGATGTCCGAAGAGACGAGTAATGAGAAAGATAAGGAAGCTTTCCTTTGTCCTTAACCATGCATCTATACATGTGAAAGATGATGGTATGTGGCAAAGAGAAGTTCACACCTATCTTGATGGCAAACATCAACTTAGCTTCGAAATTGATACATCTGTCTTAGATGTCGATTTGGGTCTTAGACGGAGTTGATTACAATTTTGTGCAGCAAAGTATTTGTTGCATTCATTCCGGAATAAGAGAGTCTTCCTTCTGCAATTCTGTCTTTTGCTAGTTCAAGAGTAGCATGGCTTACGAGACACGCCGATTGGTTGGAAAGCCCCTCTTTCCACACCAAGCACATCAGCCAAAATGTCATTATCAATGACATACTCCTTATCTCTCACGCTGAAAGTAAAGCTGTTTGCATCAATGAAACCGATATTGGAGTAGAAATAGGCCGTCAATTCAGAATGTGCCGTGTCACCGATCGTGCGTAACGATAAAGTTGGAGTTTTTGAATTTCTCTCGCAGATTTATGCTCAACAAGTCCAGAAAATCGAAATCCACAGTTCGTGGGTTCATCACCCCACGCTTCAGCAATTTTTCATATCTCTTCATGTGTCCGTCTGAGCGGAACAATTCATCCTTCTTCCCTCGTAGGCTTGCAGCCACGCCCATCCATGGTTTAAAGTGTATGAACATCTTTTCATCATCGTCCTTTCCCTCAGCCGATTCATACTACTAAACCTAGGGTCACTCGGGAAATTTGCAAATGCTCTTGCAGCCGTTCCCTCGAGGCACAACTCAGACCTTTCCATAACAAAGTAAGAAAGTGCGTCTCGTTTCTATAACCCTTCTCTTTCAGAAACTCATTCACAAAAGACATAGCAGAACTTTCCTTTAACGCAGAGTAAAGCTTGTAAACAAAGGCAGGCTTTAGAGTTCGTACTGGTTCGATATCTTCATAAATCGTTTCTGCATCTTGAGGGCCCTGTTCTTGAGGTCTAGATGGGGATGACCGCTGTTGAGAAGTTTGCTCGGAAGGAATGTCACTTTCCTCGGTGAGATCAAAGTGCGTAGGTCCCTCACGGATCCTAGTGGTCCCCTGTTAGCTATTCTGGATGACTTCCTCTGATACGACATTGTGCTTTTCTTTGGAGAGACTTTCTCACTTGTGTCGCAAGAAAGTTGAGAACTTTGAAACGAAGAAGTTTTGGAGAGAAAATTGCAGAGCAGTGAAAAGCTTTTGATCTAGGGTTTTGAGTAGAGTGAAAACGAAGGAGAAGAGATGTATAAGTATAACAGTACGGGGATAAACCAAGCGTCGTATCTTTTGAAAATCTTGAATTTTCCTTTTTGAAAAAAATAACTGCCTTAATAAAACGATAACCACTCTTTTTAAAAATTAACTGACTTAAAATAGACAGATAATCTTACCTTATCAATAAGACGGTTTAAGTAAGGAAACTTACAGTAGTGTCGATTCGTATTCTCGTCTTTTAACCTTTGAGTCCGATACTCGTCGGACTTTAGTTCGAGTCCGAGCTTCAGCATTCTTCAAGAGATAATATGTTGAGTCTTGAGCGAATAGACTCAAACAAGCTTTTCTCAAGTGGCTTTGTGAAGATGTACGCGAGTTGATTCTTTGAGTCTATGAATTGTATCAAGACTTCTTTGTTCTGAACATGATCTCTTATAAAGTGATGTCGAATCTCAATATGTTTTGCTCTTGAATGTAGAATAGGATTCTTTGTAAGATTGATTGCACTGGTGTTGTCACATCTAATTTCTGTGCAAGAGTCTTCAATGCCAAAGTCTTGCGGTTGTTGTTTTATCCACAATATTTGAGAACAAAGAACTTCCAAGAGCAACGTATTCTCGCTTCTTGTTGTTGAAAGAGCCACATTACTTTTTTCTCGAAAACCATGATATCGCCCGTTTCCAAGCAATTGACAAGTACCAAGTGCTTTTTCTTTCAACTCTACAACCTGCAAGATCTACGTCCGAATAGCCAAGAAGTGTAAAGTCTCCTTCTTTGGGATACCAAAGACCGATCTTAGCAAAGTAGTAGCAACATATTTAATAATACGTTTAACAGCACTTAAGTGAGATTCTCTAGGATCAGATTGAAACCTAGCACATATGCAAACACTAAATAATATGTCGTCCGGATGCGTAAGATAAAGAAGTGAGCCAATGATACTCCCGTATAACTTTTGGTCAATTTTCTTCCCGCTTCATCTTTGTCTATCTTCAAGGAACTTGACATTGGTATGTCGTCTTTTTGCAATTTTCAGACCGAACTTTTTAACAAGTTCTTTTGCATATTTCTCTTGATGAATGAATATTCCCTCCTTTAGTTGTTTGACTTATAGACCAACGAAAAAGGATAGTTCACCCATCATGCTCATCTCGAATTCATCCTGCATAGACTTAGAAAATTTCTTGCACAAAGTTTCATTAGATGATCCAAATATGATGTCATCAACATAAATCTGAACAAGTAGAAAGCTTTTTCCTTCCTTTTTAATGAACAAAGTAGTGTCTACCTTTCCTTTAGAAAAGCCACTATGAATTAAGAAATTACTTAGCCTTTCATACCAAGCTCGAGGAGCTTGTTTCAGTCCATATAAAGCTTTCTTCAGTCTGAATACATAGTCTGGTTTCTTTGAATCTTCAAAACCAGGAGGTTGTTCTACGTAGACTTCTTCTTGAATAAATCCATTCAGAATGCACTTTTGACATCCATTTGAAACAACCTGAAATTCATACAGCAAGCAAAAGCAAGTAGTAATCGATTGCCTCTAACCTTGCTCTTTGGGGCGTAAGTCTCATCATAGTCTATCCCTTCTTCTTGCGTGTATTCTTTAGCTACGAGTCTTGCTTTGTTTCTCGTTACTTTGCCTTTTCATCAACTTTGTTCTGAAAACCCATTTAGCTCCAATAACTGATTTACCTTTTGGTTTGGGAGTTAATTCCCATACGTCGTTAATACTGAATTGTCTGAGTTCTTCTTGCATTGCTTCAATCCAGCTTTCATCAGCTAAAGCTTCTTCAATATTTTTGGGTTCTATTTCAGAAATAAGAGCAATGTAAAGCACTAGACTCTTCTCGCCTTTTGGATCTTGTTCGTATTCCCTCATTAATGTTTCCAATAATGAGTTCTTCAGATGACTAGACTTGTGCTTCCGATTCTTGTTCGATCGATAGATTGTTGATCTTCTTCTTGAGTAGGTTCTTCATCGTAGCTTGTTGTACTGATTTTGATTTAGCAATCGCTTCAAGTGGAGTTAGATCTAGCGATGTAAATGGAGCAGATTCTGAATCTTGCCCGTATCTCGCCGAACTTGTGGAGAGTCTTGAAATTTGACATTCATTGATTCTTCCACGGTCGAGTCTTTTTGTTGAACACTCTAAAAGCTTTGCTTGTTGTAGAGTATCCAAGAAAGAATCCTTCATATGATTTTTCTTCAAACTTACCAACACGATCATTTGCATTCTTTAGAATAAAACATTTGTAACCAAATATTTGAAAATAAGAAACTATCGGTTTCTTCCCTTTAAAAATTTCATAAGGAGTTTTCTCAAGAATTGGTCTTAAAAACACTCGGTTTATAATATAGCAAGCGGTTGAAACTTGACTTCCGCCCAAAACCTTGAAGAAACTTGATTTCCAATTAAAAGTGTTCTTGCCATTTCTTGTAAAGATCTATTCTTCCTTTCCACAACCCCATTACGTTACGGTGTATATGGAGAAGAGAATTTGTGTTGAAAACCAAATTCATCACATAAATTAGCAAAGTCTTGATTTTCAAACTCACCTCCATGGTCTCGTACGAATGCTTGTAATAGTGTGACCTTTCTCATTCTGCACCTTTTTAGCAAATTTTGAAAAGAGAGAGAAAGTCTCGACTTACTTGTAAGAAAGTAGACCCAAGTGAATCGTGAATAGTCATCCACTATTACCGACGGAACCTTTTACCACCAATACTTTTCGTTCGGTAGGTCCAAACAAATCCATGTGCAAAAGCTGCAATACATGATTAGTGGAAACTCTATTTATTGATCTCGTAAGAATTTCTAACATGTTTACCCAAGACGCATGGTGTACATAGATCGACTTTGAATAATTCAGAGTAGGCAATCCTCGAACAAGTTTCTTTGTAGAGATCTTGTTGATCGCTTCATGTTGATATGGCCTAGCTTTTTGTGCCACAGATTTGCTTCATCTTGTACCGATATTAAGCACTTTGTGATCTTTCTTGATTCACATCCGTAAGATAGATATTTCCATGTCTTCGACCGTAAAAGATTGAGTAAGGTCTTTACCGATTCCGAGCACGTTTCTTCTTCCAATCTTCACTGTTCCTCGACCGGTAATCTTTCCTCTCGTTGTTACCACCAAAGGAAACTTTTCCTCCGTCTATCTCGAATAAGTTTTATGAAGCGGCTTGAGTCTCCTGTCATATGTCTTGAGCAGCCACTATCAAGATACCATTTTATCTTCTTTTTGATAGTAACCCGCAATTAATGTAAATCAAACTCTTTTTGGTACCCATACCATCTTGGGTCCAGTGTTAGAACAATAGACAAGATCTTAGCCCGGCTCTTTTAACAGGTCTCCAAACCAAAGGACATTCTTTCTCAAAGTGTTCTAAGCTTTTACACTTGGAACATCTCGAAGAGCATTTCTACCAACGGGTTTTACAAAGACTTTCCGGAAATGATTCTTGTAAACAGTTCTAGCTGGTCTTTGTTTAATTCTTTCTTTTACCTTCGGAAAATCAATCGTGGAATAGTTTCGGAAGTCATACCAAGACCTAACTTGTCAAAATATGGTCTTTGTATTGAAAGAATCTTATCCAGCTTTTCAGAACCATTTGAAAATCTCTTTGATATGTTAGTGATATCATTTTTCAAAAGATTATTTTCATTTGAAATCTTGTCGAGTTTTCTTTGACAACAACAAAATCTTTTTTCAGTTTTTCAAACTTTTCTTTCATAAGTTTATCCTGTTGTTTCAATGTAGAATTTTCCCTTTTCAATTCGGAGATCCTCTTAAGAGAGGTTTTCAGACTAAGACACGAGTTCATCAATGTATTTAGAAACTTTAACAGGAATTTTCAAGTTACTAACCTCGAGTTATTTCCGAGTCTCGTATGCGAATCAAGGGTGAGTCGTGTGCGATTTTGCCATCAAACAAATATTGGCATAATCATAGTCACTATCTTCACATTCGAGTATCACTCCAAGTCTCTCGCTTTGAGTGCCTTCCCCTTTTTCTCGGTCTTCCCTTTTCTCTTCTTTAACAAAGGACAGTTAGGTCTGATGTGTCCCTTTTTCTTGCATTCAAAGCAAGTCACTTCTTTATTCGTATCTTCTTCCTCTGTTGACCTGTTTTGAAACCTTTGAGAGTTTTGTTTCTTCCAATTGAATTTCCTTCCTTTTCTGTTCAACTTTCTGAATCTCTTTATCATAAGTGCCAGTTCTTCATCATCTAGGTCTTCTTCAGAATAGTCATTAGACTTTAAGGCAATAGATTTCTTACCTTTTGAGTCTTCCTCTTCGTTGGTCTGTTCTACTTCAAAGGATTGAAGAGTTCCAACCAATTCATCTACAGAAAGTGGAGCAATCCTCTGTGTCTCTCTTATTGAGGTTTTTATATAATTCCAATCTTTTGAGAGTCCACGAAGAAGTTTGTTGACCTTCATATGTCCCGAGATTGGATGTCCCCGATATTCAAGACCATTTACAATTTCAGAAAGCGACTAAACATGTCGGTAATTGATTCTCCCGATCTCATCTTAAAGACTTCATATTGTCCCAAGAGAATGTTGATCCTTGTTTCTTTCACACGATCGGTTCCTTCATAGGTAATGTGAAGCCTATCCCATACTTCTTTTGCTGTATCACAAGAAGATATTCTATTATATTCAGTAGGGGATAAAGCACAATATAAAGAATAAATAGCTTTGGCGTCGAGAGTCTGTCTCTTCGTGATTTCTTCTTGAGTCAAAAGAATAGGAACAGCAGGTTCTTTTCCTCTCTCTGAATCTGACGCAGCAGTAGGAATGATTCCTTTATCAACCACTTCCCATTCCAAAGGATCTTTCGATCTTAGGAATGCCTTCATCTTATTTTTCCATATGTTGTAATCTTTTCCATCAAAGTATGGAGGTCCGGTATTGCTTTGACCTTCAACCAACCCCGTAGGCATACTAGCCATAGATCTTTTACTTAGAAGTAAAGACACTTCTTATAAACAAGTACACAAGCTCTGATACCAATTGTTAGGACTAGAATTAGCACCTAGAGGGGGGTGAATAGGTGTTTGAAGCGATTTTAACAATTCAGATCGAATGAGAAATAAATAATTTAAAATCAACGATTGCAGCAAATGAAAACAGTTAACAATATAGAGGATTAGGGATAGAGAATCAAGACTCCAGATTTATAGTGGTTCGGCTTAGATCAAGCCTACGTCCACTCCCGCACGGACAGCCCCTTCGGCTGGATTTCACTAAGAATCAATAAGAGTGATTACAGTCTCACGCTCTTGAGTCCACAAAGTGTAGATTACTCTACTACACTTCCTCAAGGTCTACAATATGATCTCTCTTTTGATTACATGTAATGCTCAAAGAATGATATCGCAAAATAGAAAAGGAGATTCGAGACTTTGGAATTCTTCTATCCGCACCCTTCAACAACTAGAGTATCTCTCTTATATACTTCTTCATGCCTTCAATACCGTTGGCACCTTCCAAAGAAGTTCTTCCAATCAACCCGTTGGACAGAATCACTTAGAGAGATCTCGAGCTCTTTAAGGTAAGTGTTGATAGCCCATCAATCCTGCTCGCCCATATAATCAGAATCTCGGTTTCCATAAGTAGATCCTTCCAAATATAAGTTGCGAAGTCGTCAAAGAATCTAAACATATTCCATATAAAACTAAGATCATTTAGTGCTGAATCCAGTAGAAAGATATCCACCAGTCGTTAGAATAAAGATCATATAAGATCAGAATAAACGTCGTCCGGAAACCTGTCCATGTGAGTAGACTTTGAAATATAAGTCTTGAGTCTTGAGTCTTGAGTCTTACTAGCTTCAGACTTTAATCTTCGACTTTGATCTTCGGACTCTATCAAAAGGGTGCGTAAGTCTTCAGACTAGACTGATAAAACTATTTTGTCAACTTCAAAATACTTTAAGGGATTTCATCCAACAGGTAGGATTTACGGGTCAACAAGATAGGGAGCTGTTTCGTCAAACTTCAATGGATCACGTGGGCTGGAGTCACGAATGGGCCGAGCACAAAAACGGAAGGAGCTGGCATCTTCGACTTCGCTACTGGGGTCAACCGACTTTGCTGATTGACCGACGAAGACGCGTGGAGCAAGGAACGCACGGCAGCAAGAGGGATCCTTGGGTCTTCAGGGAAATTGAATTCCGTTGCTGCTGGACGCTTGATTGAATGGGAGAAATTCGGACGCATGGGGCTTAGCTGGTGTTGACCGTGGGGATGCGTGGTCTACAAAGGGAAATCGTGAGCAGATGTGTACAATTATAATTTGTACAAATCAAGATAATCACAACATTTGATCTCGCAAGTTACACATAAATCCACAAGATTCCATGGACCTCAATCCAGGCAATTAGCTCTCTTTTTAGCGAGCTTCTATTTGAGTACTCCTGGCTTATGTGGTTTGATTGTCCACTCCACATGAGCCATTAGATCACGTGGGTCTCACCTGATGTAAAAATCCGAGTGATCTAACGGCTCATATAGAGTAGGCTAACGTACACTGAGAGTACTTAATCATTCCCCTTTTGAGCCAGAGTCATATGGATGTGAAATTAAATGAAGTTGGGAGGCGATAAACAAGTGCACTAAATATACTTATCTCATGCTCTCTATCCCTTTGGAGTTGGAATGATCTAATAGGTCTTGCTTGCTTCTTACTACATTTCTATCTTGAAACCAAAAAATTAGGTGATAGACTATCCAAAGAATGTGAAATCTCTAATATTTATTCGTCTAATTTAAAACGAGCTACCGAGATAGCAGAAGTGATTGCAACTACTTGTGGTGTGAGGGAGGTATGAACTATCACCATATCATCATCTAGCATTATGTTTGATGACAATTACCCATCGCATAGACATATATCGATGAATGCTATTCAACAATTTGAACTCATTAAACCATATCGGATCACAATTTATGCAGCTTCAAAAATCTTTCCTTACTTGTTACAATTAATTAGTCGTTTCTTTGTGAAGAAATATTCTTTCTTGATTTGAGCTGGATGAAACTTTCTACACTTGTTTAAAAACTTTCCTAGCGCTAAGTCTTCTTTCCAATGATCTCGTACAGCCAGACTTTCCATCATAATAGTGAAAAACTGTGTCTCGTATCCGTATCCTTCGGTGTCCAGTTACTTGAGCAATAAAATTTTCCATATTCTTATAGGATATGACACCATACCTAAGGTGTAATATCTTTAAGTGCTGATAAAGGTGTAATACGTTTAAGTGATGATATCTATATTTGAATTAAAGTGTTGTCTGTGACCAGTCGTAGTACATTGGCTAGGCTAAGAAGTTTTCAAATTCCCTGCGACGTAGAATATGATAGAAGATGGATTTAAATTCATCTGGTCCAGGAGGTTCGAAAGCTTTAAGACCGCAAACAACATTTTTAGTTTTAGAAGCAAGGGTGGGCTAAGCTAGGAGCCCTGCTTATTCGGGAGAGATTAATCTATCCGACTGGGTATCTTGGAAAAGGGAGGAGATCGTTGAAGGTGTTTTCGCAGTAATAAATAATAGAAATGATCATTTATGGGAGTATCAATGTCCTGGCAGGAGTAGAGCTAGTCATTATTTTGATCATTGATGGAAATGATTTGTTTCTCTTTCCGCCTAACCATAATTAAGGGTGTAATAGTAGGAGGTGTTGCGCACCCCAGCAGAGATCCAGTCTGTTCTGGATTTCACCGGCCAAAGAACTTCTTCGTTTGCAAGGATCTGTTGAAACTCCTTGCAGAGTTCTTTCCCAAGATCGCAGAGGAATTGGCTTGGCGGCAGAATGACCAATTCTGCCGAAGTGTACGAGGGTCGAATGCTCGGTCAGCCGAAGTGTACGAGGGTCCCACTAGTAGGGCATTGCTTTACATGAGCAAGCGTGTTTAGTTACTGACGCAAATGTGCTTTTCACATTAGGGATAATGATTCATGAGGTCCTCGAGCTGCTTTTTACTGTTCAGTGCCCGTTCCTTAACTTTATGTATTAATTTAGACCTTGGACCTTTTAGAAATGAGTACAATATAACATTTCTATTCACTAGAACTCTATATTATTCGAGTTGGAAAAGTAGTCACCAGAACGGAAAATCACATGGCGCAGCACCTCATGTCCATCTATCCAAGACAGATAAAATTTTCTTGTTATTTTTTTTCTTTTTTAGCCCTTTTTTCTTCTTCTTCATTATTCCTCATCCATCGTCGCCATCCATGACCTCGTTGTCGTGCATTACCGAGATCATTGACAGGAGACACGACCATTGCAGCATATGCAAGCCTTGCGATGAACCCCCTTCCACGGGTTGCACTCTCTCTCTCCTTGTAACATGATCGCAAATTTGAGAACATCACAATCTCTAAGATATCTTGACTGTCTCAACATTCAATCCGAGGGAGGGCGAGGAGTCGTTGCCAAGTCAGAAATTCCAGGGTCTAGTCTAGTGGTGGTTGTGGTCTTCAGCCACAAGAAAAATAGGGGCCATGGATAGTGACGGGGGAAGACGAAGACCATATGTAACAATTAAAAAAACAAAAACAACAACATATCGAACGATTAAAAAAAGTTCAAAGTCCTTTTACTTTAACATAATAATAATCCGAAATGTTTTGCCAGAATCATTTCGAGTGATTGGCTTTGCACCGGGGAAGACAAGGAACCTTCAAATCATGAAGAAAAATATGACTTGTGCTTTCTCCATCATCGTTCATCTATAGACTTTCTTTTGAAAGATCGGTCGGACATTTTTTACCGTTTACTCGAGGAAGGCCGACACGAAGACCAACGCCTCCGAAACAAAGCCCAGAAAAGAGGTCAACTTAGAAACCTTCCTGGAAAGTGCTTTTTCTCCCTCCTAAATTTAAGTTTAATGGCGATGGAGGACGTGATGCACATAGTCAAATCAGCGGACCCAGCCACTCACTGTCATTTTGAGTTCATAACACGACCTAGCTCTCTCTCTCTCTCTCTCTCGGTTGCGAACTGTGATGACACCTGCTTCTTCTGTCCCCTCCCCTCCGTGGCTCTCTCTTCCCGCTGGTCCCGAATTCTGCAGGAAACTGGAGGGCGAGAGAGAGAGAGAGACAGACAGACAGACAGACAGACAGAGAGAGTGTTGGGGCGTATTTGCTGCGACCGCGTGTAGTGGACTGAGCGAGTGGGAATGGCGATGCGTATGGGGAGGAGTGAGGACTAAAGTAACAGTAGAGTTTACGGCTACAGAGAGTATAGGGTGGCTTTCGCCCTCCGCTCTTCTTTCTTATTTCGTTCTTTTGCCCTTGCCGGGTCCCGTGGTGTGACGCTACGCGTAGCTGTCTTTTGACTCTAAAGAAAGTGGGGGCAATTGAAGGACTGAATTGTAAAGACTGAATTAAAGGACGTACCAAATACTGAAAAAGACTTCATTTGGTCTGATTGGCTTGGCACCAAGGAAGACAGGGACCCCTCGATCGTAAGAGAGAGATTACGTGGACGATGATTGGCTTGCGCTCTTCCTTTCTAATTTCATTTGGTCTGATTAGCTTGTGCTGTCTCCATTATCGGTCATTTTATGAACTATTGTACGAAAACCACCCCGCTTTGTTTTGCAACTTCTCGTTTTCATATTTGCCGTCTACACTGGGAAGTCTGGGAAGACCAAGAGCCCGAACGTCATTATTTTTCGACTTCACCTACACGTTATTTAACCTGCACCAACACCCGAAACGAAGTCCAATTAGAAACCTTCCCGTAAACAAGTTCGTTCTTTTTCTCTCTCGAATCTGAAGTTCAGTAGCAATGGAGGACGCAGCACGCATAGCGAAATCGGTCGAGCTAGGGTCTAGGTACTCTCTCTCTCTCTCTCCCTCTCTCTCTCGCTCTCTCTCTCTCTCTCTCTCTCTCTCTCTCTCTCTCTCTCATATTTGAAATTGTGATTTTGTTAGAGATGCTGTTGAATTGAATGATGATAAAGATGCTCAATCAGTTCACCCTAGTGTAGACCATGCTGAGATCATCCTCGTACGTCATGGACAAACAGACTGGAACGTTGATTATAGAATTCAGGTATGGACCATTGATAGCCTCAATGTTCAAGCCTTTGAGGGCGTGTTTGATAATTATTCTTTTCACGGGAACAATTTCTGATTAGACATGGTTCTTTTTTATTCTGTTCCCAAGAATAATTTCTAAGCAATTTAAGCCGTTTGGTAATCTGTTAAAAATTTTTATTCTTGAAATATAATAACGTTTGGTACCATTCTCAAAATTTTTCATCTAAATAATTTTCTTCTAATTTTTAAATAATTTTATTACTTTTTTCCTTTTTTTTTTCCTTTCTTCTTCTTCCTCGACCATGAGATGATCGGTGACCGGCTAGACGAGGGCCGGCGACCTCACCGGAGCATCGTCAAGCCCTCGGCGAGGCTATGCCTCGTTGGCTAAGATGATCGGTGACCGGCTAGACGAGGGCCGGCGACCTCACCGGAGCATCGTCAACCCTCGGCGAGGCTATGCCTCGTTGGCTAAGCCTCGTTAGTAGCTGGGCATTGCTCGACCAAGCCTCGCCAGGGCTGGGCAAGCCTTGCCCGGTCAAGCGAGCCTCACCAGTGGCTGGGCGAGCTCGCCGGACTGGTCGCCGAGGATTGGCTGGCCGACGGCAGTTGATGGCAGTAGTGGAGGGCGGCAATTGAAGAAGAAGAGAGAGTGAAGAAGAACAAGAAGAAAAAAGAGAGAAAAAAAATAGGTTTACTTGATTTTGGAATTGTTCCGGGGAACAAAGAATCAATTTTTTTTTGTACTTTTTGATTTTACTCCAAATCTAATCTTGGGAACAAATTTCTTTCTGAGAAAAAAAAAAATTACCAAATGGATTTCTATTGCAAATCTACTTTCAGGAACAAAAGAACAGAAATTTTCACTGTTTGGTAAGTTGCCAAAGGGGAAAAAAGAAAAAAATGCAATCTAATAAGTATGTGGGCCTAGGAGGAGGTTCACATGCTATTCCTTTGGGCCAGCCCGGTCATGCTATGGATACACACCGAATTCTCCGATGTCCAAGATGGCCCATCTATAAGTTCAACCTATCGTAACAATTTGGGTGTTGACTAACCCTAGGAGTCCATTGGATTATTATTTCAGTTTGATAACATATTTAACTCACTTTGAGAGTTTAAATTTGAGCCCGCTTTATCTCCTACCTTGCCTTGTTCTGATTTGAACTTGTTTATGCCCATCTTTTTGCTGACCAAGGTATGGTACAGCTACGATTACATTGAGCGCGGCAATTACTTGTTTGAACTCGATAGATAATCACAACCCTTGATCTTGTGGGTTACACATGGGTCCACAAGATTTAACAACCATAATTGTACTTAATCCATGGACCTTGATCCAAGCAATTAGGCTCTCTTTTAGCAAGCTTCTATTGAGTATTCTCGACTTACTTGGCTTAATTATCCAGTTCACATGAGCTGTTAGATCACTGAGGTCTCACATGATATAAAAATCCATGTGATCTAATGGCTCATTTGGAGTAGGCTAACATACAACAAGGGTACTTAATCATTTCCCTTTTGAGCCAGGGTCATTCGGATGTGAAATTAAATGAAGTTGGAAGGCAGCAAACAAGCGTGGTAAGTGGACCTTTCTCATGCTCTCTATCCCTCTAGAGTTGGAATGATCTAATAGGTCTCACTTGCTTCTTACTATACTTCTATCTTGAAACCAAAAAGGTAGCCGATAGACTATCCAAAGAACGTGAAATATCTGCTATTTACTCGTCTGATCTAAAACGAGCTATGGAGACAGCAGAAGTGATTGCAGCCACTTGTGGTGTGAGGGAGGTATGAACTATCACCATATCATCATCTAGCATTATGTTGGATGACAGTTACCCATTGCATAGACAGATATCCATGAATGCTATTCAACAATTTCAACTCATAAAACCATACTGAGTGACAATTTATGCAGCTTCAAAAATATTTCTTTACTTGTTACGATCAATTTGTCGTTCTCTTGATAAGAAATATTCTTTCTTCATTTGAGCTGGATCAAACTTTGTACTCTTGTTTAAAAACTTTCCTAGTGCAAAGTCTTCTTTCCAATGAATTCGTACAGCCAGGCTTTCCATAATGAGTGAATAACTGTGTCTAGTGTCCGTATCCTTCGGCGTTGTGCTGTAAATATCTTACGGTTCCATAACCTGCACCTGGGGTACTTAAGGCATACATATATTTCCTCGCATTCACTCAAATAAACATGTGAGTAACCAAGCATGCAGTTTTGTCATCATCTAAATCATCGAGAGAGAATCGACTACTCCAAGTCCTAGGAATAGGCGACACGCTACTTAATAAAGTCATACGCTTTAGAATGCTTTGGAAAGAGCTTCCGTTTAATCCTTGGAAAAAATAGAAGTGGCTGAACACCTGTACAAAATTTACTGAATCTTTTCTTGAATCAAGATCAGGTTATCAAAGATCCAGATCTACGGGAACAAAATCCAGGAAAGCTTCAAGGCCTTAGTGAAAAAGAGGCAGCTAGCCTTTATCCTCAGAGTTATGAGGTCTACCGGTTCAGAAGGTGGGATCAAGAAATCCCGGTATGAGCTCGACCAAAACTCAAACGGCTAATTGCTCATCGATTCTTATTTAGGCCTCCCTAAACTTTAGTACGTAACTAACTTCCCATGTGAGTCTTTTACAAGTTCAAGAAGTTCCAGAATATGCTGTCACGCTAGTGCAGAAGCGAGTTGAACTGGTTATTTTTTGGTGCCTAGATATTCTTTGCAAGTGACACGCAAGGATAACATTTTAGTTTCAATTTGTGACTTTCATCCGGTTCAGAAAATGGTAGCTAGGGTTTCATCCGTTTTTGTTCTTTTCACTATGCCGGTCAAACTGCGCGAGAATTTTAGTCGATCCCTATTGAACTCATAAGTCAAGTCAAACTCACATGTTTCCCCCATTTCTAAAGAACATATTCGTGTGTTAGAAAAGGATGTTAGATTCTTGGAGAGCGTGGACTTCAACTTGGTTCTTCAAAGGAGAATTGTTTGATCAGGGCTTCGCATTGATTGGTTTTATACGCAGGACGGTGGTGAAAGTAAGGATCAGGTTTACCGGCGATGCACTAGTTGCTTGCAAAACATTGGCTTAAAGCACAAAGGTAAACCAGTATTATCATGAAATATTGCCATTAATCCATGTCTAGCCATTCCCGAATTTCGCTTTGCACAATAAGGTTAGAGCCGGTATCTTTGTAGAGTGGAAGACCACAAAACTCATTCACAAACTATTTTGAGCTTACCCGCAATTGAAATTTAACAACAGAATTCCACGACAGAAACGACTTTGCACAAACTTTATAAAAACTAATGTTTTACCTAGGATAGACTTGCGGTAGCTTTACTAATTGTTAGACTATTTATCCGTTACACCACGCATCAATCAAACAACTTAAAATTTTTGAAAGAGTTGTAGTAGTCCCATAGATTTTACGCAAATGACAGCTCTCATGACCTCCGATTTCTAGATCTGCCCCTACAGGCTATGGCCTGACAATATTTTGTGAAGTCATGGATGCATAAGATCAATGTGTCTACCTTGCTTATTTGCCAAAACTACACACAAAGCCACCAAATTTAAGCACACAAAGGGTAAATATCTGCGCGTCTATAATTTGTCGGAAGATACCTATGTTAATGTCCGTCTATAGTTACTCAATATAATATGAATGTGCGTGTACATTCAACTTTCAAGGTTATACCCGGATGCATGCACGCATGCGTGAGAGAGAGAGAGAGAGAGAGAGAGAGAGAGAGAGAGAGAGAGAGAGAGAGAGTCTTGGATGGCTTGGAGCAAAAATTGTTGCTTCAATGGTTTTAAAATTTGTAGACTAGACAAGGGACTATCGACAGACACTTCATTCTAATCCCTTGACATTTATTCCTAGAAAGAGTTTTAATTAGCTTGGAAACATCGGCAATCGGAAATGAATGTACCCTTCACTATGCAGGGGAGCGAGTAGTAGTCGTCACTCATGGAACCGTGCACAGGTGTATCTACCGGCAGGCTCGCCCAAATGAAGGTCTTTCACCGAAGGTGCAAAATGCTTCGGTCAGCATTTTGCACTTGTTGAGCAAGGAGGACTGGGTCATCAAGTCCTGGGGTGATCATAGCCATCTCAACCAAACAGGAGAAGCTCCAGTAGCATTTTGAGATATATGGTGAGAGGCAAATTGGGTATTTTACTTGACACTAGTTCTGTATCCATTTCGATCCCGTTGAAGAGTCATGTCGTCACTTAGCCAATGTATGCGAGAGAACCACTCATTAGACAATGCTTGACAATTGACAGACTCAAGCGTGTCCAGTTACTCGAGCAATAAAATTTTCCATATTCTTATATGATATGACACCATACCTTATGTACAATACATTTTCAGTGATGATATCTATATTATATCCTATAAGAATCTTCAGTAATTTTCAATGTCCACCTTTGCCATTGGTTGTGTTTCTACTGAGAAACGTTCTCTCTAAGCAGGCGCTGGCTTTTTTAATGAACAAGACCAAAATCACTTGACATACATTAAGTGCTTCGGCTGAAAATTACCGCTCGAACCTCCATTGGCCGACCACCTAAGAGCACAACAATAAAAGCAAAGTTCAAAGGAGTACAAGATCCTCATGGTGAAAAGAAGATCCTCACCCGCGTCATGACATTTATGAAAACAACACTTCAAACATATTCAAGAGAGTACTCTTTCTAGGGTATCCACTTCGTTTCTTACTAGTTTGGTTTCTCCCTATTCTTTGTCTCGTGAATGGAGCTCTTTTAGTATCGATGCAAATTGATTCAATTCTATGAAAATAGATCGGCAACATCTAGGTAAATTCAGGAGATGTGTCATGATATTAATTAAATGAATCAAGTAATTAATTTGGAAAATTTTTATTCAATACATCACTCGAAATGTCCTGGTAAGAGTAGAGCCAGTTGTAATTTTGATCTTAGATATCAGTTATTGAAGCAATTCTTATGTTACTATAGGATATGACTCACACATCAAGAGCCTCCACAGCCTGCCTTTTTTATATATTGGGATGGTAGGTTTCATGGATGCATTCCTTAATTTGTATCAATGCCTACACATCTTGTGTCCTTGTGCCCCCAATCGGTAAAATATGTTTTTTCTTGCCCCATACCCAGCAATACACTATTGTTGTTTTACATCCAAGTGATCTTGTGATGTGAACGAGGATCCAGATGTAGTCTTTTAAAGACTTGCTTAGGTCTGTGATAGCAATTATTGAAGCAATTTTCATGTTATTACAAGACATGACTCATTCATTAGGTATGAGAAAATGCTCTTTCAACACTAGGGGTACTGAGGTTCTCGAACTATTTTTTGTTGTTCGATACCGTTTGTCAATTTTACTTTTTAAATTTAGTTCTCTAACTTTTTTCGAATGGGGGTTCAATGTGGCTCTTCCATCACCTCTAACCCCATATTACTTTACTTATTTGGATGTGGATTGCTAAGTAAGTGATGATTGAATAGAAAAATCACATGGTCAGCACGTCATGTCCTTTCTCCTTCTTTCTTCTTTGGTTCTTTCTACTTCTCCATCATTCTTCCTTAGCCCTTGTCCCTATCCATCATTCTTCCTTAGCCCTTCTCCATCATCATTGGTCATTTATGAACTTTTCTACGAAATATCAGTTCGTCGTATCTTAGCGTTTACTCTGGGAAGACCGAGACGAAGATTGGCGCGTCATGATCAAGCCCAGGCGGCTTTGTTCTTTAACTTTTCCTCCACATTGTTGAACTTGCACTAACCCCAGAAAAGAAGTCCAAAGAGAAACCTTCTTATCAAGATTTTTTTCTCTCTCTACCCAATATGAAGTTCAACAGCAATGGAAGATGCAATGCACATAGTCAAATCGGCCGAGCACAATCAATTAACTCCCGTTAGCGTAGCAGTGCTGAGATCGTCGTTATGCGCCACGCACAAACAAAGTGGAACGTTGAGAAAATTATTCGAGTACTGATCGAAGACAGAGTCAATCTTCATAATTACTTTTTTCCTTTCAATTCCGAGTTCATGGACAGGACTGGAGTGCTGCGTACTATCTTTTTCCTTTTGGTGCCCTCAATTTGTCGAAAGGGAAAGAACCATATGCTACAGCTGTGCACGGAAATTCTACTGTGCCCAAGATGGTCCATGTAGAAGTTCAACCTGAAAGAGCTAGTAGTAACACCTAGAAGGGTGTGAATAGATGTAAAAACAGATTGATCTAAAGATGCAGTAAAAATAATTTTCTTCAAACTGAGTCTGTCAGACACTAGACTTCTGATATAGATTTAGACTCAAATAAGATGTTTTAAAAATAGTGAAAATCAGAAAAATGTCACAACAAATGGATTAAAGGAGTTAAGAGAAGAGAAAATTGAACACAAGATTTGTAGTGGTTCGGCTTTGATCAAGCTTATGTCCACTCTCCCACGTTGACAGCCTTCTACACTAACGGGAGTTAATTAAGTATAAAAAGAACTTTAAAATCTCTCTCTCTCTCTCTCTCTCTCTCTCTCTCTCTCTCCCCTCTTCTCTCCCCCCTTTTTGTCATCAGCAAAAAGATAAAGTTAGTTAAGTATAAAAAGAACGATTGAGAAGATGATCATGGTTGTTTTGGAACACGAACAAGTTGGAAATCCTCCAAAGACTGCATGGTCTCCTCAAACTTATGCAGGCACTAATGATAGACAATCTCCCCTTTGGCTACAGTCTGCAAAGCCTATTGATTCAACATTTGAACTTGAGTGTCAAGAGACTATACCTTGCCCATAAGGAATTCTGAGGTAGATCTTAAAGTAGCATGCAACTTCTGAATCTCAAACTCCATCGCATATTGATGTGCCTTTATCTCCAGGAGGAGTTCTACTATATGTGGATAGTTTGCATCCGGTTCAGTTTGGGCACTAGCTTCAGCAAAATGAATCTGTGGAGCATCCAGAAGTGAAGGAACATCAACCTGAATGTATGTAGTTTGTTGCTTCCCCTGACTTGGAGTTTCCTCTTCAACACCTTCAGTTGGAACTTCAAGGAAATGATTTGTGAATACATCTTCAGCATCTGTAGGAGATTTACTAATACCATCACTAGCAATAGGTGCAACTAATGAAGTTTTCTTATGTTCTTTCCTTGTTTTGGTGCCTTCAAGTTGAGATGAAACTTCTCCTTCTTGCACCTTCTCCTTTCCAGCACGAGATCGCTTTTCTGGTTCAGTCTCTACAACTTCAGAGGCATCAATGTCCTTAATTTCCTCAGTGTCTTCCAGTTGTTGGTTCACTCTAGCATCTCCTTTTGAGTCTTCATCCTCATCCTCCTTCTCTTCAGACTCTTCAACATCACTTTCTTCTTCCTGTTCATTTTCACCCTCTTCTTCTTCCTCCTCCTCAGAATTAGCAAAACCTTGAAGATGATGTTTGCTTGGTTTAGATGTCCCTTGGATGGCTTTTCTATTGTATCCTTACGCATGGATGTTCGGTGCTTTCGGTTCACTCGGCTATATCGGTGGCATTCACACCATTCTCCATATAAGCTCAGTCGAGTCCTCGATTTTTTGCAAATTCCAGCAAGTCTAGCATCGCCGCGCCTTCCAACAAACCCGTCATGCCTTGCACTCGGGCAAAAGGACTCACCCAGTGGTTGATGAGCTCTAACGACTCTTGCTGGGCACGGTGAGGAAAAACAAAAGAAAAGAAGGAAAAGAAAAGACAAAATAAACGAACAAATTAAATAAAAATTCGAAAAATTGTTAAAATATTATTAAAAATTATCCACATAATTATCGGTCGTGTGACGTAGGATGTTCGGCATCCGTGTCAGTAATTTCTAATCATAATTGACCGAATAGATTGAATCGATACAAATGCAAAATGTTTAGAATTCAATTGACAATATATATATATATATATATATATATATATATATATATATATATATATATATATAAATATAATTTATGACTAAATTGGCCTAACTACAATAGATTTATGAATTTTTTTACAATTTTCCGATGGGATGAAAGTGGAAGGAAATTTTCGATGGATAGATTGTCTCATATCACGGGGACATGGGATTACGAGGACACTGATGACACCAAAACTCATTAAAGATGGATTTGAGGCATGACACATAAGTCATCCCTACTGGATCCTACTCATCAAGCCAAAACTCTAGGACATATCATACCTATCGCGACCCGATCTCGCCGCCCTCGGATCTCTCATCATCACGAGGAGAGAAAATGAGAAAATGTCAGGTTTAGGGGTATTGGATCACGAGAGTTCCCTCACAGCTCGCGTTCCAAAAGACGTCATCACCTCACCTTTTGGATCAAGTCTCTCATGAGTTCCCTCCACGAGATCGCAAGCTCTCCCAAGCTCATACCCCGCATGACAGCAGAGTGTCACGATCCGTACTCACACGAGCGATACACCTTGGAAGAAGAGGTCGGGTGTAGATATCGGATTTAAAGGTACCTTTACCATAATAGCCCTCTCGACAGTATGCCTCACCCATAAGGATGGCATCACTTCATCCTTTGGATTACTCCCATATCGAGTATGCTAAACCATGGTGACTTTCATTGAAACTCATACCCCACACGACGGGTTTATTTATACTGTCTAGTTATTTATGACAACCTTAAAATAAGACAAGGGTCGCCACTAGCCTCATTTTGGGGGTCAACTAGAAAACCCAATCGAGGGTCGGGAGTGTTCCCTCAATTCCTACACAACCAAATATTTAGGTTCGAGGACTGGGTTACGCTAATATTTCTATTAGCGCCCTTTCAATACCTAAATAATATATTGTGTTTTCCTAACATGTCCATGCATTTCTTTTTACATTTTCGAGATCATTTATCTTAAACTAAGTGATCATGCGTGGTTGGTCATTTTCATTCTATTCTATTTCTAGAAAAACAAGAAAAAAAAAAAGCAATCAATGGAATTGAAATTGCAAGACAATAAATAAACAATCAAGGAAAGCAATAAATCTATCATGCAATCCTAAAAAATATATAAGAGAAACACAATTGAAAAAGATGAGAGAAAGAGAAAAAAACCCGCAACTCGTCGAGTTTTATACAACAAATGAAACCCAAGAAATATGTCGGGAAAATGAATAGTACATGATAATTGTTGGAATGAACATCGACCTCCACCGTCTTCGCGTTTTCTCCATCTTCGAGATTCTAATCTAATCCTAATCTAAGAAACTTATAACTAGGTGCATACAATGGCAAGAGACAAGCATACACATCAAAACAATCAAAAACAAGACATCATATTGAGATCAATCATTTAAATGAAGTGCAATACGAAAGTCAAATTTTGGGGCCTCGGGGTCGGCCTTTGTCTTTCATGCGAGGGTCTCACTAAGACACCTACCCAATCCATTTTTTATGTGACTTATAACAATTGTTGATCAATTATATCTTCGCATGGCCAATAACGCGTATAAGTCAAGCGATCTATGTGATCCTAGGGTTTTCTCTCGTTATCATGCATCGACTCTATCAATCATCTAAAAAGCACATGCATTGCAAAAATGTAAACATGCATGTAGGTCTTTTGAACATTGTTTCTCAACCGATCAAGCAATAAAGTGAACCGTCGACGGGTCACTTATTACCAAGGGCATGCGTCAATCACAAACACAATCAATTTCTAATGCATAATGGAATTATATGTATGAAGGGTACATGTGATATTTCAAAAATATATCTCAAAATCATTCATGAAAAGTTTTGAGACAATGTGATGTCTTAGCTATGAAAAACATTCAATTGTCAAGGCTAGCCCGGGGCTCGCATTAGAACTCACAAGTATCGCAGGCATTTTGAATACAATTGAAACCGTCACTTTCACGATGTCAAATCATGATTTTTTTTTTTAAATGTTTCAAAATATTTAGGATTAAGGAATATCTAGGCTATGGAACACATTCAATTGCCAAGGCTAGCTCAGGGCTCGCATTAGAACTCACAAGCGTCGTAGGCATTTTGAATATGATCCAAACCATGATTTTTCCTTAAGGCAAATCGAGCTTTGGAGAATAACATTTTTAGGAATCGTTTTTGAGAAACATCACATGTACCAAAACATTTTTTTTGAAAGATGCAATTTGAAAAGGCCGGTTGTTTAACAACAAAAGATCAAAGCATTTAAAACAATTTTAATGAAGATGGCATAACCTAATTTCACGCACAAACTAACCTAAAACATATAGCTAAACAATCACAATCATGTTTATATCAGGAAATTTCAGAACAAATGTGCAAGGACAGAGAAATTGAGCAATACCTAATGATAATTTGACAATGAAAAAATTTCCTAACATGCATGACATGATGATAAACAACTTTTGTGAAGAGAGTTTTCTCAAACAATGTACACATGATTTTACAAAACTCAAACAACAAGTAACAACACATCAGAAATTTGTCAAAACAACAGGACATTCAGCTAATGTCACGAGAATTTGTCCTATCAAAACACGTCTAAACATCATCGAACTTATACACAACATAGCCAACATGATGACAAGCAAGTTTCATTAAGAGACCAAGTTCAGATTCCAAATAGAAAAAATGGAACAAAAATATCAAAGGTCTATCCAAACGGGGGTTAAAACGGGGGTCCGAATTTAACCCCTTGTAGAGATTGTGATCTGGCTTTGAAAAAAAGGAAATATTTCAAATGATGAGCGATTGGCATGAAATCAGCGGCATTAGAAACTTCTAAGTATGTCCTACATCTTCCTGGAAGAGCTCAAGTCCAAACTGGGTCAATTTGGTATCCTAAAATCGAGGTCTCTAAAAGTGCGCGCATCAATAATTAAGAAAACAGAACATAATCATTCATTAGAAAACCTTAAAATCACTCAAAGAATGCTCAAACGGTATGAAGAAATCACACGGGACTTAGGATTAGATGCGACAAAAAGTTTGGATAGTCATCTATCTTAAGTCGGCATGCAAAATATCATACAATTTAAATGACATTATGAGATTATTCATGATCCCTAATGATATGTTTGTGAATTCTAAGTGTGACGAACACTTTTTGTGAGACAATTTGATGTGTAAGATGAAACTCAAATGACATGACCTAAACACATATGCAAACCTTGTAACATGTGGTTCAATTATTATGAAGGCATGATTGCAAGATTTGATCCTTAAATGACTCAAACAAGCATGAAAATGTGCACATATGATAAGGTTTCATTTCAGCATCGAGTTTACAGAACAAGCATGATTTCAGCCATGTTCAAGACATGCATAAATCTTACCAAAAATCTCACATATAGAACATACGATGATGAAGATTTCTCGTTAAAAAGTAGAAACTCGATTTAGATCATATGAATCGTGGCAAAAATGGCAAAACAGACAAACTATATATCTAACACATGTTGCTGCAGTACCTTTTACTCTATTGCATGCAATTGGTTCGCATTGCCAATGTAAAAATCTTGTAAAGCATGCATCAATTGAACATATATGTCATATATTTCAACTTTCATGAAGGATTTGAGTCCAAATATGTGCATTTATGGACTCAATTTCACCAAAACAAATCTCGGACTAATGTAGGACAAACTGCCCTATGTCCAGCTCTAAGTGAATTTTACCTAACTAATCATGCCTAAAGTTTTTGAAAAAACTACAAGACATACACAACATCTGTACAAGAAACTTTCCTGAAGGAAAGTTGTTCAAAAAATCAACAAAAAAATCATCACAAAAATAGCAAAATCAAATATCGATATGGAACAAATTGACCTAAACCTAGATCTAAGTAGATCTAACCTAGTTGAACAAATCCAAAAATCATGAAAAAAATTACAGAAGATGAATCATGTGATTTGGAACAAAACTTATGCAGTAAATTTTGTCAAAAAATGATCATGAAAGTTGGCACAAAAATAACGAAGTCAAAAGGCGGAACCAAAAAAAAAAAAAAAAAAAAAAACTAAACTACTACAGAATTGTTAATCTTCGAAGGTGTTTTTGAAGGGCTAAAAAATGGTCATTTTGGGCGTGCGACCCATCATTTCGAAGCTCGGGATGCCTATCATCTAATCTTAAGAGGACTCAAGCTGAAACAATGTCGTTTCGAACCTCATTTTGGCCAAAATAGTAACCTATGTATAGGCTTAAAATTACAATGATCATTCAAATCATCAACAACTCATTGCAGCATTCACACTCATCAATCTTAAGCATGTAAAAACTCCTAATCTTGAATCCTAGCCTAGATTGACTAACTCGATCTCGCTTCATCGAATTCAAGTTTCGAATCGTTACCTTCGTGGCGATTTTCGTTAGTTTCTATCGTGATTAGTCGGATCAAATTGCCGGATCACGATCAAGACTCCATGAACCTAGATCAGGTCACTACGGCTCGGATCGGGACCAATCGAACCACCGGCTCAAGGAAAAAAGGAAAACCCGGTCCAAAATGGACCAGCCTTGACTCACTGGCGAAGATCGGGCCGTTGGTGAAGATCCGGCCACCAATCCGGTCTCTTCTTTGCACAGCAACTTCAATGACTCTTATTATAGCAGATCACCAGTAGCTTGAAGGCTTGGGAGCTCCAGTGACTGCTGGTTCGAGCCTAGAACGAGACCGGTCCAAGCAGTGAACCGAATCTAGAGAGAGAAAGCGTGATCTGTTTGTGCAGCATTTTGGAGGGAAAAAGAGAGAGAGAGAGAGAGAGAGAGAGAGAGAGAGAGAAAGCAAGGTTGAGGAGAGAAAAAATTTGTGCAAATGAACCCCCTTTTATGAACATAGAAGAGATTTCACTTATATACTCCTACATTAAGCGATTTTGGCCGTTGGTTCGACCCGATGGCCAAAATCTCGATCCAACAGTCAAAAATCCATTTCGAATGCTCCATTATGATCTCGAGGTGTCGGGTAATTGATCTAGTGGGTTTGATTTGCAAAAAACCAAGCCAAAATCGGGAATTGCGCCAAAATGTCTAATTATGGGTTAATTTGCATTTTGATGAAATTCGAGGACCAATTTGTAAAATTTTGGGAAATTGAAGGCGTAGAAGTGAAATTAGGAGTGAGAGGGTTCCAGAACCGATGACCGGAGGCCAAGAATCGGCCGGAAAGGGCCTGAACAGGCCAATCTCGCCGGAAGCCAGTCAGACTGGTTGGACCGGTTCGGTCCGATTCAGCCGGATTTTGACTAGTTCTTGACCAGTTTGGTCTGGTTCCTGCTATTTTCTCCACTTGAGACCCTTGTGGGTCAAAAAATTATGCAATTTGACCCCTAAAGGACCTAATTGAAAAGGAATTTTATCATTTGTATGAAGAAATTGATCAATTAAGATACAATTAAGCTAATCAAAGCTTATGAACGTGATCTAGAGGTCTTTTATTGACCTAATTGAATGATTATCGTGGAAAAATGAGTCGAAACCATGGGTGCTTTGAATTGGGCCTAAAGGGCTAAAATGGTAAAATTTGCAATTCAATTGGCAAAATTGCAAATTAACTAAAATAAAACTCAATTAGTGTCACAATTGCCCTATCTAATGAGCTACCCATATGTGAGATCACTTACCCCATTCAAATTGACCATGAATTGAAGTGCTCAAGCTTAGGTCAAAAATGGATCTAAGCCTAAGATTAAAATTGGACCTAGATTTATGAAATTAAACCATAGCCATGAATGGGTCTATTCGAATTTTGTCAATTGAAGCTTAATTGCTTGACTTTCTAATGCTTTGGAGGATAAAAAATTCTTCAAATTAATAAGTTCTTGTGTGAATTTCACAAAATCAATCTCGAATTTGGACTTATCTTAAGAAAATGAGTGAGAAACAATTGTCTGTTTGCAAGTTATGAATGATTGATTTTGGAGTCTCCGTTTAAGTATCTTTGGTACACCTTATCCTTTGGCCTATTCCGTCGAGGTGGAGGTCTATCATATGGATTTTCTTCGTCAGGAGAATTCATACAATAGAAACATTGGCAAAAGGGATCCCAGAAACAATGACCTACCATATCTGGTTCCTTTCTGAAAGGATCTTGTGGAATGGCAGCAAAGATAGACGTCTGGGGTAGTGGAGGTAAGTATCCAGTTCTTACTAGAGTTGCGAGTGGATCAAAAGGTCTGAACCTTCCTTCTTCAAGGAGTTGGATTTGTCTTTTGAGCTTTTCTATCTCCAGGTTTGGGCTCTCTAGATGATGGTACCCAAGATGTTGTCCTGATTCCAAGGCATTTAGCCTCTTGTGGAATTCAGAAACCATTTTCTTGGTGGTCTCATCATACTTTCGAAGATCCTGTTGCACAATTCCAATCTTGGAATCGATTGCTTTAAAAGCATTGTTCTGTGCTAACAGAGTTTCTGATTGCCAATTTAGAACAGCTTCAGCAGCAGGAGTCTTTCTCTGTCTCCCATGTTCATCCACATCAGTGGGGCTAGGTATTTTAGGAACATGGCGGTATCTGCCTTATGGATCAATGAATTCCTCTGGGGCAGGAAACGAGAGTTTTGAACCTTCTCTGACAAGAAGGGGAAAGTCAGTATCATGAAACATGGCAATGGAGGAAATGAGTGGTGTTTCTGCTGGGGCTTCAAGTGGGTAGGAGTGCTTCTTGGCCCACTTTAGGATTGGCTTATAGAATGGAGAGAGAGCTTGTTTTCTCTAGGGAAGAGATGGTGGAGGTGATCTTGGTGGATCTGGTGAAACTTGGGGTGTAGTACTAACCTCTAGTGGTGGAGATGGTGCATAGGAAACCATGAACTGGTATTTATCACACTCACCAAGAGTGTCAACGGAGGAGTCCCCGTTTAAGTATCTTTGGTACACCTTATCCTTTGGCCTTTTCCGTCGAGGTGGAGGTCTATCATATGGATTTACTTCGTCAGGAGAATTCATACAATAGGAACATTGGCAAAAAGGATCCCAGAAACAATGACCATACTTGTCTTTATAGTAATGGACAGGATGTCCATCACCGTTAAAGTGTCGAACAAGCTTTTTTAGATCTGGCTCGAAAATTGATTCAGGAACACATGGTTCAATCATGAAGAGGGTCTGGAAGATAGAAGGATTTTATTCCTTTTCCTTGCCGAATTTGATGGAAACGGTTCCATCTTTTTTCCAGACGAACTCAGAGTCCATAGACTGGAAAGGCTTGTTATGCTGGTGTAGCTTTTCGTAGTTGGTAATCCAAGTCTCTGGAAGGAGCTTGGCCAACGTGTCCTTCGGGATCTACCGAGGAACATAGATGCATGATGCCTGATCATTCTGCATGGAGATAAACAAAGCATCTTCATTACCATTGTTGAAGTTTAGATCAAGAGCATGGTTCTGTACTCAATAAACCATTTGGTAATGCAGCGTTGCGGCTACAGAGTCAGCAGTTTGAGGAGCTCCAGTGAGCTGGACTTGAACTTTTAAGAAAGAAAGTAGCTGGGGGTCTGAAAGAGCGATGTTGAAGTTTGGATACAAAGTCACAAAGACTATTCCAGCATTCAGAGTAGTTTGGACAGTACCGATACAAGCATGCTGGTACTGTAGAAATCTGGTATCTAACAATGCAATTCTTGCCACAACGGGCAAACCTTTACGACCATGAAAGGTGAGAGCAAGACGAACAGCGCCATAGTGAACATGAGTATATCCCTATTGAGCCCATTGTCTGGGGAACTCTGGAGGGATATGAAGAGTAACAAAATACTCTTTTTCAGTAGCAGGGATGGGGTGCTGGTCAAATTTGGAGGACTGGACGTACTCCTTTACTTGCTTTGGGGTTTGGCGAATAAATGGAGCGGATAGGTGAGAATGATGAGTTGGGTTTAGCAAAAGCGAAGTAAGGGTTCATGAGAGGGAGCTGGGTTTCAGAGATTTTGGTTTCATCACTAAGAGAGACTTCATAAAGATAATCTATCTTAGAAGCATTGGAAACACGAAACTCTGGAGGGGTTGAGGATGATGTAGAAGGGGCAAGGGAAACAGGTGCTTCGAGAATTTCAGGTTCTGAAGACATGCTGTAAAGAGATCTTCTTAGCACTGGATTCACCTACTAAGCACATGGAACGGATAATATCACAAACGAAACCATGGCTCTTGTGACGTCCCAGGGCGTCACGTACTAAGCGCAAGCGGAAAATTTAATTATAACTATTATTATAATTCTTTCACATATAAAATAAAAACCTCCTTCAGTGATATCCATAGTTTTTATCATTGAAGGTTAGCATGTATAACATGGATTATTTAAAATCTACAGTTTGTACTATGGGGTTATGTAGTTCTTTCAGCCGGTACGTCCATGATGGGGTGCGAACGGAACGCACTGGTTCACCTTGATGCGTTACGATGGAAGGTCACAAATGGAGGGGTACGAACAGAGACGTATAAAATCTCCCGAACACAACCGTTGGACGAGTTGTCAATTCATTCGCACCAAATTCTCTCTCAAAATTCCGTCTTCAAGAAAGAAAGGATTCCATCATCAATTTGCAAGAACGGTTTGCATTTACGCCGTGGAAATCGGGTGTTTTCCTTGTGATTGCATCCAGACCAACGTGATGAAGTATTGTTCGTGAATTGATTCGCAATTCAACATTTGATCCGGGGCTATTTGCTGTTTGCGCATTGGAATCAGGTAAGTCGTCTTCCGCCGACCAGAATTCCTTCATTGGTATCAGAGCCCGATCATGATTTCTGCCTTGTTTTTCATTGAATTTTCTCGTTTACCTTTTGATATTGAGATCAAGAGTATCAATTCTACAATGTTTGGATGTCTAATGGTCGGAATTACCATATGAAAAACTCGAAATTTCAATCGGAGTGAAGAACGGACTCGGCTTCGCGTACACCCGTACGGTTTTGGCCTTTTTTCGATATAATTTTTGGGCCAAAATCAATTTTTGAATATACAGGGTGAAAGTACTCGTCGAGACGAGTCAAACGATGGGTCGAACGCCGACAGACGACGCCGGACGAGCCCACACGCGCGGCCGAAGCCGCGGCGCGTGGCGCCATGCACCGCACGTGCCGGGCACACCGCCCGAACCGGTGCGTGACGTCACGCGCTGGTGGGCGAACCGGTGCATGACGTCACGCGCTGCTTGGCCGAACCAGCGTGTGACGTCACGCGCGTCGGCGAACCGTCGCGTGCTGACATCACGGATGACGTCATCCAACGGTCATTAACCGTCGGGATGACGTCATCGATGATGTCACGGCCGGCGGCTGTTGGCCGGCCGGTCACCGGCCGGCGAACCGACTCGACACGTTGACTCGACCCGACCACCGACCCGACCCGTTGACCGTTGACCGGTCCGCGGTCGGACCGGTCCGCGGTCGGACCGGTCAACGGTCGGACCGGCCAGAGCCTTTTGGCTCGGCTGGGCGCGTGCGCCACACGCGCCGCGCACTCAGCGGCGCGTGGGGGCGCGTGCGGGCTCTGATTGGAGCGTGGTCAACGGCATTGGGTTCGTATGGATGTCCTCTACACTGTGGAATAATTATTTTTCATTTTTGAATTTTATAAATGTATGAAAAAGTGTAAGGAACCCTATGTACGCGTATTTTTTGGGGTTTAATGCATAGTTTATTCATTTGTAGCTTGTATTTCCTTATGTTTAATAAATACAGTAGCTAGCTTGTGTGCAAATGATGTCATATATGCTGTGTAGAACTTGGTTTGATAATGCCATGTATATAGTTTTAATATACTTGCAATTTTCTAGTTGCTAGAAAATTAGAACAATGGTAGAAAATCCATTACATGTTGAATTGCTTTGTTAATTATAGTTGAAGCATGATTGTTGTTTATACGTTGGTTATTATCATGCTATGGTTTTGTGTTAAGGAAAGATGTAGAAATTACATGAGGTCATGTAATTATTTTTCCTAGTGGGAGTTCGTAGGTTGGTAGAATTCGAAGGAATCCTCACCTAGAACTCAAAATTTGTGCAAATTAAAATAATTAATGATAATTGAACAATCGTACATAGAAATTGATTGGGAACATAGTGAACTTTTGTTTTTGTGTCTTTTGTTGAATTATTATTATTTTATTTTGTTTTTGCTGAAAATTAAATATGTGTATTACTCTGAAAAATGTGCTAGTATTGATTCTGCGTCTATTATGTTAATGTGTTATAGAAATTGATTATGGCATCGGCATCCAAGACCATTGTGGCTGACCTCAATAAGGGTGAGAAGCTGAACGGTGACAATTATGATATTTGGCACCGAAAGGTGCAAGTACATCCTTGAGGAACAAGAGGTTTTGGAAACCCTCAACCACACCATGGATGAACCCGAGCATGGAACTTCAGCTCAACACGGGAGATATCTAGAAGCTTATCAAGCTTGGAAAAGAAGAATAGCATTGCTCGCATCACGTTGCTGAGCTGTATGCAAGATGATCTCATGTGTGGGTTTGAAAGTTATGATAAAGCTCAAGCTATGTGGGTTGCCTTGAAGGATAAGTTTGGGGGTACATCTGCCACTAAGCTGAGGAGACTCACCATCAAGTTTGACACTTTCCAAAAGCGCCCAAATGTAACAATGAGGCAACATCTTCGGGAGATGTCAAACATGATCCGTGAGCTGAAGTCGGCGAGTCACTCCCTTACCGATGAACAAGCAAGTTCAGGCTGTTATTAGGTCTCTTCCGATAATTGGGAACATATGAAGATCAATATGACGCATAGTGAGAACATCGTCACTTTTGATGATATTGCGCGCCATTTGGAATTAGAGGATGAGCGCCTAGAGGCTGCAAGATCCTCTACCCATGCTTATGTTCTTGAAACGAGTTCGCGCAAAGCTTCGGGCTTCAAGCGCAAGAGGAACCTTCAGTTCAACAACAAAGGGAAGATGACTGATCAGGGACCCAAGAGGGCTAAGACCTTCCGACGCAAGAAGCGTGGTGGGAAGAAGGACAAGGCCAAGATGGAGTGCCACAATTGTGGCAAGCTGGGTCATTTTGCTCGTGAATGCACTGAGCCGAAAAAGGTACCCTATTACTCCATTACTTTGAGTAATGCTTTTGTTTCTAGTATTGTAATGCTTGCTGAATCTCATCCAATGTGGACTGTAGACTCAGGAGCAACGGACCATGTAGCTAGAGACCGAGAAGCATTTGTGGAGTATCGTCGGATACCGCCTGGAAGAAGATGGATATATGTTGGGAATAACTCAAGAGTTGAAGTGAAGGGTATCGACACATGCAAATTAATCTTGCGTGGTGGTTGAAACCTATTCCTGCATGATGTCCTTTATGCTTCAGATATTCGACGAAACTTGGTCTCTGTAGTTGTTCTTCTTAGCTTAGGTTATGTATTGAATTTCCATGGTGATTGTGTTGATATTTTGTATCGAACAATTTATTATGATTCAGGTCATGTATTGAATGGTTTTATGGTGTTAAACATTGACTATGATCAGTACAATGTTAATGTTGATGGTTGTTTTTCTTTAATTGCGTCTTCTGATAACGTTGGGACTGATGCAAATACTTGGCATGCTAGATTAGGTCACATTGGGTTGCAAAGAATGCAAAGATTAGCTAGAGAATGCCTTTTAGGGTCACTCACTAATGTTGATCTACCCGTATGTGAACATTGTCAGCGGGAAAAGCAACTAGAAAACCATTCAGTAAATGGACTAGAGCTGAATTTCCATTGCAACTCATACATTCTGACATTTGTGGTCCTTTGAATGTGAGGGCGAGGCATGGAGCCTCATATTTCATTACTTTCATAGATGACTTCACGCGTTTCGGTTATGTCTTTTCGATCTCCCATAAGTCCGAAGCATTAGAATGCTTTAGACGATATATAACGATGGTAGAGAATCAGTTGAACAAAACAATAAAGGCATTGAGAACCGATCGCGGACGTGAGTATCTATCGGAGCAATTCAAGGCTCTTTGTGATGAAAAGGGAATTGTAAGACAATTGACTATTCCTTATACTCCACAACAAAATGGGGTAGCTGAGAGAAGGAATAGAACCATATTGGAAATGGTTAGGTCTATGATGGCGCAAGCAAATTTACCTATCTCCTTTTGGGGAGATGCATTATTGACTGTTGTCTATGTACGTAACCGAGTGCCCTCAAAATCGGTCACTTCCACCCCTTATGAATTATGGACTGGAAGAAAACCAGACTTAAGTAGTCTACGTCCATGGGGATGTGCAGCTTATGTTCATGAATCTTCCCATAAATATGGCAAATTAGGCCCTATAGGGAAGAAATGTATCTTTATAAGATATTCTGAACACTCCAAAGGGTATGTGTTCATAGGTGAACAAGCTGATGGAAGTGTGACCGAAAAGGAGTCACGAGATGTCACGTTCTTGGAGAACGATTTTCCTAGTAGAGGTGAGATTGATAAGGATTTCCAATTATATGAGATGGAAGATCCTAATAATACACCCACTAATGTTATGGAGGGAATGAAGATTTACCTCAACATGAAAGACCTAGTGGGAGTGTAGCATCGTCGGCGAATTGAATTCAAGAGAAATTCAGTTGCGTAAAAGTAATCGTAAAAGTATTCCTCGTCGTCGTTTTGAGATTGAAGGGGAAGCATTTATGATTGCTCATAAAGATGATGCCGAGCCTAAGACTGTTCAAGAGGCTCTCTCATCCCTCGATAAGGAAGAATGGAGAAAAGCTTTGGAAGACGAGATGGAGTCAATGAGGACAAATCATGTGCTGGGACTTGGTTGATCTACCACCCAATCGTAAGGCCATTGGAAACAAATGGGTCTTTAAGATTAAGCAAAGGGCGGATGGATCCATTGAAAAATATAAGGCTCGTCTTGTGGCGAAAGGTTATACTCAACAAGAGGGTATAGACTACGAGGAAACTTTTTCACCAGTTGTAAGGTTTGCCTCAATACGTCTTATTCTAGCCATCGTTGCACATTTGGACCTTGAATTACATCAAATGGATGTAAAGACGGCATTTCTCAATGGAGAACTAGATGAGGAAATTTATATGAAACAACCATTAGGTTTCATAGCTAAAGGTCAAGAGCATAAAGTTTGCAAACTTCATCGCTCAATATATGGCCTTAAGCAATCATCTAGACAGTGGTATCTTCGTTTTCATCGAGCCATAACAACTTATGGTTTTACGATGATCGAAGAGGATCACTGTGTATATGTCAAGCGGTCTGAAGATAAATTTGTGATTTTATCACTTTATGTGGACGATATTCTGTTGGCTGGAAATGACAAGGTTATGGTAATCACCATAAAAGAATGGTTGTCCTCCAATTTTGAAATGAAGGACATGGGAGAAGCTGCTTATATATTAGGAGTTAAGATCAAAAGAGATCGATCAAGGAAACTCCTTACTTTATCACAAGAATCTTATATTATGAAGATTCTTGAACGTTTCAATATGCAGCATTGTAATCCCATTGATACCCCTGTCATGCAAGGCGAAGGCCTAAGTACTGAGATGTGTCCTAAAACTCCAGAAGAAATTAAAATAATGGAAACTGTTCCTTATGCTAGTGCGATCGGAAGTTTGATGTATGCTATGATGTGTACTCGACCCGACATATGTTATGCCGTGGGATTGGTGAGCCGATTTCAATCAAGTCCCGGTCCAGCACACTGGAAAGCAGTAAAGAGGATCATGAGATACTTGAAGGGCACTATAGACTATCGACTTTGTTACCAAGGGAATGATTTACGCCTATTAGGTTATTCAAATGCTGATTGGGGTGGAGACCTGGATGAGCGTAAGTCGACTTCTGGATATGCGTTCTTGCTCAATGGAGGTGCAATTTCTTGGAATAGCAAGGAACAAACATGCACAGCCTTGTCAACTATGGAGGCTGAATTTATTGCGTGTTCGCCGCAAGTGCAAGAAGCAAGTATGGCTAAAACGTTTCTTTGAAAATTTAGCCACCGCATCCTTTGAGATTCCAAGACCGGTGACAGTTTATTGCGATAGTCAAGCAGTCATTGCCTATGTGAAAGATCCCAAGTATCATGGAAGGACAAAGCACATTGATATAAAGAATAACTTCATCAGAGATATTATAGCGCAGAAAGAAGTGATTCTACAATACATTTCAACCAATAGAATGGTTGCTGATCCATTTACGAAGGCTATTCCTAGAGACATATTTTTGACCCACAGGATGTCACTAGGTTTGCGTAGGATGTGATATGTGTTATTGTAGAGGATCATTGTTTTATGTATTTATGGACATATGTATTGTACTTGTTTGTTTATTAATGACTTGATGTTTTATCAAAAAGTACAAATCCATTATGAAACTAGCACAAGCACACATATATAATTGGAAAGTATGTCAGTAGATAATGATTGGCTTACTCACACGAGCAATCGCCTCAAGTGCTATAGTTAGCACGTTGAGATGAGACGTTATGTACAAATAAATGCTAAAGAGCAAGTCTGGTACATAAAATATGTCGCCTTGATTGGAGTCAAGATGAGGTCTGTGATTTGTTTAAGACTGAACATGATAGTCCCACAATCATGTATGCCTGTAAAATGCCGGATGTGAGTACTTAATTGGGCGCTATAGAAAGCGAGCTAATATATCACTCGAGTTAAACATGAGTAAGTGAGAAGCACGTGACTATGTTTAGGCTAAGATCCGTATAGTGGATATATTTAAGAAATGACATACGCTCTTATAGAAAGAGAAAGCCACTATAACATGTAATTCATACTACATGTGCATTGTTTGACCGACAAGGGAAGGTGAGTAAAATCATCCCTATTTACTCATTGTGTGAGCCCTTGAGGTAATTTATTATTTACCTCAATCCGTGCCCTATGTTACTTCTGACTATGTTCTCGAAATGAAATATCAATGTTGCTACTTTAGCATGTTATGGGCGGTCATGAATAGATATGGCCTATGGGACGTGTCTAGGAAAGCAGTTGTTCTAAAATTGAGAGAGACATGAGTGCGAAGGAAGACTATTGTTGTTTTACATCTGTCATATGTATTTAATGGTCGACCAATTATATCGCCTTATGTGGTTGCGGATATAATTGTAAATACATGGTGTTTTAGAGGATAATCAAGTATAGCCTTTAAGGGATAGGTATACTTGAATTGATGTAACAAGATATGCAGGGCACTGTGAGACATTGATTGTTTATTTTTTCTTTTCGAGTTGTAGCCATTATGTCATCCCTAACAGGTGCATAATTTGAGCTCCCAAGTGCGGGTGTACTCACCGGTCGCACGGCTTACTTGCCGTATGAATTGTTCTGTAAAGTTGATGAATGATTGAATGCCTTGCCTTATATTCTTGATAGAGCGCTATCAGGTCCATCATGTCCGAGTGGGAGATGTAGTTCTTTCAGCCGGTACGTCCATGATGGGGTGCGAACGGAACGCACTGGTTCACCTTGATGCGTTACGATGGAAGGTCACAAATGGAGGGGTACGAAGGGAGACGTATAAAATCTCCCGAACACAACCGTTGGACAAGTTGTCAATTCATTCGCACCAAATTCTCTCTCAAAATTCCGTCTTCAAGAAAGAAAGGATTCCATCATCAATTTGCAAGAACGGTTTGCATTTACGCCGTGGAAATCGGGTGTTTTCCTTGTGATTGCATCCAGACCAACGTGAGGAAGTATTGTTCGTGAATTGATTCGCAATTCAACATTTGATCCGGGGCTATTTGCTGTTTGCGCATTGGAATCAGGTAAGTCGTCTTCCGCCGACCAGAATTCCTTCAGGTTATCCTACCATTACTCTACTAAAGATGATTAGTATAATTCACACAGATAAGATCACAAGAAGCTTCATTACTTTGTCAACATAGGGCCTACAAAATTTTATTGACCTGGACTTCTTTCATGTTCCTCGCCTTTATGTACATCATATATATATAACAAAAGTAAGGCGCATCATGAACCAGGGATAAGAGGGTATGGGTATCTACTTCATTAGTTTCCCACACAAGCGCACAAGCAAAAAGAAAAGAAAGTGAGACAGCTTCTTCGTGATCAAAGGCGTCTAGGCACCATCCATCCCAGCTCCTGCACCGTCATTTCCAAAGGGTATAGAGCCAAACATCGCCCCATCATGCTTGATAAACCAAGCAACAAACTTCAGGGGAGTCATCTCTGCTCTACCGTCGTCCATCCATAACATAGCCTCATACTTGGAGAAGGTCAGCTCGACATCATCATCATACACGTCAGTAAAAGTAACCTCAATACTTGCTATCACACCATAACGAGCTACAGGCGGCACGTCCATACTATCAATCTGAAAAATGTAAGGTATGAGCAAATATATGCCCAGTAAAGAATAATAAAACTCTAACTTAAATAATCCACAACCATCAATATTACCAGGGAATCATAAACAAGGCAATTCAGAATATAATAATATAATTGTCGCAAGCATCGTTAATTAAATATTAATACGTCACCTAAATAATCACCTTATATACATCCATCTCCATACTTACCCTTTTCAAATATCAATTTCATTTCAAGATGCAATGCAACATTAATGCATGAACTCACTCACCAAATAGAATTATATTTAGTTTGCACATAATCCACTCTCGAATCGGTCATAACCGGAACTCTGCCGGCCTAATCAAGTCACTTTCGGAAAGTACGTTATCCGGACTTCCACAATATTTCTATTATGGGCATCTCACTCCGAGGCATCCCGGTATCACGCAACCGAGGTCCTCCCAAGACCACTCAGCAAGGGGCATCTCACTTTGAGGCATCTCAGTATCACACAACCGAGGCATCCTTGATCACACACAAGGGCATCTCACTCCGAGGCATCCCGGTATCTCTCAACCGAGGCATCCAAGACCACTCAGCAAGGGCATCCCAAACTTCCGGGGGCATCACCGGTATCTCTGTACCGATGGGTCCGTTCACCCTCTTAAGCACACATTTCACACCATCACACCTTTGATTAATGCATTTATCGTATGCAAAGGAAAAGACTCCAAAGTATCTATCTAGGTATCTAATTCTCATGATCCTAGCACACGTGCGTGTCCAAATTATAAGATAAAATCCATTACGACATGTCCCATACCATGCCGAACAAATATTCATCCCATAATCAAGCACTATGCACCGCACACATTGCACTCGCATGGTACTATATGCATTTATATTTCTAATGATGTATGTGGCCTAAGACTATGTCTACCGCGAGCTTATTAGACTTTATATATATATATAAATACCTCAAGAGTCGATTATATACATCAATTCTTGTCAAAATATTAAATACAGTTTCTGTTTTGATAATAGAAAATATAAATTCTTATTACGTTATACTAGAAACATAGATCTACAACTTCCGTGAAGAAACTTAATTTCGAATCTTGTTGTATTAAGAAAAACAATTACTGTAATCTTTATTATTACCCTATACTGACGTCCAGCTTTTACATTTACTAAGAAAATTGTTTTATTACTCAATTCATGTTCATTTAATCTCAAATTTTGACACGTTATTCCTTAGCATGTGTTCTATAATTTTCATTAAGAACTCGAAGTCCAATTCTAAATAGGTAAATACAGAAAATTCACATAATCAGCGAAGGTCATACTAATTACCACAGAACAGTTTACTGACTTTACTGAGTTCGTTTCCATTTCTACATTTTTATATATATTTATTATTATAACTACGTGTATAACTCAATCTTACATATGTTCCTTCATGTAAAATGGTTCTTCCATATTTCTATTAACATATATGAAGAAAACTTAACACAAACAGAAAACTTTGTAATTATTTTCGCCTAGAACCGAATAGATACCTCTCTTTTCTTACTTCTAACTTAATGAAACGACTTATCTATCCGTAATTCTCTTCTAACATACTCAAATGCTTACTCACAGCAACACAAAACTTATCTTTCTTTACAAACAATCAACTTCACAGCTCGGCTCGAAGTGTCGTTGTACCCGCAAGCCATTTATCACGATTTCTACTCAAAACAACACACTCAGCATCCACTTCATCACTTGTTCAACAAAACAGCCAACCTTCATCAAATTTTCGAAACATGCAAAGCTCAAAAACAACATGCAAAGACCTCTAGCTTCACTCTTAGGTCCATCAAGCTCAAAACAACACAAATCCATCACTTCTCACCACTTTTCTTCACAAAACAGCACACTTTCTTTTGGATTTTGCATCATGCAAGGTCCGAATATAACATGCAATGGCTTCTACAACTAATCCATCACTTATACAGCTTAGATAAACAACAAAACAACAACTACATCTCATATTCTTCATAGCTTGGTTAGATTCACAAGCTTTCCTTGATGAAGTAGTGGATACACTTCAATTTAGAGTTCTACTCTTCCTTACCTTGCTCGGCTATCAACCTAACACAAAAACACTCCAAGAAAAACACCAAAACTTCACATGCAAGAGGGAAAATGACTGGTTTTGTTGCTGGTTCTTCCCTGCCCGTCCGAGAGAGAAGAAGAGAAGATGGAAGTGAGTTTGTGCGGTTCTTGAGGAGAGAGAGAGAGAATTTCGAATTTATGAGGGGAAAACAAGCTACAAGCTAGTCCTAGGTTAGTGAAATGATTAGATTTAGCTAATGATTAAATCTTCTTGAAGTTGTCATTCGGTCCTATGGATTTGAGAGGAAAACCGTGGGTGGGGGAGAGAGAGAAAAACGGATGGAGAGGAGGGAGAGGGTGTCGTGTCTTCCAAAGGGGGTTTCCTTGCCAATTTTCAACTTAATTCTTTTATTAGGTCTTAATTCATATCATTAATTATAACATTAATTGACAATGTCCTTCAATTAACCCCTTTCATTTCTACTTAATTCAATTACACGAAATTGTAACCTATACCACAAATCAAATAGTTAATGTTAGTCAAAAAGAAATCCATCACAAAATACTAAGGTCAGAATTTTATATTAGCATCACAATTATTAATTTAAATCACCTTAATTGAGATCTATAAATCTTAACTAAAATAAAATTACTTGGGCCTAATTTTTCTATTCCTAGCCCAATGGGCCTAATCCATTAAAATCCCGGCCCACTAAACTAAGCCTTCGATCCTAAGAATTGGCCCACTTAAACCAAGTCCAAGCCCACTATCTCTCACTCGAATCCACAAGTCCAATTCATGTGGCCCACTTATTTCTCAAGCCCATTCGATCCTCACGGTCCATCGGGTTCACTTCTTGGCCCATTTAAAAATAATTCCGAACTCCTAATAATTCAATTACTCTAATGAAGGTCAATGAAATTCGGGATGTCACAGCTCTGATACCATAATGGACCTAGACCTAGAACCAGGGAAGGAAGAGTCAATTTTCTACAAGTATGCCTTCCCACAGTGGGCGAACAACTCGCGTTCAAGCCCTTCAAGGACGGCCTTTTAGCAGAAAACCACTTTGCCCTTTAGTTTAGAGCCTAAAGACACCATGAGAACCAGGATGGAAACGCTTCTAATCTATCCGAACTGCATTTCCTAGAGGATTCTACCAGGCTGGAGAAGAAGAGTTTAAAAAGCCATAAAGAGGTTTTACAAAAATACTCACTTTATTTCAGGGGACTCTGCCCAACACGATACACCCTCCTTGCCTTATATAGACAATAAGAGGTCACAAGCGAACAAGGACCAAGCTCATGGGTCTGGAAACAAACAGAGGCACCGGAAACTTCCGGGAGGGAATTATTCGCACACTATGAACAGTAACTGTACTGTGAACAGTACTTTCCCTAGCCTAGTGCTACAGTAAAAGTGAACAGTGCTTTGCTACAATGAAATTGTACGAACACCGGCTTTTCAGCGGTCTCGTCCGTCACAAGCATTGTAGTCATAGTCTAAGTTGTCCGAGCTGTGTGCTGTTGCTAAAAGATGTGCCTCATATTTTTGTTCAAGAGCTTCAAGGTCTTCTAGTGAGAGGATCTAATTTAGCTAATGTGATGAGGATGCTTCTTTGTGAGCCTGGTGGGATGCTTTTTCTTGAGCTCAGTTTATATTTTCATCTTCTGTTGTGTCGGCAGGAATGCTTGGCTGAGGCCACTTGGATGGCTGTGCATAGTAAGAAGTGTCCACTTGAGATAAGGACGATGGTCCTTGGTCATAGGGATCTTGGGAAAGAGGACCTCCCCAACATGCATAGGGGTCCTGAGTGGATTGGACAATGTCATATGCACCTATCATTTCATTATCTTGGGATGACGCAGCTTGTTTGAATTGTCTGAGTGCTTCCTTAGCTTCTCGTGCTAGGTCATAATGATCCCATGCAGTGGGTACATTATAGTTCCATACATCTTCAAGAATGGTTTTGTTTTCTTGGCACAAAATTCTCTGGAGTTCTCGGTACTGGAGTTGACAGGATCTAACAGATCTTGGATAGGATTTGTGAATCTGAGCTTCTCTGCTATCCAAATGGGGTTTGTAGGATGTGGTTCCTATTTTCAGGGGAGCATGAATGATGTTGCCATTATTTCTGAAAAAATGCCATGGACGCCCAAAAAACAAGATGGTATGGACTTCAGGATTTGGTGTTATGGTTCTTAGTTCTTTCTCCAAAAGATGTTTCCAGTGAGTAGGAGGATAGAACCAATTGAGAAAGTCTAGAAGATTTTGATCACTTTTTTTTTCAATATTTCTTCTGAGTAAGAATATCCTGGTGAGGTTGGCAACGAATCTTCTGTTTGGAATTTCAATAGCTATCAAGTACTTATTGGTTAAGTACCAAAATAGTGTCATGAGCTGATCAGGGAAATCATCTTCTTTCCAGATAAGAGGATGTATGAATGGATAATCCGAATTTAATCCACAATGATAAAGAATCGAACCTACATTGAATCTCGAAGCAGTCGTGTGGCATTGCCACATGAGGTTTCCCAAATTTTCAATGAGATTGTCATTCTGGATTTGTTCAATAATCTCCTGGGGATAATTCCAGCTTGGCAAATCTTTAATCTTCTCAATCTTGTATTTTACGCCATGATTGAGCATATGGAAAGCAGGTCTTTTGATGTACATGATGATTTCGGCTGGTGCTTTTAGTCTTGACAAGAAATCAGCAAGCACATCCTTTTTTTCCGAGAATGTGTTTAGTTTCAAAAGAATATTTTGAAAACCATTCGGCCCATCGAACGCGATTGAGAATTTGGGATGCTTCGTTTAAACTTGGTCATCCGAGGAAAAGATGCCATGTCTAATTCTACTAGGAAGTGATGGCTAATGAGATGGAATTCAAACTTCTTGATTCAATTATTTACTGCTAAGATTTCTTTGAAAGTGGAATGGTAATGCATTTCAGATTGAGAAAACTTTCCACTTTTGTGAGGACAAAGGTGTCTCTTACCATCAATTTCTTCAAGTAGAATGGCTGCCCAGTATTCATCACCGGCGTCAATTTGAAGAATTATTTTACCTGTTGATGGTATCTTTAATGGTGGGAGATTCTGCATAACCTATTTAAACTCAGCGACTGCTTTTGTCTGAATTTTTCCCCAAGGTGGGGGATTCTTCTTTAGCATCGATTGCAAAGGAATCAGGAGCTTTGCAAGATTTGGGACAAAATCCCCGAGATAATTAATTATCCCAAGAAATTGCTGAACTTCTTTCTTTGTGAAATTCTCTTCAGGAAATTTTAGCAGTTCTTGAGCAATATGCGGCCCTGGATAGTATGTACCGTTGTTGAGGTGCATACCAAGAAATTTGATTTCTGTTTGGGCAATATTCATCTTTCATTGAGAAAGCATAATGCCATGTTTTCTGACAATTTCTGCGAACTGCTCAATGAGTTGGCAATGCGATTGCTCATCGGGACTGTAGAGCAGGATATCATCAATATAGACTACAACACTTGAGAGAATTGGTTGGAAGATTCGACACATGGCCTTTTGGAAAATGGATGGTGCTACCTTTAGGCCAAAAGGAAGAACCTTCCACTAGAAGTGCTGGTTCAGAATACAAAATCCTATTTTGAATCTATCTTCAGGATGGATGCCCAATTGCCAAAATCCAGCTTTAAGGTCGAATTTGGAATAGATATGGGCCTTTGTTAATCCAATAAAGAAGGAAACTCTGGATGGTAAAGGGAATTTATCATCTTGGAGAAAAAGGTTGGGGGGTTGATAGTTGATTACCAATCCCATTTTTCCTCTATTCTACTCAGCACGCTTATTGACATAGAAGGCTTCACAAGCCCATTGAGAGTTGGAGATTTCAATAAGGCCTTGTTGCAATAGTTCTAAGCATTCCCTTTGAGCTAAAGCCAAGTGTTCTGGCTTCATTCCCATGTGGCTTGCCTTGGTTGGATTTATATCTTCATTCTTCTTGAAAGGAAGGCGAACAAAGAATTCTAGGTTTTTCCATAAAGGATGGGGATACTTTTGAGCAAATTCCGAATGGGATTCTAAGCAAAATTATAACAACTTTTGCATGATTGGGTCTAATAGGCTCATCTGAATGGAAAAGAGTTTCTGAATGTTGACGAACTCAGAGAATTGGTCCTTATACCTAAGACCTTTTCTAGGAATGATATGAAGCTGTGAGATCTGAGTCATAATGTCCCAACTAATGATTAGGTCTTTGTTGGGAAGATTGGATCCAAAGATTTTTGTGGTTATAGAACACTGGGGGAAGAACTGAACAGTCACAGGAGTGGTTCTCACATTTGTGGAGAAAGTATCTCCTGAGGCAGAGTTGAAATATCGTACATAAGGAGTCCAATAGGAAGAACTTAGGTATCCAAAATTGAACAACTAGCTCCGGTATCAATGAGGGCAATAACGGTGATAGGCTTGGCAAACTTTGTGGTGAGGATTTTTACAGGGAAATGGGGACAGTGAGTCTAACTTGAAAATATGTCAAGGTTTGGTTCTGCAAATGTGGGTGATATGTGAAAAATGTCTTCAGATTCTGAATCTGAATCAGTTTCACTGGAAGTGTGATAACATGGAATGACACAAAGAGTTTGTTCAGATGGTTCTTCATCAGCAGAGAACAATGATTCGATATCATCGTTTTCAAGAGAAATACCTATTTCGTTCTCTATTTGATGTATCAAATGATGCTGACCTTTTCTGGCTTGGGGACAGTTTTTGGCAAAATGTCCTTTCTGGTTGTAGATGTAGCAACGATTCGATTTTTTATGGCCCGTGCGATCATTTCTTTTTCGTAGGTATCGTCATTTCTTCTTTCTTTGGAAATTCTTGTGGCCACGTTTGGACTTTTTCATCCAAAACTTCTTGAAGTGTTTCTTCTTCCGAGAATACTTTCCACAAGTACCATCACAGTCTTGCTTGGAACATTTGATTTTCAACTTTTGGTGAGAGCAAGCTATCTCGAGGCTTTTATCATCCCTGATGTAAGAGCGGACCATCTGGCACTTTAGGCATATTTCTTCAAGGCATAAATGGATTTCTTGTTGTATTTCTCCTAAAGGAATATCTTGTACTCTCCTTTGCCTTCCAAAAAAAGATCTTTCGACCATTTGGGATAGTTCTTTAGGGATGGAAGTCAGGAAAACATGTTTTAGATTTGAATCGGCTCCAGTTTGGTAAAAGAGCTGAAGCATTATTCGATAATGCTTATCAATGTGTTTCTTCTTGAAGGAACAATTCTTTCAAAAAAAACTCTCTTCTTTTCATTTCTATGAGGTCGGTGGGTTTTCCCACAAAGAAGTGGTATAAGAGAGTAATGGCATGGCTAAAGTCTGGTGACATCAGAAAATGAATCTGGTCTTGTTCTAACACTGATTTCCATCAATGTTTGAGGCTTCCTGTGAACCTAGTGACAAAACTATAAAGGACATCATTTATATCATGGTTGGTGATGGACTGAGTGTTTAATCAAGTATGAAATTCCTCAAGTCTTTCTGGCCATTTATGGTAGGGGATATCATCGATGGTGAAAAACTGTTTTGATGCCATGGACACATGGTTTTTGGATTTGATTCCCGATTTGGAGGATCAGCCATGAATATAGACAAGTTACTGGTACAATAGGAATGGAATCAAGTTCGGGAACCGAAAAGGATGAAGAGGATAATTTGATTCAATTTCTACTAGAAATAGAGTTTGATCATTTGGAAGGGCTGGATCAGTCTTTTGGACAGGATGAGGATGTTTCTAGACACTCAAATCCATTAGAATATGCAAACATCTTAAAATCCCTTACACAGTGAGAACTATAAGCTCTTCATCTTCACCAATAGTGCCAACTAAACCATCTTCAAACAAATCAGCAAAGTGGTAGACATTGGCCTCTGCTTCTTGCAAGAACTTTGGTGGACCAGGGAACAAATCCTTCAAAGGTGGAGGCAAGAGACGTTGGTAGTTCTTACCTTTAATATTTGGGCCTTTATAATTACCTTGACCCTTTCGGTCGCCTTGATAACCTAGGCTTTTCACGCTTGTTGATCTTGACCACCTTAATGGGATTTGGCAATGCCTTGGGTGAGCTTACCCAAACCTTTCCCAATAGCAAAATCGTTCTTGATAAGTTCTTTACTTGACATCAAGGATGCCTATGAGAACTGAGGCTTCCTAATGATCGACCCAACAGGCACATGAGTGACAGACACCATCTCAAATGAGTGGTAGCTCGATTCTCCCTTGACCTTAGGCTCAATGAAAGGTATGGCGGTGTTATGAAAAGTCTCCACATCTCTTTCACATTGGATGGTCACAATCTATCCATCAATGGGAAGTTTCATCATCTGATGAAGACTGGAAGGAATAATCCCTGCAACATGTATCCAAGGTCGTCCCAATAGCAAGCTAAAGTTACTTGGAATATCTAGTACTTGAAATTTTTGAGTAATGGTAATAAGGCCAATCGTCATTGGAAAGTCGATTTCCCCTATTGTTTTTTTTCTCATCCCATCGAAGGCTCGGATGGGAATTTTTGGAGGGGAGACATTTTCCATTCCTATCCTCAATTGACGAAGGGTAGATAAAGGGCAAATGTTCAAGGCAGAACCATTATCGACCAGGACTCTTGAAATCCTACTCCCAAAATGTTGAGCGGACACATATAGCGCCTTAGTATGTGCTTAGCCCTCAGGAGGGAGGTCTTTCTCAAAGAAGGTAATTTGATCTCTAAAGAGTATAGCACCCACAAACTCCTCCAACCATACTTCTCCAATGGTCTTGGGCACGTGGACTTCATTTAAAATTTTGAGGAGAGCATTTCTATGATTTTCAGAGATCTTGAAAAGCTCCAATAGGGAAATTTGTGCAGGCATCTTGCGCAATTGGTCTATCACTTCTGCCTCACTTGTCTTGGGTGTTTTGAGGAGTTGTTCAGCTTCCTTATCAGTTACGGCCTTCTTTTCAACACCTTCACGTGGTAGGTAGATTTGACCCGATTGGGTGACGGTGTCGATTTCATTTGTATTATAGTTCCAAGGGACCGCCTTAGTGTCATAAGTAGGAGTTACCTTAGTATTGGAACATTCACCAAATTCTGGTAGCAATTCAATTACAACGGGTCCAAAACCCCCACTTGAGATCTTCATGGTTCCAAAATTGTCAATCAATGAGCCGACTTCGATGACGCCCTTGTCAGTTGTATCAGCCCCACGGGGGATTTTCTCCTTAGTCAGATCAATCACAACAGGCTCAATCATAGCCACGAAATCGCCCCAAACTCATCTCCCCATCCACTAGGGACCATGTCTTTGGGGTTTTGAAAATAACTTGGAGGAGGAGTATAGTTGACCATAAAATCGTACTTCCCACTTGGTTGTCCCAAGGTGTCCACCACTTCACCTCTCTCGCAGGCTTTCCTTACAAATTCACGATCTGAACGAGAAGTTTTGTATTCATCCTCATCCCCATCGTAGGAGTAGACCTCTTTATCTTTCGGCAAAGTTGAAGTAAGGTCTTCTTCATCATCCCATCCACTCGGGACAATATCCTTCATGTCAACGAAGAAACTTGGTGGTAGTGTGAACTTCACTTTAAAGTCATTTTTACCACTTGGTTGGCCAAGGATACCAATAACTTCACCATTTTCACGAGCTTTTCAAACAAATTCACAGTCCATGCGAGAAGCCTTATATTCATCCTCACTTCCAATGTCAGAGTCTTGGTACATAGGGGTTTTGCTTTTCGAGGCTCGATGATCCTCCTCTCGAGTGTCATCCTGACTTAGATTCCCAACCTTCTTTATGACTTTTGAGATTATATCATCACCAAACAAATCGACTTCAACTAGAGACATCCGTCTTAGAGAAAGCTCATCATCTTCATATTGGATGATTCTCAGCTTAACTAGCTTCGCTAAGCAAGCTATCTTTTCATCACGAGTAATGTCACCTTTCAGCTGGCAATCAGCAAATGGCGTGATTTGTTCCAACTTTTGGATATCCATCAGGAGTGTATGCTTGTCGCCATCCCCATAAATCATGTTGCCATCTTCAGAATGTTTTGGAATGGGGTTTTGTTGGACATTCGGCATTGAATCCTTAAAGATGAGCAGCTTTTTATCTAGCAAGTTCTAGATCTTGGAACGGAGTACTAGACAGTTGTCCACATGGTGACATTTTTCTCCCATGTGATACTCACACGTCTTATTAAGGTCAAACCCGGCAAACCTTGGCGGATTATCTCGCGAGATCTCTCTTGCCACGAGATGACTTTCAATCAACATTGGAAGTAGCTGAGACATGGGTCTAGGCAATGGAGTAAATTGCCTTTAAGAGGTTTTTCCTTTGCGTTCAAAATTTCAGGAAGAGTTCCCTACCTCTATGGCAGGTTTATGAGCCTGAGGATAATATGGTTTCTGAGAAGAGAAATTTTGTATATAAGCAATCTCCACAGTCGATTCCTTATCTCTCTTTAGGGCATATCGATGGTTCGTGGTCTCGGTCAACCTTCCTTCACGCATGATCCCCTCAATGCATTCACCTAACTCCACCAATGCGGCAAAGTTAATACAGGCGTGGTTGTACATTTTCTCGAAGAAATCTCGAGGCATGGCTTGAAGCAGTAATTTCATAGCCTCCTTCTTAGACAATGGTGGCTTTACTTGAGATGCAGTAGCTCTCCATCTTTGAGCATAAGCTCTAAACGTTTCAGTTCTCCTCTTCTCGACCCAAACTAATTCCTCTCGAGTCAGAGTGATTTCAGTGTTGAACTTATATTGTTGGAGGAATTCGTCGACAAGATCCTCCTAAGTATGGATCCTCTCCAAGTCCAATTCTATAAACCATGTCAACGCAGGACCAACCAAGCTATCCTGAAAGGCATTAATCAGGAGTGGAGGATTGTCTGAGTAACGGGCCATCTTACCCAGATAGTACTTTAAGTGGGTCTTAGGGCATCCAATGCCATCATACTTCCTCGTAAACTCGGGCTCCTTGTAGAATTCGGGGACTTTAACCTTGGCGAAGGGTGACGGCTTATCGAACCCCTACAGTTGATAGCCTTGTAGCATGCAAAGGCGTTCCTCAATCTTTGCAAGGCATCTTGAACTTTCCTCATCAAAGTACGGAGTTGGGATCTCTTTAGATGGAGCCTCTAGATCAATAACTATCAAGGTTGCAATAGGAACCTCTAGATCAATAACTGTCAGGGTTGCAATAGGAACCTCTTCAGCAAACCCTTTTCCCACGGGTTCTACTACCGGCACTTCAGAGGGTGCAATAAGAGGATTCATAGTAGGAGAAACAGGAACTACATAAGTTAATGGCGCGTTTGGTAACAATTTTGTTCCAGGGAACAAATTCGATCGAAATGATTATTTTTTATTATGTTCCCAAGAACCGATTCTAAGTAAAAAAAATGTGTTTGGTAACTATACAAAATTTCGATTCTGGAATAGAATTGCGTTTGGTATTGTGTTCATTGATTCTGTTCCAAATCAATTTATTTTAATTTTTAAATAATTTTTTCCTTTTTTTTTTTTTTTTTTTCTTTTTCCTTTTCTTTTTTCCTTTTTTTTTTTTTTTCTTTTTTTTTCTTTTTCTTTTTTTCCTTTTTTTCCTTTTTTTCTTTTTTTCTTTTTCCTTTTCTTTTCTTTTTTTCCTTTTTTAAATTTTTAAATTTTCTTTATTTCTTTATTTTCTTTTTTTCCTTTTTTTTCCTTTTTTTTTTTTTTTTTATTTTTTTATTTCATTTTTTTATTTTTTTCTCCTATTCTTCTTTTTTTTTTTTTTTTTCCTTTTTTCTTTTTTTTTTTTTTTCTTTTTTCTTTTATTTTCTTTTTTTTTTCCTTTTTTTAATTTTTTAATTTTCTTTTTTTCTTTATTTTCTTTTTTTTTAAAATTTTTTTCTCCTATTCTTCTTTCTTTTTTCCTTTTTTTCTTTTTTTTTTTTTTTCTTTTTCCTTTTATTTTCTTTTTTAATTTTTTTAATTTTTTAATTTTATTTTTTTCCTTTGTCCTTTTTTTCTTCTTTTTCTTATTTTCTTATTTTATTATTTTATTTTTTCTCCTATTCTTCTTTTTTATTTTTTTTATTTATTTATTTTTTCTTCTTCTCCTATTCTTTTTTTTTTTTAGGCCGGACGAGAGCCTTTGGCGAGCTCATTTGCTGGACTAGTTGTCGGCGATCGGCGGCAGCAGATGGCGGTGAGCAGCGGTCATGGGATGGTGGTCGATGAAGAAGAAGAAAAGAGAAGAAGAAGAGTTTTGATTCTCAATTTTGTTCCCGGAACAAGAATCAACTTTTTTTTTATTCTTGATTCTTGTCCCAAACTGATTATGGGAACAAATTTGTTCCCGGGAACAAAAATTTTACCAAACGCGATTCTCGTCCCAAACTGATTCTGGGAACAAAAAATCAGAATCTAGCACTATTGTGATAGTTACCAAACAGGCCCTAAGTTCTTAACTTGGTTGGAGAGATCAGCTAACAGCGCCATCATCTACGCCATTTGGTTCTCCATGCTAATAACACGAGCACAGGTATCTTCATTCTCCATTCTCGTTTGGTGGCGAGTATGTATGATAGACTGTTCTTCAACTGTCTTTCAATACCTTCATAAAAGGAGATGACTCGAATTAGTACAAGTTAAAAGAAATCACAAAAATACAAAACCTGGTCAATTTTATATTTTATTGAGATGAAATAATGATAAGAAATGTATATGATCCCAGTATCATATAACATCCTCTTATCAAAATTTCTTCAAAAGAAATTATACAATTGAAAGGAAACGACGATGAACATTTAATCAGAATGCTCATTTTCCAAAAATTACATGAAAATGTTCATGAATTTTATTCATTTCATCGAACAATTACAAGGGAAACAAAACCTAGCTTTCTTGAAGCTTACAAAGTGGTTCAATTTTACACGTGATATGAAAATGAATATAGGGAAACCTCGATAGAAAGGAGGGAAACATAAAGGAAGTCCCTTTACAAGAAAAGAATATGAGATGGAAACCTAAGGACTAGGTGGGATCATGCGGAGATGCTTGTTATCATGGGCCAAGCGCTCCTCATTGATCAAGGTATCATCTTCTTGCTCCTTAATATGAGCTTGCCAAGAACCTTGAGGTTCGAGAATATCAGGCAATTGAACCTTGAGTTCAGGTTCTACTTGATGATATATGTAATCAATGGTAGCTTGATGAGTCTTCATCTCTCCTTCCAAGTCAACTTCATCGATGGCAACCACGTAATGCGAGGAACGAGAGTACCAAATTTCAGTAGCGACTTGATCGCGGCCTTGATATGGTCAATTTGGTTTTCCTCAATGACTTTATCATGATAATCGATACAATATAACCCCAGCTTGAGGATTGGCGGGATCGTTTGAAGCGCACAATGTTGGCAAAGCACCCTTAAAGGGTAATATGACATTAAACCTGTCAATCCCACGAGGGGGAGTGGGTAGTCAACTCCACTAAAAAGGTGCACTTCGGGATTCCCAAGCCATCGAACATGCCATTGAATTAAGCTAGGGTTGAGGCTTTTGAGGAAATGAAACCATGTAGAGAAAGATCATGATTGAAAGAATTCATTTCTTTGGCAAAATCTAAGAATGGGATGATGATATTTCGTGACATCAACAATCTTCATGTGATGGGCAAATTATTTTATATGTGAAAAGAGCCAAATTTGGAGAAGTCCTAATGGGGCTCGAAGAGTTCCTCGGCCATTTGCTTTGAAACGATTTAAGAGACACAAAAGTTTCAGCGAGGATCATGTGTGTAAAACAATTAAAGGCGCACACTTGATTGACAATGTGAGTGACTAAAGGATCCATTGTTTTTCGGGTATGTGGGAATACCACAAAGCCAAAGAACATGAGTAGGAAGACACAAGAAATTTGATTCCCAAATTTAGGCTTAAGGCTAAGGAAATGTTGTTCAAGGAAATTATAAGGCATGGAAGGAGAATTTCCTTTAAGAATAGCCTCAATTTTGTCAGTAGGAATATTGAGGATTTGACTTAGAAGAGATATTGGATCTTGACCAATAGGAGTGGTGAAACCTAAAGAAGCTTTACCTAACCCAATGGCTTTACGGAACTCCTCAATTGTAGGGGTTAATTCATATTGATTAAACACGAAAGTGGAAGTCATGGGATTCCAAAAATGAACCAAATGCTTTCACCATCGTGATACGTGGTTTGACTTTTAATAAAGTTGGGAGGAAGCCTATGCGTTTTTCCACGTAGTCTTGATGTATTGGGTCAAGATTCTCCCATAAAATCTTGAGATTCCTAGGCACGGGGACTACATCCACTTCGGGTTTACCCATCTAAACCTAAACCTAAAGGGGCACCCATGATTAAAACATATCGTTGTTGAAATATAAAATGCATAATTGAAATATGGAGAGTAAGAAGATAAGAACGATAAAAAAATGAACGATATCTTACCCACCAAACACATGGCAAGCACAAATCACATGTCACATGAAACTGTGAGGGTTTCGACGCCTAAGGTAAGGGTGCTAAAGGCTCAAGGTCCCCATCCCAAAGAATAAAAATAGTTTACCCACCGCTGCTATCGTCGGTCAGTGCTATTTTTATCAATTGGGATGAGCGGGTTTATGTAAGTAATAGATTACCACGTGTATTCACTCGCAAATTCCACCCATAAACCATGCATTTAAATTTAAACATCCAACACTTCAATATAAACCCTTACATTCACACATCCTTACACCACCTGCAAAACAAAGGGTTTACAAGCACGTCTCCCCTTATAACTCCCACCTACAAGACCATTTAACACGAGGTTAGCGACTAACCTGATTTTCCACGCGACTTTGACATGCAGCTGATCCTACACGAGACATATTAGTTAAAGCACAACAACCATTTTTAAACGGCTTCAAGTCCTCTTAATCTAGTAATCAGTCCCTAGCGGAGTCACCAAGCCTATTGCGACCCGATCTCACCGCCCTCAAATCCCTCATCATCACGAGGAGAGAAAAGGAGAAAAGGTCGGGTTTAGGGGTACTTGATCACGAGAATTCCCTCACAGCTCGCGTTCCAAAAGACGTCATCACTTCGCCTTTTGGATCAAGCCTCTCATGAGTTCCCTCCATGAGATTGCGAGCTCTCCTAAGCTCGTACCCCGCGTGACAGCGGAGTGTCGCGATCTGTACCCACACGAGCGACACGCCTTGGAAGAAGGGGTATTTAATCGTGCTGAGCCGCCACGAGATAGGGAGACAGCGTGTGTTGTTGGAGCGTATTCCTTCGTGAGTGCGTGAAGTGTAGTGGCCTGAGCAAGTGTAAATGGCGATGTGTACGGGGAGGACTAAAAGTAACGGTAAAGTTCACAGCTACAGAGAGTACAGGGTGGCTTTTGCCCTCCGCTCTTCTTTCTTATTTCGTCCTTTTCCCCTTGCCGTATCCCATGGTTTGACGCTACGCGTAGCTCTGTCTTTTGACCGTAAAGGAAGTGGAGCAGTTGAAGGACTGAATTGTAAAAACTGAATTAAAAGACATGTCAAATGATGAAGAAGACTTCATTTGGTCTGATTGGCTTGGCACCAAGGAAGACAAAGACCCCTCAATCATAAAGAGAGAGATCATGTAGACGGTGATTGGCTTGCGCTCTTCCTTTCGAATTTCATTTGGTCAATTTATGAACTTCTCGTGTACATATTTGTCGTTTACACTAAGGAAAGTTTTGGAAGACCGAGAGGAAGACCAACGCCTTCTAAACAAAGCCCCAACCGTGTTGCTCTTCAACTTCTCCTACGAATCACTGGGGGTTCGCCCTAGTGGCCACCCTTCCATCTTGGAAGGGGAAGGTTGGGGGTTCAAATCCCCACATTCTCAGGGGGATAGGGGTGGGGACGATTTCATTTCAGGAGTGAGTTTCGACTCCCATGCCCTGTAAGGAGGCAGGGCAAAAGTCTGAGAGTGAGTGTTAGAGTAGGATTAACGTAGAGCCGACAAAAAAAAAAACTTCTCCTATGCGCTATTTAACTCGCAGCAACATGCGAAAAGAAGTCCAAATACAAACCTTCCTGATAACAAGTTTCTTCCTTTTCCCTCCCGAATCTGAAGTTCAATAGCAATGGAGCACACAATGAACATAGTGAAATCGGTTGAACCAGCTAGGTGTGTATTTGAAATTGCAATTTTGCTGGAAATGCTGTTGAATTGAATGGTGACAGAGATGCTCAGTCAGATCCCACTAGTGTGGACCATGCTGAGATCGTTGCCACGCGTCACGGACAAACAGACTGAAATGTTAATTATGGAATTCATGTACGGACCATTGACATACTCAACCTTCAAGCCTTTAATTTGTATAAAGAGGGAACAAGAAAAAAATGCAGTCGGATAATTATGTGGGCCTAGGAGGAGGCCCGCACGCTATTCATATGGGCCAGCTCGGCTTATAAGTTCAACTCATCAGAACAATTTGGGCGTTGACTAATCTTAGGAGTTCATCGGATGATTACTTCAGTTTGATATCCTAGTTAATTCACTTTGAGAGTTCGAGTTGATTCATCTTTATCTCTTATCTTGCCCTATTCTGATTTTAACTTTTTTATGGCCATCTTTCTGTTTACCACAGTATTGTACAATTATAATTACATCAAACATGGCAAATACTTATTTGGACTCAATTTGTATGAATCAAGATAATCACAACCTTTGATCTCACAAGTTACACATAAATACACAAGATTCCATGGACCTCAATCCAGGCAATTAGCTCTCTTTTTAGTGAGCTTCTATTTGGTACTCCTGACTTATGTGATTTGATTGTCCGCTCCACATGAGTTGTTAAATCACATGGGTCTCACATAATGTAAAATTCCATGTGCTCATATAGAGTAGGCTAACGTACACTGAGAGTACTTAATCATTTCCCTTTTGAGCCAGAGTCATCTGGATGTGAAATTAAACGAACAAGTGCAGTAATATACTTATCTCATGCTCACTATCCCTTTGGAGTTGGAATGATCTAATAGGTCTCGCTTGCAACTTACTATATTTCTATCTTGAAACCAAAAAATTAGCTGATAGACTATCCAAAGAAAGTGAAATCTCTTATATTTATTTGTCTGATTTAAAACGAGCTACCAAGACAGCATAAGTGATTGCAACTGCTTGTGGTGTGAGGGAGGTATGAACTATCACCATATCATCATCTAGCATTATGTTTGATGACAATTACCCATCACATAGACATATATCCATGAATGCTATTCAACAATTTGAACTCATAAAACCATATCGAGTCACAATTTATGCAGCTTCAAAAATCTTTCCTTACATGTTACAATCAATTAGTCGTTTCTTTGAGAAGAAATATTCTTTCTTGATTTGAGCTGGATGAAACTTTCCACGCTTGTTTAAAAACTTTCCTAGCGCTAAGTCTTCTTTCCAATGAATTCGTATAGCCAGACTTTCCATAATAATAGTGAAAAACTGTGTCTTGTATCCGTATCCTTCGGTGTCCAGTTACTCGAGCAATAAAATTTTCTATATTCTTATAGGATATGACACCATACCTAAGGTGTAATATCTTTAAGTGCTGATAAAGGTGTAATACGTTTAAGTGATGATATCTATATTATATTTGATAAGTATCTTCAGTAATTCCCAATGTCCACCTTTGTCATTGGCTGTGTTTCTACTAAGAAACGTTCTCTCTAAGCAAGCACTGACTCTTTTGATGAACAAGACCGACATCACTTGACATACATCAAGTGCTTTAGCTAAAAGTTACCGCTCGAACCGCCATCGGCCGACCACCTAAGAGCATAACAATAAGAGCAAAGTTCAAAGGAGTTTAAGATCCTCATGTTGAAAAGAAGATCCTCACCCACATCATGACATTTATGAAAACAACTCTTCAAACATATTCAAAAGAGTACTCTTTCTAGGGTATCCACTTCGTTTCTCACTAGTTTGGTTACTTCCGATTTTTTGTCTCGCGAATGGAACTCTCTTAGTATCAATGCAAATTGATTAAATCTATCAAAATAGATCGGTAACCTCTAGGTAAATTTAGGAGATGGCTCATGATTTCGATTAGATGAATCGAGTAATTAATTTGGAAAATCCCTGTTCATTACATCACTTGAAATGTCCTGGTGAGAGTAGAGGTAGTTATCACTTTGGTCTTAGATAGCCGTTACTGAAGTAATTTTTAGGTTACTAGAGGATATGACTCACACATCGAGGGCCTCCACAATCTGTCTATTTGATATATAGGGATGGCAAGTTCCATGAATGTGTTCATTATTTTAACGTGCCAATGTCCACATTCTCTATACTTCCAATTGGTACAATATGTTTTTTTATCATCAACCTAGCAATACTCTCTTATTATTTTACATTCAAGTGATCCCAAGATCCAAACGATAATCCAAATGAAGCCTTTTCAAGACTTGCTTAGGTCTATGATAACAAAAAATAGTTCGAGAACCTCAGTACCCCTAGTGTTGAAAGAGCATTTTCTCACACCTAATGAACGAGTCATGTCTTGTGATAACATGAAAATTGATTCAATAATTGCTATCACGGACCTAAGCACGTCTTTTAAAGGCTACATCCGGATCCTCGTTCGAATCTCAAGATCACTTGGATGTGAAACAAAAATAGTGTATTGCCAAGTACAAGGGCAAGAAAAAACATATTGTACTGATTAGGGGCACAAGGACACAAGATGTGTAGGCATTGACACAAAATAAGGAATGCATCCATGAAACCTACCATCCCAATAGGGCAAGCTGTGGAGGCTCCTGATGTGTGAGTCATATCCTATAGTAACATAAGAATTGCTTCAATAACTGTTATCTAAGATCAAAATTACAACTGGCTCTACTCTTTCCAGGACATTTCGAGTGATGTATTGAATAAAAAATTTCCAAATTAATTACTTGATTCATTTAATTAATATCATGACACATCTCCTGAATTTACCTGGATGTTGCCGATCTATTTTCATAGAATTGAATCAATTTGCATCGATACTAAAAGAGTTCCATTCACGAGACAAAGAATTGGGAGAAACCAAACTAGTAAGAAACGAAGTGGATACCCTAGAAAGAGTACTCTCTTGAATATGTTTGAAGTGTTGTTTTCATAAATGCCATGACGTGGGTGAGGATCTTCTTTTCACCATGAGGATCTTGTACTCCTTTGAACTTTGCTTTTATTGTTGTGCTCTTAGGTGGTCGGCCAATGGGGGTTCGAGCGGTAATTTTCAGCCGAAGCACTTAATGTATGTCAAGTGATGTTGGTCTTGTTCATTGAAAAAGCCAGAGCTTGCTTAGAGAGAACGTTTCTCAGCAGAAACATAACCAATGGCAAAGGTGGACATCGGATATAATATAGATATCATCACTGAAAATGTATTGTACATAAGGTATGTGTCATATCATATAAGAAAATGGAAAATTTTATTGCTCGAGTAACTGGACACGCTTGACTCTGTCAATTGTCAAGCATTGTCTAATGAGTGGGTCTCTCGCATACATTGGCTAAGTGACGACATGACTCTTCAACGGGATCGAAATGGATACAGAACTAGTGTCAAGTAAAATACCCAATTTGCCTCTCACCATATATCTCAAAATGCTACTGGAGCTTCTCTTCTGTTTGGTTGAGATGGCTATGATCACCCCAGGACTTTATGACCCAGTCGTCCCTGCTAAACAAGTGCAAAATGCTGATCGAAGCATTTTGCACCTTCGGTGCAGGACCTTCATTCGGGCGAGCCTGCCGGTAGATAGACCTGAGCACGGTTCCATGAGTGACGACTACTACTCGCTCCCCTGCATGGTGAAGGGTACATTCATTTCCGATTCCCGATGTTTCCAAGCTAATTAAGACTCTTTCTAGGAATAAATGTCAAGGGATTAGAATGAAGTGTCTATCGATAGTCCCTCGTCTAGTCTACAAATTTTAAAACCATTGAAGCAACAATTTTTGCTCCAAGCCATCCATTCTCTCTCTCTCTCTCTCTCTCTCTCTCTCTCTCTCTCTCTCTCTCTCTCATGCATGCATTTACCCTTGAAAGTTTGTGTGCTTAAATTTGGTGGCATATATTTACCCTTTTTGTGTGTAGTTTTGGCAAATAAGCAAGGTAGACACATTGATCTTATGCATACATGACTTCACAAAATCTTGTCAGGCCATAGCCTGTAGGGGCAGATCTAGAAATCGGAGGTCATGAGAGCTGTCATTAGCGTAAAATCTACTACAACTCTTTCAAAAAATTTAAGTTGTTTGATTGATGCGTGGTGTAACGGATAAATAGTCTAACAATTAGTAAAGCTACCACAAGTCTATCCTAGGTAAAACATGTCTTTATAAAGTTTGTGCAAAGTCATTTATGTCGTGCAATTCTGTTGTTAAATTTCAATTGCGGGTAAGCTCAAAATAGTTTGTGAATGAGTTTTGTGGTCTTCCACTCTACAAAGATACCGGCTCTAACCTTATTGTGCAAAGCGAAATTCGGAAATGGCTAGACATGGATTAATGGCAATATTTCTTGATAATGCTGGTTTACCTTTGTGCTTTAAGCCAATGTTTTGCAAGCAACTAGTGCATCGCCGGTAAACTTGATCCTTGCTTTCACCACCACCCTGCGTATAAAACCAATCAATGCGAAGCCGTGATCAAACAATTCTCCTTTGAAGAACCAAGTTGAAGTCCACGCTCTCCAAGAATCTAACAACCTTTTCTAACACACGAATATGTTCTTTAGAAATGGGGGAAACATGTGAGTTTGACTAGACTTAATGAGCTCAATAGGGATCGACTAAAATTCTCGCGCATTTTGACCGGCATAGTGAAAGGAACAAAAACGGATGAAACCCTAGCTACCATCTTCTGAACCGGATGAAAGTCATAAATTGATACTAAAATGTTATCCTTGCGTGTCACTTGCAAAGGTTATCTAGGGACTGAAAAATAACCAGTTCAACTCGCTTCTGCACTAGCGTGACAGCATATTCTGGAACTTCTTGAACTTGTAAAAGACTCACATGGGAAGTTAGTTACGTGTTAAAGTTTAGGGAGGCCTAAATAAGAATCGATGAGCAATTAGCCGTTTGATTTTTGGTCGAGCTCATACCGGGATTTCTTGATCCCACCTTCTGGACCGGTAGGCCTCATAAATCTGGGGATAAAGGCTAGCTGCCTCTATTCCGCTAAGGCCTTGAAGCTTTCCTGGATTTTGTTCCCGTAGATCTGGATCTTTGATAACCTGATCTTGATTCAAGAAAAGATTCAGCAAATTTTGTACAGGTGTTCAGCCACTTCTATCTTTTCCAAGGATTAAACGGCAGCTCTTTCCAAAGCATTCTAAAGCGTATGACTTTATTAAGTAGCGTGTCGCCTATTCCTAGGACTTGGAGTAGTCGATTCTCTTTCTCGATGATTTAGATGATGACAAAACTGCATGCTTGGTTACTCAAACTTTTATTTGAGTGAATGCGAGGAAATATATGTATGCCTTAAGTGCTCCAGGTGCAGGTTATGGAACCGTAAGATATTTACAGCACAACACCGAAGGATACGGACACTAGACACAGTTATTCACTCATTATGGAAAGCCTGGCTGTACGAATTCATTGGAAAGAAGACTTTGCACTACGAAAGTTTTTAAACAAGAGTACAAATTTAATCCAGCTCAAATGAAGAAAGAATATTTCTTATCAAGAGAACGACAAATTGATCGTAACAAGTAAGGAAAGATTTTTGAAGCTGCATAAATCGTCAGGTATGGTTTTATGAGTTGAAATTGTTGAATAGCATTCATGGATATCTGTCTATGCAATGGGTAACTGTCATCCAACATAATGCTAGATGATGATATGGTGATAGTTCATACCTCCCTCACACCACAAGTGGCTGCAATCGCTTCTGCTGTCTCCATAGCTCGTTTTAGATCAGACGAGTAAATAGCAGAGATTTCACGTTCTTTGGATAGTCTATCAGCTACCTTTTTGGTTTCAAGATATAAGTATAGTAAGAAGCAAGTGAGACCTATTAGATCATTCCAACTCTAGAGGGATAGAGAGCATGAGAAAAGTCCACTTACCACGCTTGTTTGCTGCCTTCCAACTTCATTTAATTTCACATCCGAATGACCCTGGCTCAAAAGGGAAATGATTAAGTACTCTTGTTGTATGTTAGCCTACTCCAAAAATGAGCCATTAGATCACGTGGATTTTTACATCATGTGAGACCTAAGTGATCTAACCGCTCATGTGGATTGGGTAATTAAGCCAAGTAAGTCGAGAATACCCAATAGAAGCTTGCTAAAAGAGAGCCTAATTGCCTGGATCGAGGTCCATGGATTAAGTACAATTATGGTTGTTAAATCTTGTGGATCCATGTGTAACCCACAAGATCAAGGGTTGTGATTATCTCTACTAGTAAGTATCGAGTCCAAACAAGTAATTGCCACGCTCGATTTAATCATAGTTGTACCATACCTTGGTCAGTAGAAAGGTGGGCATAAACAAGTTCAAATCATAACAAGGCAAGGTAGGATATAAAGCGGACTCAACTTTAAACTCTCAAAGTGAGTTAAATATGATATCAAACTGAAATAATAATCCAATGGACTCCTACGATTAGTCAACACCCAAATTGTTCTGATAGGTTGAACTTATAGATGGGCCATCTTGGACACCGAAGAATTCGGAGTGTATCCATAGCATGACCGGGCTGGCCCAAAGGACTAGCATGTGAGCCTCCTCCTAGGCCCACATAATTAATAGACTGCATTTTTTTTTCCTTTTTCCCCTAATATAGATGAGGGTATGTTTGGCAACTTGCAAAATAGTGAAAATTTCTATTCTTTTGTTCCTAGAAGTAGATTTGAAATAGAATTCTGTTTGGTAAATTTTTTGCTCCCAGAAACAAATTTGTTCTCGGGAATAGATTTGGAGTAGAATCAAGAAGTAAAAAATTGATTCTTTGTTCTCCGGAACAATTCCAAAATCAAGTCAACCTATTTTTTCTATTTTCTCTTCTTTCTTCTTATTCTTCTTCCCTCTCTCTTCTTCTTCAACTGCCGCCACTGCTGCCACCCTCCACTATCGCCATCCACCACCGCCAGCCAGTTGCCAGTCGACGACGATTGGTCTGGCGAGCTCGCCCAGCCACCAGTGAGGCTCGCTTGATCGGGCAAGGCTCACCCAACCCTGGCGAGGCTCGGACGACGAGGCACAACCTCACCGAGGGCCGACGATGCTCCGGTGAGGTTGCCAGCCCTCATCTGGTCGCTCGCCGATCATCTCAAGGCCAGCGACCAGCAACCTTGAAGAAGTTGAAGAAGAGAAATAAAGGAAAAAAAAGTAATAAATTTATTTAAAATTTAAAATAAAATGATTTAGATGAGAAATTTTGATAACAATACTAAACGCAATTCTATTCTAAGAATAAAAATTTTGAACGATACCAACAACGCTTAAAATGCTTAGAAATTGTTTTCGGGAACAAAATAAAAAAGAATCATATCTGATCAAAAATTGTTTTCATGAACAGAATAATTACCAAACACGCCCTCAAAGGCTTGAACATTGAGGCTATCAATGGTCCATACCTGAATTCTATAATCAACGTTCCAGTCTGTTTGTCCATGACGTACGACGACGATCTCAGCATGGTCTACACTAGGGTGAACTGATTGAGCATCTCTATCATCATTCAATTCAACGGCATCTCTAACAAAATCGCAATTTCAAATATGAGAGTATCATCATTCAATTCAACAGTATCCTAGCAAAATCGCAATTTAAAATACGAGAGAGAGAGAGAGGGAGGGAGGGAGGGAGGGAGGGAGGGAGGGAGAGAGAGAGAGAGAGAGAGAGTACCTAGACCCTAGGTCGACCGATTTCTTTATGCGTACTGCGTCCTCCATTGCTATTGAACTTCAGATTCGAGAGAGAAAAAGAACGAACTTGTTTTCAGGAAGGTTTCTAATTGGACTTCGTTTCGGGTGTTGGTGCAGGTTAAATAACGTGTAGGTGAAGTCGAAAAATAATGACGTTCGGGCTCTTGGTCTTCCCAGACTTCCCAGTGTAGACGGTAAATATGAAAACGAGAAGTTGCAAAACAAAGCGGGGTGGTTTTCGTACAATAGTTCATAAAATGACCCATAATGGGGACAGCACAAGCTAATCAGACCAAATGAAATTAGAAAGGAAGAGCGCAAGCCAATCATCGTCCACGTAATCTCTCTCTTACGATCGAGGGGTCCCTGTCTTCCTTGGTGCCAAGCCAATCAGACCAAATGAAGTCTTTTTCAGTGTTTGGTACGTCCTTTAATTCAGTCTTTACAATTCAGTCCTTCAATTGCCCCCACTTTCTTTAGAGTCAAAAGACAGCTACGCGTAGCGTCACACCACGGGACCCGGCAAGGGCAAAAGAACGAAATAAGAAAGAAGAGCGGAGGGCGAAAGCCACCCTATACTCTCTGTAGCCGTAAACTCTACTGTTACTTTAGTCCTCACTCCTCCCCATACGCATCGCCATTCCCACTCGCTCAGTCCACTACACGCGGTCGCAGCAAATACGCCCCAACACTCTCTCTCTCTCTCTCTCTCTCTCTCGCCCTCCAGTTTCCTGCAGAATTCGGGACCAGCGGGAAGAGAGAGCCACGGAGGGGAGGGGACAGAAGAAGCAGGTGTCATCACAGTTCGCAACCGAGAGAGAGAGAGAGAGCTAGGTCGTGTTATGAACTCAAAATGACAGTGAGTGGCTGGGTCCGCTGATTTGACTATGTGCATCACGTCCTCCATCGCCACTAAACTTCAATTTAGGAGGGGGAAAAAGCACTTTCCAGGAAGGTTTCTAAGTTGACCTCTTTTCTGGGTTTTTTTCGGAGGCGTTGGTCTTCGCGTCGGTCTTCCTCGAGTAAACGGTATATAATTTCCAACCGATCTTTCAAAAGAAAGTCTATAGATGAACGATAATGGAGAAAGCACAAGTCATCTTTTTCTTCATGATTTGAAGGTTCCTCGTCTTCCCCGGTGCCAAGCCAATCACTCGAAATGATTCTGGCAAAACATTTCGGATTATTATTATGTTAAAGTAAAAGGACTTTAAACTTTTTTTAATCGTTCGATATGTTGTTTTTTTTTTTTTTTAATTGTTCCATATGGTCTTGGTCTTCCCCGTCACTATCCATGGCCCCTATTTTTATTGTGGCTGAAGACCACAACCCCCACTAGACTAGACCCTGGAATTTCTGACTTGGCAACGACTCCTCGCCCTCCCTCGGATTGAATGTTGAGACTGTTGGAGAAAACTCCTTTATTGTTTTGAAGTTAACAAAACACTTCCTTAATTTAGTCTGAAGACTTCCAAACTGAAGTGTCAAAATCTGAAGACCGCCGGACTTTAAGTTCAAAGTCTGCTCACATTGACAGATTTCAAACTGAATGCTACTGAAGAATGAAGACTTATCCAAATGCGAGATTATATTGATTTCTTCAAAGATTCAATTCGTATGCTTAAGGAAGGCTTTCTAGTTGGATATAGCACCTACATGATTGACTATCTTTATTGGAATCAATTTTGATATTCAAATCTTTTGCAAGACGAGTAAACTTGGAAAGTATCTACTTATGGAAACCAAGATCCTAATTGTATGAAGTGAACAGGATTGACGAGCTTTCATCATAATCAATCAACCAACTCGAGATTCCCTTGATTGATTCTATCAAATGGGTAGATTAGAAGAATTTCTTTGGAAAGTGCCAATATCGTGAAGGCATGAAGGAGTATTTAAGGTGGACTCTCCAGTTGTTCAAATGAGTGCGTGAAAGAGAAATTTCAAAGTCTGAAGCTTTCCATTTTCTTATTACTCCAAATACTGAGCTCAAAGTTATATACAAAAAAGAGAAACTCATAGTGAGACTTTATGAGAGACCAGTAGAGACTCTTTACTGTAAAGTCGAGATTACCATACTGCAAAATCTCTTTTGTTTCTTAGTGGAATCCAGCTAGTGGGCTGTCAACGTGGGAGAGTGGACGTAGGTTTGATCTAAGCCAAATCACTATAAACTTTGTGTTCTTATTCTCTTCCCTGAACTCTTTTTGTTATATTCATAGTTTTATCTGACTGCTATAATCTGAATTCGTTCATAGTCTGTTATTTTCTTAAAAAACAAACTATTACTTCTGAACCTTGTGAAAATTTTTGTTCATACCTATTCATCCCCCTCTAGGTATTGCATCTAGCCCTTTCAATTGGTATCAAAAGCAGTCAAGATATCTTAGAGATTGTGATGGCCTCAAATTTGCGAACCTGTTGTTAAGGATATCCCTTATGATGTTTTGAAGATGACAAAATAAATCAAAGGCTACTAACATGTTTGATGGTTGAGTAATAGACTATGCAGATAATAGAACATGTAAAGGATATTATCAAAGTCTATGCTTGGAAGACCCAAAAGACATACTCTATGCTGAAGCTGAACTTGGTACAGACCTTAAAGCTAAATCTGTTCAGAAGCAGAATATGTTCAAACTCATATTGCAAAGTCTATTGCACTCAGACTCAGATTGTAAAGTCTATTGCTCTCAGATTTTACATCCAGATTCGACAGAACATAACACAAGCCCTGAAGATATAACGGCTAGTGATCTGGTTTGGATTCCACATCAAGATTGATTTGATTGACTTAATCTAATTGATTGACAATTAGATCTTGAAGACAAGAACTTTCTATACGAAGAAGATTTACTTATGGAAACCAAGATTATGTTTGTACGGGTGATCGGAATCAATTTGGGATTCTACTTTTGACACTCAACGGCTACCAAATCTTCTAGATACAGATCTGTCCAATGGGTAGATTGGAAGACGATCCTCAAGATGCTGTCCAACGGCTAGTTTGGAAGTGGAGGAGTATTTAAGGAGATGAAGGACCGATAAGCAAGTAAGAGACAGAGCATAGAATTTATAATTCCAAAGTTTGAGCAACTTCGATCATACACTTGTCTCTCGTGGCTTAAACGTTTGTGATCTTGAGAGAAATACCAAAAGAGTGACTTAGTGAGATAGTGTGATCTACTACTAAGTGTTTGCGCTCAAAGTTATAATCTCTTGTTGATTGCATAGTGGAATCCAGCTAAGAAGGCTGTTAGCATGGGAGAGTGAACGTAGGCTTGGATAAAGCCAAACCACTATAAACATTGTGTTCTTATTCTCTTCCCTGAACTCATTTATTTTATTCCGCATATATTTGCCAAGATTTCATTTAAACACCTATTCATCCCCCTCTAGGTGTTGTTACTAGTCCTTACAATTGGTATCAAAGCCAAGTTCTCGGTTTATAAAAGTGTTTTTACTTTTGAGCTAACGATCTTTTATGGCTAGTATCTTGGCACTAGGACTTATGGAGGGACAAAGCAACACAAGGCCACCGTATTTTGATGGAAATGAATACAACGTGTGGAAGAACAAAATGAAAGCATTCCTAAGATCCAAAGATCCCTTGCAATGGGATGTTGTGGAAAGAGGAATCAATCCCACTGCCGCGTCTACATCAAATAAGAATGGCAAAGACAAAGAAACCAAACCCCCTGCTCCTATGTCTCGGACGGAGATATCCAAAGAGAAGCGCTTGATGCAAAAGCCATTTATTCTTTATATTGCGCCTTGTCTCCTGTTGAATATAACAAAATTTCTTCATGTGAAACAGCTAAGGAAGTCTGGGATAGACTTCATGTTACTTATGAAGGGAATGATCGTGTAAAAGAGACAAAAGTAAACTTCCTGCTCGGCAAATATGAATCCTTCAAGATGAAGCAAGGAGAGTCAATTGGAGATATGTTCGATCGTTTTACAGAAATTGTAAATGGTTTGGCATATCAAGGTCATCCAATTTCTTCCCCAATGAAGGTCAACAAACTCTTGCGTGGTCTCTCAAAAGATTGGAACCATGTCAAGACCTCAATCCGGGAAACTCAAAGGATTATGCAACTCTCCGTTGATGAATTGATTGGCACTCTTCAATTCTATGAAGTGGAACAAATCAATGATGAAGATCCCGAAGGTAAGAAGTCCATCACTTTAATATCTAACGCTGATTTTGATGATACAGATTCAGAAAATGATATGGACGATGAAGAACTTGCTTTTATGATCAAGAGATTCAAAAAGCAAAGTAGAAAAGGAAGGAAATTCGGTGGAAAAAGACAATACAAGCAAAATGGCCAGAAAAAAACAATAAAAGAAGATGATGAGCAAGGAAATCTATGCTTAATGGCACATTCAGAATCAGAGTCTGACTCAGACACAGACTCAGAATCCAATGAGGAAATCAAGGTAAGCCATTTAAAAATTCCTCTCAAAGTTTCAAAGTATATAAATGAGCTCTGCTTAAATCTCAAATTTTCTCTTAAAAGGATCTCCGAACTTAAAAATGAGAATTCTTGGCTTAGGCAACAAGATCTTTCTCGAAAAGAAAAGTTTGAAATTTTGCAAAAAGATTTTCTACAAATAAAAGAAAGTCGAGATTTACTTGTCAAAGAAAATGATTTTTTAAAGAAAGAATTTTCAAATATTTCGATAAGATTTTCAAATGGATCAAAAATATTATAGCATATCCTTTCTATACAAGTTCCTTACTATAATAAGTCGGGACTTGGTTTCAATAAGGAAAGTGATTCTCTAATAGATTTTCCTAAAGTCAAGGAGAGACTTAAACAAAGACCTCCTAGACTTGCGTACAAGAAGCATTTTCAAAGGATCTTTACAAAACCTGTTGGTCGAAATGCCCTCAAGTGTTCAAATTATGGAGAATCAGAATACTTTGAGAAAGAATGTCCTAAAGTCTGGAGACCTATTAAGGAAGATTGGGTAAAAATAGCAAACTCTACTAACTCTCATGGACCCAAGAAAAAATGGGTACCAAAGAAAAGATGAGTTATTTTTGCAAGATATAAAGGAAAAGAAGAAAGAGAAATTGGTAGGGAAGGTATATATTTTTCAATTTGGTTTGGATGCACAATCTAAAAATTCTCATTATATTTATATTATCTTCGTGCCTTGATTGATTTTGATAATGATCATATCCTATGATTGGTTTTATTGAAGAAAGAATCGCGTGATTTTTTAACTCGTGAGTCGCGATTTGATACGTGTGATTATTTTTTTGATATTTTGCTTAGAGACAATTGAATTTATTTGATTTGATTTTATGCTCTCAAATTGTCATATTTTGCAAAGCATAAATCTGTTTTACGAGATATTAATTTATTATGCAAGATATTCTTAGATACTCAAGGATTTTATTTTCTCTGTTTTTATGGTGCTATGACTAAGTGAGAATTTATCTTTCAAAATATCATTGTGCATAATATTCTTTCTTTGAATACTTTGTTATGATGAATCAAGAAAGAATTTTTTTTTTTTTTTATCTATGGAGAATTCTATTTTACTCTAACGAAAAGGAATGATCCAAATTGAGGATACCAAAAAGGAAATGAGTTGATTGCAGGAAATTCAATTAGGCAAGAATGATTGCGAATCTACGCAGATTTTGGTGCAATCAGAAAAGTATCTCCTACGAAGATTGGTAATGATCTTTTTTAATCAATGGTATATTTCGAACATATACCTTGGGTAAGAGATTTTTTTTATCATCCCACCTTGCAAATTTCTACGTGCATTTATCCTGATTTTGGACGATTGCTTATCATTTATATTGCAAATATTTCTTCTCATAAATATAAGGCTTTGCAATATAATTTTTACTTGATTTGGCACGTGATAGCAATATCATCTTTCTTTCTGTGAAATGCATTTATAATATATTTTTTAGATTTATGTTCAAGGAAATCCCTTTGATCTCGAAATATATTATTGCATATTCAAGGACACTCTTGCTATATTTTTAGAAGATATCTCATATCTAGCAAGTTTGATCCATAAATCAAAGGAATGTATTATGTGCAAAGATTATTATCTATTATACAAGAATTTGCAAGTCGCAAAAGAATCTTCCATATGGATTTTGGAAAGCTAGATTTGAAAATCATGGAGATTATGTACTATCCTCTGGAGGTTCAAAAATTCTATTCCTTGTGCAAAGTTTTTGCAAATTGTTAAGGAAATCCCTAATGTGTCATACGAAAGGTTGAGTAGTTCTGAATTTTAATTTTATATATGCTATTCAATTTATTTATTTGAAGAAAGGGGATTATATATTATGTGGATATTATTACAGCTTATTTGTGCAAAAAGTTCGTTAAGTTGATGTAGGTTAAATTCAAGACGAGCTTGATTGAAGAAATTAAATTTTTGCCTCGAATTTCAAAATGCAAGTGATCGTTGCGAATGTTGTCGCTGCAAAGGAAATACTGGAAAAATATTCTATTCAACGTGCACAAGCAACAATTGTTTCTATTCGCAAATATTGTCATGATGATAGGGGGAGAAAGCAAATCCAAGAAAAAGGAAAGAATCGTGATCATCTCAAAAAGGCAACAAATTGAGGGGGAGCTTTGATCAATTATGGAAAAATATTTTTGGATTGATCGTGATCTTGATTATTATGAAAGGAGGGAAAAGGTAAATGTGTCAGGATTTAAGTTCTACAAAATCTGGTTAGTGCATCTCTTATTACATTTTGTCATTAACAAATCTCTTATTGATATTATCTTTTTATTATGACAAAATGGGTTAAGTGAATTTTATAATGCATCCGTGATTTTTATTGGATATTTGCTGATATATATGATCAAAGTGAGCTATATTGCATATATTTAATATTCGATTTACTTTATAAAAGCTGATTTTTTTGGAAATTGTGTTTCATGCGAGATATTTGTTATCATTTTATATTCTCTACGTGATACTTTTTCCATTATTATCGCTTTTTGATTATGACAAAAAGGGGGAGAAGATATGAATATGCATATGTGTTGATTGGTTGATTTTATTTATTGCATAATATTGAGCTGCGATTATTTTTCTATATGTTGTTATGCTCAATCTATTTGCTATCTTCTGATATCCTTTGATTTAAATTAATATTTTTAAAAGTATGTTTACAAATCTGCATATTCAGAGATTGTTTTGTCATCATCAAAAAGAGGGAGATTGTTAGGGAAATCCCTTATGATGTTTTGAAGATGACAAAATAAATCAAAGGCTACTAACATGTTTGATGGTTGAGTAATAGACTATGCAGATGATAGAACATGTAAATGATATTATCAAAGTCTATGCTTGGAAGAACCAGAAGACATACTCTATGCTAAAGCTGAACTAGGTACAGACCTTAAAGCTAAATCTGTTCAGAAGCAGAATATGTTCAGACTCATATTGCAAAGTCTATCGCACTCAGACTCAGATTGTAAAGTCTATTGCTCTTAGACTTTACATCCAGATTTGACAGAACATAACACAAGCCCCGAAAATATAACGGCTAGTGATCTAGTTTGGATTCCACATCAAGATTGATTTGATTGACTTAATCTAATTGATTGACAATTAGATCTTGAAGACAAGAACTTTCTATAAGAAGAAGCTTTACTTATAGAAACCAAGATTATGTTTGTATGGGTGATCAGAATCAATTTGGGATTCTACTTTTGTCACTCAACGGCTACCAAATCTTCTAGATACAGATCTGTCCAATGGGTAGATTGGAAGACAATCCTCAAGATGCTGTCCAACGGCTAGTTTGAAAGTGGAGGAGTATTTAAGGAGATGAAGGACCGATGAGCAAGTAAGAGACAGAGCATAGAATTTATAATTCCAAAGTTTGAGCAACTTCGATCATACACTTGTCTCTCGTGAGCTTAAACGTTTGTGATCTTGAGAGAAATACCAAAAGAGTGACTTAGTGAGATAGTGTGATCTACTACCAAGTGTTTGTACTCAAAGTTGTAATCTCTTGTTGATTGCATAGTGGAATCCAGCCAAGAAGGCTGTTAGAGTAGGAGAGTGGACGTGGGCTTGTATTAAGCCAAACCACTATAAACATTGTGTTCTTATTCTCTTCCCTGAACTCATTTATTTTATTCCGCATATATTTGTCAAGATTTCGTTTAAACACCTATTCACCCCCCTCTAAGTGTTGTTACTAGTCCTTACACATGTTACAAGGAGAGAGAGAAAGAGAGAGTGCAACTCGTGGAAGGGGGTTCATTGCGAGGTTTGCATATGCTGCAATGGTCGTGTCTCCCGTCAATAATCTCGGTAATGCACGACAATGAGGTCATGGATGGCAACGATGGATGAGGAAAATGAAGGAGAAGAAGAAAGGGCTAAATAAGAAAAAAAAAAATAACAAGAAAATTTTATCTGTCTTGGGCAGATGGACATGAGGTGGACATGAGGTGTTGCGCCATGTGATTTTTCGTTCTGGTGACTACTTATCCGAGTCGAATAATATAGAGTTCTAGTGAATGGAAATGTTACATCGTACTCATTTCTAGAAGGTCCAAGGTCTAAATTAAGATATAAAGTTAAGGAACGGGCATTGAACAGTAAAAAGCAGCTCGAGGACCTCGTGAATCATTATCCCTAATGTGAAAAGCACATTTTCTCGAACCTAATGAATGGTAATGTCCTGTAATTATATGAAAAATTGCGTCAGTAACTAAACACGCTTGCCCATGTAAAGCAATGTCCTACTAGTGGGACCCTCGTACACTTCGGCTGACGGAGCATTCGACCCTTGTACACTTCGGTAGAATTGGTCATTCTGCCGCCAAGCCAATTCCTCTGCAATCTTGGGAAAGAACTCTGCAAGGAGTTTCAACAGATCCTTGCAAACGAAGAAGTTCATTGGCCGGTGAAATCCAGAACAGACTGGATCTCTGCTGGGGTGCGCAACACCTCCTACCATCACACCCTTAATTATGGTTAGGTGGAAAGAGAAATAGTATATCAAATCTCTTTTGAAATTGAGTCGAAAAAAACACTATAATGTAGCTCTATGCTCCTATCTATTTATTGAGCTTTTTAATTCATGTACATAAGAGATACATGAATTAAATAGACACATGTATTCACGAAATTTATAAATCAAGAGATAAGTGAATCAAAGATATTCATGAATTCAAAGACACGTGAATTTAAGAGATTCGTGAACTCAATAGTTACATGAACTAAAAGATACATGAATCTAGGAAATTCATGAATTCAATAGATACGTGAACAGAAAAAACATATCTTAATTTATTGATTTTCGTTGATCCATTAACCATAATTATAACACTATATGCATCTCCTTCATGATTTATCTACTTTGCTTCTCCTAGTTCAACTTAGCCAGATCAAAAATAAGAAGAAAGTTAACATGAATCTAAGTGAATGATCAGGTTTCAAGATTTACTTGATCAATGGTCTTGTATTTTATCTCTGTCTTGTTGCTAGGCCACTCCATAAGATCTTGCAGTTTGAAGCATATTACGCCAAATTTGATCTCAGCTTTAGAGTACTAGTTTCAGAGTTAGATCTTCTCACCTCGTTTGATGAAGGCGAGGTGTAATTGTCGGAGCTAGATGGCTCAAACAAAGCATCACTCTTGATTGACAAGTACGATTGAACAGAATTTACACAAGTGAAATAGAAAAGAGTATCTTTAAAATATATATTTCAAATTACCCATATATATATACACATATATGTGTGTGTCTATATATATATATATATAAATATATATGTACAGTCGTTTACGGAAAATGATCTGAGAATCATCATGTTCACTTCAAATGATGGTTTGGGAACGAAATCAATCAAATTGCATATGTTATTAATTGAACACGGAAAATGTGGACAATCAAACTTCACACAAAACTATGCGTGTCCTCCCATATGAAATTTCTCTCATTTTTCTTTCCCGTGGAAACCCCCTTTTCCCATTGCATCTCTCAGCTTTATTGAATGACCATTTCCATGTTTCCCTCAACTTTTGACTTACCAAAACAAGGCCTTTTTGACTGACAACATGGGTTCGAGCACTCATGCCCCAAATTATCCGGATCTCAAATGCAAATACATGAACTTACGTTGACGTTATCATGCAACTTTTTGCCACGCGCAAAACCGGCTTGTTTGACTTTGGATTGCAATGATGGTGACACTAGCAATGCGATTATGAGCTCTCTCGTTCCATCATGTTCTGCCTCTGGCGCCAAAGATCCCCCCGAGCCATCATTTTATCTTCTGCCCGAAATCACGTCGATTGTTGTCATGCGAGCCAAAAGGGTTTTCAATTTGAGCGACTGGATTATTCCCTTTTATGTAGTCTCTGATAATCTTTTCTTGGTACATAAGAATAAGCAAACTTGACAATTGGGCTTGTGTGTTACACCCGTGTGCTCTTGACCCGTTGATGACGTGCCGTCGAGTCTATAAACAGGGGAATGAAGATTGTTGCAACGCGATTGGATGGGTGTAATTAATTATATCGACTGAAATCGCTTTATACTCGAATATAGCAACATCTGAAATTAATCCTACACATAAAGAAGAGCAGCCAATAAACAATACTATGAAAAGTGAGAACCAATTGAGACCCATTAGATCATTCCACCTCCAAAGTAATATAGGGCATGGGATATGTCCAATTACCACATGTGCTTGCAGCCTCCCCACCTCATTTAATTCCACATCCACATGCCCTGCTCAAACGGAAAAATGATTATATACTCCAGACCTACGTTAGCCCACACCGTGTAAACCATTCGATCGTGTCAGTCGTTTAATCATGTGAGACTCACATGATCTAATAGGTCATGTAGAGTGAGCTCACGATCCCATAGGCTAGGAGTACAAGATAAAAGCTCACTCCAAAGAGAGCTCTCAACCAAGATCCATCGCGAATCTTGTGGATCCATGTGTGACCAGCAAGATCAAAGATTTTGATTACCTTTATCTATGGAAGATCAAGCTCAAACAAGTATTTGCCCAGTTCAACTTAATTATAATTGTAGAGTACCACGATAAGCGGAAACATGTGTATAGATAAGTTCACAACTGAAAAGTGTAAGGTGCGAGATGACACATTAATGGACTCAAACTCGAATTGTTAAAGTAAATAAATATGACAGCAAATTGAACTAATTTGAACCCAGCTCAGTCTTAGATTAGTCAACACCCTTATTTTGTACTTTGGCCCCTTACCGTTCGTTAGTAGGTAACGTGGTAATATAAGGGACTATTGGACTCCGATGGATTGAACTTCTAAATGGGCCATCTTGGGCACCGCAGAATTTCCGTGCGAAGCTACAGCATATGGTGGTTCCTTCTTCCCCTTTTGACGAATTGAAGGCACCAAAAAGGAAAAATATAATACGCAGCATTCCTGTCCTGTCGATGAACTCGGAATTGAAAGGAAAAAGAGATTATGAAGATTGAGTCTGTCTTCGGTTGGTGCCCGAATAATTTTCTCGATGTTCAACTCTGTTTGTCCGTGGCGCACAATGACGATCTCAGCACGGTCTACCCAATCTGAAGTTCAACAGCTATGGAAGATGCAATGCACATAGTCAAATCGGCCGAGCACAGTCAATTAACTCCCGTTAGCGAAGACAATGCTGAGATCGTCGTTATGCGCCACGCACAGACAGAGTGGAACATTGAGAAAATTATTCGAGTACTGATCGAAGACAGAGTCAATCTTCATAATCGCCTTTTTCCTTTCAATTCCGAGTTCATGGACAGGAGTGGAGTGCTGCGTATTATCTTTTTTCCTTTTTGGTGCCTTCAATTCGTCGAAAGGGAAAGAACCATATGCTACAGCTGCGCACGGAAATTATACTGTGCCCAAGATGGTCCATTTAGAAGTTCAACCCATCAGACTCCAATAGCCCCTTTTTTAACCACGTTGCCTACTAACGAACGGTAAGGGGCCAAAGTACCCAACGAGGGCATTGACTAATCTAAGACAGAATTGGGTTCAAATTAGTTTAGTTTGCTATCCTGTTTATTTCACTTTGACAATTCGAGTTTGAGTCCGTTAAGTGTGTCATCTTGGACTTTACACTTTTGGATGAGCTTATTTATGCAGATATTTCTGCTTACCATGGTAATTGTCACGCCCCGATCCTCAAGCACATGCACATCCCTTACCTTGGTCGATTTTAGAATGCGATATCACAGGACAATGTATCGCCGACCCTTTCATTTTCATTTGCACATGCGGAAGCAGTTATAAATCCCCAGACAATAAAACAATGGGATAGAAAAGCATGCCATATTTTTCATATTGAAATTCACAACCACACTTTTATACACACACACTTCATAGTACCTTACAACACTATTAACATAGGTTTGATCTAACCCTATCCACAAGTACACAAGATTCACAAAATGGGATGGGATCTCAGTCTTCATCCAGGTTGTACTCGGGATCATCATCCTGATCCTCATCAGACTCTTCTTCACTAAGCTCGTTTTCTTCAAGCTCTTCCTCTTCTATTGACTCACCATCAGGGTCATCCAATGGGTAATCCTCCTCCGATCCCTCTACGGACTTGAAATGGTTATTCAATAACCAATGATACTACGTCTCAGCGAGTTTTATCCCCTAAGACCCGATTAGTAAGCCAATACACCATAGGCTGCCTAAGCACAACACGAGTCAGAGGACTTACCTTGGCCTCAATTCCTTCCTGCAAGTCAGTTCAATAATGAATACTAACAATCACATCAACCCCTCAATTCAACCAATAGGATCAACTCAGCGATCAATCGACTCAGTCGATTACATGTCATCAAGACCATCACATAGTCATCCCGACTATTCATTCTCGACTCTGAATCATAGCCCTACAGGCACAACCTAGATTAAGTGGTCATCACGACTCCACTGGCAAATTTTCTAAAATTGGTGGTTATCACGGCCCCACCTGGCAATTTTCTAGGTTTAGTGCCATCACGGCCCCACTTGGCAATTTTAGGCTTTAGTGGCATCACGACCCCACTCGGCACGGCCGTACTTTGGCGGCTTTCAAGGTTCAACTCACAACCTCTCACAGTCGATTTCTAATTGAACACCAACACTGATCAATCTTGGGATAGATCCCCACGTATTCATCAATTCACTCAATTTTTACACGATATTAAAGTACCCGATTAGTCTTAGCCAAGAGTATATTCAATTCACTCTCACAATTTTCTCCACTTAGCAGCCCATCAAAGCATTATTGGTGCTAAACAATCATACTTGGCCATCCACAACTCGATTACTCAATCTCAATCAATTTAGGAAAAATTCCTCAAATTGCACAATCAATTCAATTCAACACAACATAGAGCTCAAATAAATAAACGGACTACACCACTGTAATCAGTGCGAAATTCCGGTCACCGGCCATCCCGATTGAATTTCTAGAAAAATAAATAATTAAATAATTAATTTTGAAAATTAAATAAATAATTATTAAAAATCCAATTTAGGCCCATAATGCCTAATTGGAGGCTGAGATGAGCCTGGAAAATTACCGAGACTCGTTCAATAGATAACATGGCATGCCTACTTGCTAATGTCTATTTCTAACCACCAAACATGCGTCATTAAGTCTCTAATTTAATTTATCTAAACTAATCTAACCACCTAATTGCATTTAATTAAATCTAACCAACCCTAAGTATAATTAGCAAACTAAGAAAGCATTAGTGAGCAAAACTCACTTAATAAAAAGCGAAAACACCGCAACGGCAGCCGAAACCAAAACTTTCGGCAGCATCAGCGGACACTCGGGCCAGGCCAAGAAACCTTGCAAGCCCACAGAAATTTCTAGGCTTGGTTGATGGGCTTGGGCCTGCTTCTTGGACTTCAAGACTGGGCTGGAATTGGGCCAATGAACAATCACGTGGGCTGCTTGCCCACTTGGGCTGAGATGCAATTAAAGATGGGCTTCAAATGGGCTGGACTATCGAAGATAGGCTGACTTGCGGGCTTCAATGGAGCTGTTGGCTTCTTGGGCTGAACCTAAGGCCACAACTGGAACTTGGGCCAAGACGCTGCATGGAGCTGGGCTGCACTTGAGCTGAAGACGCTAGGCTACTCGCTGCAAGAAGATGGGCCGGACGAAGGGAGCAGCTTGCTGGGCTTTGGTCAAACGAGAGCTTTGTGCGGGGGCGTGGGCTTGGCAGGCGTGCGCACGTGCTGGCGGTGATACAAAGTTCGGTTGCTGAAGAATTTCGGTGGTGAAGACAGTGTTGAATTTTGTTGGTTGAATGGTGAAGGTGGACGCGGCAGCTCGGTGGAAGAGAAACAAATGAGGAAACAGCTCTTGCTGGCGCTTGACGATGGAGTGGAGATGGACGGCTTGGATGCGTGGCTGCTGGCAAGGAAAGTCAACACAGCTGGGGAAGAATTCCTTCGGTTGACCCAAAGGTGGTGGTTTACGGACGTGTGGCAAGTGATTTCGGTGGGATGGCATGGACGTGCGGAAAGAAGGGCCGAGAGATCATGGGACTTGGTGGGGATGGGGATGATGGAGTTGGTGGGGTTTGCAGAGGAATGTAAAGCAAAATAGAAAACAGAAGCTACTTCGAAGAGATGAAGGAAAATGAAAAGCAAAGTTAAAAAAACAGATGAGGGGTTGAGAGAGAGAGAAGACGCTCGGAGGAGGGACAACTTGCAACTTGCTCAAGAAGATTTGAAAAAGGGCTTAAAATCAAAAGAAAAAATATCTAGCATTAAAACCTTGTCTCCCCAATACTTTCTAGCAAGATTAAACCACCAAATTATCCAATTTAATGCCAAAAATGCAGCCCTCAATCTAAGCTCCGAATTTCATTGATTTGGGCTTCAATCCTTCAACAAAATCCCCAATTTTGATGTCCAATTTCGTCGAAGAAAAAAGCCCATACCATTTCTGCAAGTGCTTATCGCCAATTAGATCAACTTGGAAGTCAAAACTCCCCTCGATTCGGCCAATCAAAATTTCCGCTAATTTCCGAATCGTCCAAAACGATTTTCTGTAAAAAATCTCGGAATCTTTGAAAAATCTTTTGAAACTAAGTCGACGTTCCTAGAATTTATTATGACATGACAGAATCTTCAATTTCTGAAATCGGACTCGAATTCACGGTTAATTTCCATTCGACGCGTTTTTAGCATAACCTAGGCTACCAAGCGACTTTTAGAAATTTTTAGAGCAAATGACCCGTGGTCGATTTTCTTCGAACCACAATGAACCCACTCGACACATTGGCGACTCTCGATTGTCGTGAAAATCTCGAGAATTCAAATACGGACACAGGGTACCAAAACAATAAGAAAATCAGTTTAGTGTCGGCCGACGAGAATTTTTCAATTTAGTGGTGTCACCCACGATTAGTCACATATCTCAGTTGAACCGACCTATCTCTCATCTCAAATCGATTTATATATGTGCCGTAATGACCTATAAAGATGGACACGGTCGAGCAGCCGATTCCTGATTGAATTCTCAAGTCTATTTGCCTTAAAATTTTTAATGGCTTTCCAAGATAGTCTAGTTATCTCGAGAGTGATCAGCTCTGAGAACAGCCCTATAGGCACGTCAATGAAATGCCCGATTTATTCAGTAGAAGATAGGATCGAAAATCTAGGATGTCACAGTAATCGACCATTATAATTAAGATGAACAAGGCAAATACTTGTTAGGACTCGATCTTTCATAGATGGAGGTAAAATCCTTGATCTTGATCTTGATCTTGCTGGTCACGCATGGATCCATAAGATTCACGATGGATCTTGGTCAAGAGCTCTCTTAGGAACAAGCTTTTATTAGGTTTTCCCAGCCTACTTAGTCATGAGTTCACTCTAGTCGAACGGTTTACATGACATTGATTAATGTAAGTCTGAGAGTATTTAATAATTTTCCATTTGAGCAGGGCATTTGGATGTGGAAATAAATTATGTGGGGAGGCTGCAAGCGCATGTTGTGAGCGGACTTATTTCATGCCCTACCTCACTTTGGAGTTGGAATAATCTAATGGATCTCGCTTCTTATTTTTATATCTCTCTTGAAATTAAAAGGTAACCAATAAACTATACAAAAAATGTGAAATCTCTGCAATTTAGTTGTCTGACCTAAAAAGAGATACTAAGACAGCAAAATTCATTCCAATTGCTTGTGGTTGGGTGGAGTTATGAATGTGTTAAAATATTTGTAATTGTTAAAATATGTATTGAGTTTAAGCACGTTGAACAAACATAGTCCAAGTTAAACTAAGCAACTCTACTAATGTCCAAGCTTTTTTTTTTTTTTTTTACTTTATTTGTTTGTGCATTAATTTTTTCTAAACGCACGCTGCTCAAGAATGAAGAACATAGCTAGAGGGAAGCATGCAACCACAAAAAAGGAAATCCCAAAGCATTTCTTCAAAAAGATCACTTCACATGAAACACAAAGAGTTGTTCACCTACTAAGGGTCTGTTTGGTAACCATCCCAACAGTGCCAGATTCTGATTTTTTGTTCCCAGAATCAGTTTCAGACGATAATCGCGTTTGGTAAAATTTTTGTTCCGGGGAACAAATTTTTTCCCAGAATCAATTTGGGACGAGAATCAAGAATAAAAAAAAAAGTTGATTCTTGTTCCGGAAACAAAATTGAGAATCAAAACTCTTCTTCTTCTCTTTTCTTCTTTTTCATTGACCACCATCCCGCGACCGTCGCCGTTGCCACCCGCCGCCGCCCGCCGCCATCCGCCGGTTGCCGCCGCCGTCCAACGCGCCGGTCACCGGCGACCGATCCGACAAGCTCACCGGAGGCTCGCCGAGGCTAGGGCGAGGTTCGGCGAGCTCGCCGGGAGGCAAGCCTAGCCATTGGCGAGGCTCGCCCAACCCCGCTAATGGCTAGGTGGGCCTCGCCCACCGCCGGCGAGGCCGAGCCGACGAGAGCCGACCTCGCCAAGGGCCAACAACCGTTCTGAAGAAGAATTAGAATAGGAGAAAAAATAAAAAAAAAAAATAAAGAAAAAAGGGATAACATTATAAAAATTAAAATAAATTGATTTGGAATAAAATCAATGAACACGATACCAAATGCAATTCTATTCCAGAATCAGAAATTTTGTACAGTTACCAAACGCGTTCTTTTACTCAAAATCAATTCCTAGGAACATAATAAAAAATAATCATTTCTGATCAGAATTTGTTCCCGAGAACAAAATCGTTACTAAACGCGCCCTAAACTTATCATCAAAGTGCTAATTAAATCCTTAAACTTTTAAAATGTGGAATCAAGTCCGAAAATTTATCAGGAAAATGCAATTAAATCATAAAACTTTTCCAATCAAATCCTTCTATTAATTGCATTTTCGTGTTAAGTTTTAGAACTTGATTGCACTTTTTTAAAAGTTTTAGGATTTAATTAGCACTTTCATGATAAGTTTTAGAATTTTCAATCCTTTTTGTCTGAACATTTTGATTTCGGGTTGTGTTCGATGGTGTTTCATAATAATTTTTAGAACAAAAAGGAATGGTCAGGACGCAATCAAAAAATCAGAGTACGGTCAAGTTTAGTAATCAATAAAATCCTTCGGTCTTGCAACCCATGACCATACACACTTACGACGGACGAAAACTGGAAGCACATAAACATGAATTTGATTTGGGATTTCATCGAACAGGTGGCATGCAACTGAACAAAAAGAGAACCTCAACTGTTTCGAACCTAAATTACATCCTAAGTTCAGGTTAATCTCAAGCCAGATATTCGTAATCGGTGAATTAAACCCTAATAATCGAGTTTCTATATCCACAGAGAATTGGTATTCTCAGTTATTCCTCACTCAGAACAGGGTATTTTCAACTTATATCATTACCTTACTATTGAAATCGAATGGAGCAATGTCTCGGAGATTCAAAGAGAGGAAGTGGCTTTTCAGGTCCTTTGCTCATCGAAATCAGAGCTCGTGGCAGAGTTCTAATTGAAGTTGCCGTTCTTTCAGTTCCTTGGCCATGAAACAGGGGAGAGCAGAACCGCGAGTACATGGCCCTGGAATGATGAGGATAGCCAGCGACTAATGTCGCCGAAGGGAGCATTGGAGAAATTCTTTGAAGCAATGGCATGGGTTCCAATCGCCAGAAGAGGGAACGGAGGTTGTTACTCCAACTCCTCCTAGATGGAAATCCAAGAATTGAAATACAACTTGCAGAGATGGAGATGAAATCCAATGACGACGATAGCTGAGCAAAAATGAAGGAGAGGAAGAAAGGCCTGAAAAAGGAAAAAAAGAACGAGAGAATTTTTGCTGACTTAGATTATAGAAAAAGACGCAAGGTACCAAGCCATGTCATTTTCTAACCAGTCATAGTTTATTTAGTAATCCATGTTGAAAAGAGCCATGTGATATGGAGTAACAATTAATGGAAATTGGAAAGGGCAAATGGAATCCATTATAAAAAGTTCAAAAGACTAAACTCAAAAGACCAAGTTAAGCTACGATATTGAGCATAGAGAAATCAATTCGAGGACATTATAAACCATTACTCCTTGTGTAAAAAGCCCATTTTTTTGCACCTAATGAACGGTGTTATATCCCTTAGTAATATGAAATCGAGATAAATAATAACCGGTGGAAAGCACCACCAATCTTGCTGTCTATCAAAGTCGTCTCAAAGAGTCTGTTGACAATTTTTTAATGTAGTCCAAAATGACGTGTTCTATAAAACCAAAACAACGGGGAGTGTCCGGCACGGACGATTTAAGTATATGCATCACGTCCGCCTTTGCTGTTGAACTTCAATTTTTGGAGACCGAAAGTCACTTCTTTCCCGGAAGGTTTCTAATTTGACTTCTTTTCCAGGTCCGTGCGAGTTGAATAGTGACAGAAAAATAACTTCTTACCCCAAGAGATCGTGACTGTCCCAACCTTCATTCCAAGGTTGCTATGGCCTCAAATCTGGCCCCAGAGAGAGAGAGAGAGAGAGGAGTGTGATGTAGACCTTCAGACCATGAAGAAAAAAATGACTTGTGCTTTTGTCCGTTATCGGTCAATCATGAACATTTCTACGAAATATCAGCTCCGTCGGAGACGAAGACCAACGCATCATGAACAAACCCACGTGGCTTTGTTCTTCAACTGCTCCACATTGTTGAACTTGTACTGACCCCAGAAAAGAAGCCCGACAAGAAACCTTCCTGTCAAGAAGTTTTTCTCTCTCTCCCTGCCGAATCTGAAGTTCAACAGCAATGGAGGACGCGATGCACATAGTCAAATCGGCCGAGACAGCCGCGTCTTGTTCAGACTTCAGGTACGATCAACCCTCTCTCCTTCTCTCTCTCTCTCTCTCTCTCATTTCAACACTTGTGATCCTGTTAGCGAATGCTGTTGAATTGAATCATGACAGAGATGGTCGATCGGTTCCCATCAGCATAGACCGTGCTGAGATCGTCGTCGTGTGTCATAAATAGACAGAGTGGACTGTCGAGAAAATTATTTGGGTACGAACCGAAGACAGGCTCAATCTTCATAATCGCATTTTCCTTTCAATTACGAGTTTATCGACATGAGTGTTGCGTATTGTCTTTTTCCTCTTCGGTGCCTTCAATTCGTCGGAAGTCGGAATAATGAACCTTCTATAGCTTTGCACGGAGCTCTACTGTGCCTGCCCAAGACGGCCCCATTAGAAGACTGAGTTGGGTTCCAATTAGTCCAGTTTGCTATCATATTTATTTCATTTTGACAATTCGAGTTTGAGTCTGTTAACGTGTCATCTCACACCTTGCCCTGTTCGGTTTTGAACTTATTTATGCACATCTTTCTATTTACCATATTACTCTACAATTATAATTAATTTTTTTTTTTTTTTTTTTTTTTTGGTACAATTATAATTAAGTTGAACAGGGCAAATACTTGTTTGGTCTCTATATTTCATAGATGAAGGTAATTACAGTCCCTTGATCCTCATAGTCACACATGGGTCCACAAGATTCGACGATTGTGATTACCCTCAATTCATGGATCTTGGTCAAGAGTTCTCCCATGAGTGAGCTTTTATTGGGTATTTACGGTTTACATAGTCATGAATTCACTCCACATGAGTTGTTAGATCATATGGATCTGACATAACCCAACAACCGTCATGATCGAACAATTCACATGGCGTAGGTAAACATAAATCGAGAGTATTTAATAATTTTCTTGTTTGAGCAAGGCCATCTAGATGTGGAATTAAATGAGGTGGGAAGGCTACAAGCACATGCAGTAAGTAGACTTATTTGGTGCTCTCTATCCCTTTGGAGTCGGAATGATCTAATGGGTCACACTAAAAGGTAGCTGATAGGCTATCTAAAGAATGTGAGATCTCTGCGATTTACTCGTATGACCTAAAATGAGCTATTGAGACAGCAGAATTCATCGCAATTGTTGGTGCTGAGGTGGAGGTATGGACGTATCTGAATATATTTATCTAAAATTATGTGTGATGACAATTACCCATCGCATAGACAATATCCATGAATGATATTCAACAGTTTAAACAAGTAGTACAACACCGAGCCATGGTATGCACCACTTTAAACACTTCCATAAATTGTGTCTTGCCTCCGCATCCTTGGATGCTTTGATGTAAATGCCATCCTTTACTGTAACCAGCACCTAGAGCACTTAAGACATACGTATATTTGCTTGCTTCCTCTAAAAAAACATGTGAGTAACCAAGAATGCAGTTTTGTCATCATCAAAATCATAGGATAAGAGATCCAACTGTCACTACCTAGGAATAGGCGATACGCTACTTAACAAAGTGGTAAAAATTAGAATGCTTTCGAAAGAGATCTTTAATCCTTTGTCGGGATAGAAGTGGCTGAACACTTAATGAAATTTACTGAATCTTTTCTTGAATTAACATCAGGTTATCAAAGATCCAGCTCTACGGGATCGAAATGCAGGAATTCTTCAAGGCCTTAAGAGAAGTGACGCAGCTAATGTCTATCTTCAGGCTTATGAGGCCTATCGATCCCGCAGGAGGGATCAAGAAATCCCGGTATGAACTCGACCAAAGATTAAGTGAACTATCTTCTCATGTGCTTTTTTACCAAACAAGAGTTCCAAAATATACTGGCAATTGTCATGTCAGTGCAAAAGCAAGTTAAACGCAAAGATAATTTGAGTATCAACTTGTGACATTCAAATGGTTGGCTAGGGTCTCGTCCTTTTCCGTTCCTTTCACTATGCTGCACAAAAGGCATTTTGGTCCCTCTCTTTTAAGCTCATTAAGGGAGTCAAGTTCACCTTAACCCATTTCTAAAGAACATATTCATGTGTTAGGAAAAGATATTAGCTTTGACAGTTCGCATTCATTGGTTTTATGTGCAGGGTGGTGGCGAAAGTAAGGATCAGTATGCACAACTTGCTTGCAAAACATTGACTTGAAGCACAAAGGTAAACCAATGCTGTCATGAAATATCGTCATTAATCCATGTCAACGCCATTTGTGAATTTCAATATGCACAATAAGATTAGAGCTGGTTACCTTGTAGGCTACTAGAACTTAAAACTCATTTACGAACTACTTTGAGCTTACCTGCAGATGCAATTCGACTAGAAAATTGCTCAATGTCAATGAACTTGCAAAAACTTCGTTAAACTTATGGAATACCTAGGCTAGGCTCGTGCTAGCTTTACTAATTGTTAAGAGTATTCAATGATGACACCATACCTTAGTTAAACAAATTAATTTTTTTTAACAGTCGGCGATCATCCCAATAAAATCTACACTAATGTTGGCTCTTCTAGCCTCTGATTTCTAGATTTATCCCTGCATAATGTAGCCTGATAATATCTTATGAAGTCATGCATACATAAGATTAATGTGTATATGTTGCTTATTTGCAAAAAAGCAGACTTAGCCACCAAATTTAAGCACACAGAGTGTGTAACTGTGCGTCTATAATTGTCTAAAGTTGCCTAACTGTATGTCTGTGTCTATACTACTGCACTTAACACACACACACACACACATATATATATATATGAATGTGCGTGTACATTACACTTTTAATGTAGGAAGATTTAGTTTTAATTAGCTCGGAAACATCGACAATCTAGAATGGAGTTGCCCTTCACCGTGCAGGGGAGGGAGTAGTAATGGTCACTCATGGAAGCGTTCTCGCATGTCTCTACCGGCAAGCTCGCCTGAATGAAGGTCGTTCAGGACCAAAGATTGAAAACGCTTCCGTCAGCGTTTTTCACTTTTTGGGTGGGGACGACTGGGTCATGAAGTCCTGGGTCGATATTAGCCATCTCAACCATACAGAAGACAAGCTCTACTAGCATATGAGATACATGGCGAGACCTAAACCTAAAGGGTCATTTATCGTCGCTCAGCCAAACTGTACAAGAGACCCACTCGTTAGACATTGCTAGGTGATTGACATAATCAAGCATGTCCAAATACCCAGGCAATACCATTTTTCGTATCTTTATAGGATATAACACCATATAATACGTTTGAATGCTGGTATTTACATTATATTCGATAAGTATCATCAGTAATTGTCAATGTCCACTTCTGCAATTTGTTGCAGCTCTACTGAATAATCTTCTCTCTAAGCATGCATTGACCGTGTTGATGTCCAAGCTCGACATTGCCTGATATGCATCGGGTGCTTCGGCTGCAAGTTACCGCTAGAACCATCACTAGCCGAGATCACCTGAGAGCATAACAACGAAAGCAAGCTCAAAAGAGTCTAAGTTCCTCGTGTTGAAATCAAGAGTTCTTGTCTCCTCGGAAAGTCACTAAAAAATCAGAAAGCGGTCATCAACTTTATTGCAAACCACCTTCAAAAAGTTCGATCTTGCCAACCTTCATTCCCTGCCCATTCTTCACATGAAGATCCATTTCCTTCCCAGTGTTCATTGATTTTTTTTCCCACACCAATGTGGTTAGAACATCAATTGCGGCTTCGTGATTTCTTGGTTACGAGCACAAGCATCCCCAGTTATTTTAATTTAGTCTCACGTTTCTTCGTCATCTGCATATGGCCTATCTTTCTACAAGTGCATTTTGTGCGGGCTTTTAGTTTTGGGCTTATATATTGGCAAATACTGAAAGTTACAATCTGCTACTTGGTCTAGAGCATTGAGCCCATTGAGGATGAGGTGCTACATGGGTGTCCTTAGCTCCATAGATTTTTGGAATTTGCTAGTACTCCTGAACTGCATAAAAGAGGTCAAAATCATGGCGGATACGATGTATTTAGCTAGGATCCAAAACAGAGAATTCAGCTAAGCAATTCGACAAAAGAAAATCAGGTGGTTGAAACAAAATAATCCTGCTTAAGGTTCTATATCGGTCACTGAGCAATATGAATGATTGTCGTGGAGGGTCATGCTAAAATGTACCTTTATTGTTGGGGGCGATCCCGGGATCCTCAACTTTCCAACTTTGCTTCCTTGGAATTTATGTTAATACTCCTCAGCTACTAACATGATATTACAACCTAATATCATCTTTGTTGCTGTAATGCATCGCTTGTTCGTCCAACAATAATGGCCACGAGATAGGATTTCGAGTTTGCACATCACCTCATGGAAAATTCGTTCTCGATTTCTTTCAATCACCTGCATGTTCAAAATGGATCATAGTCATAAGATCATAAAAGGGTAGGATGTGATGGAGAAACAAAGCATTTTAAAAACTCCAAAGTCGTTCTGATCTCATGGCACATTAAAAATCATCAGGAATGGGCCACGTTGCTAGGGTTTTAGTTTCCCCATTCGCACAATGGACCCTATGGTCAATACCCAGGATTTAAAAGAAGGTTAAGCATCAACTCGACAGAGATGTCTTGTTTTTTATTAAACAAATTTTCTTTTTTCTTCTGTTTTTTATAGTAAATTTCGGCCCTATATTTATGGGATCATTTGACTTTTGGTTCAAGGATTCCTTTTAAGACATACCAAATGTTCGTAGCTTCTCCTTTTTATGACCTTGCAAAAGACGACATGGGAAACAATAGACATGAGATATAATTTAAATCGGAAAAAGGGACCGAAAGTCATGGTGGGGAAGTAAATTAATCCATTGATTTCAGCTAGTGGCACATTACGACATACGATAGTGGACTTTTCATGAGATTGTTTATTGTGCTCTTCTTTTTGTGGAGGATGGAGTTATGTCGCTATATTTAAGGATAAGATGTTACTATATTTAAATATTAAGGCTATTTTCGGTCTATATAATCTGTTACATCCCTCTAATCGTGCAACAATAATTGCCCTTCACCTGTTCAGAGACTCAATGGCGCATCATGAGGGAGTCGAGAGTGCATGAGTATAACGTACATGCCTGACCATCGAGTTTGCTGAATTCGATGGACCAAGAAAAGGTCATCAGAGGATACATTAAGGTCATAATCTAGTTGCTCAAATAGAAAAAGCCTTTTTGGCTCAATTGACGACAATCGACGTGATTCCGGGGAGAAGCTAGGATGATGGCCGACGGGGATTTTTGGCGCCAAAGACTGAACATGAGGGATGAGAGAGGGCTTCATCATCACACTGTCAGTGTCACCATCATTGTAATCCAAAGTCAAACCGGCCGGTTCCGTGTGGCGAAAAGTGCCATGATAATGTCCACGGGAGTTCATGTATTTTGCATTCGAGCGCCCGTGCCACGACAATTCGGGGCACGAGTGCTCGGACTCATGTTGTTAGTCAAAAAGGCCTTGTTTTGGTAAGCTAAAAGTTGAGGGAAACAAGGAAAATCTCACGCAATGGGAAAAAGGGATTTTCACAGGAAAGGAAAATGAAAGAATTTTCATCTTGTAGGACACGGATAGTTTTGTGTGAAGTTCGGTTGACAAGGTTTGTCGTTTTCAACTATTAACGTATACATTTAAGTTTCCAAAGTTATCATTCAAAATGCGTGTGACAATCTTTGGGCCATTTTATGTAAACGGCTAATATTAAACAAAGGTAAATCGTGAAATCTGATTATTTACTTAGATTTAGTTTAACTTTCCCTTCTTTTTTGGATTTGGTGAAGTGTCGTGTCTAAGTTGAATTAGGAGAAGAAAAGTAGATTGATCATGAATGAGATGCACATAGTCTTTAGGAGCAATTATGGTTGAAGGGGTTGAATGGGTGGCAATATGATGATGGAGGCCTTATAAGAAGAAGCTTATTCTTGCAAGTACGTGATTATAAAAGTTTGATGCATATTGCGAACCACTATAATTTACTCCTCCATGAGTGTCATCGAATTTATTAATGGCTCGATTGCACCGAACACTTATGAGTCGCATGCGTGTACTAATAAGACGGCCTCACCAACATCAAGAAATTTACAGAAACCTGCTTCAGAGATTTTCAAAAGAGTACTCTTTCTCGGGTTTTGACTTTGTTCCTTACTAATTTGGTTTCTCCCGATTTTCTTTAAAGGATGAAACCCTTTTAGTATCTAAGCAAATCGATTCATTTCCTACGAAATAAATTGGTAACTCCTAGGTAAAATTTGCAAGTTATGTGTCATGGTTTCAACGAAATGAATCAAGTACTTCATCGAGCAAATCCCTGTTCAATTTACTGCTCGACAGGTCATTGGAGAACTTGGCAAACAACAAATCTGAGGAGGAAACTCTCGAGATTGCCATGGAATCCCCAAAAGAGGAAGGGGAATATATTTCATCTTGATGGATAAGCCCATAAGACAAAAAGACTCTTGTGTGTAGAATTCATTGTATCAATCCCCAAAGGCAAAAGGCAAAATGCAATTGCATATGCATGACCCCAAAATGATAAATACTAGTAAACAAAAGACGACGGAAGAAGAAAAAGTGGAAAAATTTAATAAGATCGTTGACTAATTGCTCGTTGTTTCACATGCGTACGGGTAGTGCAGGATCGGAGATCGTTGACTAGATTCGATCTATCGTGATGTATGACCTGCGCGCCTTGACAATGAAAATTAGGGTTAATTTATTAAATTAGTTTTCAAAGTCAAACCCTCCTCGAGAGGAACTGCATGGCGAAAAAAAAACAAAAAAAAAACAAGGCCGGTCCAATTGCTTCTTTCTCTTTTTATTGCAATTTATAATAATATAGTTCGTTGGCTGAAAAGAAATGATAATAAAGTTCCCACTTTTTTTAATATTTTGTAGAGTTAAAACCGTATTAAAATATCGCAGATTTTGACCTCAGCAATTCTATTTGATGAGGAAAAAAAATCTTAAATCAGAATTATATTGATAGAATCATGAATAATTATGGCAATATATAATATCACCGACAAATATATTCATATCCTAATATTGTTTTATAATGTTAGATATGAATCTCAACTAACTCGAGTAATTTTCACGAATATATGAATGTAAAGTTTCTTCTACCTGAACTAGAAAAGATTCTTTATCCACGAGGTAATTGACTGGCCCAAGAAGCTATTCCGAATATATTAAATTCGGCGAGTTGAATGTGTTGTTTACCACGTTCAAGGTTGAAACCAGGTATTAAAATAGCCAACTCCAATAAGTGCTTTCGGAGTGATTGCTTGTGCATATGTCTGTGTAGTTGATCTTGTCTGCCACAATTGACATATTCAGTATCCTTGCCCATTATCGTTTCTCTTCTTTTCCTTTATTCTTTTTTATTTTTTTCCTTTTGATACTTAAAAAAAAAACCCATAAATTTTGAAAAAGAAAGACGAAAAGAGAAGTGGAGATTGGATTTCGTTTCTTCGCTTTGACAGTGGAAATGGTCTTGATTTTTGCACTTACATTTTGAAATTGCACGTGTTAAACACGTCTAAATATTTTGATAATTCAAAAGGTCGCACTATACATGCGTTACATCTTAAACGTGGAGCAACAGGCCCTTTTTTGCAGATTTCTATGGCTTCAGGATATGGACCAAGTGAATGGTTTGGAAAGTCAATGTGGGATGGCTAAGAGACCTTTCTATGAGCGACCAAGGCATTCATTAAGTGCACCAACTAATTTAAAAGTCGTTTTCAGCTTCCGTAAACAGCATGAAGCTTTCCTTTTCCCCCCTTGTTTACTTGCCCATCAAGTTATACCTTAATGGTATTTTACTACAAAAAAAAAATACTTATAAATTTGACCATCGATGTCAAAAAGATAGACCCCTTTCGGGCATCGTATGAAGCCAATCTTATTTCGGATAACATGCGGTTCATGTGTCAAAATCAAAATCGAAGGTAGGAGAAATAATTGTTAGAAGACACTCAATGCACAATTGGAGAATGAAAGGACGATGCTTAGGGTTTATCTTTTAGATAGGGTTTTTTTTTTTTTTTTATACCTAGGGAACCCGTACAGTCGGCAGCCGGCGGGTAAACCCTGTAGCGACGTTAGCGGAGGACCCACCACCTCGACGTCGCGCTTACAATCCCGTGCGACCAGCGAGATTCGAACTCCTCCGTCCTAGGTAGACGTCATGGGAGCGCTTATCCAACTAAGCCATCACAGGCGATGGTATCTTTTAGATAGGGTTAATATCACAAAAAATCATAAACTAGTATACATGTGACAAATTTACCTCAAACTAATTTTTAACACAAAAAATCCTAAACTAGTATGTTTGTAACAAATTTACTACAAACTAATTTTTTGACAATCAAAAATCTCAAACTAGTACATTTATGATAAATTTACCTTCCGTTAGTTTTCAATAAATTGGATTAATACCGAGAAAAAAATATAAATCGGTACACTTGTAATGAATAGAGTGTAAAATCCTAAATTGTGCACTCGTTGATTGCCACATGTCAATTTCACAATAAGACTAAACTAAAACTAAAGAATAGTGAATTTGTCACGGTTATATTTATTATAAATGTACTAGTTCAGGATTTTTTGTAGTATTAATCTTAATTTATGTACTTATCAAAGATTTGTTAGGAGGAAAAGAGAAAATCTTAGATAATGACCCAAAGTGCCATCCTTTTCTCAAAAGAACTTCAAATGAAATCTATCTCAAATAAGAACCCGAAGTAGTCATTTAGTTTCAAAGAAGGATCTGACTCGCCGGCCAGTAAACAAATGCATTTCCGATATATATTCCAATGGCATGATCATGGTATTTTCATCTAAAAAAGAAATTCTTTTTTTCATTTTCAATTGTCCTTTTTTTTGGGTCAATGGTTGTCATGTTCATCATCTTCTTCGTCCCCCGTTCATCTTCTTCTTGCCTAAATCAAGAACATCGGACATGGGGAAGGGTCGGCATGTGGTGGCTACTAGTAAGGGCCAACAAGGGCTCGACGCCTATTGCCGACAGTGGGCAAGGGCCATCAAGCCCTCGCTGGTTGCGACGAGGGCTTACAAGTCGATTGGCGAGGGCCGTCCAAATCGAGGCTCTATAAGGAGGTGCTCGAGGGCAAACGAGTTGTCAAAGAAGCCGTTGATCTAAGAGCGGTGGGGGGAGGAAGGGATGAAGAAGGCAACGTGGGCACCCTAGTCGTAATCCTAGCAAAAGATGAGGCTATTAGTGGAGCGATAGGTGGAGGTGGGGGAGGCCACCCCTCACAGCCATTAGTGAGGTTGCCCTCCCCTGCCCACCTTCGGTGAGGGCCTGCAAGCCCTCACCCACCGCTAGCGAGGGCTCGACGACCCTTGCCGATGGCGGCCAAGGCCACCCTCGCCAATTGGCGAGGGTCGGCCTACAAGCCCTCACTTGCGAACAATGAGCACTCAACGGCCCTCGCTTGTTATTGGTGATGGTCGTCGAGCCCTCGCTAGCCCCAAGTGAGGCCAACACTCGCTGGCCCTTATCTATAGCCAGTGCTTGTCGGCCCTTCCCAAATCCTATGTTCTTGATTTGGCAAAAGAAGATGAATAAGAGATGAAGAAGATGATGAATAGGACAATCATTGACTAGAAAAAAAAAAAAAAGAATAGGACAACCGAAAAGTGAACAAATAATATTTTTGGACGAATATCCCCTGGTCAGGTCATCAGAATATGCATTGGAGATGCATCTGTTCACCGACTGGCAAGTCAAGTTATTTTTTAAGACTAAATGATCACTTCAAGTATTTATTTGAAATAGACTCCACTTCATATCATTCTTTGAGAAAAGAATGGCATTTTGGATATTTATTTGAGATTTTTCCAATGGAAAATGAAAATAATATTTTATGTTATCAACCATGAAAATACTCATTATTGGGATCTCTTTAGGTCAGCCGTCCGTGATGAAAATGAATTTTATCGTCATCATCAAATAGGGAAAGCGTAGGAATTGATTACGTAACTAACCGAACTGTTTTTTTTTTTTTTTTTTTGGGACATGTGTCGTCCTCTACGCCCTTAGTGGAACCCAACAAATCTCCCGTTAAATCTGTAACCAAACACAGGAAAAAGATTTCGTTAAATGCAATGCTCGTTAAATGCCGCTCTTTTTAATTTTATTTATTTCACCATTTAGGTGGAGGTTGCAAGTAAGTGAAGATTGGTATTTAATGGGAGAAGGTCAAATGTCGCTGTCTTGGGATTGACAATAAATTGATACCTTCCCCCCCCACCTCCTCTATCCATTCATTAACTCCTATCCATCTCTTGTGATCTTGGCCCCCCCTCCTCTCCCTCCTTTTTACACAATCCAAAAATTGATATGTTACGTGAGTTCTTTCCTTTCTTTATTTTGTGTGTCTCCACAATCAATCGTTTTGTACCTTGAATTTTTAATATCATAATTAAAGTTGGACATGTCGTCAATCGTGGGTCATGATGTATTGGAATGGCTATGAAGTAAATAATAGAAAATATCGTAAAAGTAATTGATGTGACGATTCATAATAAAAAAAATAAAAGTAATATCGTACAAGAAAAGTAATATCGTGGAGAATACATTCCCTTAACATACAGTTGATATTTTCTAACTCTTAGTTACACTTGATACTCTCTCGTAGTGACCCATGCTCTTTTTGCATTTAGCCAATATGTGGAAATCCTAGCTTGGTTTATAGCAACAAGACTAAACCCAACCTTCCGATGACTTGTTCATCCTATTTGGGACAAATACAACTCAAATATTAACACCTCTAGTGCAACAACACATATTACATTAAAATTCTGTTTGTTTCGTGAAAAATATTACAATTTTGAAAAATATTTCTATAAAAGTCATTTTCTAGGAAAATGGCCATATTTTTTGTTTGACTGAAATCTAAAAAATAATCGAAAAGTTTTCCATTGTTTCAAAAGAAAAATATGATTTTATTTTCACATACACACGCACTATTTAAGCACTGATAACTTGCTAAAAAATAACCAAGAAACCAAACACAAGCACCAAGGTCCTAGATTTGACCTCGCTGGACTTGCGTTCAAGCGCCCTAGTCTCCAGCACATGAACCTAGACATAGGTGCCAAGGTCCTAAATCTAGTCTCGACTTCAGCGTGAGGGGTTTGAGCACATACACTAAGGTCTCAAGCTCCATGTTGAGTATTAGGGGATGAACTTAGGGTCCCTGGCCATGTCTCAATGAACCTAAGTCGAGGGACTAGGGACCTAAGCATGGGCATTGGTCATTGCCTCGGCCTTAATGAACCCAAGCCTAGGTGCGGAGACTTGAGCATGGGCACTAGTGTCCTAGGATTGACCTTAATGGACTTAAACTAGCTTACGCGTGAGGGGTATGAGCATGGGTTTAGGGGTCCTAAGGCTAGCTTCTATGGAGCTAGGGTTCATCTCCATGGACTAAGGCACAAGTGTTAGGAACTCAAGGCACGGGCGCTGAGGTCTCAGGCCGAGGTGCCATAAAGCCAAGCATTAGTACTGGGGTATTGGGCCTAGGCTCCTTGGACTTAGACTCGAGTGTTAAGAACCGGCCAAAGGCATCGAGGTAGTGTCTCGAGTCCCACTTTTATTTTTACCCAAGTTTGGGCATTGGAGTTCTGACATGACCTCTTTGCACTTGAGCTCCTCAATGGACCTCGGTAGACCTAGCTTCGGCATCTGGGTCTAGATTCATTGCAAAGGGCTTGGGAATGAGGGTTGGGGTTCTCTTATCCAAGAGCAAAGTTTTGGGTCCAAGTGTCATTTACTAGTTATATTCTGGAAAGTGATTTCTGATTTTTTAAAATATAAATCTTTTTTTTTTTTTAATTTAAGTATACGTTTTCTATTGACTAGGACATATTTTTCATTGACTAATTTCCCTAAGCGATCCACAAATTATAAAATGAGGAAAATGTTTTTTTCACAAAACAAATAAAGACTAAGTGTCGATATAAGTTTATTACCCATTACAGGTTTACTTTTTCTATATTAAGGCTATTTGTTAACACTTAAGCCTAAGTACCACTTTTCGCAAAACTGTGAGATATTATTTAATTTTGAAAAAATTATGAAAAAAATGGTATGTTAATCTGCATACTAACATTTGGATGATGTGAAAGTCATGGACATTTTGGATTAAAGAAAAGTCAAAACACATTGGCCACACTATTTAAATTAAGCAAAAAAAAAAAAAAAAAAAGAAGTAAAAATGTGAAATTCAATCCAAACAGGTTTGAATATATCATGACATAGCTGATTGCGTATTATGTAATTACAAATTGATCAAATCATGAATCCGACGTATCTTCTACTCTTGACATCCTCAAAACTCTTCAATAAAGAGTGAACATGCGAAATGATTCCAAGTCATTGATGAAGAGGGAAGCTCCATGTACTAAAGTACTGTGGATTTCTAGTTACAAATGATAGCTTCGAAACATAGGGTGTGTTTGGTAACATTTGTTAAAAAAATTGTTAGGGGAACGAAATAGAAAAAACTATTTTGTTCCGGGGAACAATTTTTGAATGTAAGAACGCGTTTGGTAAACTTGTTCCTTGAATAGAAAAAGAACAGAAACACATTTGGTAAAATTGTACAATTTTTTTGTTTCTTTTAATTTTTTAATATTTCTATTTTATTTTTCCTTTTTCTTTTTTCTTCCTTTTGGCCGGGGCCGGCTTTAGCTAGGCAAGCTCGGCCTCGCCGGATCTGGGTGAGCTCGAGCTCGCCCAGCCAAGGCGAGGCTGAGCCTCACTAGGGGTCGGCGACGCTTCGGCGAGGTCGTTGGCCCTCGACGGCGTCCGGCCCTCGATGGTCGATCACCGGCCATGGCCGAGGTCGGTGACCGACCAAAGAAAAAGGAAGAAGAAAAGAAAGAGAATAAAAAAATAGAAGAGAGAAAAACTGTTTATCGGAAGTGTTCGGGGAATAAGAAATAAATTTTTTTTTTTTTTTTTTTTTTTTTTTTTAATTTCTTGTTTTTGTTCCAAATTTGTTCTTGGAAATAAAAAAAAAAAGATTTGGAACAAAAACGCAAACAAACGCGTTTTTGTTTTTTTTGTTCTCCAAAACAAAAAAACAGAAATTGTGTTCATGACTAAAAAAAAAAAAAAAAAACACAAACAAATAGGCCCATACATTATGGAGGATTTTCGTTTATTGTGAAATTTAAATAAGATTTTTTGGGGGCCACATTTAGGAAAGATTTTATATATTTCTTTTTTAGCCATGAAAAGAAGTATAAAATTTTGGAATACTTGAATAAGATTTTTTTGGGGCATACTTAGGAAGGATTTTATATATTTATTTTTTTAGGCATGAAAAGAAATATAAAATTTTGAATACTTTAATAAGATTTTTTTCCGGCTTATTTAGGAAATATTTTATAAATTTCTTATTTTAGCCATGAAAAGAAATATAAAATTTTGAATACTCAAATAAGATGTTTTGGGCGGCATATTTAGTAAAGATTTTTTATATTCCTTTTTAAGCCATAAAAAGGAAAAGAAAAACCCTTCCTCAGGATTTTGAAATTTGAAACAGCTCCTTTTTAGTAGATTTTGTAACCGAGAGAGAGAGAGAAGATAAAGTTACCGGAAAGTACAAATAATAAAACCATATTATGTATTTAACAATGATATCTTCCCCCTTTGCTTTTGGACCTTTGCTGTTTGACTTTTAACCCTACCGCCTATATTATTATCAATTGAACAAGAACGACGGTACAAATTTGTACTTTAGGGCAGACTGTTTATATGTCCTGTTTCACGCAAACCTACATTTCTTTTTTTCTTTTTTCCGAAAACTCACATTTTTTTTTGGTCGAACGAAAACTCACATTTCAATAGTGACCATTTGCAGAAAAAAAAAAGGAAGTGAAAAGAAAGAGACAGCATAACCAAGTAATTAATCCATGATCAACATTTTTAATGACAAGATCATCTCGTAAGTCTCATTTATTAATGACATCATAATAATAAAGACTACATAAACCCTAGCAGAAGCATTTTGATGTTTACTAATTGCTTTCGCTTGTGTCGTACATTTTGGTAAGTGCTTAGAAATCACACCTAGCCCATTTTGGGATTGACCTAGAAGTAAAGGCATTCCTGTACTTTCAGTTTTGAATCGCTGGTAAAGGGTTCCAATTTCTATGTTGGAGAACTTAGGTTCAAGTCGAGGCTCAAGAGACCATTAGCGATGAGGTTTTATGCTAATTTTTCTCTAGATGACAAACTAATTATGATGATTAGCCAAATTATAGAAACAAGAAGAAGATTGCACTTCCCATGGCCAATGCATTGGAATCTCACATTCTTAAAATCACATTCAAATTTCATTCATGTAGTCATTGGCCATTTTTTCCGAATTATAAATGGAGCCTATAACCAATAAACAACAAGGCATGCAAGCAGGATTTGATTTTCACACCATCTAGCATTCCATAGATGAGCGACGTTAATATTCAGTTGTTTAATAACGGTCTAATTTGTATTAAAAATAACTTTTTGTTTTCTTAGATCATCATAATTCTTGTATCCCGTCCCTTTTTCAATTTAAAATGTAGAACGCTTTTCGTATTGTACCAAGTTTCGACACGTAAAATTCACCTAATATGTTATATGATGATTTTATTTTATCTACAAAATGAGGTAAGAAAAGTGAGAAATGACATTATTTCATCCTAAATTCAATCCTTAAACCCGAGTTCCGGTGGGGCACTACAAGAGAAACATCACTTGCGGCTCACGCCGCTGTCACGCGGCAGGACCACCACACACGTTCCCATCGCCCGCTCTCACATCTAGTGCGTCAATCCACATTCATTGAATTAGTTTTTTAATTTTCGTCGCCCCATTTATTACTCTCATTATCATTATTTTTTTCTGCACACCCTCTACATTTCCTTTTTTTTAATTATTAACCGATCCATCGATTTCAAAATTAAAATTAAAAAATAATTTAGTCCAACGACTCTGGATTTCATCTTCATTTATATATTTTTTTAATTACATCGGCCGCGAAAAGGAGCCCCCCGAAAAGCAGAGCGGATCACCGTCTCCTCTCCTTTTTATCTTCTCCTTCTTCTGCAGATCTCCTCGCCTTCCTACCAAAAAAAAAAAAAAAAAAAAAAAAAAAAGAGGAAAGGAAAGAAAGAAAGAAAGAGAAGTCGCACTGCATACACACTTTCTCTCTCTAGATTCTTGTTTTTCTTGCTTTTTCCGGCGGAAGAAGAAGAAGAAGAAGAAGAAGACGACGAGGAGGGGCTCTCGAACTTCGCCATTTCAAATTCTCTCGTCCGCAATGCTTTAGCCCCCGCTTGCTTCGAAATTTCTCTCTGCATTTCCGCCGTTCGAGGGGGAGGAGGAGGAGGAGGATGGGGCTGTGCACTTCGAAGCCCACTTCCCAGCTCGATCTCTCCTCTCCCGCACCCGGGCAGCGAGGGATCGCCGCCGCCAACGGCGGGGCCGGCCCGGCCGAGGAGCGGCGGAACCCTGATTCGGGCTCCATCAACGGCGGCGACCCCGGCAACCACGTCCCCAAGGAGGCCGGGGGCGACGGGCGGAAGTCGCCCTTCTTTCCGTTCTACAGCCCCAGCCCGGCGCACTACTTGTTCTCGAAGAAGTCCCCCGCGGGCCGGTCCCCGGCGAACGCGAATGCGAACGCGAGCGCGAACTCGACGCCCAAGCGGTTCTTCAAGCGGCCGTTCCCGCCGCCGTCGCCGGCGAAGCACATTAAGGCCGCGCTCGCGCTGCGGCGCGGGACGGTGAAGGCGAACGAGGCGGCGATCCCGGAAGGGAGCGAGGCGGAGGGCGAGGGGCGGGTGACGGGGCTCGACAAGAGCTTCGGGTTCTCGAGGAACTTCGGGAGCAAGTATGAGCTTGGGGACGAGGTGGGGAGAGGGCATTTTGGGTATACTTGCCGTGCAAGGTCCAAGAAGGGTGAGCTTAAGGGTCAACAGGTTGCTGTGAAAGTCATACCGAAAGCAAAGGTTTGATCTTCTACTTTATGGCCTTCTATGTATGTCGGAAATTTTTGTGGATTCAAGTACGCTGGGATAAGTGATGATTTGTTGAGCTTGGAATTCATTTTCCTTGGGCCGTCTTTTGAGGGGGTCCTGTCGTCTGTGATCCCCTGTAGTTGCTAAAGAATACCTCTTGAATAACTTCCTGGAACTTCAATGGAGAGGATGTGAAATGGGTCTTTTGAGAGAAGGTGAAGAATCATGTTGGGTCCCGTCCTTTCGGAGGTTCTCGTGTTTACATCGTATCACATTCGGGTGTGACTTGAGTAATTTTTTCTCATGGGTTGTCTTTGAGTTGTCATTTTATTGTCCTAAATCACCTGTGGTGGATGAGTATTATGTCGTGGCGGGGGTTGATTCGTAGAACAGAGGCAATTCTACCTCCAGCTAGTGACAAGTCGAGACACATTTATGCTTTGGTGATTTTTAATCATTTGCGTCGGTTTGTACCATTGGAGATGATGTTGAAGCCTGGTCAGAAACTTGTCTGGTTTTTCTGTTTTTGGCTTTTGTCTTCAAGTATTTCAGTGGAATTGGTGGTAATTCATTTCGACTTTGCTTTCTTATTGGTGAAGTTATCATATTATAATGCTAGTTGCAATGTCACATGAAGTTAAGCAAGACAAACCAGAAGTGCCGAATAAAGAATGCGAAGTATCAGCCCAAGCATGGTCCTTGCCTTTTTTCTTTGAATACCTCTACCAGGTCATTTGTACAGCATATAGTTTTATTGATAAATATGGGATGTCACTTTCGATTGCATAAAGTTGAACCAGCCGTTCTATCTATAATCTATAATTTTAGAACTGGAGTTTAAGATACGTACTCAACTGTACTAGAAGAACATAGATCTGGAAGGACAAAAATGACCTAGATCATCTTTAGTGTTGCCTCCACAACCACAGCAACAGTGTCTCCTGTTTGATTTCTTTCTTCTGAAGTTCTGTCACTTCGAAAAGTGTGTATGAAGACAATAATCCTTAAACTGATGTTGCTCTTTCTTGTGAGGTTCTCCTGTTATGGGTTGCCCTCTCCATGAAAGATACATATATCACAATGGAAGCCAAGTAAATTAGCCGGTTTTCAAATTCAGATGGAAGTAATTCAATTGGTGAACCTAATGGCCTGATTCATGAACTTAGCAATGAGCTATCACTTACAGTGTGGTTACCCTAATTTCTTTACATTCTTGTTGTTTGATTAATTAAAAGAAAGCATTGTGTCACAAAGAAAGCAGTAGCGCGAACCAAGTCACTACAATAATCACTTACAGTAACTTAAAACATGGAATTGTGCGTGCAACTTTATCTAGGGGGCTTTTACCCTATAGGACTTAGAGATAGCCTTCTGGGATCCATCCTTTGCTGTTGTGTCTGATCAGTGGTAGGCACTGATCTTTCTGTTAATGAAAAAATATCTTTTCAGTTATTCATTTGTCTTCAAGAAGGGACCAAAATGTTACTTACAGCTGGAGAATAGGTTTCATTGATAATGGAAAAGGAACATTTATCTATGTTATGAGCAAAGTACACAAGAATTATGGTGATAAAATTGCAAAGAAATGCACATCCAGTTTGGTATTTCTCCTGATTCAGTATATGCTCTAGACTCTGGAGGATTTGGCTTTACTTGGAAGAAATTGGTGAAGCACGTCTTTTTGGTGCCATGTTCCTATTTTGCTAGTATTCCCTCAAGTTTGCCTTACTTGGTTAAAGCAGAGTAATTTTGCCAAGTACCATAGTTTTTTTCCTTGCCTGTTTCTTAATTTTCTGATGGATCTTGATATACTTTTTTTCTCTTTAGATGACGACTGCAATTGCTATTGAGGATGTGAGAAGGGAGGTCAAAATATTGAGAGCTTTGACTGGACATGACAATCTCGTGCAGTTTTATGATGCATATGAAGACCATGATAATGTGTATATTGTAATGGAGTAAGCTCTGTTTGCTGGACTTTATCTAAGCTTTCTGCTTTATTATCATGTTGGAAGTGTAAATTTTTTTGGATGTTTGCATACTGTGACTCAAAGTTTTGATAATTTCATGCATCTTTCAGGTTATGTGAAGGAGGGGAACTCTTGGATAGAATACTTTCGAGGTTATCTTTTGTGCTAGCTTCTTTTATTCTAGCCATAGATAATAGATGAATTTATATAGATGGATGATCCTTAAAAATGGAGATCTTGTATTGCCAGAGGCTCATTTTCTGGCGTCTTATTTGATCAGGGGCGGGAAGTACTCGGAGGATGATGCAAGAGCTGTTTTGATACAAATACTAAATGTTGTCACTTTTTGCCACCTGCAAGGTGTGGTGCATCGGGATCTGAAACCTGAGGTGGTCATGTACTCCTTTTCTTTTTGCATGGTTGTTTCATATGTACTGAGGATCCTCTCCTGTGTGAAATTTGTAATCTCATTTTCGTTTTACAATAGAGCAACCTCTCTTCCTTATCCTCTCTGTGGCTTTTGTTTCTTCCCTGAAAAGGTTTTTGGACTCACTTTCCTAGTTCCTATTTGGCCTTAAGAATTTTGGGAAATGGTCTTCTTATTGGTCTATCTACTTTACTATTGTTGCCTAAATTGCAATACACCCAACTTTATTGCAATTATACCATTTCCTTGATTTGATGCAATCATGTATGCTCAAGTTTGTAGGAGTCTTAAAGTTGACAAATTATATTTAAGATCTTCTAGAAACTGTGTTTGTCATTTGTTGACTCACATTTTGTCAATTCTTCTATCTTGAACGCTTGAACTAAAGGAATCTGTATTTTATCAAAAAAAAAAAAAAAAAAAAAAAAAAAAAAAACTAAAGGAATCTGTAGAATGATTTTTTATCATGATATTTCTGTTATTCGTATGCACGACTATGATTTACATGATAACAAGTTGCATACTTTTGAAGACAGTTTTGTGCTTGGACGTAGTTACCTCCACATAATCATTTTCTTTCGCCATAATGTTCATTTTTCTTCATTTGTATCCCATTTTGTGTTGGATATAAAAATCACCTGAGTAAGGGAAAGGTACTAACTCTGATTACTGGCCCAAACTTATGTTTAACTTAAACAATTTTCATAAAGTGATATAAACCAAAAGAGAGAGGAATTGCTTTAAAAAATGTTAGACATAATTTGCTGCTTTGCATCAGCTTTCTCAAAATATTTTTGATCTACTTATTCTCATGGAAGTGTGCCTAATTGCTTGATCAGAATTTTCTCTTCTCGTCGAAGGATGAAACCTCTACTTTGAAGGCCATAGATTTTGGTTTGTCAGATTTTGTGAAACCAGGTATGCATAACCCTTTAGTTTATAGCAGCTTTGATGCATCAGTTTGAGGGCTCAAGAAATTACCTAATGTTGAGAATTGGTCTAATTGCTATACAGATGAGCGGCTAAATGATATTGTCGGTAGTGCGTACTATGTAGCTCCTGAAGTTCTCCATAGAGCTTACACTAGCGAGGCAGATGTCTGGAGCATAGGTGTAATTGCATATATTCTGCTCTGTGGCAGTCGTCCCTTTTGGGCCCGAAGTGAGTCCGGGATCTTTCGAGCTGTTCTAAAAGCTGATCCAAGTTTTGATGAACAACCTTGGCCTTCACTATCCTCCGAGGCAAGAGACTTCGTGAAGCGCTTATTAATTAAAGATCCCAGGAAAAGGATGACAGCTGCACAAGCTCTAAGTAGGTTTCATCTGCCAATGAAGATGCCAGTTCTTTTATGATGTAATTCTAACATTTTCTTTGGCAGGCCATTCGTGGATAAAGAATTATAAAGAGATCAAAGTGCCTCTAGATATTCTTATATTCAAACTCATGAAGGCATATATGCGTTCATCCACACTCAGAAGAGCTGCCTTAAGGGTATGTAAAATAATGTAACTTAGCCGTCGCTGAGTGTGTCTGTTCTGGAAATGGAACTGGTTCCATTGATGCACTGGCATCTTTAATTAGAATTTAAAACATGGCTCAAGGATTGTGAAGCAATTGATTATCAGCAGGATCTTCATTGTGATTGCAATGAACTTAAATTACTAAATATCTATTGTTGCTTCACAATTAAATGGATGTTGAAAACTTTGCCACATTGCCGTGTTTTGTTTTTTCTGGACAAGCTTCGGACTCTTTTCCTCAGATTAATGGTATAATGTACCTTTAAAATTGCTTTCTCTGTTGCTCTGGAGCTTCAAGCTGGTTCTATTGTGTGCTACTGCAGATTGTGTTGCTTAGATTAGGAGAACTTTTCTAGGAAAGGAACTTGGCATGGTATGAATAATGAAGGAGCAAGACTTAGCCTAGTGATGGTTCACTCTTACCAAGATCAGAGTCTTGGGGTTGAATCCAGTCTTCTATGGCTAATTTTTGCTCCCTTATCTTTTAATTCTCTTTTATTTAGCATTGTTATTGTTTTGGGCATGTTAGATTTTTAAAAATCAGTTTGCTGAGTTATTAGTGGCAAAGGATGATTAAAGGATGGGTATGATTAGTGTAAATATGGTTTATTTAATGGACTCTGACATTAAATCTGAAGGAGAATCTAGGACAGAAACAATAGAAGGAGCTCCAATGAGATAATATGTGGAAGAAGGGATGTTGAGGCATGCTTTAATCTTTTATTGAAGAGATTATACTTAGTTTTTACTGACAGTTCGTTCATGTGTTTATTACAGGCTTTGTCCAAAACATTGACTGGAGATGAGCTATTTTATCTGAAAGAGCAGTTTTCTTTATTTGAACCAAACAAGAATGGTACCGTAGGATTTGAAAACATTAGAATGGTTGGTATCACCACTTGGTAGTGTCATTGTTTTTCCCCCCTTGGTTTTAATGAGATTGTGGTCTTACATACTTCGATCTTGCTAGGCCTTGATGAGGAATGCAACGGATGCTATGAAAGAATCTCGTGTCCTAGATTTCTTGACATCAGTATAGCCCTCATCATCGAGCTTTGTTAATTTCATACCATTTTCTGTTTTTGTCAACGGTAGATCTTGAATGTTGAATTGTTCTTCTTTACCTTGGGACAGCTTAGTGCACTACAATATAGGAGGATGGATTTTGAAGAGTTTTGTGCAGCTACTCTAAGCGTCCATCAACTTGAAGCTCTTGATAGATGGGAACAACATGCTCGTTGTGCCTATGAAATTTTTGAAAAAGAAGGAAACCGAGCTATTGTCATTGATGAGTTGGCTTCGGTAGGTTGTTGATTTCGGCTACTTTGCAAGAATTGGCAACTATATAGTCACCCATGCATTACATTTTTTTGCTGCTCTTACGTGATACCTGCCCATTTCGTGAATTGCATGGTTTTCCATACTTATTTTATCTTTTGGTTGGCTTCTCCCTTTTGCTGTCAAAAAGATTGCCTGTAGCTCATGAGGTTATCGAGTAACTTTATGTGTATATCCATGATTGTCTAATAACTAGTTTCTTTCAGTTGATCGTTTCCATGTAAGTGCAGATTCTAAGATGATATTCTAACCTGATTCCTTCTAGTTTTATGTGTTGACAAGTGAAAGTGGGGCATCTCTATGCTTTTTCTATGGTGCATGATCAGTTATGTATAAGCGATGTGTTCTCATACTTCGGAATCTGTATCAGGCTATTGATATCACCTGACATCTTTGATCTTTTTTGCAGGAACTAGGTGTGAGCAGTTCAGTCCCCGTGTATGCCGTACTCCATGATTGGATCAGACATACCGATGGAAAACTGAGCTTTCATGGCTTTTTGAAATTGTTGCATGGTGTCTCAAGTCGAAGTCTTGCAAAAACTTAATAAGCAGATATAAATTTTTAAGTTCAAGCCCGTACGTGCCCTACCTGAGGTTCCTGTGACAAAGTGATGGTCCTGCAGAGAGGGAATGCATGCCGTTCCTATGCATTGGAAGATACATACGGTTTGGCAGTGTTTGACCAGATTGGACAGAAGTATTTTTTCAGTCTTAGATGCAATGAGTGTGCATAACCAGAAGTATATTACTAAATGTCGCGCGGTCGGAAATGAAGCTTAGGCATTTGTGTTTTCCTCTTGTAAAAAGCTGTAGCCGAGTGGGTCAATTGCAGGTGAGAAGTATTTTCTCAAACTCAACTGGTTTAGAGAAGAACTGATTGTTAACTGATTTTCTGACATATTGGACTGCGCTGACTTACCAACAATCCCAAAGTATCTTGCTTCTACTTGTCTTATTTAATCTCTCTCTCTCTCTTTCATACACGCACTCCGCACGCTCGCGGAAGTTAATGTTCATTAGGCTTTTTATGAGTAGGGAAACCATGAAGTTTCTGGTCTGAGAGTGTCTGGATCTATCCCATTCATATAACAGATTGAATTAATTAATTGAGGAAAATATTTTCATTATCAATAATAATTTCATGTTAAATAATTTTGGGAATGATGATAATTATTTTTTGTTCACTCATTTTTATAAGCGATATAATTGATTATTTTTAAGAAGTGGTTCTCCAAATCAATTTTTTCCCGTGGAACAAAGTATTATTAATTTATGAATGTATGCTTTTGAGGAGCAATACTCTAGGAAAAGTACCAAAAAATCATAAACCTATTTTATGGGTATTAATTTAGTCTTGAATCTTTCAATTGAACCAAATTAGTCTTAAATCTTTTCATTTTGTACTAATTGAGTTTATTTTTGAAAATTGTTGATATTGATTTTTTAATTATTTTTTATAGTTTTTTTTTTCCCTATGGCTTGTGCTCTTGAGAGCTAGTCTTGCTTGAGCAAGGGTCACCCTTGTCGGGCTCGTTGGTGATTGGTGATGCCTAGCAAGGCCGCCTTGGCCTAGGGGAGTGAGGCCAGCCCTTGTTAGCCCTGGGAAAGAAAAATAATCTAATAAATTACAAAAAAAATGTAATGTTAGTATTAGTTATGCCACGAATGACGGTCGGTGTTTATGCAATCTCTATCCTAAATTGGCTGGATAGACTTAATTGGTATAAATATGAAGTGGTTTAGATTTAAATTAATTAATTGAAATGTTTAGAACTGAATTGGTACTAATACAATATGTTTAAGACTTTCTTTTTGTACTTTTTTTCGCAATACTCTAGTGGGAAACATGTACTTCTCTAAATAAATAAAACAACAAAAGGAAGGGGTTCTAGATTTCTAGATTTATATATATATGCAAGAATTAGAATATGTTTTGTAATCATAATGATTCATACTTAAGCACTCGGGTGAAAATGAGATTTCTTAACATCTCCGGTACTTATTCAAAAGCACTCATAATACCATTTAAGAAAGGAGGAGAGGAAGACCAAGTACCTTTGTCGGTCCTCCACAGATCAAAATCATGTATGGCTCAATCAGGTACACAATACGAGTTCGACTTCTAGGTTTTCCACTTCTATATACAAGACTTTAGATAATTTGATTTTTCGCATATGTTGAGAGTTTCTGTACATGGATTTAGAACCCTTATAATGCTTAACTTATGCAAATTCATCAGCGATTTTGTGGATACCAAATTTGGTTCTTCATGAAGCTCGGGTTTCTTGTTCATTGTTCAAAAATCAATAGAGAACTGTTGTTAACGAAATGAGTCTTCAAAACTAATGAAAATCAAAGAATAAACGAAAGCAGGAGTGGTTGACTCTTTTCATATTATAATGTGGATTTTTATCATGTTTGCTGTCAGTGTAGAAATAGTTTATAAATTCTCCGTTGGATGGTTAACATGTTGAGTAGGTGCAGTTCTATTTCTCTTTCAAAGTCTCTCACTTATTTCTTCAAGAATGTCTTGGATCCATTCGGAGAGCACCCGGCATAAGAAAAGGATCAGATCGATCCACTCGGTGAAGAACATCGCCCAAACCTCTAGCTAAATGCTGCACAGGCACCACACTGTATGGGTGAACATTGGCTGCATATGGATTGCCGAAAGGATTTGCCGGCTGTTGCATCTGTAGGCCCATCATCATCATCATCTGCTGCTGCTGTTGGTGCATTGCTGCCATTTGGACTTGAAGAGGTGCATATACAGCATTGGGACAGAGAACGGGTCTTGTGCTGGTTGCTGCATCATCGCACCAGCCATCAGGGCTGGCTCCCAGGGATTATAGCTAGAGCTTTGACCGTTTCTTCTCATTGCATCATCATATAAGCTGTCAAGTGTAAGCTTGTCGAGTCTTCCCGCCTTTGTTACAAACCCAACTGGTGAAAAATTAGTAAACACAGAAAAAATAATTAAATGTGATGTTGCAAGAATTCCGCAACACTTGAAAAATGTGAGACAACCAGTGGTATACACTTAAGAGTTTAGCAAATTATCTCAAACAACTCCTCAAAGAGATGGTAGAATAAGAGCTTACCAACTTGTTGGCAGCTGAGAGCATTGTCATTGCTTGCCAACTTACTGGTGCCACTTCCCAACTTATAGTTCCATTGGCATGATTGAAACCAGTAGAACTCGGTTGAACAACTGCACCAGAAACAAAAAGAAGAAAATAAAAGTGTCGCTCTCTCAAAAACTATGTTACCCTCTTTTACAGGGAAGATGATGACAATGCGATACACTTCATGGTTGGGTCAGAAACTCAAAATATGATGGCCTAGCTCATTTTAGAAAGATGCCCCTATCAATATTGTCGGAGAAAACTTCCTTATTTGTTTTGAAGTTGACAAAACGTTTCCATCAGTCTAGTCTGAAGACTTGTAGACTTTATCGTCAAAGTCTGAAAACCTCCAGACTCAAGATTTAAAGTCTATTCTCATTGATAGCTTCTAGACCGACGGATAAAATTTTTATCTAATGAAGAAGACTTATCCAGATGTGAATATATCTTTAAGGATTTGGTTCGTACGGTTGAAGAAGATCTCACGGCTGGAGATAGCATCTCGTGATAAATTATTCTTATTGAAATCAATTCGGATAATTAGATCTGTTGATTGACGAAGTATACTTGGAAGATTATACTTATGGAAACCTAGGTTCTGATTATATGGGCGAGCAGGATTGGTGGGCTATCATCACATTCTTTAAATAACTCGAGATCTCCCTAATTGATTCTGTCCAACGGGTAGATTGGAAGAACTCTTTTGGAAGGTGCCAACATTTATGAAAGCATGGAGGAGTATATAAGGAAGATGCTCAAGTTATTCGAGAGAGTGCGTGAAAGAAAAATTTCAAAGTCTGAAGCTCCTAGTTCTTTGGTGATTCAATTGTTGAGCTTAAATTGTATTTGAAAGAGAGATTAAATACTCGTGAGATCTTGAGGAAGTATAGTAGAGTTTCTACACTGTGGAATCAAGGACGTGCGACTGTAAAATCTCTTTTGGTTCTTAGTGGAATCCAGCCAGTGGGCTGTTAGTGCGGAAGAGTAGACGTAGGTTTGGTCTAAGCCGAATCACTATAAACCTTGTATTTCAATTCTTTCCCTAAACTCTTTACTTTAATTTGCAGTCTTATATAACTGTTTATAGTCTTTTACATCTTCAGTCTATTATTCTCAAAGGACAAATTAAGTTGTTAAGTCTTGCAAAAATTTCTTTAACACTTATTCACACCCCTCTAAGTGTTCTTACTAGCCCTATCAATTGGTATCAGAGCCTGTGTACTCATTTAATTGAAATGTTTTTACTTATGAGTTAAAGATCTATGGCTAGTATGTTGGCTCCAAGTTTGGTTGAAGGCCAGAGTAATACCAGACCACCTTACTTTGATGGAAATGAATACATCATATGGAAAAACAAGATGAAAGCATTCCTAAGATCGAAAGATCCTCTGGAATGGGATGTGGTAGAAAAAAGAATCATTCCTAAAGCTGAATCAGTTTCAGAAAGAGGAAAAGAAGTTGCAGATGCTAGCGAGATGACTCAAGAAGAAATAACCAAGAGACAAGCTCTTGCTGTTAAAGCAATTTACTCTTTATATTATGCGTTATCTCCTACTGAGTATAACAAAATATCTTCTTGTGAAACAGCCAAAGAAGTATGGGATAGGCTGCACATTACCTATGAAGGAACTGATCGAGTGAAAGAAACAAGGATTAATATTCTACTCGGACAATATGAAGCCTTTAAGATGAAGCCAGGAGAATCTATCACTGATATGTTTAGTCGTTTTACTGAAATTGTAAATAGTCTAGAGTATCAGGGACAACCAATCTCAGGACCAATGAAAGTCAACAAATTACTGCGTGGACTCTCCAAAGACTGGAATCACATAAAGACTTCAATAAGAGAAACACAAAGGATCATGCCGTTGTCTGTAGACGAATTGGTTGGCACACTTCAGTCTTATGAAGTGGAGCAAATCAACGAGGAGGAAGATCCTAAAGGTAAGAAGTCAATTGCTTTAAAGTCTAATGATGATTATGATGTTATAGATTCTGAAGATGATATGAACGATTAAGAGTTAGCTCTTATGATAAAGAGGTTCAGGAAACTGAACAAAAAGGGAAGAAAATTCAATTGGAAGAAATAAAGTACTCAAAAGTTTCAAAACAAATCAACTGAGGATGATGAAGCCAATAAAGATGTGATCTGTTTAAAATGCAAGAAAAAGGAACACATTGGACCTAACTGTCCTCTGTTGAAGAAAAAGAAAGGAAAAGCTGAGAAATACAAGAATACTCTCAAAGTAAAGACATAGAGTGATATTGAATGCGAAAAAGTGATGAATATTATGCTAACATTTGTCTAATGGAAAAATCAGAATCAAACTCAGACTTTGAGATAGATACAGACTCAGACTCAGACAGCGAAATCGAGGTAAGCAATCTAAAAATTCCTACTAAAGTCTCGAAATACATTGATGAGCCTTGTCTTAGTTTCAAAACCTCTCTTAAGAGGATTTCTGAGCTAAAAAGGGAGAATTCTACACTGAAGCAACAGGAAAATTCTTGAAAAGAAAAGTTTGAAAATTTAGAAAAAGTTTTTTTGTTTTAAAAGAAAAATGCAGATTCTCTTTCAAAAGAAAATACATTCTTGAAAAATGACATTTCAAATATCTCAAAAAGATTTTCGATAGGATCTGAAAAGCTGGAAAAGATTCTTTCAGTACAAAGACCTTATTTCAACAAGTCAGACTTGGGAATGACTTTAGAAACTATTTCTCTAATTGATTTTCCAAAAGTGAAGGAACGAATCAAACAAATACCCACAAAAACTTTAAGAAAGAGCTCTCAAATGTTCAAAGTGCAACAGCTCAGAAAACTTTGAGAAAGAATGTCCTATGGTTTGGAGACCTGTTCAGAAGGAATGGGCAAAGAGTGCATATTGCACTAACTCCTCTAGACCCAAGAAAATGTGGGTACCAAAGAAAGCTTGAGTTTCTTTTTTAATTGCAGGTCACTATCAAGAAAAATGTTAAATGGTATTTGGATAATGGTTATTCAAGACATATGACTAGAGATTTAAGTTGTTTTATAAAATTTGTTCAAAAGAATGGTGGAAAAGTATCTTTTGGTGGAAATAGCAAATGAAGACTTGTTAGGTGTGGAACTGTAAAGATTGGAAGTTTCACAATCAACAATGTTTCCTTGGTGGAATGACTAAATTTTAATCTACTCAATATTAGCCAACTGTGCGACACTGGATTCAAAATCAATTTCCAAGAAGGAGTATGTTCGGGAACTAGTAAAGATTTTTCTCAATCTTTTACTAGACGAAGACATGGGAATATCTATCTTTTGGATATAAAACCAGAAAAATCTCAATGTTTAATTTCAATTCAAGATGAAGCAAATCTTTGGCATTGAAAGCTTGGCCATATCAACATGAAGCAAATTGCCAAGATCTCTTCTAAGAACCTTGTTCGTGGGTTGTCCAACCTGAAGTTTCAAAAATCTGACTTATGCATACCATGTGTTTTGGGAAAACAGGTTAGAAGTTCTTTTAATCCAATAAATTAGATTTCTACTAATCGTGTTTTGTAGCTTTTGCATATAGATCTCTTTGGACCAACCAGAACTAAAAGCATTGGTGGAAAGAGATATTGCCTAGTAATCGTGGATGATTATTCTTGATTTACTTGGATTCACTTTCTAGCAAGTAAGTCTGAAACATTTTCTCACTTTTCAAAGTTTGCCAATAAAGTTCAGATTGAGAAAGAATATGCTATTTCAAGCATACGGACAGACCATAGAGGTGAGTTTGAAAATCAAGACTTTGCAAAATTCTGTGATGAATCAGGTTTTCAGCATGTTTTCTCCTCTCCATACACTCCATAACAGAATGTAGTTGTGGAAAGAAAGAATAGATCTTTGTAAGAAATGGCAATAACTCTTTTAATAGAAAGTAATACTTATTCTTGTTTTTGGGCTGAAGTAGTTTCTATAGCTTGTTATATTATTAACAGAGTATTCTTAAGGCCTATTCTGGAGAAAACTCCCTATGAGTTATTCAAAGGAAAGAAGCCAATTGTTTCTTACTTTCATGTGTTTGGTTGCAAATGTTTTGTTTTGAAAAATGCAAATAATCGAACTAGTAAGTTTGAAGAAAAATCAGACGAAAGAATTTTCCTTGGCTACTCAATGTCAAGCAAAGCTTACAGAGAATTCAATAAGAAGACTTAGTTCATGGAAGAATCTGTGAATGTCAAATTTCAAGACTCTTTGCAAAATTAGCTGATTCAGACTCAACTTGAAGAATCTGAATCTGCTCCAGACTTTACAAAGTCTACTTCCCCTGAAGTGGCTCAGACTTCTAAAGATCATCAACGAACGGAAGTTGAAGAATCAACTGAAGTAGAGGATTAGCAAACTATCAGACCAACCAGCAACTGGAAGCACAAGTCTAGTCATCCCAAAGAATTCATCATCGGTGACATTGATGAAGGGATTCGCACCAGATCCAAAAAGCAAGAAGAGTCTAGTGCCGTGTCACTTATTTCTGAAATAGAACCCAAAAGCATATAAGAAGCTTTGGCTGACGAAAGCTGGATTGAAGCAATGCAAGAAAAACTCAGATAGTTCAGCATTAACGATGTATGGGAATTAACTCCTAAACCAAAAGGTAAATTCATTAATGGAGCTAAATGGGTTTTCAGGAACAAGATGGACGAAAAAGGAAAAGTGGTCAGGAACAAAGCAAGATTCGTGGCCAAATGATATATGCAAGAAGAAGGGATAAACTATGATGAAACCTACGCACCAGTAGCCAGGTTAGAAGTAATTAGCTTATTACTTGCTTTTGCCTGTTATAAAAATTTTAGGTTATTCCAAATGGACGTCAAAAGTGTATTCCTAAATGGATTTATTCAAGAAGAAGTCTACGTGGAACAACCTTCCGGATTTGAAGATCCAAAGAGACCGGACTCAGTATTCAAATTGAAAAAGGCTCTATATGGATTAAAGCAAGCACCTCGAGCATGGTATGACATGTTAAGTAAGTTTCTAATTCAAAACGGTTTTGTCAAAGGAAAAGTGGATACTACTTTGTTTATTAAAAGAGAAGGTAAAAACTTTCTACTTGTTCAAATCTATGTTGATGATATTATATTTGGATCACCTAACGAAAACTTGTGCAAGAAGTTTTCTAAGTCTATGCAGGATGAATTTGAGATGAGCATGATGGGTGAACTATCTTTCTTTATCGGATTACAAGTGAAACAATTGAAGGAAGGAATTTTCATTCACCAAGAAAAATATGCAAAAGAACTAGTTAAAAGGTTTGGATTTGAGAATTGCAAAAAGACTGAGATACCAATGTCAAGTTCTTTGAAACTGGACAAAGATGAATGAGGAAAGAAAGTTGACCAGAAGCTCTACAGGAATATTATTGGTTCACTTCTTTATCTTACTACTTCTAGACCTGATATTTTGTTTAGTGTTTGCATTTGTGTTAGATTTCAATATGATCTCCACCTTCTCATGGAGGATTGGGGTGGGGACGATTTCATTATAGGAGTGGGTTTTCGACTTTCCCACGCTTGCAATGAGGCAGGGCAAAAGTCTGAGAGTGAGTGTTAGAATAGGATTAGCGTAGGACTACCAAAAAAAAAGAAAGAAAGAAATATGATCCCAAAACGCATCATTAAATACGTTGCAACTACCTCAAAGTTAGATCTGTGGTATCCCAAAGAATGAGACTTTACTCTCATTGGATATTCAGACGCAGATCTAGCAGGTTGCAGAGTTGATAGAAATAGTACTTTCGGTACTTGTTAATTGCTGGGAAACAGGGTGGTATCATAGTTCTCAAGGAAGTAAAGTACAGTAGCTCTTTCAACAGCAGAAGCAGAGTATGTAGCTCTTGGAAGTTGCTGTTCTCAAATCTTATGGATAAAACAACAATTGAGAGACTTTGGAATCGAAGATTCATGCATTGAGATCAAATGTGACAACACCAGCGCAATTAATCTCACAAAGAATCCAATTCTTCATTCAAGAGTAAAACACATAGAGATTCGACATCATTTTATTAGAGATTATGTTTAAAATGGAGAAGTTATGATTCATTTCATTGATTTAAAGAATAAATTGGCGGACATATTTACAAAGCCACTGGAGAAAAGCCTATTTGAGTCTATTCGCACCAGACTGAACATCACATATTTTATCCATTAAAGTCTGAAGGTACTCAGACTCAAAGGTAAAGTCTGAAGGTGCTCAGACTCAGAAGACTAAGAGTTACGACTGTAAGTTATTTCGATACTAGTTATTTTTGGTTAAAGACTTGAAAATGTACAGTTACTTATTAATCGCTAATTGATTGAAATTATCTTTCCAAGTTTCTTTTTGAATTTATAGCATTTATTCACTTTCGAAAAGGCAGGTATTCAAAAAAGTAGTTATTCATTCTCGAAAAAGACAGTTATTCATTTTTGAAAAGGCAGTTATTATTTTTTGAAAAGGCATTTCTAATTTTTTCCTTTATGACGATTCGTTTACCTCTCTTCACTTGCTTTATATACTGTTGAAATTCGTCTTCTTCGTTTTCACTCTCAAACCCTAAATTACTGAACTCCCACTTGCTCTCACTTTCACTGTTGTTTAATCCAAAAAGTTTTCACCTTTTCGAGCAAGTCTGTGAATTTCGCTCTCGAAACGACAATGTCTTCAAGAAAGTCTTCGAGAATCACAAGCAGGGGACCACGACATTTGCCTGAGGGTCCTACCCATTTTGATTTGACCGAGGAAGAAGATTCTTCTCCACCACAGCGACCAAGTCAACAACAACAACCTTCTCAGCAGCGTCAATCTCCTCCATTGACTCAACTAGAAGAAGAAATTTTGGAAGGAGTTGAACCTATAAGAACACTAACTCTCAAGGTTGCTTTCAAGCTTTATTCTTGTTTGAAAAGAGGAGGAACTACTATGTCTTTGATCGATGAATTTCTAAGAGAGAGAGGCTACAGAAATGAAACCATGTTTTTGCGCGACATGGAAAAGATGGTGAATTGCAGAAAAAGGATCGGCTGAAAAAGCCTTTGCTAACTTTTCTAGTGACCCGTGTTTTGGTACGTCTAATCAACCCGAAGGACAGGATGATGATGAACGAATGTTTACACATTTCTAGTCTAGAACAGGAGTGGCTACAAATGTTGTTGGTGATGGATCAAGTCTATTCAGATCGAAGAATCACAAGAGGGTTTATTTGGATCTAATGAAGAGAAGGGTTATGAACCCTAGGAGTGTTGATTTTGATTTTCTTGATTCAGTGAAAGTAAATATGCGAGAGAAGTTTGCTCTTCTGTAATTGGAGCGCTTTTGTTCTAAATCTACTGTTGCTTATCCAGAACTCACAGCCTACTTTTATTCAAATTTATCATTTTTGAATGCAAACAATTTCTCTTTCACAGTGAGGGATAATGAGTTTTTAGTGGATATGGATACTTTGGCTGACATGATTGGGGTGGAAAGAGCGAGTTTCCAACTAATCAGTATATCCGTTGCTCATGCTACTTTGTCATTGGTGAAAGACAGGGTTGCTGAATGCAAGATATCCTACTCTAGGATGAATGTCTCCAACATCTTGCTGCACAAAATCGTGATCAACTGCATTCGCTCAAAGTCGACATCCAAGACTGATGTATCTCGGTTTGAAGCAAAATTGATGCATGCTATCAATGTTGGCTACAAATTCTCTCCGCCTCACACCATCATGTTTCACATGTACAGGACAGTGGTGAAAGATAAGTGATAACTCCCTTATTCTACTCTTATCACGCGCCTTTTTAGGCATTTCAACATTCACAATCCTACACCTCTGTATTTGACAAGCATTACTTCAACGGTGATTGGATTCAAAATGATCACCAAGATGCGTCTGAAAGAGCTTAACAAGGTGTTAGAGCGCATGAAGGAGAAGTCTCCAGTTAAGGCGAAACCGATCTCTGCAGCGGCCAAAAGGAAAGGCAAGGAGCCCATGGATACTCCAGTAAAAAAGAAGAGAACTCTCATCTTGCAGGATGAAGAAGATGAAGATGAGATGACTCTTTCAGCCTTAAGGAACTTGAAGAGTTTCGTCAACTTTCGCGAGACTAGAGAAGAGACTGAGAGAAGAGATGAAGAAAGAAGAGAAGAAGAAGAGGAAGAAGAGGAAGAAAAAGGAGAAGAGGAAGAGGAAGGAAGAATAGAAGGAGAAGAAGAAGTGGCTCGAGATGACTCTCTTGAGCCTACATTGGCTGTATCTTTATCAAGCAACTTTGAAAAGACAAGGAGTGGAACTGCTGGTGAGCAAGCAAAAGAAAAACATCACTCTCTTGCTGAAGTAGAATAGGAAGAAGAATCCATTTCTCGTCCTGAAGGCACACATACAAGGGGAGCTGCGGAAAAACGAGGTACTTCTTCGCCTATTCTCACTAGTGATGTTAGTCGATCTGCAGCAGATCCAGAGGATGTGTATGCCTCTCACCATCCAGAACCAGCATTTGAGGCATTTACTTCAAGTCATAGTAGACAACCGCTGAAGATCCATCCACTCTCAAGACTCCAGAATCGATTCGGCTGGACCTAGTCTTTGCTCTAACTCATTTAGCGGACTTTTCACGCATAATGGATGTTTTGCTAGATTTAAAGAAGGGTTAGTATGGTTTGGACTTTGATATAAAAGATCTCAAAAAAGCTTTCTTGGCTACTTCAGTTTCCTTGCAAGATCAATTAAACGCCCTAAAGACTCAAGTGCAAGATTTTGTGAAGGGTGAAGATTTACAGCCGTTGAAGAAGATTATAGAAAAGCTTGAGAAGACAATGAATTCCATGGGAGAATTCCAGCTTGTTCGTCTGCCCAAACAGCCTTGACTCTCTATTTTCAAACAACTCTTTTTATTTGTTCTCCACTTTTTGCTGTTGACAAAAAGGGGGAGAAGTTTGATGTAGATTTGACTTTAGTTTTTGACTTTGGTTTGGATTTTTGGACTTATCTTTCTTTTGTTTGGTTGTAGACGGTTTGATATGATCTTTTGTCTTGCAGTAACTTAGGCCATGATAATGATTATAGAAAGGATAGTTGTTTTGCAAGACTAACATGTTTTTCTGTGGTTGCAGAATCGTTGCTATCCATATTCTAATTCACTTATCTTTTATGAGATATCTTGTTTTGCTTAAGTGTTGTGTTGCAAGACAAAAATGTTCAAATTTGCAGGAAAGTTTTTGTCACCATAAAAAAGGGAGAGATTGTTGGAGAAAACTTCATTATTTGTTTTGAAGTTAACTAAATATTTTCATCAATCTAGTCTGAAGACCTGTAGACTCTATCGTCAAAGTCTAAAGACCTCCAGACTCAAGATTTAAAGTCTATCCTCACCGATAGCTTCCAGACTAACGAAGAAAATTTTTATTTGATGAAGAAGACTTATCCATATGCGAATATATCTTTAAGGATTTGGTTCGTACGGTTGAAGAAGATCTCACGGTTGGAGATAGCATCTCGTGATCAATTATTCTTATTGAAATTAATTCGGATAATTAGATCTGTTGATTGGCGAAGTATACTTGGAAGGTTCTACTTATGGAAACCTAGATCCTGATTGTATGGGCGAGCAGGATTGGTGGGCTATCATCACATTACTTAAATAACTCAAGATCTCACTAATTGATTCTGTTCAACGGGTAGATTGGAAGAACTCATTTAGAAGGTGCCAACGGTTATGAAGGCATAGAGGAGTATGTAAGGAAGACGCTTAAGTTATTCGAGATGGTGCGTGAAAGAAAAATTCCAAAGTTTGAAGCTCTTAGTTCTTTGCTGATTCAATCGCCGAGCTTAAATTGTATTCGAAAAAGAGATTAAATACTTGTGAGACTTTGAGGAAGTGTAGTATAGTTTCTACACTGTGGAATCAAGGACGCGAGACTTTAAAATCTCTTTTGGTTCTTAGTGGAATCCAGCCAGTGGGCTGTCAGTGCGGAAGAGAGGACATAGGCTTGATCTAAGCCGAACCACTATAAACCTTATGTTTCAATTCTCTTTCCCTAAACTCTTTACTTTAATTCGCAGTCTTATATAACTGTTTATAGTCTTTTACATCTTCAATCTATTATTTTCAAAGGACGAATTAAGTTGTTAAGTCTTGCAAAAACTTCTTTAACACCTATTCACCCCCACTCTAGGTGTTCTTACTAGCCTTATCAAATCTAACTTAGATGATAGCAATACTTTAGAACACATTGCCTTGACAAACAATAATTACAATGATTTCATTTGTTAGATTTCAGGAATGAATCAAGCGATTGATAGACTGTAGGAAAAAGGAAAAGCTAAATAAAAGAGAAAAGGTTCAGACAACATACACCAACACCAAGGATCGAGTGCATCACACAGTACTCTACGGCCGTCACAAATAGCAACAATCTGGGATTGAGTGCATCACACTACTCTACGGGCTTGCCCTGCGTGCCTGTGTGCATGTGTAGGGAGAGATAGACAGACAAACCTGTTCAATCTTGATAAACCTCTCTCCACGCCCAATATCCAAATTTTACATATTTCATAGAATTCTAATAGTGTGTCAACCTACAAGAGTGAAAGTTTTGTAAAAATGCAATTCACAACAAGATTCAATCCTTTCCACCTGAATATCAATTAATGCAAGTAATATAGTTAGCATTACCTAATGGCCAGCTCTCCTATAAATGTCAAGAGCCCCCATTGTATCATGACGTTGCATTTAGAAAAAACTACCACTATTTCATTAGTCATATTGTGCACAACTTACAATTAACATTAAATCTTCTGACTTGAATGTCACGACTACAACCTACCTTGTCAACCAAATTGACTGTACAATCACTTATGGCTTGATATATTTTCTTTTTCAGAAGCAACCTGTCATGCCCCGATCCTCGAATGCGTGCCAATCCCTCACCTAGTCGATTAATAGCGACGTCCCAGGACGCATCGCCGACCCTTTCATTTTATAATACGCATGCGGAAGCATATATAAAATCCTCAGACAATAAAATAATGGGATAGAAAAGTAGGGCTATTTTTTCACAACTGAAAAACCAAAACCAAACTTTTATACACAGTGCCACATAGTATATATTACAATACTATTCACAGAAGTCTGATCTACCACACATCAGCCCACAACTTAAGGTTTTCAAAATAGGATGGGATCTCAATCCTCATCCGAGTCGTACTCTGGATCCTCCTCCAGATCATCCTCCTCTTCTTCATATTCAGGGTCTTCTTCAGAGTCCTCTTCAGGCTCTTCTTCTGTAGGTTCCTCTTCTGGCCATTCCCACTCTTGATCCTCCTTTGGTTCCTCCTCCTGCTTGACTATCTCCCCTTCTTCTTCACCCCAGTTAGCACCATCGACTGAGTACAGGGGAGTACGAGCATCATCCTCTTCCTTAGGGTCCTTAGCATCCACTACCGATCCTTCCTTAGGATCAGCCGCTCCTTCTCCGAATGTTTCTCCTAGAACATACCTAGGTACATCACCCTCAGGTATGGGACCCTCTCTTCGCTCATCGTGATACTCATAATACCACGACCGATACTCATGGGGCCTCAGGGCGTCCTGACCAACGTCAACCCATATAGTGGAGTTAACCAGCACATATTCTAATCCTTCCGGGTGAAGGTGGATATGAAAGTGGCACTCTATCTCTGTGACTTCCTCGGGGATGCCAAAATGCATGGGAGGTGGAGGAGGTGGAGGTGCTGCCATCTACGGACTTGAAATGTTGTCCCACACCGGGGTGAGACTACGTCTTAGTAAGTTCTATCCCACTAAGAACCGATTAGTAAACCAATACACTATGGGCTACCTATGCACACATGGGTCAGAGGACTTACCTTGGCCTCTGGTCCCACCTGCAAATCAATACAGTTCAATAGGCACCCAATCATACTACAATGGATCGATACATCAATCAATCGACTTAGTCGATTACATGTCAATCGGACCGTCCCTTGGTCATTTCCATTCATATTATACAATTTCCCAAATAATATACTTAGTCACCGAGTCACGTGCATTCTCTAAGGCGACATATTCACCAAGGTAACGTACTTAATCACCGAGCCACGTGCATTCTCTAAGGCGACATATTCGCCAAGGCGACATACTAATCATCGAGCCCTGTGCATTCTCTAAGGCGACATATTCGCCAAGGCGACGTACTAATCACCGAGTCACGTGCATTCTCTAAGGCGACATATTCGCCAAGGCGACGTACTAATCACCGAGTCACGTGCCTTTTCCAGGTCATGTATATAATCAATGATTCACGTGCATTCTCTAAGGTGTCCTATATGCCAATGCGACTTATCTAGTCACCAAGCCACGTTATACAACAATCTTTCTCATCTTTTATCATTCCCGATAAAATATCGTGCGTGGGCACACGGTCGACCTTAGCCAAAATTTAATAATTTCACCTCAACATCTCCCACTTCTTTCAATAGTCCAAAAGTTGGTTTTTGACGCTATAGACCGGCGTCCGGTAATTTTCCACTCAATTACCAAAATTTCTTAATTTAGGAAATAAATCGATTCAGCACGATTTAGTACTCAAATAAATAAACGGATTGCACCATAATGAGCATAAAATTCTAGTCGTCGACCATCCCGGTCTAATTTTCGAAAAATAAATAATTAAGTAAATAATTACGAAAATTAATTATTAAATAGTAATAAATCCAACTTAAGCCCGTAATGTCTAATTGGACTCCGATACGGACTCGGAAAATTTACGAGGTTCGTGCAATAAATAATAGGGCATGTCTACTTGCTAATTACACTAACCATTCTCCTAACATGCATAGGTAAATCCTTAATTTAATTATTCTAATCTAATTTATCCACCTAATTGCACTTAATTAAATCTAATCAACCCCTAAGCATCATTAGCAAACTAAGCGGAGATTAGTGAGTCAAACTCACCTGTTTAACAATTTGTTCGGATTGAAATGTTGGGAACGTTGCTGGGGCCAACTTTCCCAAGGGCGGGCCTAGGTTTTGAGGTTCGAAACCAACTTAAAACGGGCCACAAAGGTGGCTGGAAACCCACTTTCTTGCTTGCTATTTTGAGCTGCAAAACAGGGGGAAACGAGGTTGGTTAGGGCGGCAAGGCTCGGGAGAGACAACGGGGATGGTGTTGGGTCCAAACAAGGGCAAACCGGAGGTGGAGGGGACTCCGGTAGTGACTTGAGCTACACGAGATGGCCCTGGGGATTCACGGTAGTGGCTGGGACGGCATGAGGTGTGGCAAGGGTGGACGGCATGCAGGCGGCACTCGTGCGGGTGGACAACGCTTCGGTAGAGGGCGACGGTGTGCAGCGTGGACAACGGCTTCTCTTGCTGGTTTCTGGACTTCAAGCAGCACAAGCAAAAGGGAGAGAATGGCTTGGACGGCAAGGAGGAGAGAGAGGAATGAGTGGGGCAAGTTTGGCTTGGTGGGGTCTCTTGGCCAATTTTTCCACACAAATATATCCTTTGACTCATTTTAGGCCATGCACTCTTCCTTGGCTCACAATGGGTCACCAAGACTCACTTTTGGACATGTGAAATGGTCCATTTTGCTAGGCCATGGGGGGAGTTACGAATTTCCAATCAAATGGCTTCAATTCAATACTTACCGGTTCTCAAATAAACTCAATTCGGCTTCGATAAATTCATTTGTTGAGTTAATACTCAAATTAGTATTTTTCCTCACCACTTGAACCATCTTGCATCCCCATTGCGCAATCGAAAACGAATTTAGTGGTGTCACCCATAATTAGCCACACATCTCAGTTGAACCAACCTATTTCTGATCTCAAATCGGTTTTTAACTGTGCTGTACTGGCCTCTAAAGATGAGCACAGTCAAGAAGCCGATTCCTGGTCGAATTCACAAGTCTATTACCTTAAAATTCCTTAATGGTTTCCCAAGATAGTCTAGTTATCTCAAGAGTGATCAGCTCTAAGAATAGCCCTATAGGAGCATCAATGAAATGCCCGATTTATTCAGTAGAAAACAGGACTGAAAATCTAGGATGTCATAATTTTTCCCCTCTTATAAAAATTTCGTCCTCGAAATTTAAACCTTACAATACTTAAGCAAAAAGGTGGGGGTACAATTCTCTTATCGACTCCTCAGTCTCCTATGTTGCTCCTTCTGTACCGTGGTGTTACCAGACCACTTTGACCAATGGGGTGGTCTTGGTGCGTAGAGATCTGCTTTGAACCACAATCTGAACCAGGCTTTCCACGTACGACACTCTGTTGTTCACGTCTAATTTTTCAAGATTTAGCACGTGGGTTGAGTCAGGCTCATACGTCCTCAGCCTCGACACGTGAAAGACGTCGTGCACTTGCGCTAATCTCAGCGGCAATGCAAGACGATACGTTAGGATCTCGATTCTTTTCAGAATCTCAAAGGGACCTAAGTACATCGGTTTCAGTTTTTCCCCTTTGCTGAAGCGCAAGATATCCCTCATTGGTGACACCTTCAGAAAGATGTAATCACCAATTTGGAACTCTAAGGGCTTTCAAGGCTCAACGATACAACATTTCCGATGGCTTTGAGCGGTCTTTAATCTGTTTCTGATCATGGCAACTACAATCATTGACTGCTGAACTAACTCTAGGCCGGTGATATTTCTTTCTCTGACTTCATCTCAACAACTGAAGTTCCGTACACTCTGCTATGGAAGCTTCAATAGGAACCATTTGATCTAAATTTGATATAGATCCGTCACTAACACTCTATGTAGACGAACTATCTGGCGCACATACAACTTTGCATGTTCATCAATCTGTCGACCACAACCCCAAATGGAATCATTACTCTCTTAACTCCTTGGGTAAGTCTGTCACAATGTTGTATCATGATATACTCCCATTCCCACTCAAGACTCTTGAGTGATTATAAAAGTCTTGCCGATTTGCTTTACTGAACTCCCACTTACTAGTACATCTGACACTTGCAACTTATCCGGCGATGTCTATCTTTATGTTGGTCTCCCAATCGAACTAACGCTGATTCTGACCTACTTTGTACTGTCTGGTCAAATACTGCAATACTACAATGAATTTCCTAACAAGGTATTCTCCTCAAGTTCCGTACTGTCTGACACCTATCATCACCTACGATACTTCAACGTTCCATCTTCCGAAATTTGAACGTCAACTTTTCCCTTACCGGTATCCTCTTGCAGGATTTTATGAACATCCCGGTTTGTTAACTGAAACATGTTAACCCTAAACTAGACTTCTGGTTTAGTTTTGAGGGTGGCCCTAAAATTCGAAAGGTGGCCTACCTCAAACTTGAAAACCGAATCTCGAGCTCTCTCGAGTAAATTCCACTCCCTGATCACCATCTGTGCAACCGCAGACTTCCGACTCAGTGCACCCGCGACTTAATTCGTCTTTCCAGGGTGATACAAGACATCACAATCACAGTTCTTCCAAAATTCTAACTCATAACACTGTCTCATATTCAACTCCTTCTGAGAGAATAAACACTTTGAGATTTTAGCGTTCAACGAAGATCTGGAGTCTATCTCCACACAAATAACATCTTCAAATTTTTAGAGCAAAAATTATTGCTGCGAGTTCCAAGTCATGTGTCGGGTAACTCAACTCATAAGGCATCAACTGATGGGACGTGTATGTAACACTCTACCACGTCACCTCAACACGCAACCCAATCCTCTAAGCGACGCGTCACTATAAATTTCGCATCCTCCAAAACCATTAGGAATGGTCAACACAAGTGCGGTAGCCAACTTCTACTTAAGCTCTTGGAAATTATCCTCACACTTGTCCGTCCATATGAATTTCTCTCCTTTCTTTAGGAGTCGAGTCAATGTCGACATTGTTGTTGAGATTCCTTCCACGAACCTCCTGTAGTGACTTGTCCAACTCAAACGGTTTCTGATCTCTGATACTATTGTCGGTCTTGGTCCACTGATAACTGATTCGATCTTGGCCGGGTCCATGGAGATTCCTTCACCATTCTTAGATGTCTCTCATGCTCCTTAGCATTCCTCGAATACACTGGAATATCATTACATGACACAACCACAACTAATCTAGATATTCTTTGAACAATTGATTTGTCAAATCCATGATAGCAGTTGGAACGTTTGTCAGACCCAATGGCATTACATTGCACTCACAAGGGCCATATCGAGTACGAAACACTATCTTTTTCTCTGATGACAGGTCTGACAATTCCTATGGAAATACCTCTAGGAATTCTTAGACTACTGAGATATCCTCAATCTTCAGTTCTTCAATCTGTTTTATTTATGACAACCGCCAAGTAACCTTGGCAACCTTCGTCTAACAAACGGGTTGCCTTCAACCGACGAGATTAATGAAATCGAAGATTCTTTTCGATTTCCAATAAACTCGACACTTTCACATGCTAATGGACTTAAGTTGGATTACTCCATGACCATAATTTATTACCACAAGATGCTCCATGAGCCCACTCTATTCATGTGGCGTCAAAGTTACACCTCAGAAACAAGTCAAGCACAACTATAGCTAGTGATTCCCCTTTCTTTCATTTTATTTCAACTAACTGAAATTCTACAAACTCAGTCCAAGGCTCTGCTGCGCTACTTTAATAAAATCTCCCCATGAACATTCTTTCTCTGATTGGGACAGGGTCGATTCCATTCCTGTACCTTCGCCATCCTGGTGGCATCTTAACTGCGGTAGCAGTGTCTATGCTACCGTAGACTTTCACTGATAGTCCCTCACCTGATGGCCATGCTGGTCACAATCACAGCACGTTCTAGCCATACCCAGACATTGGATTTATCTACGCTTCCTTCCATACTTTTGGCACCCATCTGGTGAGTTTTTTTTTATCTCCTGTCAAGTGACTGCATGCACTTTTTCTGGTACTAGAGGCCTATTCCAAAAACTCCACGATGCGTTCTATGGTGCACTCTTTCTGATTTGTCCCATCGGCCTTCTAGGACCACTCCTAACCAGGTAACCTTGTTGGCTACACTTCCAAACAATTTCTTGTCCTAGGAAAGACATAAGACCAATCTCTGTCATCACGCACGGAAACATGTTCCATTTGACTCGGTGCTGACCTGACTATCCCTCCCTTCCTATTGGGTGGAATAGAATACTTTTCTCTCAACATCAGTCTTCTCCCTGACTGGTTTCCATTTCTGCTTGTACTGAATCTTGACTCAGATACTAAAGTCTGATCCCTGACCACCAATCTAGGTTGGACCTTAACAGATGCGGCAACAACAGCGGCTCGGTCCAAAGCCTGCTGACTCAACCAGTTCCTAAGGAACACTAGCGCCTGAACGATCTCGTCAAACCTAGGATCTCTCGGTGCTGCTACACTAGTATCGACTTGCAGTGGTACTTTTACACTAGTGCTGGTCTAAGCCTGTGCTTATCTCGACTACCTCAGGTACTGACCTTTCTCAGTATTCTACCCTAAGTTGCAGAGGCTATTACCCTCTTACTAGGAGTCCTAAGCTCCTGATCACTCATGATTCAGTCTTCTCTACTGAAGCCTCCTTCCAATTCCACACCGAATTAGAAGCCGAGCAATTAACACAACACACAATGCTATCAAGTAGCTATCACAGACATGCATTAGCATTAATTTAAATGTCATTCCTACTACTATCCCATGAACCATCGCACCTTATTACTCCAAACACAGACCTTACTCTGATACCACTTAAACGAGATGTCACACCCCGATCCTCGAATGCGTACCCATCCCTCACCTGGTCGATTAATAGCGACGTCCCAAGACGCATCGCCGACCCTTTCATTTTATAATACGCATGCGGAAGCAGATATAAAATCCCCAGACAATAAAACAATGCGATAGAAAAGTAGGGCTATATTTTTCACAACTGAAAAACCACAACCAAACTTTTATACACAGCAAACCACATAGTATGTATTACAATACTATTCACAAAAGTCTGATCTATCACACATCAGCCCACAACTTAAGGTTTGCAAAACAGGATGGGATCTCAATCCTCATCCAGGTCGTACTCTGGATCCTCCTCCTCTTCTTCATCTTCAGGGTCTTCTTCAGAGTCCTCCTCTTCAGGCTTTGCTTCTGTAGGTTCCTATTTTGGTCATTCCCACTCTTGATCCTCCTCCGGTTCCTCCTCTTGCTTGACTATCTCACCTTCTTCTTCACCTCAGTTAGCACCATTGACTGAGTACACAGGAGTACGAGCATCATCCTCTTCCTTAGGGTCCTTAGCATCCACTACCGATCCTTCCTTAGGATCAACCGCTCATTCTCCGAATATTTATTCTAGAACGTACCTAGGTACATCACCCTCAGGTATGGGACCCTCTCTTCGCCCATCGTGATACTCGCGATACCACGACCGATACTCATGGGGCCTCAGGGCGTCCTGACCAACGTCAACCCAGACAATGGACTTAACTAGCACATATTCTAGTCCTTCCGCGTGAGGGTGGATATGAAAGTGGTACTTCTATCTCTATGACTTCCTCGGGGATGCCAAAATGCATGGGAGGTTGAGGATGTGGAGGTGCTGCCATCTACGAGATAGAAATGTTGTCCCACACCGGGGTGAGACTACGTCTTAGCAAGTTCTATCCCACTAAAACCCGATTAGTAAACCAATACACTATGGGTTGCCTATGCACACACGGGTCAGAGGACTTACCTTAGCCTCAGGTCCCACCTGCAAATCAGTACAGTTCAATAGGCACCCAATCATACTACAACGGATTGATACATCGATCAATCAACTTAGTCGATTGCATGTCAATCGGACCATCCCTTGGTCATTTCCATCCATATTATACAATTTTCCAAATAATATACTTAGTCACTGAGCCACATGCATTCTCTAAGGCGACATATTTGCCAAGGTGACATACTTAATCACTGAGCCACATGCATTCTCTAAGGTGACATATTCGCCAAGGCGACATACTAATCACTAAGCCCCGTGCATTCTCTAAGGCGACATATTCGCCAAGGTGACATACTAATCACCGAGCCACGTGCATTCTCTAAGGCGATATACCAAATCACTGAGCCACGTGCATTCTTTAAGGCGATATATTCGCCAAGGCAATGTACTGATCACCGAGTCACGTGCCTTTTCCAAGTGATGTATATAATCGGTGATTCACGTGCATTCTCTAAGGTGTCCTAAATGCCAATGTGACTTATTTGGTTACCAAGCCACGTCATACAACATTCTTTCTCATCTTTTATAATTCCCTATAAAATATCGTGCGTGGGCACACGGTCGACCTTAGCCAAATTATAATAATTTCACCTCAATATCTCCCACTTCTTTCAACAGTCCAAAAATAGGTTTTTGACGTTGTAGACTGACGTCCGGTAATTTTCCACTCAATTACCAAAATTTCTTAATTTAGGAAATAAATCCTAAAATCACAAATAAATCGATTCAGCACGATTTAGCACTCAAATAAATAAACATATTGCACCACGATAATCAGCATAAAATTCCGGTCGTCAACCATCCCGATCTAATTTCGGAAAATAAATAAGTAAATAAATAATTACGAAAATTAATTATTAAATAGTAATAAATCTAACTTAGGCCTGTAATGCCTAATTGGACTCCAATATGGACTCGGAAAATTTCCGAGGTTTGTGCAATAAATAATAGGGCATGTCTACTCGCTAATTACACTAACCATTCTCCTAACATGCATAGGTAAATCCCTAATTTAATTATTCTAATATAATCTATCCACTTAATTACACTTAATTAAATCTAATCAACCCATAAGCATCATTAGCAAACTAAGCGGGGATTAGTGAGTTAAACTCACCTGTTTAACAATCTGTTCGGATCGAAACGTCGGGAACGTTGCCGGGGCCAACTTTCCCAAGGGCGGGCCTAGGTTTAGAGGTTCGAAACCAACTCAAAACGGGCCACAAAGGTGGTTGGAAACCCACTTTCTTGCTTGCTGTTTTGAGCTGCAAAACAGGGGGAAACGAGGTTGGTTAGGGCGGCAAGGCTCGGGAGAGACAACGGGGATGGTCTCCGATCGAAATAAGGGCAAACCAGAGGTGGAGGGGACTTCGGCAGCGGCTTGAGCTGCACGGGACAGCCCTGGGACACATGGAAGTGGTTGGGACGGCGTGAGGTGCGGCAAGGGCGGACGGCACGCGGGCGGCGCTCGCGCGGGTGGACGGCACTTCGTTAGAGGGTGACGGTGTGCAGCGTGGACGGCGGCTTCTCTTGCTGGTTTTTGGACTTCAAGCAGCACAAGCAAGAGGGAGAGAATGGCTTTGACAGCAAGGAGGAGAGAGGGGAATGAGTGAGGGCAAGTTTGGCTTGGTGGGGTCTCTTGGCCAATTTTTCCACACAAATATCTTCTTTGACTCATTCTAGGCCATGCACTCTTCCTTGGCTCATAATGGGCCACCAAGACTCACTTTTGGACATGTGAAATGGTCGATTTTGCTAGGCCATGGGGGGAGTTACGAATTTCCAATCAAATGGCTTCAATTCGATACTTACCGGTTCTCAAATAAACTCAATTGGGCTTCAATAAATTCCTTTGTCGAGTCAATACTCAAATTAGTATTTTTCCTCACCACTTGAACCATCTTGCATCCCCATCGCGCGATTGAAAACGATCCCGGCTTTTTTCTGGACAAAAACAGTCCTATGCCGACTTTTCCCAAAAAGTTTCGAGTTATAGAAAAAATCTTCTGAGACTGAGTCGATACTCCTAGAATTTATTGTAACATGACAAAATCTTCATTTTTTGAAATCGGACTTGAATTCACGGTTAATTTCCATTTGGCGCGTTTTTAGCGTGACTTAGGCTACCCGGTAACTTTAAGATATTTTTAGTGCAAATGACCCATGGTCGATTTTCTTGGAGCCATAATGAACCCACTTGACTCATTTGTGACTCTCGGTTGTTGTGAAAATCTCGAGGGTTTAAATATGGACACAAGGTACCAAAATGATAGTAAAATCAATCTAGTGCCAGTCGACGAGAATTTTCCAATTTAGTGGTATCACCCACGATTAGCCACACATCTCAATCGAATCAACCTATTTCTGATCTCAAATTGGTTTTTAACTGTGCCGTATTGGCCTCAAAGATGAGCATAGTCGAGAAGCCGAACCTGGTCGAATTCTCAAGTTTATTGCCGTAAAATTCCTTAATGGTTTCCAAAGATAGTCTAGTTATCTCAAGAGTGATAAGCTCTGAGAATAGCCCTATAGGTGCGTCAATGAAATGCCCGATTTATTTAGTAGAAAACATGACCGAAAATCTAGGATGTCACACAACCTATACAAATTAAGGAACAATTATGATATCTACCACCCATTGACAGTGCCAACTGAATGACAAAATTATGAACTGCTGCACCTTGGGGCTGTAGAATACACATTCATTATTTTCATTAGGCAAAGAACACTATATAGATGGATAGCTATGTCATTTTAATAGGCAAAACATATAACACATTATCACCATAAAAACCTAGACAATACAAGGGGTAAAATACCTTAAACCTAGCAGATTCAAGAAATACCTGGCAACCAAACACATGAAAAAGAAGCTCTTGCAGAGTTGGCAAGTGCTCAAGTAATTCTGTAGCGTCGAGCTCTTTGGTTCTCTACATGAAATGACTATGGTGAATTGGTACATGCTTCTTTAGAATTGTTCAATTCATTCACCCCGGGATACTGAAAAGAGCTTGATGACCTCTGTACAAATGAATAACCAATTTATTTACATTTACTAAACAAGTTGCCAAGATTAATATGTCTCAAGTAATCTCATGAGACAAAAATCAACGCAACTTGTACTTGACTTGAAATGGTTCTATGAGATATATTATGATACTCTAACATCTATTTAGAAGAACTCATTTACAAAATTACAATAGTAACAAAAAGATGAAATAACACCGGGATTAAAAATGATTTCATAATAAGCACCTGATTAGTGAATGGTGAAAATCTATTTACAATCCTCGATGGCATGATGTATGGTGATTGCATCTACATATAATAAATGACTCGATTAGCATAATGTAACTAGATTGCCCTAATGATTGTAACTTTTGCGTGTTGACATCTGATTTTAAATCGACGCGTTAAAAATATAAAAAAATCGAGATTTGGATTTCCAATTGTGATGGAGCTCATTTCTTGATAGAAAAAAAAGGTGTCGTTTTTATCTTTTTCTTTTACATTGTTGTTTTTTAGTAATTTCAAAATCATTTTCAAGAAAAACCCGAAAAATCAAATGATTGACTTTCAAGTTGACTTTTTGGTTAACCCTTTAATCAAAAGTCAACTCCTTTGACTTTTCATCTAAAAGGATGCCATTTAGCCTTAATTTCATTTTTCTCAAATCAATTTTTCAAAAATTTAAAGATTTGACTAAAAAATCAGCCTTTTAGGAAAAGTCAACCGATTAAATATTTGACCAAAAAATTGAAAAATAAAAAATTGTCAAAAACACTTCTTTTAGTGTCAATTTGATTCATCGGTTAGAAATTTCGCAAAATTCAATTAAGAACTTTACAAATAGGACTGGCGCACCCCATGGGGATGCACTTGGCCTAATAAATCCCATATTGAGTAATTCTTGCAGTTGTACTTTCAACTCTTTTACTTCCGTCAAAGCCATTCTATACGGAGCTTTTGATATGGGTTCAGTTCTAGGTGTTAGTTCGATTACGAACTCGATCTCCCGTTCCGATGGTAATCCGGGTAGTTCTTCAGGAAATACATTTGGAAACTCTTGAACCACTCGAATTTCGTCGAGTTTGGCTTTTTCCTTAGTATGATCCTTTACTACTGCTAGATATCCTTGACATCATTCGTCAAGAAGTGCATGTGCCTCCACTATCGAAATGAGGACCATTGATGGGTTTGTCTGATCTCCATAAAATTCAAAACTAGGTTGATTCAATGGGTTAAACTGAATCATCTTTCTATAACAGTCCAGCCTAGCCCGTTGTTTACGGAGCCAATTCATTCCTATGATGACATTAAAGTCATATATAACCATTACCACTAGGTCTATTTCCTGATCTCTTCCACCTATAGATATCTTACATCTCTCGCATACTAATGTAGACAATACCACATCTTTCAATGGCATAGAAATACGAAGAAGCGTATCAAGAGAATTGGTTTCTATTTCACCCAGTCGTCTATGTTTTTCAGACACAAAAGAATGCGTAGCACCCGTGTCGAATAATGCATAAGCCTTCTTATCATTTATAGAAATCGTACCTGAGATAACATTTTTGGAAGCTTTTGCTTCCTCTTGCGTGATTGCGTACACCCGTCCTTAGGCTGGTGGCCTCCATGGATTTCCTTGTGGAGGTGGTCTGCCTGCACGTTGTTGCGTCGGATCCACATTCGACTACGACCCTCCTTATGGACAATCCCTCATAAAGTGACCTTTCAGTCCACACCCAAAACACCTTTGGTGATCTAGGCAGGGTCCTGGCCCATGTTGTCTACCACACATTTGATAGGGATTATTTTGCTATGGCACTTTACTTGGAGCGTGACCACTCGTGGTCTTCCTAAAATTTCCGAAATTCAGCTTCTTCTTAGGATCCCAAAGTAGCTCTCAGGTTGGATAGGGTCTTTTACCACGTCGGGTATCATTTAGTGCCATTTGTCGTCTTGACTCCATTTGCTCCTTACTTTCCAACTGCTGTCTTATAACTTCTTGCTCCACGAGTTGAGCCCGTTCATAATGTTGAGAAAAGTCCTATTATATTTTGAAGTTGACAAAATTTTTCTATTTCTATTCTTATTCTCATTATGAGGAATAACTTCTGTGGAATTCTGTCAAAAATCGATCTTACATTAGAAGTCTCCCCCACTCTGACGAAGACCCATACTGAACTCATGTGATAAACAAAGAAATAATCAGACTCAGGATTATTGTTCTTCCTTCAAGGATTTAGTACGAACAAGATATATCTGGCTTTCTGGTTGGAAATCTCACTTACCTTTTTGGATATTATTGATGAAATCAATCACGGATCGGTAAGATCAATTTGGAAGATAAGTTTATTTGGAAAGAATCTACTTATGGAAACCAAGATTTTGATTGTATGGGCAACCAGGATCATCGGACTTTCATCTCAATCTTCAAACGGCTCAAGATCTCTTTGATTGATTTTGTCCAACGGGTTGATTGGAAGAATTCCTCTGAATAGTGTCAACGGTCATAAAAGCATGTAGGAGTATTTTAGGAGGTTTCTTGGGTCATTTGAAAGTGTGTGTGAAAGCTGGAATTTCAAAGTCTGAAACTTCTCAAATCACTTGTTCTTCATCGAGAGTGCTCATACGTGTATTCGAAAGAGAGAGAAACATTAAGGAGTGACTTAGTGAGAGAAAAAGAAACTCTTTACTGAGTAGTCAATGTTATATTGATGTAATTCTCTTTTGATTTATAATGAAATCCAACCAGAAGGCTGTTAGCGTAGGAGAGTATACATAGGCTTAATCTAAGACGAACCATTATAAATCTTGTGTTCATTCTCTCTTCCCTGAACTCCTTTAATTTATTTGCTGTGATATTTTTCTGAGTTTCGCTATACTTTAAAACATCTTATTTGAGTCTAAATTTTTATTTGAAGTCTAATGTCTAACAAACTCGGTTTAAGAGAAAAATATATTTACTGCATATTTAGACAACTCTGTTTTTTACACCTATTCACTCCCCTTTAGGTATTTATACTAGCTCTTTCACATAAATTTTATTATAATCTCTTAGATTTAGAGGCACTAGTTGCCTCATGATATCCGTTCTCAGGCCCTTCAGAAATCTCTTAGCTTTTTCCTCTCGGTCTTCTACCAATCTAGGAGCATACCTTGACAGTTCAGAAAATCTTGCTTCGTATTGGTCTACCGTTAGCTCCTTTTGTTCCAGTTGAACAAATTTTGTTATTTTCTTATACCCGGCATAGTCAGAAAAATGCTTTCTGTTGAAAGCCCTAACAAATTCATCCCAGGTTATGGCAGTACCAGGCAGAAAGATTGTGTCTCTAGAAGCCCTTCACCAATATTTGGTGTTACCCTCCAATTGGTACTCCGTTAGGGTTATCCTCTTGGTGTCGTTGCAATTTAACAGCCGGAAGATCCTTTCTATCCCATCGATCCATTATTCCGCCTCTCAGGACTTCCCATTCCAGTAAACTTGGGTGGCTTCAATTTCAAGAATTGTTCCACCAACCCTTGAGTACGGCGTTCCACTCCCGGTTGTTGTTGAGCTTGTCTTTCCATCAAATTCCCTATGTTAGCTAGTGCTTGTAGAATATCTTGCATTCGGGGTTCTGACCTTGAAGTAGTGGCTTCAACCCTTGATGGGGAGAACTTCCGGTTCGTACCATACTTTCTTGTAGGTTATTGAGTATTTACCACATGAACAATTAGTGACCTAATGTCACTAATCGACTAATAAGGAAAAGTAATGTCCACAAATTACTGAGATCATATAAGTAACATATAAATGTTACTGGCACGCATGGTAATTCACATTCATTACCAGCAGTTTACGAGTGAAAATCAGTCACCCGTTATTCAAAACAAACCAACCACACGCGTTTCGTGCCTAAACATGTGCGATCACCATAACCTCCTTTTTCTACTAGCACACCTTATCACTCTAGACAGACCTAGGCTCTGATACCACTTGAGCTGTGACGACCCTCGACATGTTGGGGCTGCCACGACGTTTCTTGGTCATTGCGCTTATTATCCTTTAATTGCGGAAGCGTGTATCAACTATCCCATCATAACTTAGAATGACACACGAAATATAAACTAGACACTTTTATTTATTTATATTTTCAGACGACTCTGGTTGGTGCATATAGGCCAAAAAGTCCCATTTTCTAGCCAATCCAAGATTTTGTCTAGACCCTCCTGCAGTCTATTCACACAATCATCTTTACATCACATCCTGGTTGTCCAAAAATGATACCATCCTCTCCTGGGTCTTCCTCCTACTCGACCCCACTCGAACTGTCATCGTCATTCGGAAGTGGAAGCGGCCCCACTGTACGCCCATTGACCCGGGCCTACAGTATAATAAACCCCATCAGTATGGGGCCCGTCGGGAGACCGGCATTCACCGTCAGGATGACTGTAATCTAGATGAATGTGACACCGGGAAGTTGGAGACCACATGCTCCACCTGATCCCAAGTGAGGTCAATGGGAATGCCATATAGCATGGTGGAAGATGCGGGTTGGAGCGGCATGGCTATATGTTTGAAATGTACTAGTCCCACAAGGGGTGAGTACAACTACTCAGCATATGAAAGCCTGTTAGACCATATTACATAAGTCTACCCCTACTCGGTTGACAGAATCCTAAACATGCAATATGGAAAACGAAATAACTCAAGTTATCAAGACTCTAAAGGGATTTCACAAATGAGACACCAAGAAAGTAAATAGACATTCAAGACAATTTATTAATCGATTTGGCTTTGGTTCTAACTGCCGTTATCATCCGAAGGGGCCCGTGTTTGCACACCTCCAGGCATCTCACATCCCACATGGCATCACGAGGACCTCCGGTTTCTTATTTCAGTCCTCGAACATCCGAAGCATGTCATGTTACACCTCCAGGCATCTCGCACCCCACTTGGCGTTGCGAGGACCTTTAGGGCTCAATCACAGTCCTTAGGCATCTAAAGGGCATCGTTTTCACGCCCCTCCAAGCATCCTAACACTCGGGGCATCATCGCCACGGTGGACTGACAGCATCAATATCGGTTCCATCCACGATGCAACACCTAACAGGTTTATTAATGCCATCCCACATGTCTAAACCGAACCACCATGGATGTATAAGACCGAAGTCAACTATCTAATTGGAGTTAGTACTATTCTATATTCGACTCGATTCCGATAACTCGCCTAAGGAATTCTAGCATCCGAACCCTAATCAAAACACGTCGAATCGCCATAACACTACAATACTCGCCAATTGACCTCAAACCCGATAAGGCAGTAACGGAGCCGGACTGACCAGCAACGATTCGACTATACAAAAACCAATACAACTGTCCTACGATCATTAGGACCCACGGCTTCACGCCCAACTAGTATCGATCGTGTCGATGGTCGTCACATGCACTATAAGGCGGATCGACATCGAATCCAACTCAGACTCGCCTAGGACAGACCCGAATACCCAATAACTCGAGGCATCCGAGCCAAATTTCCGCTCGAATTTTAGAATGAAATCCGAGTAAGGCAAACATCACGCAATATAGAACAACAGGACTGCCACTTGCCTCAAATCCACGAAACGCAAGTTGCGGCGCAGCTGGTGGTGAGGCAACACAATGGCAGTGCGATGGTGAAGTGGCGGAGCAGCGAGCGATGTGGCTGAGCAACGGCGAAAGGGTGAGCTCTCTTTGTCGGTAGCGAAGCTGAGGCGAGACAGCGATGGGGCGGGTGCGGTGGACGGCGGCCGGTGGCGTAGAGGAACAACCGAGCTGGCGAGGGTTTGGGCTGAAGACTCGTTGAAGATGGAGAGAGTGCTGGGTGCCGAGAGAGAGAAGAAGAAGTGGTATTCTTCAGCTTGCCGTTGGTTGACTTTAATTGTCAACCACTTGAGGCTTCGTGGCCGCTCAAATGGAGGGCAGAGGGAAAGACGTGGTCCTTCAACTAAGCCCTCTTGCCACCTTGAAGAATCAGTTGGGACGTGTCTTGCAGCTGGTCAAAGTCCCAATGTTTCTATCCAGCTGAGGAGAAGACAGCTTTAGTGAAATGCACACGTCACCTTGCTTCTTCATGCAAGGACGTGTTATTTATTTTTGTGTGATCCCATATTTTGGACCCGCATTTTCTCTTAAAGGTTGCGACTGTTCAACATGAAGAGTTTCCACGCTTCGTACCCTTTCGTGACAACCGTTCATTCGTTAATCGTCTTGATGGAAGACGATGTATAAATAGGAACGTACGTTCATTTCTGACGGGTGATGACAAGGTCTAACACAAACTCTCTCATTCGAGAATACACCATCGATACGAGAGTGAATTGGGTTAGTAGTGCGAGTCCCCAATTTGTTGATTTCAGGTTTTCAGACGAACGTGACTACAAGAACAATGGCTGGAGGTTTGTCTATAATCGATCCTGGCTTCCGCATATGAATTATTTTGTCTAACATTTGGTATCAGAGCGAGTTTATGCCTCTGCCTTGTTTTTCTCGAATTTTTGGTATATTTTTCGGACTTTGAGAACATGAACAGTAACTTCGGTTTTTGAGGCCAAGGGAGAAACTCGCCGATTCCGGGCAAATTCCGGCGACCCACCCCTTGATTTCGGACCAGTACGGTCGCACCGCCGTAAGGGATATTAGCCATGAGTTATTTCGGCATATTGGTGTTCGCCGGAGGCTAATCGGGCGGCGGAACTCGCGGTGGTTGAAAAATTTGCGTTTTGAAGGTTTCGTTTGATTTGGGGCTAATTTGTCCATCATTTTCGCCGAAATTTGAACCCATGTGGTCGTGCCGGCATGCTCTTCAAAACCCATTATTTATTTGTGTCTGGGATAGGCTGCCGGAGAAGAAACGTGGCGAAACCGCGGCGGAACGGCGAAAAGGACGAAGAAACTCGTTCTGGGCGCGAGGAAGAAGGCGCGTGGAGCCCACGCGCGCTGCGGTTGCAGGCGCGTGGAGCCCACGCGCCACGCGCGCTCTAACCGTTGCGCGCGTGGGATCCACGCGCGCGCAACCGTAGCGCGTGGGCCCACGCGCGCGGACAGCCCGCGGTAGTTGAAGGCGCGTGCGTTGCACGCACGCGCGCACGCGCCCCGCGCGGATTCCGCGCGCGTGCTCGGCACGCGCCCGTGCGTTGGACGCGCACGTGCTCGGCACGCGCCTGTCGTCTCCCACCCGCGGCTCCTTTTATGATTTTGCCTCAAATTTTCGTGTTTTTGCAATTTTGCCCGCGGCCGATTTATTTATTTACTGTTCTGCCCTTGATGTATTTATTTATTGTGTCATTTCATGCATTTTTTATGAGTATTTTATGCATGAAATTAAATGTCCAATGATTCATATATTTAATTAATTAGAGAGTAGCCACAGCATCTTTAATTAATTAAATTATATATTAAGAGCTTCCGGATCATATTTAGAAATGGACATTAATTGTAATTAATTATATTAATATGATGAATTTTATCCCACAGGAACTTTTATTGTATTAATATGATTAATTAGGTTGAGATATCATATTATTTTTCTTAATTTACCCACAGGGATTAAGAAAAGGTATATAATATGGTAGTTTCTTCATGATGTAATTATGAATCTATTTAAATTAAAAACTTAGCCCACATGTAGTTTTTATGTTATGTGATTCATATTGTGACATGTTTACATTGGTAAAACATGATTTATGTATATTTGCCTCAAATTTTGTGACATAAGCATGATTATTTGATATGCGGTTTCGCAACTTTGTGAATTTCTCGAATTTAAGTTTGATGTTCCCATTTGAATGATGAGAACTATAAAGTTTGGAAGGAGTCGGTTCTTCTTCAATTGGGGTGGATGGACATTGACTATGCTATAAGGAAAGACGAACCACTTGCTCCCTAGTGATTCGAGCACTTCAGCTGAGATAGCTCTTTATAACCAATAGGAGCGGTCCAACCGCGTTTGTGCCATGTTTATAAGAGCTAAGATATCTCCTAGTATTCGTGGTTCGGTTGCTCAGCATAGCAATGCTAAGGCCTTATTGGAGGCCATTGATGCGCAATTCGAGAGTTCGAGAAGGCGCATGCCATGACTCTAATTATGAAGTTTTCATCATTGAAGCTCACTAGCATTAGAGGTGTGCGTGAGCACATCATGCAAATGAGGAACATAGCAGCTCAACTTAAGAACCTTGAGGTTGAGATATCTGATTCTTTTCTTGTATATTATATTCTGAACACTCTCCCACAACAAGTATGCACCTTTCAAGATCTCTTACAACACACATAAGAATAAATGGTCAATTAATGAGCTCATGACCATGTGTGTTCAAGAGGAGGAAAGACTGATTATGGAATTGGGAGAAGGTGTTCATTTGGCAACACAAGGAAAGAATAGAGGCCATGGCAAGTATAAGGGAAAAGGTAAAATACCTCCCCAAGCTGACATTAAGAAAGAATCCAAATGTTTCTTTTAAACGAAGGGGCATATGAAGAAGGATTGTGTCAAATTTAAGGCTGGCTCGAGAAGAAAGGTAATCCAATCTCTTGTGTTTGTTATGAATCTAATATGACTGATGTAAGTCACAACACTTGGTGGATTGATTGGATCTACAATCCACATTTCAAATTCCTTGCGGGGTTTTCAAAACCACGGGAAGCCGAGTGGGAAGTGAACAAAGCATCTATTCGGGAAACAAGATGCGTTCGCATGTGGAAGCTATTGGGACATGTAGACTAGTTCTCAATAGTGGCTTTGTTTTGAATTTGGAAAAGACCTTTTATGTTCCTAGTTTTTCTAGAAATTTAATTTCAGTTTCAAGACTTGTACCTTTGGGATACTCTTTTAACTTTTCAGATTCAAACTTACATGTTTATCCTTTAAATATGAAATTGTTGGGAGTGGTACTTTGTCGATGGTCTTTTCGAATTAATTTACAAGACAATGCCTATTATGATGCGATGCATGTTCATGATAAAGCTGGTATGAAACGATGTGTTGTGAAAGAACATTCTTCTATGTTATGGCATCGGAGATTGGGACATATCTCCATAGAAAGAATTAAGCGATTAGTAAATGATGGAGTACTCGATACTTTAGATTTTACTGATTGTGATACTTGTGTGGACTGCATAAAGGGAAAGCGGACCAACAAGTCTAAGAAAGGTGTCAAGAGGAGTACAGAAATATTAGAAATCATACATACGGATATTTGTAGTCCAGGATATGGACTCATGTGGTCGAAATACTTCATCTCCTTCATAGATGATTACTCACGTTACATGTATCTCTATTTGATTCATAATAAGTATGAAGCATTAGATGCCTTTAAGGTATTTAAGGCGGAAGTAGAGAAACAATGCGGTAAGCAAATTAAGATCGTGAGATCAGATAGAGGTGGAGAATTCTATGGTAGATACATTGAAGATGGACAAGCACCTGGTCCATTTGCAAGGTTTCTTCAAGAGCATGGGATAGTTGCCCAATATACTATGCCTGGTTCTCCGAACCAAAACGGCGTAGCGGAAAGAAGAAACCGGACTTTATTGGACATGGTGCGTAGTATGCTTAGCAGCTCCAAGCTTCCTAAATCCTTGTGGACTGAAGCACTTAAGACGGCAGTGTACATATTAAACCGAGTTCCGACCAAGGCTGTCCCAAGGACACCTTTTGAGTTATTTAAGGGTTGGAAACCGAGTTTGCATCATGTGCGCGTTTGGGGATGCCCGTCTGAAGTGAGAGTTACAATCCACAAGAAAAGAAGTTGGACCCAAGGACCATAAGTGGGTATTTCATTGGATATGCCGAAAGGTCTAAGGGATACAGGTTTTATTGTCCATCTCATACCACTAGGATTGTGGAATCAAGAAACGCTAAATTTCTTGAAAATGACTTGATTAGTGGGAGCGATCAATCGAAGGACCTTGATCCTAAGAAAGATCATACATATACTCAACCTTCCACCTCAAGTTTAAGGTTGGTTATTGCTCATAATGCCCCTTGATTCAGCCGGCTATTGAACAACCAATCGTTGAAGTTCCACAACCTGCCGATATTGATCTAATAGATCAGTTGTTTATCAATTACCGTAAACTGTTGAACAACCGGTTGAGCAACACTCTCCTCAAGAGAATGTTGATGCAACATTGAGAAGATCTGCTAGAATAAAGAAATCGGCTATTCCTAGTGAATATATTGTGTATTTACAAGAGTCGACTACAATATTGGAGCTGAGAATGATCTGAAACGTTTTCACAAGCCATGGATAGTGATAAATCCAATTTGTGGTACAATGCCATGAAGGAAGAGATGAGTTCTATGGCATCTAACGAAGTCTGGGATTTGGTTGAGTTACCTGATGGTGTGAAGGCCATTGGTTGTAAATGGGTCTTCAAAACTAAGAAGGATTCATTAGGTAACATTGAAAGATATAAAGCTAGACTCGTTGCCAAAGGATTCACTCAAAAGGAAGGAATCGATTACACAGAGACTTTTCTCCTGTATCTAAGAAAGATTCTCTTCGTATTGTTTTGGCATTGGTTGCCCATTTTGATATGGAATTACATCGGATGGATGTGAAAACGGCGTTCCTCAATGGAGAACTAGAGGAGGAGGTTTACATGAAACAACTGAAGGATTCCCCTCTAGTAAAGGTGAGCATTTGGTGTGCAAGCTTAAGAAATCTATATATGGCCTGAAACAAGCCTCCTACCAATGGTACTTAAGGTTCCATGATGTCATTTCTTCATTCGGTTTTATAGAAAATGTCATGGATCAATGTATATACCAGAAGGTCAATGGGAGCAAAATTGTTTCCTTGTGCTATATGTAGATGATATTCTACTTGCAACTAATGATAAGGGGTTGCTACATGAGGTGAAACAATTTTTCTTTAAGAGTTTTGATATGAAGGATATGGGTGAGGCATCTTATGTCATTGGCATTAAGATCCATAGAGATAGACCTCAATGAATTTTAGGACTATCTCAAGAAACCTATATCAATAAGGTCTTAGAGAGATTCCGGATGAAAGATTGTTCACCAAGTATAGCACCCATTGTGAAGGGTGACAGGTTCAATTTGACCCAATGCCCGAAGAACGATTTAGAAAGGGAACAAATGTACAACGTCCCATATGCTTCGCTGTCGGAAGTTTGATGTATGCTCGGGTTTGCACTCGACCGACATCGCTTTTGCTGTGGGAATGTTGGGAAGATATCGAGTAATCCAGGTTTAGACCCGGAGAGCTGCAAAGAAAGTCATGAGATACCTTCAAGGTACCAAAGACTACATGCTTATGTATAGACGGACTGACAAATTGGAAGTGGTCGGTTATTCGGATTCGGACTTCGCGGGCTGCGTTGATTCATGAAAATCAACATCTGGATACATTTTTATGTTAGCTGGCGGAGCCGTGTCATGGAGAAGCGCCAAGCAGACTTTGACTGCTACTTCTACTATGGAGGCTGAGTTCGTTTCTTGTTTTGAGGCTACCTCGCATGGTGTATGGTTGAAGAGTTTCATTGCTGGGCTTAGAATTGTTGATTCTATTTCTAGGCCATTAAGAATATATTGTGACAATTCAGCTGCAGTTTTTATGGCTAAAAATGCCAAAAGTGGCAGTCGAAGTAAGCATATCGACATTAAGTATTTAGTCATAAGGGAACGTGTTAAGGAGAATAAAGTGGTCATTGAACACATTAGCACTGAATTGATGATAGCCGATCCTTTAACTAAAGGCATGCCACCAATGAAGTATAAGGATCATGTAACTAGTATGGGAATAGGTCCCATCATGTGATTTGTCGTTGTATGAACGATTTTTTTGTTGTATGAAACTCTTATTCAGTTGTAATGTTGATTCTCAATTTTGGTGTACACATTTTGTTGTTTATGAGAATAACATTTATCCTTGGTTCTGGAATAAACATGGGGTTTATTCATTAAGATATGTTGTCACATATAGGCTGACATTAAAGAAATGAGATGCATTGTGATACATGGAAGATATTACTCACCCTTAGAGGACATGTCGCCATGATTCATGTGTTTTGTTTCTTTTCTTTAAGCATAAAGTTTTTGTGGAATTAGTTGGATAATCTGTATGATGAAAATGATGGGATCAAGTGGGAGAATGTTATTTATTTTTGTGTGATCCCATATTTTGGACCCGCATTTTCTCTTAAAGGTTGCGACTGTTCAACATGAAGAGTTTCCACGCTTCGTACCCTTTCGTGACAACCGTTCATCCGTTAATCGTCTTGATGGAAGACGATGTATAAATAGGAACGTACGTTCATTTCTGACGGGTGATGACAAGGTCTAACACAAACTCTCTCATTCAGAATACACCATCAGTACGAGAGTGAATTGGGTTAGTAGTGCGAGTCCCCAATTTGTTGATTTCAGGTTTTCAGACGAACGTGACTACAAGAACAATGGCTGGAGGTTTGTCTATAATCGATCCTGGCTTCCGCATATGAATTATTTTGTCTAACAGGACGTGGCTGAAGATTCTGGTAAACGGTCTTCAATTTTTTTGCATGAAGGAGAAACGGTTGACGTGGGGCGGCTTCGGGGTCAACATTACCCTTTTGTTGACTGTCAAATGGATTAGGAAATCAACGTGCTGAAGGTGGGGGATTTCTTGGTTCTTCACCCGCTGTACGCACGTATGCATGGGGGCGGTGGAGGCTGCATGAGGGACAAATTGGCGACGTGCTATGTGGAATGAACCTTGGTCCTGTCGATGGCGTTTCCTGAAGAAGAGTTTAAATGCGGGGACGTGACGAAATGTGACGTTTTGGTACGGTGATGGTGGTGACAAAACAGTGGCCGTAAATGGTGCCAATGACGTAGTCCAACGACAAACTTGTCGATGCGGCCTAGACCGTTACATATTCGAGGTTCGGCGAAATCTGAATATCACAGTAAGTTTCATTCTTTATTGAACAGGTACGTTTATTCTTAATTTATCACTTGCCTTTTATATTGGAAATTGTATTATCTCTGCTGATTTTTAGAACTAATTTCAAAAAATTTGACAGTTACTTTTTTGAATTTTTTGAAAAGGTATTTTCCTTTTATGATGGTTTAGTTGCCGTACTTCATTTTCTTTAAATCTCTCAGAATTTTCTTTTACGACTACAGATAGTTTTTAAATTCTAACTCTCAAGCCCTCATCTTTCTTGAATTATCTCTCAAATACTCTGCAAATTTCTCACTCATTCCTGCACAAACATGTCGTCGAAGTCCTCCACATCTGCCTCAATGTCATATCAAAGGAAATCTTCTCGTATTGCTAGTCATGGGCCTCGGACTGTTCCTAAAGGTCCAACGCATTTTGACTTGGTTGGTGAAGATTTGCCTCGAAGTTCTCCTCGCCGCTCTGTAGATGAGGAAGTCACTTAGGAAGCAACTCCCATTTCCGTAAGAAGGCCTGAGGTACTTCTTAAAACATTATAAAATTTTGAAGTTGGGAGGAAGCCTTATGGAATTCATAAGTAATTTTCTGAAAGAAAATGACTATGGGAATGAAACTCTATTTTTGAGAGCCATGGAGAAGTTAGAACTATAGAAAATGAATTTTCGAATTTTCCTTCCGATCCTCGCTTTGGGACAGAGGGTCAGCTCGAAAACAAGGATGATGATGAGAGGATGTTTAAGAATTTTCAACCAAAGATTGGTATTGCGGCTGAAATCACTATAGAAAAGATGAAATTGTTTTGTTTAAAAGATCACAAGAAGGTTTTCGCTCAAATGTTGAATAGAGGGGTCATTAACCCTCGCACTGTGGATTTTGATTTTCTGGATTTCATCAAGGTTAACTTGAGGGAAAAGTTTGCCAAATTTCGGATGGAGAAGTTCTGTGTGGAGACGTCAGAAGCTTACCTCGAATTGACGACATACTTTTATTCTAATCTGTCTATTTTGGATCCCACTCATATTCAGTTTACTGTCTATGATGGAGTATTTGATGTTGACATAAATCTGTTGGCTGACATTTTGGGAGTAGAAATGAGTAGATTCCTGCCCATTAATGTGTCTAATGGGTAGGTCAAAAAATTTCTAGTAAGAGACAGAATTCCTAGTGAAAGTATCACTTACTCTTGAATGTTTGCTTCCAATATCTTGCTACACAAGATAGTCATCAACTGCATTAGACCCAAGGCTGCTTCAAAGATTGACGTTTCTAGATTCGAAGCAAAGATGATGTGGGCCATTTGCAATGGTGTTGCCTTTTCACTCCCTCACACTATCATTTTGCACATGTGCAAGACTGTTATGAAAGGAAAATGACAACTACCATACTCTGCATTGATAACCAGACTCTTTAGACACTTTTAGATTCAACCACCGTCTCAGCTTCGCTCCAGAACCCTTGCTCCAATACAAATTGGATTGAAAATGATTTCAAAGATGCAATTGAAAGATCTCTTTGGAGCCTTAGATCTTCTAAAGAAAGAATCTGTTAGCAAAGTTAAGCCAGGATTTGCTGCTGAGAAGAAACGCAAAGGAAAGAGTGTTGTCTCGAAAACACCAAAAAGGAAGAGATCTATTCTTCGCCAAGATGAAGAAGAGGAAGATGATGATGAGACAATCACTGCTATTGCCTTGTGTAATCTTCAAGGTTTCGCTGAGTTAGAGGAGGAAGAAGATGAAAGTGAGAAAGAATCGAAAGAAGAGAGTGATGGTGAAGAAATTGAAGTGAAAGAGACTGAGGATGATGACTCAGATGGAGATGCTAGTGTGAACCAGGAACAAGATGAGATTGACAAGGAAGGAGAAGATACTAGGGAAATTGATGCCCCAGCTATTGAGGAGACGAGAACTGATAAACAAACCCGTGCTAGAAAAGAAAAAGGTTCAAGAGAAAGAAGTTACTTCTCAGATTGAAGGCACCAAAACAGGGGGAGTAGGTGAGAAAACTCCCATCGCTGAACCTACTACTAGTGATGGCATTAGCCGATCTCATTCTAGATGCTGAAGATGTTTTTGCATCCCATTTCCTTGAAGTCTCACCTGAAGGTCTACAGAAAGAAACTAATGTTTAGGGGGAGCAAAGAACTACACAAGTTCAGGTTGATGTTCCTTCACTTTTGGATACCCCACAGGTACAATTCGCTGAAGCTAGTGCCCAAATAGAACCATAATCAAACTATCCTCGGATAGTAGAACTTCTCTTGGAGATTAAGGTACAACAATATGCAATGGAGTTTGAAATTCAGAAGTTGCATGTTGTTCTTGGTATTACCTCAGAATTCCTTACAGGCAAGGTACAATCTCTTAATACTCAGGTTCATATCTTGAATCAGTAGGCTTCGCAGAATGTGGCAAAAGTGGAGACTGTTTATCATCAGTGCTTAACTAAGCTTGAGGAGATTGTGCAGTCCTTGGAGGATTTCCGACTTGTTTGTGTTCCCAAACAACCTTGATCATTTTTCGAACTCAACCTCTTTTTATGCCTCACCGATTTTATCTTTTTGCTGCTGACAAAAGGAGGGAGAAACTATGCAAATCGAATCTTTTTGTGGTTGTGTTTTGAATTTGTGGTGTTTGAACTTGTGTTTGAACTTTCATTGATATGTGTTTCGCAAAAGTGATAAGACTGATGTGTTTTGTGGATGCGGACTACTATGTGTGTTTATTACTATTACGGTCTGTTCTCTTTATAAATTATCATGTGCTGCTAAAGTGTTGTTTTGCAGGATATAATTTTCATATTATGATTAAATATGCATGAAAGTTTTGTCACCATAAAAAAAGTGGGAGATTATTGAGAAAACTCCTATCAGGTTTTGAAGTTGACAAAACTTTCATTTTCTTATTCTTACTCTTACTCGAAGAATACTAGACTTTTGTGAATTATTGTCAAAGTCTATCAAAAGTTTTTCCACTCGACGAAGATATAGACTGAACTCAAGACAAGAACGAAGATATAATTAGACTTGGGATTATTGATCTTTCAACAAGGATTCCAGTACGTACAAGATTTATCATTAATATCTGGCTTTCTGGCGGAGAATCTCACTTACCTTTTCTAAATATATTGATGAAATCAATCATGGATTGATAACATCAAATTTGAAAACAAGTTCCTTTTTAGGAAGCATCTACTTATGAAAACTTAGATTGTGATTGTATGGGTGACCAGAATCATTGGATTCACCTCAATCTTCAAACGGCCATAAGATTTCCTTAATCGATTCTGTCCAATGGGTTAATTGGAAGAAATTCCTCTAGAAAGTGTCAACAGTTAGAAAGGCATGGATGAGTATTTAAGGAGGTCATTTGGTCCATTTGAGAGAGAGTGTGAGAATTAAAATTCCAAAGTTTAAAGCATTTCCAATCGCTTGTTCTTCATTGATAGTGCTTACAAATTGTACTCAAGAAGAAAAACACAAAATGAGTGACTTAGGGTCCGTTCGTTTCGCGGAAAATATCATGTTTTCGGAAAACATTTTCCTAGAAGTCATTTTCCAGGAAAATGACTCTATTTTCCGGTGTTCGGCTAAAACCTAAAATTTGAGTGGAAAACATTTTCCACCGTTCGTTAGCTCATTTAATTGTTTGGAAAAAATTATCAAAAATTGAATTTTAATATTTTTAATTGACCAAAAAATTAATTTTATTTTTTATATTTTTTAAAAAAATGAATTTTTAATTATTTATATTTTTAAAAAATCGAAATTATTATTATTTATTATTTATTTTTATTTTTATTTTTATTTTTATTTTTCTTTTCCTTCCTCCTTCCTCCTCTTTCTTCCTCCGCCAACGCTCCTTCCTCCTCCTTCCGCCTTCGGTGCCTCCTTCTGCACGATGATGGCCGGCTACCCGGCGCCCGACCAAGACCCGGTGGCCGGATCCGGCGAGCTCGAGGCTCGGCCGATCTCGCCCAAGCTTGCCGCGAGCTCGGTGAGCCGCGAGCTCGGGCGAGGCCCGAGCCCCGCCTAGCTCGCCGAATCGGCGAGCTGCGAACTCCGCCCGGGCCGGCGAGAGCTCCACCTCGCTCGATATGGCGGAGGCCCGATCTCGGCTTCGCCGGATCGGGCTAGGTAGAGCCTCGCCGGCCTAGGGCGAGGTCGGCGAGGTCGTCGGTCGGCCGGCTTGCAGCCGGTCGCCGACATCGCCAAAGAAGAAGATGAAAAGGAAAAAAAAAAAAAAAAAAGAAAGCATAAAAATAAAACAAAAATGTATTAATAAAAAGAAGTAAGAGGGAAGAAGTCATGGAAAACGTTTTCCACTTTTCAAAAGTGGAAAACGTTTTCCTCACTTTAAAGGTTGTTTTTTCCAATAATGGAAAACATTTTCTTTGACTAGTTCATTTTCCGTGAAACAAACACCGGAAAATCCGGAAAACATTTTCCCGGAAGTCATTTTCCGCGAAACGAACGGACCCTTAATGAGAGAAAAAGAAACTCTTCACTAAGTGATCGTATTCAAATAGTTGTAATTCTCTGTTGATTCCTCAGTGAAATTCAACCAGGAGGCTGTTAGTGTGGGAGAGTGAACGTAGGCTTGATCTAAGCCAAACCACTATAAATCTTGTGTCTAATTTTCTTATCCCTTAACTTTTTTCATTTGTTTGTTGCAATATTTTTATGAGTTCTACTAATTTTCAAAACATCTTATTTGAGTCTGAATTTATATCAGAAATCTGGTATCAGTCAGACTTTGTTTATAGAAAATAACTTTTACTGCTTTTATTATCATAATTTATTTTTACACCTATTCACCCCCTTTATGTGGTAATACTAGCACTTTCACTCTAAATTTTAAAGAATTTGTGCCCCAATTATTACTTTGAAACAGTTTTTGAATCGATGTCCAGATTCATACTCTAAAGCGAGTTCAAACTTTACGACCAACTATTTTGGAGATAATGAGCCATCTAAGACTGGTTATAAGAGCTGATAGAGAGAGGATCATGTGATGATCGAGTGATAATAGAACTCAATCAAATTAGTCATACACGAGAGCAGCTGCTAGCACAATTATAGTGGTAAACTTTCTCTAAAATTTCTCTCTATCATTTGATGCAAGATTGGTGGTGTGTTTAAACTAGAGGTCCGATATTTGTGGGGTTGCAATTGAAGAACATTTGAATCGAAATGTGGTCTAAATCTATAGAACACTTGAACAGAGGACATAAGACTTTTATGGTCTGGATATGAAGAATGTCATAATCTAACTTTTTGAGCACGGTATGAGGGTAATGTAATTAACATCCTTTTTCATTTCTAAGTGCTTCTTATTAAAATGCAAGAACAATGTTTTGGAGATACGTGTATGGGTGTTTTTACTTCCGTTGCCAATCTTTTTTATTCAATTTTATCCGTGCATGTGTTCATGTTTTTCGAAACAAAATCCCAATACAAACATGCTCTTATATACACACAGATGTGAAAGTTTTGAGTTCTCGATCCTCTAGGCTTCAAGTTGCTTGCTCTGTGATTCAAGGCGCTGCTGGATAAAATGCTTCTGTAGGATGTTGAAGCTGCTTGCTGGAGAGTCTAAATAGAGCTTGTGGCCTTTAGGTATGTATTGTCTCGGTATTCTTTTGTAGGAGCTTGCTATATGCTTCAAGTTTTTCCCCTCGTTTTGTGCACTGTATATGTTGAGCCATTATTGTGGTGGCCACGCATTCATGTCACTGGTGTGTATATGTAACATACAAATTTTATTGGTTGAAGCAGTCCTCATTGATTATTGTCCATCGATCTGTACATTAAAAAAAAATGGAAAAAGGAAAGGCTAGAGAGCGACTCAAAGGGAAGAGTGGCTTGTTGTGAAAATTTTTGATGGCTAAGGCTTCGCTTGTTTCGCGGAAAATAATTTCTGGGAAAACGTTTTTTAGATTTTCCGGCGTTCGTTTCACGGAAAATGAATTCATTGGGGAAAATGTTTTCTATGAAAGGAAAAAAAAAAAGTCTTCTAAATTAGGGGAAAATATTTTCCACTTTTGAAAAGTGGAAAACATTTTCCTCACTTTATCTCTTTTATCTTATATATCTATAAATCCTCACTTTCTCCTCACATTTCTTCTTTCTTCTTTTCTTTTTTTTTTTTTGAATTATTTTTAATTTAATTTTTCTTTTTTAATTCGCATTATTTTTAATTTCCTTTTTCTTTTCTATTTCTTTTCTATTTTTTTCTTTTTTTTTTTTCTTTGTTTCCCATATTCTTCTTTATTGGCTAGTCGTCGACCGTTGCTAGACGAACCTCGAGCTCATTGATCTCAAGCTCACGGTCTGCACTCTTACTTATCATTTTCTTTATTTACTCTACCTTATAAGTTTTTCATTGCTCAAGCAAATGGCTTTACATGCTTTGCTTCTTTTTTCTTTTGTTTATTAGAACACAAAAGACGCATGGGGAGAACAGGCCGCTCAATTGGAAGATTCTCATTAGGGCTATACATGCTTTGCTTCTTTTTAAAATCCATACGAACATTTTATTTGGCGACAATAAGAGAACAAAGATATGAAACAAGTTTACTCAGATTTAAAGGCAAGTTAATATTTGATGGATTTATAGGTCGGTAAGTGATGCATGCCTAAGTGATGAAGTCTTAGAAAATATTTTTCTTACCGAACACCGGAAAATATTTTCCGAAACATTTTCAGGTTTTAGTTGAACACTATAAAATATTGTCATTTTCTGGAAAATGATTTTTGGGAAAATATTTTCTGGAAATGGCATATTTTCCGCGAAACGAACGGATCAAGGGAGGTTTAAGAATGAGTGAGATTCGAAACAGGGAGAGAGATCCGAGAGGGGAGGTTTTGGAAAAATGGAGATTTAAGTAAGAGGGTTTCGGATTTGAGGAAGATTTGGGGTGATGAGGGAGAGAGAGCGAGGTTTTGGAGAGAGAAACCGGGGCCGAGAGAGAGAGAGCGAGCGTGATCCAAGAGAGAGTCCTCTCTTGGCCAAGCCGAGGAGACCCCTGCCGCGCAAAACCTTTGCCACGTCACTGTTGCCAACCCGCTTGTCGCTATCGTGGCGTCGCCTGCTGTACCCAAATTTAGTTGCATCGTCGTTGTTCCCGAAGGTCACTGCTCCCACATCATTGCACCCAAGCTTGGTGTTTCCCTTGCAGTTCGAGCCAAGTTGCCGCTCTTCACCGTCGGATACCACTGCTTGCCGCTTCATCGATCTGCCGCCGTCCCTGCTGTTGCTCCACCTCGTCGTCAAGTCTGCCAGTCCCTCAGTGCAAGCTGCAACTTACTCACTGTGCGCGACCACGGTGACGAGCTTTGCTCGACACGATCAGCTTTGTTAAGGCTCGCGGTGAGGGGAGCAGAGGAGGCTGTGAATCAGGTCGAACAAGGGTCGTATTCGGGTAGGATTTTGTTTGTCTGGGTCGGCTGATGCGGGTTAGACACACGTGGACTTGCAAAGTTATGGGCCTGGCCTTTCTTTCATTTGAGATTGGTCTAGGAGATTAAATTCGAAGTGGGCTTGTCTTTAGAGTCTTGTCCCTTAAACTAGAGACAAGGGCCTAATTTGGCGGGCCCTAGTCAGTTTGGGTCGGGCTGAACTCGATTGGGCTTGGTAGCCCAACCTGGATCCGTTCTTATAAAATGATATGATATATATTATTAACATATTTTAATAATAAAAAATCAAAAATAAGAAAAATAAAAAAAGTTTTTATTTTCCAAAAATCAGAAAAACCCAAAAATATTTTATATTCTTAAAATAAAAAATAAAAAATGCCTAAAAGATGGTTTTATTTTCCACAAATGCATGAAAAATCCTTGAAAATCCAAAAAGCCTTATGATTTAAACAAGATTAGATATCAAAGAAAGGTATTAGTGATTAACTAATGTAATCAAGTTTTCAATCCTAGTTTTATTGGTTGTGCAAGAGTGAAATATTTCTTCCGATATTTCGCTTGGGTTTCTATTCAACTCACCATAATCGATTAATAGCGACTCATATTTAAAATTAACTTATAGATTAAAAACTCAAACCATAAGTCATGAATTGATAGGCTTGGGAGAGCCCAGGCTAAGCATAATGCCAAGCAAGCTATTAGCCTCCGCATGTGCTTATGTCTATGGGCGCTCAAAAGGGAGGTTGCGACAAGCAAATCATAGATGCCGAAGATCAAATGTCCTAAAGACCGAGTGAAGTTGTGTTGTAGAGTTACATCGGAAGATGTCGCAATGTTCTATCCTGTATAGAGCATGTGGCTTAACAAGATGTAACTTTCATGGATGAATAGAAGCATACCCGATGTGACATCATCTTGGAATAACAAACCTACTTAATCTGGAAAAATTGATCCCTGTTAGAAAGCTAGTGAAATTTATTCGCTGCTAATAATACTCAATATTGACGGATAGAGAAATGATTTTATTTTTCCTTTTAGGCTCCACTTATTTTGCAAAAAATGTAGTGTTTCTAGAAAATGTTTTTCAAGAAGCTATCTTCTAGGAAAATGATTATTTTATAGTGTTCAGCTAAAAGTTGAAAGTGAATTTAAAAATATTTTCCTTCATGTACTTCATTCAATAATTTTTTATTATTTTTTTTTAAATCAATTTTTAATTATTATTTTTTTTTCTAATTTTTTTTTTTTTTTTTTTTACTTTCTTTTATTCTTCTTCTTCCTTGGCTGGCCACAGGTGAGCTCAAGCTTGACCTGATCCAATGACGCCAAGCTTGTCTAAGCTTGGTGAGCTGGGCGAGGTTCTCATGACCTTGCTTGAGCCTCACCTAAGGTCACCAAAGCCTTGCCAACCTCTGCGAGTTTGGTGGGGTTCAAGCCTCACCCGAGGTCATCAAAGCATTGTCGACCTCTGGCGACCTTTGAGAGAAGTTATGCACTTTTATGAAAGTGATATGGTCACTTCATGCCCTCATTTGAAATGAGTTCTACTTTAGGCTCTTATTTGAGATGATCTGGCCACTTCGGGCCTTTATTTGAAATAAGATTTACTTCGGACCCTTCTTTGAGAAAACGAGAGCACTTTAAGTCCTTATTTGGAATTTTCCCTAGTTTATTTTTCATGAACCGAATGCCGAAAAATTCAGGAAACGTTTTTTTAAAAGTTGTTTTTTGTTAAATGAACGGAGCCTTATGAAAGTGCACCTTTGTTCTTGTCAACCGATCATGCAAAGGGCAGCATCGGACATGCTAAGATCAGTGTAGAAATTCGCATCTTAGAGTGATGCAACAAACTACATAGGAAAATACAAGGGGACGGCTGGTGTGCAAAGGATTAATGGCGGCTGATGTAATCTGTTTTTAGTGGATGCTATTGACTTACCCTTTGGTCCTAAAGACCTTCTAGAGAGGCAAGTAGGCCGGAAAACAAGCCCTAGTGTTGGTAGGAACTTAAACTATTGACGAACGAAATCGCAATGATCGTCCAAATTATTATCATTTCCGAGAGAATACACCAAGTGAAAGTCGATCTTTGATGTCCCACAGATCCTCCACTGGCGTACTGAAATCCATCTTTGGCTCCACATCAGTAATATTCCAATTCCGGACAATAATCCGAGTTTTCTTTGTCTGTCCATGGCATCTGCTGAACTAACCACTCGGGAAGATTCCTCAGCTTAGTGATGAGCCAGTAAGCCTCATTGCTCTTAGATATTTTTCATAAATAATAATGACTTCCTTTTAAGTAATTAATAGGGCGGAAAGAGGGGACCGGTCCTAACGAGGATAAACGATTATTTGATAACTCAAAATTTATAAATCATTTTGCATCACGTGATGTCATTGGGAACGAAATTATAGTATTTGGAATAAGCTGATATACACTTCAAAAAGAGTCTATTGGACCGCTAATGACAACAGAATAAGGTCTAGATTCGATTTCAATTGTTGATTATTATAATCTCTCTTCATCCTTTGACACCTCCAAAGATCGAGCTACTTGATGGTTGATACCTCTTCGATACCTTCATATTCCAAGGAGGAGGAATAATGCACTGTTTTTTAAAGTAAGATGTAAAGATGGCTCCGCATTGTCCCAAGGCATGAATCTTGAAAAGCGTTCAGTCAATCTTGAAGTCTAGTGGAAATATACAAAAGGCCCAGATTAAATTAAATCACAAACCGTCAACATATTCTTCACAGGAGACATATACATTAGTAATGCAGGATCAAGGTTTATATATATCAAAATCAAGGTTTATATTCACCGCGCACGCTTCAACTAGCCTTTTTCAGCCACAAGGGTTTGTCTAAGAATGGAAATGATGCTCTGGAGTGAGGCCTACCAAAAAGGTTTGGCTGATTTCGAGATTAATTAAGGAAAGAGACGAATCTTTGTCCCCTACGATTAACAATCATATCCCCGAAAGTGACTGAAGTTGCTACTTGCCTTGAGTTTAAACCTACTTGTTTGCCACTACAATGAGTGCACGTGGGACCAATTGGCCCACAAAAGCAATTTTAGAGGATCTTTCTAATTTTAGATCGTGAACCGATGGTCACAGCTTCGAGATTCTAGGTGTTGAATAATTCTCCAAGTTGTACACCGTTGGTTATATATATTGGTGAATATTAGGTATAGTTTGTATATTGAGTGCTATAAAGTCGTACCTGTAATACATTGTCTAATGGGTGCATAAAAATTGTCGATATTTCTCTTTTTATCTTTTATTGTTATGATTTAATTCGACAAAAAATCTCAAATTAATAATCTATGATAAATTTATTCCAAACTAAATTTTGGATCACAAAAATCCAAAATCGGTATACTTGTGACATATTTACCATAAACTATTTTTTTGATCATAAAAATCTCATATTAGTATAAATGTAATAACTTTACCTCAAACTATTATGGATTTTCACGTGGATTTGCCATGTCATTGTCGTGTGTCTCTAGCCCAGCAATTTTAGGTAAAATTTGATGAAACCTAATGAATGGTAAATATATCACAAGTGTACCAGTATAGGGTTTTGGGTGACCTACAAATTAATTCAGGTAAATTTGTGACAAGTATAGTAATTTAGGGTTTTTCATGACCCAAAAATTAGTTTGATATAAATTTGTCATAGAGTATTAGTTTGAGGTTTTCGTGATATTAACTCTATTTTTATATGGTACCCAAATGATTAAGAGAGAAATAGGACTTTTGCACAAAAGTTTATGACTAAATTGACAATATTGAAATGTTTAGAATTGAATTGGTATACATATAGTAGATTTAGAACTTATTGGATAATTTCTCTGTGGATAAGATGATTACTGATTGATTAGCTTGCTGATGCCGATTTGCTTATTAACAAAATTGCACAATCCCATTACCGTATGTTCCCCAATATAGTATGCATGATGTAGCTTGAGAGCGAGTCATGAGGGGTGTCTGTACTAAATTAGTATAGGTCTAACTTGTGTTGCAACGACATACCAATTATGAATAGTCATGCATTGTTCATTATAAATTGATAAGGGCTTCGTAGAAAACCCAGACGATTTAGTTTTTCAATTTTGGTCTTTAGTAGTGGTTATTATTTGTATTTCGAATAACTAACAAATGATCCATAAATTTTGGTAAAATGTACAATGTCATTCATGATATTTTAATTTGTCAACTATGATCCTTGAACCTTAACTCAATATGCAATATCATCACCTGAACTTTTGATTTGTCCAATATAGTTCTTGAATATTTGGTAGATATTTAATTTAGTCCATAGACTATATATCCTTCCATTGATAGTCAAAGACTAAATTAAACATCATCAAAAGTTCAAGGAAAATATTATATATTGGATTAAGATTCATTAATTACTTTGGATAAATTAAAAGTTTAGGGATAACACTGTAGGTGGGGCCAAAATTCAAGAACCATTTGTGTCATTTTTCTTTTGTATTTTTATTATTAGAAAGCACATGAGATTTCTTTAATGAAACTTAAAAAATTGACTCTTGAGTGTTCTTTTCTTTTATGAGTAAGTTATCGTACAATTATACTAATGAGCACTACCACTATATATAAATTAAACATAAAACAATTCTCTGGGAAGAACCTTTCCTCACTTGGATTATAAAATTAAGTGCGTATGACCTCTTGCTGAAGTCGACCTAGCGTTGGTACTCGAGGAAGGAAATGCTGTATTTGGTTGGTTTTTCTTGGGTGGAATTGAGAAATTCACTCGTCCGGTGCATTAGAGTATCTAGATATCGGAATGTACTTCTATCTTCTACTGGTTTACTTTGACTTTTAGATAAATAGATAACGATATAGTTGGCGAGGGGTAAGAACAGTAGGAGTGCCAAAACTTTCATAAGTCACTCACTTAAGTGCTACATTGGAGTAAAATCAATCATTTGAGTGCCAATTCCAGTAAAGCATCCTACGTGGAATTTTTTGAATTTTTTTGAATTTAATATTATTATTTTATGATTATATATTTTATATTTTATTTTTATATATATTTTTTAGGGCCAGCGAGTGTCATTGGTGACCATCACCGGCTATGAAACCCTTGCCTAATCTGAGTGAGGGTGAGGGCCACTTGGCCCTCGGTTGCAACAACCTTGGGCAAGGTTGTTAGGGTCTTGTTGGTCGTGAGGGCCCTCACTAGCTCAAGGCGGCCCTTGGTGAGGCCACAAGGGCCCTCGCTAGCTCTAGGTGACGTCACCAGTGGTCAGCAAGGCTGCGATGCCCTCGCCTAGGGCCTTTGCATCGAGGGCGAGGCGGCCCTTGCCCATATCTGTCCGCAAAGGCCCTAGGCAAGGGCATTGTGACCTTGTCGACTGCAGGCGAGGTGGTGAGGGTCCTTGCCAACTTTGGATAGTGTTACATGTGACCACCTAGAGCTTATGAGGGCCCTCGCGATGTCCTAGTGGTTGAGGGGGAGGATTTCATAGCTGCCTTGCCAGCCCTAAAAAAAAAAAGAAAAATAAAAATAAAAATAAGGATTTAAAAAATATTAAAAAATTGTCCATGTTAGCACAGTGAAGTCACATCGAACAATCAATGTTACCACATCGGATTTTTCGATGAGGCAAATCAGAATTAGCACTTAAATGATCGATTTTTCAAATTTGTGGTACTCAAGTGAGCAAAAAAAAAAAAAAAAAAAAAAAAATTGGCACTCAAATGAACGTCGTATGAAAGTTTTAGCCAGTTGGTGATTTTCTCCTATAATTGGAGTTCATTATTTAGACGAAGTCACATGTTAGAGTAGATGAACTCGTAAAACCTACCGGATAAATCATGTTCAATAATTTGACATGGATAGGGTACACAGAAGGCAAGTGGAGGCACGCCAAAGTTATCTCTCGTACATACAAGGGAGAGATTTGCCACTACCCGATTCTGATTCTCAAACTCGAACATAGCCATTTGCTCTAAAAGCTAATAAAGCCAATCAAAACAAGTATCCAAAGACAAATGATTACTTAACAACACCGTCCCTCTCAAAAAGAGATGATGCCTTTTCTGCCTTTAAATTTCCCTAGGAATTCGGTTAAATTTCCTGGAAGAAAAATCTCACCTATTGGATTATATCCATGATAAGATTACTTAAATGTGAATATAATAGAAACAAGAAAATGATAAATTTGAAGAAAACCCACATAAATACAAAATTTATGACCCATATTTATTTACGATCATCAATTGAACAACCTTGATTGAGAACTCAAATTGAGCAGCCATGGTCTCGAACTTTGTGATTCGAAACTGAAGTGGACATGGCTGCCGCAAACTTGAAGCCCAAGCATTCATGGTGGCCTTGTGCTTCATTGCTTGAAAAAGATCTAGTGGACAGATGTGAGCCTCACGACTTCAAAAATCTCGCACCCACGGCTATTGCAAGCCACAAGCTCGAGTAGCTATGATAGCCGCAATGGACCCATCTCTCTTTTCCAATTTTGTTTTCGTTTATGTTGTTTGATGTGGCACCTATTTGGCGTTATTTAATAAGATTGAGTAAATCATAGCATGACATGTGTAATATGGCATCCATGCTAGCAATTTTGTATAAAAATGTCACACAAAAAATGACTGGCAAGTAAATAAAAAGTAGGGCTTTGTTAGCATAATAGTTTTTGGACTACTGTGATAATAACAACTCGTTGAATAAGTGATTTCATGACAATTTATAATTATTTATTATTTGATTTTATGTTGTTCAAAATAGACTGTTATTTTCCTAGTATATTAAAAATTGTCACCTAATCATCTCTGAAAAAAATAATGAGAAAATGAATGGTAACATTTCCTAAAAAGTTGAAGGATGCTTAAAAACATAAAAAAGATAGAGTGAAATTTTGAGTTTTAGAAAAAAAAATAAAGGTTTAAATGCGACATCATTCTTTAAATAAAATAAAAAGACAAAACCTTCCTTCCCCACTCTCTCAAATCCGGTCACCCACCTCTCGCAAATGGAAAATTATGGTAAACATGCAATTGTCGCAAAGAATATGATAACTAGTAACTAATAAGATTCACAAATGATGTGATCTATCAGCATAATTTGAAAACAAACATCAAAATTCGAGACAATATTCAAAACGAAGATTCAAAAACTTCAAAAATTCAGTTCTCTTATTGCTCAGTCTTTATCCTATGGCCATAATTTTCCCTATGATAAGGTCCAAATAAGTTCAATCCATATTAATCAGGGGCTCAACTCACAATTTGGCTTATGCCAAGGCTCAAATATCTTCAAGCCCTGCTTTGGGGGTTCGAAGTTTCGACCGTAGAAGACTTAGAGCATTGAATATCAAAACATTTCAAATGAAAAATCTCAAGTTCTTATTTCAAAAATTATATTATAAAAAAATTGAACGATATAAAAGCAAACATATTTTTCAACCCGATCCAATTTCTATTATATTTCTTCTTGTCATTGTTACATTAATGAAGCTATACAATTGACTCTTATGCTTTGTAACTATATATTACTTACACTCATAATTGATATTGGAATCATTCTAAACTCTGAAATGAGTTAATGCATTTATGCTTTTAGCTTCTTCTTTATTGCATAACGTAATTAGTGTCTTCTTATTCTTCTTTTTTTCTTTTGTCATTACCACAGTTTTTCAGATATATACAAATTTTAAATCCTCCTAAAATCAAACTATTCTTAGGTACAAGTTCCCATGAATTCTAAAGGATCTTCGACTTTTTTGTTTCCTAATCGAATTTGGATCGGTATGTAACTGCTGCGAGATATCCTGATCTTGCCAAACTTTGACAGGGGATTAGAGAGAGAGAGAGAGAGAGAGAGATTTTATATACAAAGAAGAAGAGTTACGCGGTAGAACCAAATCCTTGAAGCGCAAAGTAATTCAATGAGAGAGAGAGAGAGAGAGAGAGAGAGAGAGAGAGCTTTTATATACAAAGAAGAAGAGTTACGCGGTAGAACCAATTTCTTGAAGCGCAAAGTAATTCAATGAGAGAGAGAGAAGAGAGAGAGAGAGCTTTTATATTCAAAGAAGAAGAGTTACGCAGTAGAACCAACTCCTTGAAGCGCAAATTAATTCAATGAGAGAGAGAGAGAGAGAGAGAGTAAAGAAGCTTCAATTGTTGATTGAGTGACCAACACCAGGGCTGTGACCAGGCTCGGTTGATCGAAAATCTGCAACATGCTCAAGCTTACTCGTCCTCTTCTTACTTCTTCCTTCACCACCTCCCGAACTTCTTCCAACGCTCACGCCCGTCTCCTGATGATGGTGGTGGTGATGATGATGAGTCTTTGAATCTTCCCTCAAAGGCCTTGCTTCAACATGAAAAACTTCATGGCACAAAATCAAAACCAAAAGCAAAGAGCACCCACATGCGAAAGAGAAGCGACTGTGTCTTGCCATTGGGGTATGATAGAGTTGGACAAAAATCAATCTAACGTTTTCTTTTATATCTACTTCGAAGTGAGATGAATAAAGAAAGACTAGTGTGTTCTGTGTGAAACTGATGTACTCAACTGTGCTATTTATAGTCTCTCACGCTATAGTGGGAGTTAATATGTACCATGTGGGAGAGAGAACCACGGCATGTGAGGTCTGTACTAGTGGGAATATTTCATTTTAGGACAACAAAGCGACGTAGACAAACCAAAGGGAGGGCAGAGAAACAATATTGTTGTGCACCATTCTTCCCCATGGCAGGCGGGCACATGCAACCTGAACTAGGTTTCCTTTATAATTAACATTCTATTAACAAAAACAGGCTTTTTTGGGAAACAATAATGAACAATGATTAATGGAACACTCACAGATTTTCGTGAGTTGATTGCAGATATCTACATCTACTACGAAAACAATGATGATTCACTCACTAACACAATGTAAGTTGTCATCACATCTAAAAAAATAGACAAGAAATACAAAAAATAAAAATAAAAATAAAAATATAGAAAAATGCCTAAATATAGTTGCAAACAAAGACCATGGGTCAATTTAGCTAGATAAGTACATTCCAACTTTTTCTTGTAAAATTCTCTTCTTGAATCAAATAATCTATTGAGGGATTACGTTGATTGTCCTATTACTAGATCGAATCACAGGTAAGTTTTACAAATCTTTAGCTACACTTGGAAAAAAACACACACACACTCACTTACGACAGCTTCTACCTCTAATGTCTCTAGCCACTCCCATCAAAAGAAGTGGCCTCCATCGTGCCATCGCCGTAGAACACTCTCTCTCTCTCTCTCTCTGTGTCTCTGCATGCTTGCCTCGAGCTCATGCTTGTTGTAACGGAGCGTGATATCATATGTCAAGCTTTGTTCTATCGACAAATCATCTATGTCGAGAGATTTGGAGAGCTACCTTGAGATTTGGTGGCCACTCCTCCAAATTTGACCATTGTAGTAGGATCTTGTGAGACCTTTACAACAATTGCTAGATTTCAGGGAGGTCTCATCATTGAGTCAAGTACCATTGCCAAGATCTAGAGACGGTTGAGGGCAACAAAGAGAGAGTGCATCGCAAGAGAGATGATTGAGTAGAAAACAAATGGAGGGAGATGACATGATGTGCAAACTACTTTAGATCAGTGCCACCTATGCAATCCAAATATTAGGACTTGACTATGGTGCTTTTAAGGCGTTCTATGGACCTTCAAGTAGACAACCCTCTACACTCATGTCCTGGGTTATAAATAAAAAGAGTAGAGGAAAAGTATATCACAATATTAGTCCCATTCCATCACATAATGAACATATAGATAATAGATTTGTTAACATTAATTCCATTTATCACATTTTTATTAGAAGAAAAATTCTCTAGTCAGATATTTGATTAATGGATTATAAATATCCTCATATGCAAAATCATTAACAAATAAATGCGAATACCGTTCATATCCGTAGTTCATCTATCAGAAAAATAGTTTAAAAAAGATTCCTGCAATGATTCAATGGGAGAAATATCTGTTCTTTTGTGGAAGTGGGAACGGGAAAAGTGGGACAGGGAATCTGAATCTTGAGCAAGAAAGTAGTGAAGTACATAAGTTGCGTGAACTCTTCCGTCGGATTTAGGATCTTTTACGAGGGAGTTAAGTAGCGGCAGTCTAGGACAGGTACACTTTACCTCTGAAGGAGGTCAAGAGTCCGTCTCAGGTCAGAGTTGGACATATTTTAAGAGAAAATAGGGCACTCCAACTGCATTGCACGTTCCCACTTAGACCTCCCACCGTCCTTAACCCGCAATCGTCTCGGTTGGACGGCCTTTTTTTAGCAGGTGGACAAGGCTCACTTTGCAGCCAAGAGACCTACTTTGAACTACCAGCCAAGTTGAGAATGAGTCCTCTTTGTCGGTTCAAAAACTTTCCAAAAATGAACATTAATTTATAGGAAAAGCTATAAAAAATCTCAAATTACATCCATCGTAATACATTAATTCTAATTTTTTTAATAACATTAAAAATCCAAATTATATCTACTGTGACATATATACTCTAAACATTTTCTTGTGTCACAAAAAATTATAAACTGATATCTATGTGATATATTTATCTTCCGTCAATATTCTATTATATGATTTTTTTTCAGCCAAAACTACGTCGCTTTCATATCACTTAAGTAACATGGGCGTCATATTAACACTGTTAGCTTTTTAGCATCCATGTAGTAAGTTTTTAACGATTCTTATTGACACAACTTTGACGAAAGGTAAATGTGTTATACATATACAACTTTGAGGTTTTTAGTGTATAGGAAATTTGATAAATATATCATAATGTGTGTACTTTATAATTTTTGGTGGCTTTTATCCTTAATTTAATTATTAAAAGGCTTGGAGATTCTCTTTGCGGTTACCCCCCTCAACTTGTGGCGGTTTCTAGGGTTTTTGCTGTTCTTTTCATGGTATTCCATTCATAAAATAATTCAGACCAACTCTCTTGTGGGATCCATTTTTTTAGTTAATGATATCTTAGGAATTTACATTTTGGTATTGCTTTGCATGTTGGGATTGGTGCAAGATCCAACTTTTCTTTGGAGTTGCTTGATGCAATTAGAAATGATATCATGATGGATATTATAGTAGGGCCAAGGGTATATGCTAGACATACGCATCATAATTTAGATGCTGGTCCGGAGCGAGAGTGAATATGCCTTTCAGTTATGATTGTACTTTTTTTGTTTTGATTCAGAAAAAATAGTAAAAGTCACAAAAAATCTAAACTATGCCCATTATAACACATTTACCTCAAATTTTTTTCTTATGACACCAAAACCTTGAACTTGTACTCATGTGCAATATTTATCCTAAACATTTTTTGTAATGCAAAAAAACTAGACTTGTATTCATGTGATATATTTACACAAAACCTTTTTTATGATACCAAACTTCACAAATTTAGACTTGTACCACATATTTACTCTTGGTCAAGATTTTTTCTTTCTCTCTGTTTTTTTTTTTCTCTTGCTCCTTCGTTTTCACCATCGCCACCGCCCTTACCGTAGCCATTGCCACTGCCCTCACTGTTGCCAAATCAGGGAAGAAAATGAAGGGGGAAGTTGAAAAAAAAAAAAAAAAAAAAAAGGAGAAAAAAGTATAAAATAAATTGACATCTTTTTGCCACATGAGTGCTACGTCGGCATCATCTATTTTCTGTCGTCCATGTAGGCAATCTCATAAAAATTTAGCAGTGTTCGTTGTAAAATTTTGATAGAGGATGAATGTGTTACACAAAAAGAAAAACGTGATCCTAGGTTTTTGTTTTTGTTTTTCTTTAGAAACATCAAGTGATTAATTAGGGTTAACTTTTTCACTTTATCTTGAATCTCTGTTTATTTTAACTGATACTTTTTGTGTTGATTCAAAAACATAAAGCTTAAAGAACAAGTACAAAAAGGCTATTTTTGTGATCTAGATAATACTATTTTCTTTTTTGAATTTTTCTTTAGATAACATTTGCATAGAATTTGACTGGTTATAATCTATCTTATTTTGGTTGAAATTTTGTCATGTTCTCTCGTTAGCTATTATATGTATGACACAGTTAAAATTGGTTGATTTTCCCACAAATTAGTCTCTTCTCTTACACATTCAATTCAAGGGGCAGCTCAGACCAAAATAAAAAATAAAAATCAAGGACAGGATAGCGACTATTTCCACTCTTTCCGCTTTCTAGTTTGGGATCAAAGCTTTTTTTGGTCTGTCTTACGCTAATCCTACTCTAACACTCACTCTCAGACTTTTGTCCTGCCTCCTTGCAATGTGTGGGAGTCGAAACCCACTCCTGAAATGAAATCGTCCCCACCCCCAATCCCTCCTGAGAATGTGGGGATTTGAACCCCCAACCTCCCCCTTCCAAGAAGGAAGGGTGGCCACTGGGGCGAACCCCTAGTGGTTGGATCAAAGCTTTTACAACCTCAAATCCATTAGTTGAATTTGATGAACCCAATATGTATGTTGGCCCTGTATGTTGAGCTATGCCGCATTGAGGCTAAGGCATCTACCACGTTAGATGAATTTGGCACGTCGGACGTCATCCTTAGTCAATCTGACTGGATTAGAAACTACCATACCAAGTATGACCCGATTGATCAAATTCTTTTTGGACAATTTCTCTCTCTCTTTCTAGATGGATTTTCATTCTCAAGTTTTTCTTATGAGTTCTTTTAATTTGCGTCTTTAATTTTGTCTAGTAGGGGAAGTTGTTCAATTAGTCCTAAACCTATTATGTGGATCTTAATTATGTCCTAAACTTTCAAATTTTTTCAACTTAGCTGTAACATTTTACGCAAAATTCCAATGTAGTTTTTTTAGTCAATTTTCGCCATAAATTGCTAATGTGGCACCTAGGACTAAATTAGTATAATTGAAATATTTAGGACTAAATTGACATTTGTATAAAATTTTTAGGACTAAATTTTCATGTCTAGTTTGGCCTCAAAATTGTTGCCTAGTTATTGGTTCTCGTCTTGCAGGAATAATTTCTCTTTGGCAAACTGAGAAGATCATCACAACGACAGAAGAAATCTTATAGTTCTTGTCACAATTATGTGTGTTAAATAATCAAACACCACTTTTTTATGGAGTTTCAATGGACTTGGTTCATGTAATCGAGGTCCATACTTCCAATTGTGAGTAAAATTTTTTGGGTTTGATTTTTTAACATGCTATTAGAATCAGGATTTTTCTCAAGTTTTACACTCCATCGTCAATTCCATGTGCCATTTTCTGTTTGGTTTGCTAATGAAACGGGGTGCTAAAGTACATATTCAACATCCCTTGTTTATGGAGCTTTAATGGGTCTTATGTTTATGTAGCAATTTAATTTCAGTTTAAATTTTTGAGTCACACTTTCAATGATTGTCGGTAAACCCTAAACATATATAATTGAAGTAGGTGATAATTTTGAAAGTACAAACAAAAAAATCAGATTTTTCAAGATCAAGCAAGATAAAAAAAATTGGTAAGTGACTAAAAGTAATTTGTATCTTAATGTGACCAAATATTGATACATTAGTCAAATTAAGTTTGGTATATTCGATTAAAAGTTAATGACTGCAAAGGTGTAAGCCACAACAATAATATTGGTAGATTATTATAGTAAATGGTAATATTTAAAGTATAAAGAAATGTTGGTTGTTTTCCAAATCAATCAAGAGATAGAAAGTTGTTGATCGACAAAAAAAGTTGGTATCTTTACGAAACAAAATGTTCGTGCGTCAATAACATTAAAATCAGTAACTTCGAATACAAGTTATTAACTGATGGCATTGGCAAGGCCTAGGAATAAATGTTGCTAGATTGTTAAAGAAGTTGGTAATTCTTGGAAATATAAAGAAATGTTGGTACTCTTCCAAGTTGAGCAAAATTAAATGCTAGCGAGTGATTAATTTGGCTAGTATCTAAATGTGAAGAATGTTAGTATATCCGTCGAATTAATGTTGCTAATTTCAAATAAAAGTTAGAAAATTCAAATGCATGGTAAGTCACAGGAATAAATGTTGGTAGTTTATTGAAGTAGTTAGTAATCTTAGGCTTGGTTTGTTTTGTGGAAAATATATGATTTGAAGAATATTTTTTTAAGGAATAATCATTTGTATAGTTTGAAATCATTAGTCAATGGAAAATATTTTTGTTATTTATGGATGCTGAAATATTTTTTATTCATTCATTTTTGTAAGCAATACTAGTGATTATTTTTTAAAAAAATATTTTTTAAATTATTCATTTTCTGTAAAATAAATGGAGCTTTAAAAGTGCAAAGAAATCTTGGTGCTTCTCAAAACCAAGCATTGGAAATAGTTGGTAGATTACTGAAGTTAGGTGGTATCTTAAATTGACGAATGTTGCTACACCAGTAAATTAAGGTTGATAATTTCGTATAAAACGTAGTACTCCATGTCATTGGTAAGCCATAAAAATAGATATTGATAATTCTGAAAGTAACAATAATGTTGGTACATGTTGTCAGTTAAAAATAAGGTTCCGTATTTTAGCCCTCAGAACGCTAGAAATGCGCACGGGTTACTACGCGCATTCGAGTTGCACAACTTAAAAAAAAAAAAAAAAAAGGTTGTTTATAGCGGTGCCGAAGTGATTCTCAGGACAGGTGACTAGGCTTACGTAGGTTTCTTTCTATTGGAGCAACACAATTCATGCAGAACATGTTGGAACTCCACTGTTGCTCAAATGGTTGCAAGTTGATGGAGCATAGCCCCGTCGTTTTTTTTTTTTTTTTTTTTTTGGGGGGGGGTGGGAGAGAGAGAATCTGAGGCGACATGTGAAGAAATCATCGATAAACGAACTTCGTAATGGTCACACTTCACGCATACATTTAGCACCCTTCGTTTATACACATTGTCGTTAATTATAATTAGGAAATGATTCATGACGATGAGAGGCATGTACAACGACGTACCAATCTAATTCAAACAAAAGAGCCTGATTAATGAAAACACTCGACCCTACCACAACACTAAGAGCAAGATAACACTTAGGTAACAGAAACAGAGATACAAAAGTCGATGCCTAGTTCTCTTTGGAATGGCCAACACCTGGGCTGTGTCCAGGATTTGTAGGATGAAATGCGTCAACTGAGTCATCCAAACTCTTGGCTACGTGACGAAGATTAGGAACTTCTCCCGTGAGTTTTTTCTTGGGGTGGTCTCTCTCTGAGCTCTTCGGTTTGGACATCCTCGTCGAACAGTTGACGCACTCCATCTCGGTTTCCATTGTTAGTTTCCTTCCTTCAGCTGAAAGGAGTTGGTGAGAGAGGATAAGAAGTAGAATAAGCAAATGAGAGCAACAGAACTTGGCCATTGACGCTTCTCGAAAGCTTACTCTGAGAGAGAGAGAGAGAGAGAGAGAGAGAGAGAGAGAGAGAGAGAGAGAGAGAGCGGAGGGGATGAAATCTAACACTCGCATCCCACTGGTATTTATAGGAGTTGAGGAAGTAAGGCAAGTGAGGCCCCAAATTTTGAGGAAGATTCCCTCCAAAAACGAAAACGAAGCCTTTCATGGGTTTGGACATGAACTAGGGTGAGTTTTTGTTAGGCATGGTGTCAGTATGATAAGAGAATCTGCACAACTGTCCATAGCTGCTAGGACGATATATAATATATCTGGGAATTTTATCACTTACTTCATCTAAGTGAACATGTAGCACATCCAAAAGTGATTGCTTAAAAAAAGTTGAATCTCTAAAACCTCATCAACATGGCGCACAAGAAAGGCTAACCCCATAAACAACATAGGTAAGATGAGCTTACATGCAATTACCATTCACCTAATCCAAATGTCGAAGGATATTCACCAACTAATGTGACTGATTATAAGCAGGCATTTAAAAAAATGAGTCATATTTAACATGGGGTTTTGCTAGTATAACCATCTTTGGGATATTGTGAGAATAATAACATGTTATGAGTCACAAATTTTTGAAAAAGTGGGCCCCACAATAATTTATAATTATTTATTATTTATTTTTTTAATAGTAAAGAATAGACTTTTATTCTCACAGTAGATTAAAGACTATAATGCAATCGTTTCTTTTTAACATAGAGATACTTGATATTTTGATTACATAAAATGGAACAGATTTATGAAGGGGGTAAATTTATTTAAATCTTGTTGGTAAGATCAGGTAAATGGCAACTTGTTGGTTAGCATGCCTACGGTAATTTACCGACCACTATAGCAATTCGATAAAGTTGAATGCAATTATAAGTTGTCAACTTTTATTTTAGAAATTCACCGCTTATGACAAAATACTAGTAGTGAAACAGTAATGTAGGCTTGCTTTTGTTATAGTAAGTTACCAACTATTAGAGGAGTTTACATATGTTAATTTCAACATTGATGGTGCATTTGTTTTACTGAAAATTTCATAATAAAGGAAATTTTTTTCATGAAAATGATATTTAAGGAAAATAGTTACTTTTTCAGACCAATCTTTGCATATACCTTGTATCATTCTTCCTGAATCGCTCTCATTAACACAAACTTTATTTCATAAATGAGTGCCCGTAAATAAAGTAAAGCGCCATAATTCCCTTGACTACATTGTTTTAATTTGAAAAGTACTCGTCTATAAACAAATTATAAGCATTGTTTCTATCAAGGTCTAATGATTATTGGAACTATTGCACCGGTATTCAAGGGAAACCCCCTTTTTGCATGCGATCCTAAGCCGAAAATTACGTACATATATATTTAAGAATCATGTTTAGACTTTAATGGGTAATAAAGAGTTTTCATACGCATCACTCGTTATCGCTATTCAAGTCAGGTGGTGATCAGATGTCCATCGTTCCCCAGCTGCCGCTCATCCGTCTCCGACGATCCCAAGTGCAATAGTAGCCACTTAGTTGCTTTCGTCTTCCTCATGTGGCCTCAATCTCCGTCTATCTATCTCCCCTGCTTGTTGCAATTCCTCAACTTGGGGTCAACGACCATCGTTGACCTTGAAGTACTCAGCTACCGCCCTTGCCAACCCATCAGGTTCTGGCTGAGCTTCAACTGAGTTGAGAAATGAGTCTCAGGTAGATTTGTCAAATAGGTAGGTCGGGTCGGGTTTAGGTTGAGTCATGTTGAAACCGGGCCGACATAAATTAACAAATTTAACTCATTTTGACCAATTTCTGTGCAACACAAATCTATTTACTCATTCGCAATCTATACTTAACTCTACCTATATTACTAAAGTGCTTTCATGTTTAACTCAATTTAGGAAACTCATACAGTGCAAAACGAGCGAGGGTGAGATCAAATCATAAAAGTAGATTAGATCTAAATAAATTGTGAACCCATTTAACATCTTTATTATTTTGAGTTTCATCATTCTAAACTCATTTATGACTTATTTACTTAATATAACTAATTTATAATAACTCAATCTATTAAATATGAGTTAAACCCATTTTGACAGGTTAAATTCTGAACCAGTGGTATGGCCTTAAACCTATGACTAAATTATTTTTATTATTTGTAGAAAAGCCTCTGAAAAGCTTGTCCTGGATGGCGCACTGGCCTTCCTTCTGTTTGTTTGATAAAAAATCCAAGTTCCGTTTGTACAGGTAATGAAACAGCAAGTTGGTACTTGAGCTCTCCACACGTGACCCTGGAGTGTGGGGCTGAGGGATTCTCTCTCTCTTCCCACTTCCCCTGAAGGACAAAAAGGAATTGGCATGACCTAAACTGTCCGACCTCCCTGGTCAAGATTGTTCGTAGCGAGTCAGTTAAATATAAAACTACATATACAAAAATCATTGTTTTCGAGAAATGAAAAATGATTATAGTACCTACAAAAACATAAAAAGCATATAATTTTATATTTTTAAAGTACAATAAGTCCCAACTCTAAAAACACATTTCAATGTTGTGTAGTGCCTTAAAGTATGATTGAGTATCTTTTATAAAAGCAGATGGAGGAAGTGTTTGATTTTGGGTGTCCTTGAATTTAGGTTTTTTGGAACACCTACTTTGAGTTTGCTTAGTCTACAATTGTAGTTGTGTTATACGTAACTATGTGGTCTTGTATGGTGTGCAATATATGCAATTTGCCAACACAATTTTAAAGTTGCTTTTCCTTAAAGTTTTATGGGACTTTTTGAAAGGCAACCCAATTATGTTAGATATATTCAAAATTTGTCAAATATTTCATAAAATCACATTTTCTTTCAAATAGAATAATGTTAGATATATTAGGACTCAATTACAAATTTAATATATTTACTAATATCACAAAATTTTATTAGTCATTGAATATGACCTATATATTTATTGAAATGGCAACTTGGAAGCCATATCTCCTAATATACCCATTTTTCTATATTATTCTAAGTGTGAGTAGGATTCTCATTACATTTAAACACTTTCGAATGTGACTTTACAACTATACTAAACACCCCGTAACTACCATGTAGAATGATAAGTTCCCATGTATGTGGACTTAGACCATGCATAACTTATGACAAAGGTCATAGGAAATTCGTGTAGGACTTACAATCATTAATATGAACCACTTTTACAATGGATTGGATCTACACAAGGATTCTACTTGACAATGGTACTTATTATTTCGCATGTTAATTCTTATTCTGAACAAGCAAGGATTAGTCGTATGATTTGTAAGTAGGACTCACTCCCAAATTGTCACAACTTTGAGGGGTCACATCCGAACACTTATATTAAGACTACAAGCAAGGTCATTATAGTTACTATCAAAGCAGCAAGCCAATCGAAAAAGTGGGAGCTAAATGCTACGCAAGGCAAAATATTATGTCGTGAGAGCTACTTTTTAAATTCATTCATGACAAAAGTGCTCCATTGTGAGAATCAATTTGAGAATACTACTGTCCAGTGTAGTTGAATCGACACTAACCATAATGGTTTTTAAATGAGAGATTAAAAGACACTTCTAATCCTGGGGCTTAAGTTGAGCCGTTGTGTTTCTTTTGAGGTTTTCAATTCTAACAAAACTAAGTAACACCCACGTGGGGCCTCAGCGGCAACAATTGGAACTTCCAAAGTAGAAACGCAGAGCAGCACATGGAGAGAATTTGACGCCGTGGTTTTCTGCCAAATTCTCTACTTTTCCCCGATGATTGTCGCTCTCTTTGTCAACTTGCAGAAGCAAGTTACTGGAAAAAGCAAAATTCAAATTTTTATTTCAATATCAAAAGGCCCAGGTTCAAATTTATAGTAAGAGAAATGACGAGAACACACATTTCTGGAAGTCGAGCTTTGTTGACAGCTACCATACCTAGGATTCCTACAGGATCCAGCCGTCTCACGTGGCGGCTGGCGGCTTTTGCCGTTGAATAGGAACGAGATCTCCAGCAAGATTGCAAGAGATTCCACAGGAATATGTGGATTCTCCTTCCAAAAACTTGAAATTTGGGGCACTTTACAGAAAGCAAAACTAAGCCACTTTTCCTGCGTCCATGGCCGTATGCTTCCATGTGCCTTCCCGTCACCAGTGAACGTGCGGCGTGATTTGATTACCTGTCCTCTCTGTTCCACAGATCCTAAATCTTTAAAAAGTGGAGTAGGCTCTCCATGTTATCGAACTCCTACTTTTCCCTCCACCGTTGATGGTCCACAAACCAGCGGGACTTTTGTCCGTTTGCCCCAGCTTGAAAACTTTTCCTAACTTTTCCTTTTAATATTCCTCAAACAATAACCATTTAATATCTTTAAGTATTTTTATCAATTCAATCTTAAACTTTTTAATTATATCAATTAAATTTAAGTCTTTTTATATTTTGCTAATTTTTATTAATTTTGGTTAAAAATTACTATATGATACGATTGATGCTTTGTGTCAACATTACTTAAAAATATTCAAACAATTTTTGAATTTTTCACACTTTTTTTTTTTTTTTTTTAATTTTTATTATTATTATTATTTTTGCTTTTGGAGCAAGGATTGCAACTAGGTGAGGAGGCGTGAGCCCTCATACGCCTCTAGCATAGTGGTCAATAAGGGCGTTGTGACCCTCGCTTAGAGAATGGCATATGAGAGGCAATACTTTGAAAGTACGCAACAGACAGGTATCTAGACCATCTAAAATATAGTTTCGTTCCAATATGTAAATATCACTTTATGCCTTTATGTAAAAGTTTAAGGTTGAATCTTAGCTAGAGATCTTGTGTTTAAATCTCTATAAATCCATCATTTTCCTTCTAAATACGAGTTACTTACATGCATAGTTCTTATGTCAAAAGCTAGTCTAGGCGTGACAAAAGTGATAGAACCTTTGAAAAATTAAACCGAACATTGATCTAACAACTTAAAGCGATATTCAGCTTTTCATATAGAGGTCTTCGAGCATAACAACAAATCTTTGATTTGAGCAATTAACTGGCCACGATGCAATTAGCATTCTCATATTTAGGTTAATCTTAAAAGATTCATGACTTACTTCTTGAGTGAAATTTTAAGAGAAAATTGTCTAAGAAGTCACCTATTGCACTTTTGTCAATTTAGTCATAGATATTTCAATTTTGCCAATCAATTCCTAAACCTTTTGATAATTAGCCAATTGAGTATATTCGGCCAATTTTGACCACAAATTGTTGATGTGAATGCTGGCCATTTTAAGTGGAATGGATGGTTAGATCGACGTGAATAATTTTTTATAATATTTTTATTTTTTTGTCTTTTCTTTTGTCTTTTTCCTTATATATTTCTTTTGTTTTCTTTATTTGAGAGCTAGCAAGGGCATCGTGGCCCTTGCGGGCCACTATGTGAGGGCTCGGGACCCTTATAGTTGCTTGGTGGCCCTCACCCGATGCCCTTGCTGGCCATGGTGAGGGCCGTGCTGCCTTCACTATGGTTGCTAAGGGCCTGGGTGAGGGCCGCAACACCCTTGCTGGCCAAATTGAGGGTGCATGAGCACTCGCTTAGATGTGGTGAGGGCTAATGCGTCTAGCTAGATCTAGGCCGAGCAAGGGCCATGACGCCCTCGCCCAGTGTTGGCAAGGGTTGTAGGCCTCAATTCAAAATACAAAAAGAAAAAAAAAAGTAAAGAAAAGGAAAGAAAAAATAGAAACAGCAAAATTATAAAAGTTTCAAAAAATTATTAAAATACTACAAAAAAATTTCATGGAAGCGGTGGCCATGTCACATATAGGATGGTTGGCATTCTCGTCAACAATTTCTAGTCAAAATTGGCCAGATTGATTCAATTAGTAAAACATAACAATGTTTAGAACCCCATTGGTAAAATTAAAAGGTTCATAACTCAATTGGATATTTTTTTTTGAAATTTTGAGGAAGTGAACCATGACCAGTCACTTCAGATTTCTAATTGAGTTCTGCTCAAGTAAGAGACTAAATTGACTTAATTTATCAAATACGATATGGGGTATCGCCTACAAAAACATCCCAACCACTCGCCTATCCACCAAGAACAAAGAGTCATGTTCTCAGGGTTTATACAGTCATGTTTGTGAGTGTCTTCAATGCATTTACTTGAAAGTTGGCCTCATTTGTGTAGGCAATGCATTACGAGATGTGCTTTTGTACGTGCACCCTGAGAGAGAGAGAGAGAGAGAGAGAGGTTGCAATATAGGACTGTCTCTGCACAATGAGCTTACAATAAGGCTGTATATTGACCTCCTTTTATACAAGTGCTTGACTACGGATACATAATTCATTATCATTTAATTCTCTATGACAGAGAAACAGCTCAGACCCCAGAGTAACTGATTAAATGGTTGAGTCCAAAGTCTAAACTACTTGATGAAACAATTATACAGACTATTCACCAAGAGGGTAAACAGGCCTTTACATGTATGAACCACGGATCCCTATGAGTTTGGTCCTTCAATAGCTTTGTCTTTGAAAGAATGGCCAACACCAGGGCTGTGACCGGGTTCTGTGGGTCAGAGTCATTGCTCGACGCAGCAACAACGTGCCTATCACCTCCATCCATTTGTTTTGGCTCGACATCCTGTTTTGGCTCGACATCCTTTTCTCGAGTAAAAGGATGGCCGACCCTGGGACTCTTTCCCAGTGTGGTGGGACGAAAATGGTCAACATAAACCACTGCTGAATCATCAGGGCCAAGACTTTGCACGGCGTGCTCAGCGACAGTACTTCTCCTTTATCTGCAATCTTTTGTCGTGCGTTGATTTTTCTGCCTACGAGCGTTGCTGTGCTGATCTTGTAGTTCTCTTTAAGGGAATGGGTATTGTGAGCTATGGTAGGCTTCATTAACCTTCCATATATAGATAGAATTTCATGGAAGATCATCACTGCAAAGATGATCAGAGAGATTTGTCCTATGGCCAGGGACGATGTTGCCATAGCAAATAAACAAGAAATTTCGTAATGGATGGTAATGAAGAAGATGTAGCAGCAAACTGAAAGATTTTTCCAGGACTAGCTGGGCTTTAGTTACGAGAGAGATTAAAAAATTCAGATAGGTCTCAATTTGTTGTGGCTAAGTATGGAGTATGAACAGGTTTAATTTCGGAGAGGTGATGGTAATGAACTAATTATTGTATGGCTATTTATAACTAGGAAAGCATTACCATCCTCACTGATTCATCTATTAAATTGGATGAATGGGGTTCACATAATTTTAATTTGAATGTTCTGTATTAACTGCTTTCAAAAGTGGCCTTGGCTGTTTCGACACATAACGAAATGAAAAACAAAAGGGTGACCTCTCAAAAGAATTCTGAGCATTAGATTTCTTGGAGATCTTCTCTATATATCTCTAAGGTCATCCAAGCTGAAAGTTCAAGATCAATTATTGTTTATTTTATATGTAACTGATAGCTTAACATTTGAGGTGGCATGGGAAAATGTTTGATTTATGATTTTAAATCATGTGTAGGGAGTGCAACCGAGTTTATTATACTTGAATAGGTGCAATTAAGTTATTATTTTTTCTTACCAAATGTGTAATCAAGTCCTTCTAGTTATGAGTTGCTTATGCGTCAAACCGGGCAGACTTCTATATTGCACTTTAAAGGTTCAATATATACTTACGTGGATACATTTAAATTTTGATCACTTTATGTATATAAATTTTAGTACACTTATAAGTAAGGCTCAAATTGTCTCAAACGCTTGTACGTGAAATGTAATTTGGTGATAAAAGCTTTGAAGTGAGAAATTATGTACGTGCAGTTCAGTATCAAGACTTTCATTTATAATTTTATCTATGCGTGTGTTGCCACGCGTTGACAACATGGCAGATCGTTTACATGTATATCTTCTTCTTCTTCTTCTTCTATAAGCTTTTATATATGTAAGTTATAATCTACGAAATTACATCCAACTCACTCCCATCTGTATAGAATTCGTCTTGTTAAGCAATTACCAAGAAAGGTTAAAAGAGGAAGCACGTCATGTAATTAACATGGAAAAATTACCTTTCAGTACTAAGCGGCTTGGTGTTCCCTCTGTTTTAGTCAAAGGTGAAAATAACATGCATTTCCCTTGCCATTTTTAATTGGCTTAGTGACTAAAGAACAGATGTGTATGTAGATAGGACATACGTGCCAGATCGATTCCATTCCTCTAGCATCCAATGAGAATATTCTCTCATTTAAGTTACCCAACTCGACTTTTGGTTCCCGCTAATTTAAAGTTAGTGGAGTACTTCACGTATTTACATTATTACCTACCCGAAATGTGCTTCTATATCATTGAGAAAAAAGAAGAAGACATTTAAGCAAAGCATCACATTTTTGACAAGAGAAATCCGTCACTTACGCATTTAAAGGTCGAAAATTTGTTGATTTGGTGGATGCTATTCATATTTTGGCTTTTTTGCAAGAGACTGGCTCTGATTATATTGCGATGTGATGCGAATGATTGAAGTGAAGGAATGGTAATCAATTCTACTGGATTTTCGAAATCTGCTTATAATAATTAAGGGTAATTTTTTTTTTTACAAGAATAAGTTTACTTTGTCGTTTGGCAGATTGGACCCCTCGAATAGCTTAACTTGTTTATATTATTCATCAATGTAATTAGTCTAACGTTTATTATTAATTTCGAACATTACCGTGACAATATGGACAAAATGCACTTTAATTAAAAAATTCTACAAAAAGTCTAATGCGCAAGCGCCAAATCAAGCAAGAAAGTTACATCCCTTGAACCACCAGTGATGGGAAACTTGGGTGATGAGAACCGGAATTCAACAAGAGTAGTCGAAAACGACATTTTGAAAAAGAATGACATTCCATATTGACTAAATAATTATTGGTTGAACCTTTGCAATCAAAATCCATGTTAATCATCCCGTACAATTTGTTGTACTCGTCAAGTAGGATAGAACAGCGCTCTCTGCCTGACGGTGGCTTCCTCTCTCGCTGAAGGTGAGTGTTCCTCTATCCCATCTGGCGATAGCTCCTCTTTTTCCTTCCAGACTTGGAATCCTTCTTCGCAATGGCTATTGATACAGCTTCCCCACCTGATTAATCAACCCTAAAATGAACAAATGGTTTCCTGGAACCCTAACTTGTCATTCCCAGTTATACCAGTCAGTGTCTTTGTAATCCTCAGAGCTCCCTTCACTCCTAACCAAACCCATCTTCCAACCAAACCCTAACCATCTTCAGAATCCCTATCTTGTCGTCAGCGAAGAACCCCTCCTCCATCGTAAGACCAGCTACAGAAATGGAGGGTAGCCAAGAAAACCAGCTCCGACTGTTGGCCCTTTGTAAACGAATGGGAGATCTATGGGCTGCGGATGATATTATGGACTTGAATAACCATATCCCTGAGGTACATAAAAAGGCTGATGAGTATCTGTTATATGGGAAGTTATTTTTGAAACCAACTGTTAACTTTCAAGCGTTCTGGGCTACAATGAAAAGGGCTTTGGAAGTTAGAAGAAGTCATATGTGAGGTGATAGAACATGGCTTCTTTGTTTTCATATTTAAATCGGAGGAAGATCAGAAAAGAATACTCCAGACAGGCCCCTGGTCGTTTGCAAGCAATCTGTTAGTTTTACAGGAAGGAGACCCCATTGTTCCCGAGCACTGCTATGAATTCAAATACTACTTTTTCTGGGTGCATTTGATGGGGCTTCCAAGAGAGGCAATGTCGGAGGATTGTATTAGAATGATTGCTAGAAAAATGGGAGAGGTAGAGGAAGTTAGAATTGATGCTCGGAATAATGGTTCTCGTAAAATAGGTAAAGCAAAAGTGAGGGTGAATTTGCCGCAGCCCCTTAAAACTGGCACGATCATTCATGTGGGAGATTAAAATTGGTGGATAGACTTTAAATATGAGAGACTTCTACATTATTGCTATTCCTGCGGTTATATAGGTCACTATGCCAACTATTGTTCGACCTTTCCATATGAAGAATCCGAAATTCCTTAGGACAAACCGGGACGCTATGGTTCTTGGTTAAAGGCAGAGGTGAAAGATCTCAGCCCTTGCTGGAATACCTTCTATGGCGACATAGATCTTACCTTAGTAGAAGATGACATGGTCCCCGAAACCCCTGTTATCCCCTCTAGTGATGAATCGAACAGAAAAAGTTCCTTTGATGGGAGTCAAGCCCTTGTGCTTTATCAACCTGCAACACAAACAACACCAGAAGTGTCAGATTTAGTAGAACTTGCTGCACAAAAGAAAGGGAAAAGAACATAGCAGTGTTCAGAAGACATATAAACCGCATGACGCAGGGGTAGCAATTCAGGGGGTAGCTAAACCTGGTCCAACGAAACAAGCATCCAAGAAATTAAAATGATTTGCTCCTTATGAGAATAGGTTTCATTGATGACCCTTGTCGATATGGACCAACTTATGGATACACCAATTCAAGTATGGGAAGGCGAATCAACAAGGGCTTTGGTGGCTAGCCCTAATAAGCCACCAAAGGAGCCATGAAAATTTTAAGTTAGAACTATCAAGGTCTAGGCTCTCCCTTGACAGTCCGGCACCTATAAGCCTTAGTGGCTCGTGAGAGACCTAATCTAGTTTTTCTTATGGAAACAAAGAATCAATACCCGGTGGTGGAAATTATCAAAAAAAGACTAAAGTTCTCCTCTATGTTTGCTATTAATCCTATTGGCATTGCGGGAAGATTAGTATTATTATGGGATGAGTCGGTGCAAATCACTATTGAGCATAGTTGCCAAGAGATGATTGATCTTTCATGCACAGATGCTGGCAATGGAATTAAAATGAAGCTATCACTGCTGCATGCGTCAACTAACTTCCAAGAGAGAGTCTCTCTTCGGAACTATCTTCGAGCAAGAAATTGAACTACATCATCACCTTGGCTATGTATAGGAGATTTCAAAGAGGTGTTGTATCATTGGGAAAAGGTGGGTCGAAGACCAGTGGAAAGGTTCCGAATGACGGCGTTTTGGGAATTTGTTGATTCGTGCTCACTAATAGACATTGAAAGTAAGGAGTATGCATTTTACGTGGACAAATAACAGGGAAGGAGAGGAATTAGTCAAAAAGAGGCTTGACCGAGCATTTTGCAACCTAGAATGGAGACTTCTATTTCCTAATGCAGAAGCTTTTGTATATCCAGCCATAGGTTCTGATCATGGTCCTCTTATACTTTGTTTAAATACATTTGCACGGAAACAACAAAGATTGTTTAGATTTGAGCCTTACTGGTTAGATCATCCTGAGTGTGCAGCTGTAGTAGACAAGGCTTGGAAGGAAGGGAATGGGCAGCATCGAAACCTGGTTAGGAAGACAAAGCAAGTGACCCAAGATTTGAGAAAATGGAGTAGGAGATCATTTAAAAATGCATCTAAACATATTGATCAACTTAGAAACCAACTTATCAAGATAATGAACAGGGCAGACTAGACAAACATGGGAGAGGAATACTATAATTTAACTGAGAAAATCGATACATTGTGGCATCAAGAAGAAATGTATTGGGGCATTAGATCTAGAATTAATTGGCTAAAGTGGGGTGATCGGAATTCGAAATTCTTCCGTGCAACAACCATTCAGAGGCGACAAAGAAATAAAATCAACATGCTAAGACTTGAGGAGAATGTATGGAGCCTTGAGCCTCGGGTTATCAAACAACACATCCCAAACTATTATAAGGATCTATATCAATCTATGGGGTATCGATACTATCAGCCAGTCTTAGAGCAATGTCCACTTTTGGTAACTGAGGAAATGAATGAAATGCTGATAAGACAAGTTACCAAGGAAGAAGTGCAGCAGCTGTTTTTCAGATGGGGGTAACTAAGGCCCCAAGACCAGATGGTTTGAGTGGCTTGTTCTATCAAAGTCAGTGGCATATCATCCATGAAGACATATTCCAGCTTGTAGACTCCTTTTTCAAAGAAGGCATCTTTCATCTAGAACTACATGAAACCCATATAACACTTATCCCCAAGGTGGCAAACCCCAAGAGCATAACAGAATTCAGACCCATTAGTTTGTGCAATTTTAGCTGTAAAGTTATTACAAAACTCATGGCGAATCGACTCAAACCTTGGCTCTCAATTATTATTTCCTCGGAACAAAGCGCCTTTGTTAGTGGCTGACAGATACAAGATAACATTTTTATAGTTCAAGAAGTCCTACATTAGCTGCGAGTTAGAAAAAGGCACATGAAATTCCAGGCTGTGCTAAAACTGGATATGCGGAAAGCATGCGATAGAGGAGAGTGGGACTTTCTATGTGATTGCATGAAGAAGATGGGTTTCAGTGATAGATGGGTGAATCTGATCAGAATTTGTATTTTCTTAGCCCAATTTCGAATCCTAATCAATGGTGAAGCAGGGGAAACCTTCACTCCATCTAGAGGCATAAGACAAGGGGATCCGCTCTCACCTTATCTTTTCATAATTTTGGCCAACGTCCTCTCCCACATGGTGCAAAATGCTATTATTGATGGGAGCTTAAAAGGTATCAAAGTGAATCCTCATTGCCCTATTCTTTCCCACCTATTTTTCGCGGATGATGCCATTTTCTTTCTGGATGGAACAATTAGAGAAGCTCAGAATCTTGCAAACTTACTGAATTGCTATTGTTTTGCGTCTGGCCAGTCAGTTAATCTTAACAAATTTGGGGTGTTTTTTGGGGCAAGCTGTCCACAGGATTTAAAAAGAAACATTGCATATGTAATGAGGATTCCTATCTTAGAAAAAACTGGAAAATACTTAGGGATGCCATCAGATTGGGGTCTAACAAAAAAACAGATGTTCAATTGGATCATGGCATGGGTGGATAGAAAACTGGGGGGCTGGAAGGAGTAGTTAATCTCGAAGGCGGGGAAAGAAGTACTAATAAAAATGGTTGTTCAGGCTTTACCCCAATATGCCATGAATATTTTCAAAATGCCCCTATCCATTTGCCGAGCAATTGAAAGGAAAATCTCAGCAACTTGTAAACTTATGAAGATACGAGAAAGGTATTCACTAGAAGAGTTGGGATGTTTTAAAGATGAGAAAGGAGCAAGGAGGATTGGGGTTTAAAGATTTTATCGAATTTAACAAGGCGATATTGGGGAAACAAGCCTGGAGACTACATCAAGCTCTAGAGGCCTTATGGAGCAGAATCTTTAAAGGCGTCTACTTCCCTAATGGTAATCTATGGATTGCTACTAGGGGTGCTAGACCATCATGGGGTTGGCAGAGTCTCCTACTTGGCCGAGATGTCCTTAAGCCTGATCTGAAATGGGAGGTTGGGGATGGTAGATCTATTAACTTGAGAGAAGATCGTTGGCTCATGTCAGGCAAAATTGGAGGACCGGCGAATCAAAATGACCCGCAGCTAGTTGCAGATATTATTGATCCACACACGCGCACATGGAATAGTCAACTCATCAATGAGCTATTTGACAGCCATATTGCAGAGGAGATTCAGCAAACAACACTCAGCATAAATACTAGACCTGATTGCTTAGTATGGACAGGGCACTACTCGGGGAACTACAAAATAAAAAAATGGGTACCATCAACTACGAACAGTAAACATACCCACTACAGAGAACCAAACATCCTCTTCATATCAAGCCCCTAAATGACTATGGAAAGAAATATGGCATCTACATACTAACCCCAGAATCAGGCACTTCATGTGGAGTTTATGCAATAAAGGTCTCCCTACAAGAATCAACCTATGCCGGAGAAAAATAATACTTGAGCCAACATGCCCCTTCTATATCAGTTTCCAGAGTCGTCCGAGCATCTATTCATCTTGTGTTAGTGGACAAACGAGATATGGCTGAACTTTAGTGTCCAAATAAACATCTCCCCAACATCGATTACAAGAATAGATCAGTGGTATGCGACTACCTTCTCTCTGGCAAATCGGCAAGTCAAAAGGCGCTCTTCGTGACTACTCTCTGGCACATATGGAAAGCATGCAACGCTCTGATCTTTCAAGGCCAGAAAACAAAACAACACTAGCTAATTGGTGAAGCTCTTCTTTCCCAGCAGTTATTCGAGAAGTGGCAACCACAAAGGAAAGAGCTTACCTCAGAACCGCACTCATGGGTGCCTCCAGATCCGGGCGCTTGGAAGATAAACGTCAATTGTTCATGGCAGGAGAACATATCGTAGGGATCCATATCAGGAATATGTAAAGGAGCTGATGGAGTGTGTACCACTGGCTTTGTGTAGAAGATCCGAGCTCAATCGGCTCACATGGCCGAAACCTAGCCATCCAACAGATGCTCCTATGGCTGAGAGAGTTGCAAACTGATCTAACAAGAACTACTTCAAACACACGAACTGAATTGACTGTCCACATCTCCACCGATTGTCTCCCGGCTGTGGACTCCATCTTGGGCCGAACATAAATCCCATGGGCTTCGCGGCCCTTCGTTCTCGACTGCAGACAGTTGTTGGCCCAAATGAAGAGTATCTTTTTGCAGTTTGAACTGTGCGAATCCAATCGAGCTGCGGACTGGATTGCCAAATCCCATAATATCGGTTCCCTTCCTAGTAATTGGGTAGCTAATCCCCCGCATGAGCTTTATCTTATCCTATGCTTTGATTTCCCTACTAGTTGTAATCCACATTCTTAGTATTAATCAAAGTAGTTCTTTTGACCAAAAAATAAAATAAAAAACCTTTGCAATCAAATCTCATTGGATTTTGACTTCCTGGTTGGTTCTGGTTACTGGACAAGACGTAATGGCCTGGAGCTGTCACATCATCAGCCAAATATACTACGAAACTTCCCATTTTTGTTTTGGTGGGTAATCAAATATTTGTGGAAACTTCCTTTTTCTTATGCACACCAGATATCTACTTCCACAACATGAAATCTAAAGTTGCGGATGGGGGTAATCTATAAAAGAATGTAGCAATTTGATAAATTATGTGGGGGTGAGAGATAATGGAGAAAAATCTTTATGTGATTTTGATGATTTCCAAACTATCCTTAGTATGATATCTATTATGGTAATTGCAAATATTTGTGACAAGTATTAAAGACTATGTAATGCCCATGGTGTGATCCAAGTGATAAAGATTGTGATATGTCAAGATATAGTTTTTTCATAAACAACACCAACAAACTTAAAGATAATTTTTGGTTGACATTTGTATTAATGCTGTTCACATTAAGTCACTAAAATTTTTGTCAAGTGCTTCCTAGGCCACTCATGATCAATTTTGTCATCATGAGTGTAAGTTTTTGGTGCCGAGCTCCTTTGTTGTACAACTACATAACTTCTTGGTTAAAAGTCAATATATCTCTTACCTTTTACCAAAAAAAAAAAAAACTTAAAGATCATTTTTTGTTGACATTTGTGTTAATGATGTTCACATTAAGTAACTAAAATCGTGGCCTAGGAAGCACTTGACACTTTCTGAAAAATCTTTATGTCGTATCAAACACTCTAACACGTGTCCCACACTCTTGGACACTCTTTGACACTCGGTTAGCACGTGTTGGAAAATCTGACACATTGTCAACTTTTTCAACATTCTCTGACATTTGAGTTAGAATTTTGACAAGCATGAGAGGTCAATTTTAAAAATTTTCAATAAATAAGGAGTCAAAATGTTTATATGTGAAAAAAATAATAAATGAGAAAAGAAGAAAAACATAGTCTTTTCTTCTCTTCTCTTCCGACTCTCATTTCCCGTGCTACACAATTCACTTTCAATTTTTTTTCTCTTTTCTTCTAACACATTTGACATGCAAGTCTAGAATGTGAATTGCTTATTTTTTTCCTCCAAGTTCTATGGAATAGAGTTGAATTTGTCAAATTGAAATAATGAATGATATTAATAAATGATGGATTAATGTTTTTAGTGTAAATTCAATAAAGGCTTTTTTATTATTTATTTATTTTTGAATTTGAAATAAATTAATTTGATTAAATAATCATAAAAATGATAATTTATTATGTGTGTATATATATATAAATATACATTTAATATACATTTAATATACAATGTATCTCAACGTTTCGGAATTTACTGTGTTTTTTTTTTAGAAACGATGTGTCGGCATGTTTTATCATGTCGTGTAGCGTGTGGCGTGTCAATTTTAATGCTACTTAGACTATGACAACGACGTTTATTTGATAATGTTCTTTGGGTTAGCAAAACTAGCTGTTGTGGAAGTGGATATGGGCAGCAGCAGAATGTAGATGACACTCAAAACAAAAATGCTAAGTCGTTTGACAGGTCTGTCAGAAGTTGCAATGAAGGGATAGTAGCATAAGCTATTTTTAAGTAGTCTATGAATGTTCAGGACAAGGACTGCATGGGCAGTTCTATCTTTGGACAACAACATCAATGGTAACTCTAACATCTCTTTGCTTCTCCAATCCACCACTAACAGGTATATTGAAGATGGATATAAAAGAGAAGATCTTAGAAGCTGAGTATTAGACACGTGCAAACACAAAGACCAAAAATATGCTATATGCTGTGTTTCGAGAAAAATACTTTCTTTGGATTGTTTCTTTGAGTGTAGTGTTGATGCCTAAATTTTATTGTGTTTTTAATTAGGTCTTAGTCTCTTTTAATATTTGTTTTTCCTTTTTTCTTCGGATAATAAATAATAAATAATAAAAACAACAAAAAATAGTAAAAAAAAACAAAAAAAAAAAAATAGAAACAATAGCCATTAGGGCAGGGCCTTTTGCACCCAGCCCCCTTTTTCTCTCCCTCGCGCGGGCCCCCATGGCCCTAGCCTGCGCGACCTAACCCTTCCCCCTCCTTCTTCCTTCTCCTTCTTCTCTGTGCCTCTGTGCATCACGCGCGGTGGTTGGTGATGCGCGAAGGACAACCTACGGCCGAGGAGGGTAGGCTGACGTCGGCCGGAGATGACAGATCTCAGGCGCCATTAATGGCTGCCTTCAATGCCGAGCACGCCTCGTTGGAAAAGCTTGGATGGGATGCCGGTTCAGCCGAGGAAGACCGGTTGGCAAGCCAAAGGCTGGTGGCCGAAGCTCTCCGTCGACCGGACCCCCCTCACCTATAAATAGGCGGTCGCAAGCTCCATCGAAGAACACGGTGAACTCAGAGACCTTCCCTAGAGAGACTTTGGGGAAGATCAAAGTGTGAGCTCGAGAGAGAAATCCGGTTGCGAACTCGAACGACCTCCCTCCAAGAGACTTCGGGGGGGTCGACGACAAGCGAACTTGGAAAGAGAGGGAAATCGAAGTGAAAGGGGCAGATCTGAGTGTGAGGGGGCTGAATGAGGTCAGCTGGAGGAGAGAGAGCCGTCGCCTTGAGCCACTGCAGGATCTAGTCCTTGTTCGTGCTTTGTCCGCCGTTCCCCTTTGCATCTCCACCTGTCACAGCCGCCGTGCTGCCATGTTGCCATGCCGCCGTGCCACCGCGGACAGGTAGTGGCTGCCTTCTATTGCATTGTCTCCGTCGATTTGCTGTTGTTGTCACCCATCCGCCGCCCTAGCTCCTCCATCGGCGCCGCGATTAGGTGAGAGGGAGGATGCACCGCGTCGGGTTGGGCTCGGGTCAGAAGCGGGTCGCGATCGGGTAGGGTTCCATGAATCGGGTCGCAGCTGCAAACCGGGTCAGGCGTGGGTCGGTATTCGGGTAGGGTTTCCCACGAGTCGGGTCGGGTCACGCGTGGACTAAATTCGCATGGGCCTCGGAGAAGTGGGCCTATTTTTGGGCCAGCTTGTTTTCTAAAAAAAGGGAAAAACAATCAAAAAAATCCAAGTCGGGCTCACAACGCGGGCCCGTCCGGATCTTGGGTCGACGACCGGGTCAAACCCAAGCCGAGAATCCGACCCGGTTTTTTTTTTTTTTTTTTTTATAATATAATATAATATTATAATATTATAATATAAAAAATAAAAATTTATTTTCCAAAAAAATCAAAAATATCCATATTTTCCCCAAAAAGCCAAAAAAGTAAGAAAAAGTCAAAAATGATTTTTATTTTCCAAAAGACAAAAAAAAAAAATCCCTTTTATGTTTACCAAAAATAGAAAAGGTTAAAAAATGTTTTTCCTTCACAAAATACATGGAAAAACCCCTCAAAAATCCAAAAAGTCTTAGGGTTTAAACAAGATTAGATACCGAAAGGGCATTAGTGATTAACTAGTGTAGTCAAGTCCCCGATGGTAATTTTTCTGGTTGCGCAAGAGCGAGTATTTCTCCTGATACTTCGCTTGGGTTTCTAATCGACTCACCCCAAATCGATTAGTGGCGAATCATTTTTAAATTAACTCACAGGTTAAAAAATTGAACCATTAAGTCGTGAATTGGTGGACTTGGGAGAGTTCGGGTTAAGCCTAATAGACTTAGCCGAACCATTAGCCTCCGCAAGGCGCCCGACCCGATCGGGCGTCGAAAAAAAAGAGGTCGCGACATGTAGTATTCTTGTTGTCTAAGTAATTGTGTCAAAGACTAAGTATATAAGAGCAAGAGTAGCAGCTAAATTTTGATAGTGTGATTTATCATGTAAAAACATCAGTGATTACCAATTGTAATTTTCTGAGCAGATTACTAGTGCAATTCTTTCAAACTTGAGTTGTTCGTCTGAGGAGTGGAAGTAGGCTTGAGGATAAAGCCGAACCACTATACATCCTTGTGTATTACTATTTTTCTCTTACTACTTCCACAAGCACACAATACACTCACGAGCTTGAAAATATCGCCTTAACTAGATTTTTACTTAGCTTTAGTTAACTTCCTTGAAAGATTGTAATAGTTTTAAAAAACCTATTCATCCTTCCCTTCTAGGTTTTATTATTAGCCCCCAGCAGGAGATGCAATTTGAAATCGAATGCAAAAAGCGAGGCTGATAATTGTAGGTTTTGAATGTGATGGTAACTTATATGGAGTGCAAAGTTGAGGATGGTATTTATAAATTTCTCTAATAAAATTCAATAAATTTGACGTTCAAAATTTGATTGGTCCGTTATGTATACAACTAACATACATAGGATCATTATTATTTACACCCTCACTCAAATCACAAATTCCTTTTACCTTTTGAGTCAGATCTCATAAATTAGCAACAAGATTTGTATCTTCCGGCCAGACAAGGAAGGTCGAAGGTAGCATTGTTGCACTTCCTTACTTACCGTCGTCGGGACAGCGATTGACACAATGCAAGTTCCTTCATAAAAAATTCCTGCAACAACTACTAAGGACATTTTGGGAATTTACAATATCCTCGTTTTTTTTTGACCATACGAATATCCTCATTTGACATCTCGTATATTACTATCAACAATTTTAATCTCATTTGATTTGCAATTACTTCCATTTTATTTGTTGATAGTATTGACATGTATCAACGACTTAATTTTTGTAATGGAATAAATTCTTATATTCAGAGGCTATTCAACATTTTTTAACATTGCAATTGCTTAAAAAGGGGAGGTTCTTCAAGACAATAACCATAGATATTTTTGACAGATGAAAACAAAGTTCACATTAATTTAATAATTAAATAGCTAGACAAAATGTTATAGATATATAAACAAGCCAAACAATGTTATGGATAAATCATATATATTGAAAGTATTCAGTCATAGTCTGCTAGATTGTTTACAAATCTATATGATATATTGTTAACATTACTTTGAATTAGTAGAGTGTGCACGAAGTTTTATTTTCTAAAAGTTTAAATGTTGAAGAAATGTTTAGCTCGAACTTAAAACTAAACATTCTCTCTCATGTGAAGACCAATAAGATGACAAAGTCGTTAAGTGAGCAAATGATACATGTAGGTGGAGTTGTCGTCGAAAGATGACGTGCATAAGGAAGAGAACTCACAAACAGGTGAATAGAGAGTACGACGAATTGGCTCAGTCTAGAATTCTTACTACAATACAATATTGAAGTCAAACGTGTAACCATTTGTTGTGAGTGTATATTTATGCATAATTAAATAAAGCACTTTATCCTATAATTTGCTTTCTCTACAAAATTTTAAAAAAAGAATTAAATGACACTACACGTCAATATTTATGTAATTTAAGAAGAATAAAGAATTTCATGGTAGGGAGTGAAGATCACTCCAAATAGATCTTAATAAGTTACTAAATTTGGCCAGGAGTTGTACTTTGAATCTAACCAATTAATAAGTATAGAATCCATGTAGTACCGATTCACATTATATTATACATCCCACATGGTCAGGGATTAAAGCATTCAAGTCCAAGGTACAAGAGCTACCGACCCATTTTGAAAACCCTACCACTCTTCTTTGTCCACGGTACTGGTCCCTAATTATAAAATTCGTATAAGTCAAAGAGACAAATGATAAACTTCATAGCGCCGTGCCTCAACCACCCAGTCGAAAAAGTTACTACTTTTTACCAATTAAATTAATAAAATCACTAAAAAAACAGTAAAGTAATGAGAATCTTCTGATAAAAGTAATGTTTGGTTGGCTCCTGGAAATGGGGGAGGCGTAGGCAAAGCGTCGGGAAACCCCAACTGCCTTCCCACTAAATGTGTTAAAACATATACAAAATCTGAAAGAAAGACAAATTAAATTAATAATAGTATGAAAGCAAGAAGGATCATTTGATTCTCTTTGCTTGTGCTAGCTGGAGTGTCCGAGTTTTGCTAAATAAACATTGATGGTAATCACACAAAAAACAAATAATAATTCTTCAGCCGTCAACCTTCAAAGGGGCTCGTGATTGCGACTAAATTAAAACTGTTGAAAGCCGACAAAGGATCTCCTAAGATACCTTTGGAATCACAACTGTGAAAACCCAAAGTGCGTAAACAATTTCACTTTTCTTTCTCCCTTTTTTGGCAGTTGGTTTTGTCCCAGCTCACGACACTATCTTTTTCCGTGTCTAAATTCTCTGTACTTGTAGTAAAGTAAGAATGTGCCTTTGATTCATCTATGTCATTGGTGTTTTCCCCCCAATCGGCAATCATTATTCAGACGAAGTCGCACTTCACTGTTGTTGAGCTCGTGAAACTTATTTGTGCTAAATCATGTCCAATTATTTGACACGGATGGGGCACATAGAGTCAAGTCTAGGCACGGCAAAGTTATCTCTGTTAGGACTAGTACGAGCACCTAGAGGGGGGTGAATAGGTGATTAAGATGATTTTATAAAACATAAGAGAATGTATAGACAATTTATAGGATGATGGACAAAGAGATTGAAAACAATAATCGATGTAAAGTAAAAGGATTAGGGATAGAGAATCAAGACTCCAAGTTTATAGTGGTTCAGCTTAGACCAAGCTTACGTCCACTCTCCCGCACAGACAACCCACTGGCTGGATTTCACTAAGAATCAAAAAGAGAATTTACAGTCTCACGCCCTTGATTCCACAGTGTAGAGACTCTACTACACTTCCTCAAGGTCTCACCAAACTTCAGTCTCTCTTTTGATTACAAGTATAGCTCGAAGAATAAGATCACAAAATAACAAAGGGATTCAGACTTTGGAATTCTTCTATTTGGCACACTTGAACAACTTGAGCGTCTCCCTTAAATACTTCTTCATGCCTTCAATACCGTTGGCATCTTCCAAAGAAGTTCTTCCAATCAACCCGTTGGACATAATCAATTTAAAGAGATCTCGAGCTCCTCAAGGAAAATGACGACAGCCCATCAATCCTGCTCGCCCATACAATCAGGATCTCGGTTTCCATAGGTAGAATCTTTCAAGTATAAATTGCGAATCTAGAAAATCTAGATTATTTGTATACGAATAGAAGATCTTGAAGTGCTAATTCCAGTCGTAAGATATTCCTTAACCGTTGGAGTCAAAAATCATATTTGAAATAATCAGAATAGAAGTTTAACTTTGTCGGTCTGGAAACTATCCATGAGAGTAGACTTTGAAACTTGAGTCTGGAGGTCTTCAGACTTTGCTAGTAGAGTCTGCAAGTCTTCAGACTAGATTGATGAAAATGTTTTGTCGACTTCAAAATACCTTAAGAGGAATTTTCTAACAATCTCCCCATTTTTGATGGTGACAAAACTTTCCTGTAGATTTGGATACTATTGCCTTGCAATACAACATTTAAGCTAGCAATGATATCTCATAATAGGTTAGGATAAAGATAATGACAGATCTGCATCCATAGAAAACAAGTTAGTCTTGTACAGATATTTATCAGTTATCTTTATCTAAATAGCATAGCTTAAAGTACTGCAATAATATGCAAGCAATCCAAAGTTCAAGTTAGTCCAAAAATCTAAACAAAAGATAAAGTCAATCACAACCACATCAAAATATTAAAGATTATCCAAAATAAGTTCAAAAGATGAAAGTTGAAAATCTGCAAAAACTTCTCCCCCTTTTTGTCAGCATAAAAAGGTGAAAAAGTCATGATGCTCTAGGAATGCGCACGAGCTGAAAATCTCCCATTGACTTGACAGTGTCCTCCGGCTTCTTCAAATCCTCCTACAGTTGTGTTAGAGTTGTGCCTTTGACAGTTGTCTGAATCTGAAGATGAATATTCTGAATTTGATCTTGCAAAGAGATAGACATGGCACGATTCTCATTCTGCAGAGTCTGAAATTCGCATCCTAATGCATAGATTTGGCTTTTAAGCTCCAAAAGAATGTCAAGCAGTCTTCCAAAGTCTCCTGATTTTTCAGTATGTGTGCTTGCTTCAGCATTGTCAGATTGTGGAGTAAAGTCAGTGGAGCGAACATCAGCAGGAAGATCAACATTTGGAGATGATGCCTCAAGATCTTCCTCAGGAAATTGAGAGGCATGAACATCCTTTGCACCAGCAGGATAACGTCTGACACTTGCACTTGTAAAAGTAAAAGAGGAATACTTTCTCTTGGAACATCTCCCCCTGTTTCAGTGCCTTTTGGTGGAGAGAAGTATTCTTCTTGCTGAGATGCTTCTTCAGTGTCAAGATGTTCTTGATCCTCCTTTTCTGCTGGAGAATCTTCACAACCTTCTTCTGCAGGTTGTTCTTCTGTCTGTATCTATGAGTCTATTCTAGTTGTGTCTTCTTCTTATTCTGTCCGCAAGGATTCTTTCTCTTGATTCCCTTGTTCAGTCTCTCCTCCGACTTGATGTTCTTGTTTTGCTGACTCAGGAACAAGATGCTGGGAAACAAAAGCAGAGATAGGAATGTCGTCCACATCATCTTCATCTTGTAAGATGATAGCTCGTCTTTTCTTGGTAGGACCAGTCATGGGATCTTTTCATTTTCTTTTAGTAGCAGATGAGTCTTGTCTAGCTTTGACAGGGGTTTTCTCCTTGAACCGCTCTAGCTTCTTGCTGAGTTCTTTTAGACGCATCTTTATAATCATTTTCAGCCCAATTACCATTTGATCAATGGTTCTCACACACAAAATGTTGAGAGGCTGAATATTCAAATGTCTGAATAAACGAGTGATGAGAGCAGAATAAGGAAGTTTGCCCTTGTCCTTTGCCATGGACCTATACATGTGAAACATGATGGTATGAGGCAAGGAAAACTTATGACCGATCATAATGGCGTACATCAATTTTGCTTTAGAAATGGAGACATCTGTCTTCGATGTTGACTTGGGTCTGAGACAGTTAATCACAATCTTATGAAGCCGAATGTTTGATGCACTCATCCTCAGATATGAGAGGAGTCCTTCTGCGATTCTATCTTTTGCAAGCTCCATAGTTGCATGGCTAACAAACACAGAGATAGATTGGAAAGCTCCTCTTTCCACACTAATAACGTCAGCAAGAGTATCTGCATCAACCACATACTCCTTATCTCGCACGCTAAACGAAAAACTGTTTGCATCAAGAAAACTAAGATTGGAGTAGAAATAAGCGGTCAGTTCATAATGAGCAGTCTCACTCTCATATAGAATTGATCAAGTTGAAGTTTCTCAAACTTCTCTCTCAAATTGATGTTTAACAGATCGAGAAAATCAAAGTCCACAGTTCTTGGGTTCATAATCCCACGCTTCAGCAACTTCGAATAAACATTTTTATGTTCCTCCGATTGAAACAATTCTTCCCTCTTTCCTCGAAGATTCGTAGGCATACCCATTTTTGGCTTAAAATGCACAAACATTTTCTCATCATCATCTTTCCTTTCAGACTGATTGAAACCACCAAATCGTGGATCACTCGGAAAGTTGGCAAAAGTCTTTGCCGCTGTTCCAATAGGAACAACACCCGAACGTTCCATCATAGTTAGAAAATGAGTCTCATTCTTATAGCCATTTTCTTTCAGAAACTCATCAATAAATGTCATTGCAGAACCCACTTCTTTCAGAGCAGAGTAAAGCCTGTAAGTAAATGCTGGCTTAAGAGATCTTACTAGATCTACATCCTCGATGATGTTTTCCTCTGCATGTTGAGGGTCACGTTCATGTGATCTAGCAGGAGAGGAAGTGCACGGTTGAGAATGTTGATGCACCTGTCCACTTGGAGAGTCTCCTTCTTCGGTAAGATCGAAGTGCGTAGGCCCCTCACGCAAGCCTTGTGGTCCCCTGCTTGCTATTCTTGAAGACTTTCTTTGATGCGACATTGTCACTGTCTTTGAGAGAATTTTCACACTCGTATCGCAAGAAAGTTGAAAGCTTTAAGAGTTGAACTTTCGAAAGAAACTTTTAGAGGGTGAGAATTTGTGCTCTAGGGTTTTTAGGTAAAATGAGAAGAGGAAGAAGAACTGTATAAAAGGCAATCGATACGGGGTATATGAAACGTCACAAAAAGGAAAAAATAAAATGCATTTTCAAAATAACTGCCTTTTTAAACAAATGAGTAACCATCTTTTTCAAAATAAAATAAAATAAATAACTGCCTTAATAATATCAATTAGAGATTAACAAGCAGTTTTACCTTTTCGAGATGTCAATTTAAACGAATAAATGTACTATAATTGGAATAACTTGCAGTTGTAACTTTTGGTCTTCTAAGTTTGAACTTTTGAGTCTGATCCTTTTCAGATTTAGTTCCCGAGTCTGAGCTTCATCATTCTTCAAGAGATAAAATGTTGAGTCTTGAACGAATAGACTCAAATAAACTTTTCTCAACCGGTTTTGTGAAAATGTCCGCGTTGATTCTTTGAGTCGATAAAGCGTATCAAGACTTCTATATTTTGAACATGATCTCTGATAAAATGATGTCAAATCTCAATATGTTTTGCTCTTGAGTGAAGAATAGGATTCTTTGTGAGATTGATTGCACTGGTATTGTCACATTTGATCTCGGTACAAAAGTCTTTGAATCCAAAGTCTCGTAGTTGTTGTTTTATCCAAAGTATTTGAGAACAGCAACTTCCAAGAGCTACATATTCTGCTTCAGCTATTGAAAGAGCTACAGTACTTTGCTTCCTTGAAAACCAAGATACTGACTTGTTACCGAGTAATTGACAAGTGCTAGAAGTGCTCTTTCTATCAACTCTGCAACCTGCAAGATCTGCGTCTGAATAACCAAGAAGAGTAAAGTCTCATTCTTTGGGATACCATAGACCAAGCTTAGCAGTAGTTGCAACATATATAATGATATTTTTAGTAGCACTTAGATGAGATTCTTTAGGATCTGATTGAAACCTAGCACAAATGCAAACACTAAATAATATATCAGGTCTTGATGCAGTAAGATAAAAAAGTGAACCGATGATACTTCTGTATAGTTTCTGGCCGATTTTCTTTCCTCCTTCATCTTTGTCTAGCTTTGAAGAACTTGACATTGATATGTCAGTCTTTTTGCAATTTTCTAAACCGAATTTTTTAACAAGTTCTTTTGTATATTTTTCTTGATGAATAAAGATTCATTCTTTCAGTTGTTTCACTTGTAAACCAAGGAAGAAGGATAGTTCACCTATCATGCTCATCTCGAATTCATCCTGCATAGATTTAGAAAATTTCTTGCATAAAGTCTCATTAGATGATCCAAATATAATATCATCGACATAATTTTGAACAAGTAAAAAGCTTTTACCTTCCTTTTTAATGAATAATGTAGTATCTATCTTTCCTTTAGTGAAACCACTTTGAATTAAAAAGTTACTTAACCTTTTATACCAAGCTCGAGGAGCTTGTTTTAATCCATATAAAGCTTTTTTTAGTCTGAACACTGAGTCTGGTTTCTTTGAGTCTTCAAATCCAGGAGGTTGTTCCACATAGACTTCTTCATGAATCCATTCAGGAATGCGATTTTGACGTCCATTTGGAATAACCTGAAATTCTTATAGCATGCAAAAGCAAGTAATAATCTAATTTTTTCTAACATTGCTACAGGAGCATAAGTCTCATCATAATCTATCCCTTCTTCTTGTGTGTATCCTTTAGCCACGAGTCTTGCTTTGTTTCTCGTCACTTTGCCATTTTCATCAACTTTGTTCCTGAAAACCCATTTAGCTCCAATAATAGATTTACCTTTTGGTTTAGGAGTTAATTCCCAAACATCGTTAATGCTGAATTGTCTTAGTTCTTCTTGCATTGCTTCAATCCAGCTTTCATCAGCTAAGGTTTCTTATATATTTTTGGGTTCTATTTCAGAAATAAGCGCCATAGCACTAGACTCTTCTCACCTTTTGGATCTTGTTCGAATTTCCTCATTAACATTTCCAATAATGAGTTCTTCAGGATGACTAGACTCGTGCTTCCAGTTACTGGATAGTCTGATAGGCTATTGATCTTTTTCTTGAGTTGATTCTTCATCAACAACTTGTTGTACTGCTTCTGGATTTTGAACTGCTTCAAAGGATGTAGACCTTGTGGAGTCTGGAGCAGATTCTGATTATTCAGTCTGATTTGGCTGAATTTGTGGAGAGTCTTGAAATTTGACGTTTATAGATTCTTCCACAGTTTGAGTCTTCTTGTTGAATACTCTGTAGGCTTTGCTTACAGTTGAGTAACCAAGGAAGAATCATTCATCCGATTTTTCTTCAAACTTACCAACTCGATTATTTGCATTTTTCAGGATAAAACATTTACAACCAAATACTTGAAAATATGAAACAATTGGTTTCTTACCTTTAAAAATTTCATAAGGTGTTTTCTTAAGAATTAGCCTTAAAAATACTTAGTTAATAATATAGCAAGCTGTAAAAATAGCTTCAGCCCAAAACCTTGAAGAAATATTATTTTCAATTAAAAGAGTCATCGCCATTTCTTGTAAAGATTTATTCTTCCTTTCCACAACCCCATTCTGTTCTGGTGTATATGGAGAGGAGAATTTATGCTGAAAACCAGATTCATCACAAAATCTAGTAAAGTCTTGATTTTCAAACTCACCTCCATGGTCCGTACGAATGCTTGAAATAGTGTGACCTTTTTCATTCTGCACTTTCTTAGCAAATTTTGAAAAGTGAGAGAAAGTCTCAGACTTACTTGTAAGAAAGTAGACCCAAGTAAATCGTGAATAATCATCAACTATTACTAGGCAGAACCATTTTCCACCAATGCTTTCGGTTCTTGTGGGTCCAAAAAGATCCATATGCAGAAGCTGCAGTACATGATTAGTAGAAACTTTATTTATTGATTTATAAGAGTTTCTAATCTGTTTTCCTAGTACACATGGAGTGCATAGATCATACTTTAGGTAATTGAGAATATGTAATCCTCGAACAAGCTTCTTTGAAGAGATTTTGGCAATTTGCTTCATGTTGATATGGCCAAGTTTTCTGTGCCATAGATTAGCTTCATCTTGTACTGATATCAAGCATTGTGATCTTTCTTGATTCACATCTAAAAGATAGATATTCCCATGTCTTCGTCCAGAAAAAGATTGAGAAAGGTCTTTACTGATTCCTGAGCATGTTCATTCCTGGAAGTTGATCTTGAATCCAGTATCACACAATTGGCTTATGCTAAGCAAATTGTAGTTTAATCCTTCTACCAAGGAGACATTGTTGATTGATAGACTTCCAATTTTTACTGTGCCGCGATCAATAATCATTCCTTTGTTGTTACCACCAAAAGAAACTTTCCCTCCATCTATCTGGACAAGCTTTATGAAGCAACCTGAATCTCCTGTCATATGTCTTGAGCAGCCACTATCTAGATACCATTTAATCTTCATTTTGATAGTGACCTCAAGCTCACTATTTGAGTCTGTATCTGTCTCAAGGTTTGAGTCAGAATCAGATTTTGCCATTAAACAAATGTTGGCATAATCTTCATCACTTTCCTCACATTCAGTATCACTCCAAGTCTCTGCTTTGAGTGCTTCTATGTATTTCTCAGCCTCTCCTTTCCTCTTCCTTAACAGAGGACAGTTGGGTCTGATGTGTCCCTTTTTCTTGCATTCAAAGCAAGTCTCTTCTTTGTTGGAATCATCTTCCTCAGTTGATTTATTCTAAAACCTTTATGAGCTTTGTTTCTTCCAATTGAATTTTCTTCCCTTTCTGTTCAGCTTTCTGAATCTTTTTATCATGAGTGCCAGTTCTTCATCATCTAGATCTTCTTCAGAGTGTGTAGCATCAGAATAGTCGTTAGCCTTTAAGGCAATAGACTTCTTACCTTTTGAATCTTCATCTTTGTTGGTGTGCTCTACTTCATAAGACTGAAGAGTTCCAATCAATTTGTCTACAGAGAGTGGTGCAATCCTTTGTGTTTCCCTCATCGAAGTCTTTATATAATTCCAGTCCTTAGAGAGTCCACGCAGCAGTTTGTTGACCTTCATATGTCTAGAGATTGGATGTCCCTGATATTCTAGACCATTCACAATTTCTGTAAAATGGCTAAATATGTCAGTTATTGATTCTCCTGATCTCATCTTGAAAACTTCATATTGTCCCAAAAGAATATTGATCATTGTCTCTTTCACTCGATCAGTTCCTTCATAGGTAATGTGTAGCCTATCCTAGACTTCTTTTGCTGTTTCACAAGAGGATATTATGTTATACTCAGTAGGAGATAAAGCACAATATAAGGAATAAATAGCTTTAGCATCAAGAGTTTGTCTCTTAGTTATTTCTTCTTGAGTCATCTCGATAGGAGCAGCAACTTCTTTTCCTCTCTCTGATCCTGATGTAGCAGTAGGAATGATTCCTTTGTCTACTACTTTCCATTCCAAGGGATCTTTCGATCTTAGGAATGCTTTCATCTTATTTTTCCATATGCTGTAGTCTTTTCCATCAAAGTATGGAGGTCTGGTGTTGCTTTGACCCTCAACCAACCCTGTAGGCAACATACTAGCTATAGATCTTTAACTTAGAAGTAAAAACACTTCTAATAAATGAGTACTCAGGCTTTGATACCAATTGTTAGGACTAGTACGAGCACTTAGAGGGGGGTGAATAGGTGATTAAGATGATTTTATAAAACGTAACAGAATGTATAGACGATTTATAGGATGATGGACAAAGAGATTGAAAACAATAATCGATGTAAGTGAAAGCAATGTAAAGTAAAAGGATTAGGGATAGAGAATCAAGACTCCAAGTTTATAGTGGTTCGGCTTAGACCAAGCCTACGTCCACTCTCTGCACTGAGACAGCCCATCGCTGGATTTCACTAAGAATCAAAAAGAGAATTTACAGTCTCACGCCCTTGATTCCACAGTGTAGAGACTCTACTACACTTCCTCAAGGTCTCACCAAACTTTAGTATCTCTTTTGATTACAAGTATAGCTCGAAGAATAAGATCACAAAATAACAAAGAGATTCAGACTTTGGAATTCTTCTATCTGGCACACTTGAACAACTTGAGCGTCTCCCTTAAATACTTCTTCATGCCTTCAATACCGTTGGCACCTTCCAAAGAAGTTCTTCCAATCAACCCGTTGGACATAATCAATTTAAATAGATCTCAAGCTCCTCAAGGAAAATGACGATAGCCCATCAATCATGCTTGCCCATACAATCAGGATCTCGGTTTCCATAAGTAGAACATTCCAAGTATAAATTGTGAATCTAGAAAATCTAGATTATTCGAATACGAATAGAAGATCTTGAAGTGCTAATTCCAGTCGTGAGATATTCCTTAACCGTTGGAGTCAAAAATCATATTTGAAATAATCAGAATAGAAGTTTAACTTTGTCGGTCTGGAAACTGTCCATGAGAGTAGACTTTGAAACTTGAGTCTGGAGGTCTTTAGACTTTGCCAGTAGAGTCCGCAAGTCTTCAGACTAGACTGATAGAAATGTTTTGTTGACTTCAAAATACCTTAAGAGGAATTTTCTAACAATCTCTTGTACCCAAAGGAGAGAGGTTCGTCACAACCCAATTTCAATTCTCAAATTTGAACACAGCCATTTACTTTGTAAGCTAATAAACTAATAAAGCCAATGAAAAAAACTTTGAACAAATATCCAATGAGAAAGAGATATGATTACCTAACAACATTGTCCCTCTTAAAAAAGAGATGATGTCTTTTCTACCATTAAACTGGTTAAATTTCCTCAAAGAAAAATCTCACTTATTGATTTCCTCTAATCCCACGTTGAGATTTCTTAAATGTGAATATAAAAGAAACAAAATAAGGAAAATGATAAATTTCAAGAAAACCTACAAAAATACAAAATTTATGATTTGTATCTATCCATGTCCATCAATTGAACAACCTTGACTAAGAGCTCAAATCGAGCAACCATGGTCTTGAGCTTCACTACTTCATGGCCATCGAGCTTGAAGTCTAAGGAGTCATGCTAGCCTTGACTGATGCCAAAGAGAGTGTAGAGAATTAGGAGGTAACAAAAGTGAGAACTTAATTGGATAAGTCACTAGTCACTTGGGAGAATTCACTTATGAGATAAAAGCAAAATAAGAAATTCTTCTTATTCTCAAACCAAAGGCTAAGTAAGCTATAAAAAAAACAAGCCTACTTTCTTATTAATCATAGCATGCTTATATAGTTGAGCTTGGAACAACCCTCCAAGCATGAGTAATGTCTAAGACTCTTTAGAAAGCCAAAAGGACTCATAAGGATGAAAAACTAGTTTTACTAGAAAACAATGACAATTAAATAAGGACTCTAGAAATTTTAAACAACATTTACTAGACTTTGAAAATATAAGAAATAAATGTTGTTGGGTGCATGTATCCAAGTTTTACTTGTTTCAATGTTATTGAGTTAATGGCCTTCAAGGAATGCGAACACTATCCAAATGCGAAGTGATCGAAGTAGACTTGGAATTGATGATTGGCTTGTAAATTGACAACTAGGTTGTCAATCAATGACAATGAGATCGAAGACTCTTTTGCAGAATCGTGCTTCTAGGAAAGCTCTGGCATCAAACGCTTTTGACTTGCGTATACTCCTCCCCGAGTTTTTGTCGTCTTCATCTTCATGGTAGGGAGAAACATCCACAACACTGAACATCACCGAAATAGCATACTCACTGGGGAGTCTAATCTTGTAGGCATTGTCTCCAATCCTTTGTAGCACTTTGAAAGGTCCCTTAGCTGTAGGCTTTAACTTCTCTGGGAACCCTGAGGAAATCTTTCCTTTATAAAATGTAACCAAACCAAATTTGCTTCCTTAAAAGTTGCAGGCTTTCAGTACTTGTTGGTTCTCTCTTGCTATTTTGCATATCCTATCCCGAATTTGCTCATGAAGCTTCTTTAGATATTTGGCATGTTCCTCAGCATCTCCACTAAGGAAGTGGAGCTAAGTCTAATGGACTAATAGGATTTTTCCCATACACAACCTCCAAAAGGACCTTTTCTAGTTGTTTGGCTTGGAGATCGGTTGAAAGCATATTCAGCTTGAGCCAAAGTGAGGTCCAATTGACATAGGTTACTTCCAACTGAGCTCTTTCAAAAGGTTTCCCAAACCTCGATTAACAATTTCTATTGTCCATCGGTTTGGGGATGATGAGAAGTGCTGTCTTGAAGTGTTGTGCCTAGCTTCGTCCAAAGTGTGCGCCATAAATGACTAATAAGCTTTGAATCTCAATCGGAAGTCATTATTTTTGGAATACCATGAAGTTTCACGATCTCTTGAAAGTAAAGATTTGCCACATGAGTAGCATCCAAAGTCTTGTTACATAGTGGAAAATGCACTCTTTTGGAAAATCGATTAATGACCACCATAATCGAGTCTTTATCCCTTTGTATCCGAGGTAAACCAACCACAAGTTATCTCTTGTATCAAAGGTGCTATTGGTACCAGTAATGGAGTATACAAGCCAGTGTTTTGAGTATGGTTTTGGATAATATGACAAGTTTTGATTGCTCCACATGTCTCATAACATCTTTCTCTATTTGAGGCCAATAAAAATTTTCTTTGACAAGATAGAGTGTCTTGTCTCTTTCAAAATGACCAGATAATCCTTCACCATGGGCTTCATTGATAATGGCTTCCCTTAGAAAACTTCTTGGTATGCACAGACAATTATTCATAAAAAGAAAGCCATCTTGCAACAAAATTGCTGATTTAGATCCTTTGAACAATCTTTCCAAAATCCACCCAAAGTCTGGATCATCTTCATTAAGCTCTTTGATTATGTCAAAGCCTGAGTGTGATGCCTCAGGCATGCCACCCTAATAACGTGATCTTAATAGTCCTTTAATCTTCTTAGGTGCGGAAGTATGTATAACATGAATTATGTAGAACAGGCACTATCTGGACATAACAGGTCAAGGTTGATTTTCATTAGCTTACATTATTTGATTACATGGGCGAACACCATCAAAAGAACCATTAATCTTAATCCTGGGGTAATCTAGAAATAAGTCTACTCCTCCGCTAGTGACACACGTACATGCCACTCCTTCCACACGCCTGACATCGCGTCTATAACCAAAAGTGACTGTTGTGGAATACATCATCACATAAATCAACCCGCCCACAAGTCTACCGTCCTACGTCACTCCCAAATCATCACTATCCCATTCTTACTCAGGATCACTATACTCCTCGCTGTCGTCATCGTCCCAAAAACGGAGAGGTCCCTTTAGCTCATCTACTTCTTGGATGAATTAGGCAACGTAACGGTATGGTATCATGCGTGTGCACCCTATATCTACTCAGATAGTAGACACTTGACGTACGTACATGTGCTCAAACCAGGCGAAGGCGACGTTCTCAAAACGACAGTCAAAATGGTACGGCTATGACGAGCTAGTGGGGGTACATTCATTTTTCTAATTATCTGAAAAATTGTAATACAACAAGAATAAGCCACGTCTTTGCAAAAGATAAGATAAATTCAAAAATTAGTCAATCTAATGCATTCTTGATTCCTAGGACTCACCTATAGTGAACATATAACGCAAATGACAAAATGTTTAGTAACCTTAATGTACTCACAAGCACATGCAGCACACAAGATGCAATCACACTCAGCACATGTCCCATTTCACATGTGCCACATCATTTGATCCACTCCCATCTCACGGCTTCAATCGATAGTGTAAGTCGGTACCATGTGGGTCACTTCCAGCCTAACCACACTACCGAACTTTTGGGGACCCCTGTTACCCTGCCCCCTCCCAAGCATCTCATTTCAGGGCATCTAGGGAACACATAACATCCTAGGAATCCCTCCCGATATTCATTCCAGGCCATTATCAGGGAATTTCGCCACACATGTTCAAGTACTTCATCGATAACCAAATCACTATCACCACGAGTTGCCATCCGTAGCCTCATGCCATCCACCATTGCATACATAATGCATATGATATGACATTTAAGTCCATCAATTTCGTGCATAGGCTATGTCATGCAACCATCACAATAACTTGATAATTCATGCATAACTACACAGCTAGTAATTACAGATTTTGCTATTATAATTAAAAATTCAAAATCATCATGAAATGACCTCACAATGAATCATATCTTGTTGAAAAGCTCGGTGTGTGCTGGTTATCTCTCCAGAAGACATCATTTCAAGATTCTCACGTTTTCCCTTCATAAATAACTCATTTTGAAAACTATTTAGAATATAATAGTTTTGCCCGATTCTAAAAATTACTTTGATTAAAATAGTAAACGATTTCCAAAATTCCAAATTTTGTATATGTTATAGAAAATACCATGAAAAATATTTTTCATGAAGAACACCAGGTCAGAATCGACATGCAATCTTGCCATTTATTTACTTGAAAATGGAGTAAAACAGAATCTCAAATCAGATTAGGTAACCCCTCAGAAATCAGTTTCCATAGAACTCAAACCACCTTAAAAAATTTTCAAATTTTAATATGTTGTAGAAAAAAGAATTTCAAACAAATTTTGTGAAGCTTGCCAAGATTCTGGCTATAAAAATCTATGGAAAATCAAAAAACAATGAAGGTCACACTTGCGGTATTACTGGACAGTGAATACCAAAGAGAAGCGTGACCATTAGGTCACCCAAATCGACACAGAAAAATATGAAATTTAATTATATTATACTTCAAGATATTGGAAGCAACTTTGAAGTAGAAATTTTCTCAAGATTTAGTCTGGAAAAAATAGCAGAAAAAATGGAAAAACAGAAGGTACAGTGAATACGAGTTTCCCGGGCTCAAACGAAGAACAAGGAACCAAACCTTTTGACCATCCTACGTAATTACACTCATCAAAACATCACGCCAGAAGCTAGAATAGCCATGCAAAGCATCATTCATCCATTTCACATCTACAAATCATTGATAACACATGCAAGGCACAATCTTGGCATACAACTCACGACAAGACCATCCATGGCTATATCATCTACATGCAAGGTAAAAAATCATTAGAGAACCAACATGCATCGCATTAGAAGTACTCAAGCCTCTCTTTTATGCCTTGACCAGAGTTGTTCATCAGCGGATCATCGGCTTGCTTGCTCGAAATGTGAAGAAAAGCACAAAACAAGACATGCAAAACATCAAACATCCACCGTGGCTTAAATAAGGCAAAACCAAGAGAATGAGAGATCAAAATAATTAGTAATGAGTCTCATCTTGTGGTGAGATTTTGAGCAAGAAACGGCACGAAAATAGGAGATGAAAAGGAGGTGGTTTGGGGGAATCTATGACCGAGAGAGAGAGGAGAGGAAAATGAGAGGGTTCTTGGGCCAAAGTGAGAAAAATGATAGAGAGAGAGAGAGAGAGAGAGAGAGAGAGAGAGAGAGAGAGAGAGAGAGAGAGAGAGAGAGAGATCGGCCAAGGGATTTGAGAGGGGAAGGCGAAGTCATTTAGCTTGTTTGACACAACTTATGCATGAAGTTTTAGTGATCTTGCCACTATTCATGCACTTAATCTTTTAGGAGAAAAAATGAAAAATTTGGGGCTAGAATTAGGTCGTGGTGACCAGCCATAATGTAATTAGGCTTAATGGTGGCTTATCTTGTCCTAAGCTAATCACACATAATATAATATAAGGCATACTTTGGGTATAATGGCCATAATATTCATATTTAACACAAGAATATAGTCGAAACTATATTCTATAATTGTCCAATGAATTTTTCCCAATATTCTCGGACCTAGATAAGTTGAATAAATTTTCAAAGGCGTCTTGAGAAATTTATGTTTTCACCTCGATCATCACCGATCTTATTCTTTACTTAATTTTGGCTAAATAGTGGGTGAAAATTCAAGATGTCAAATGATGACCTTCACTTGCATTGTGGATAGCAAGGAATGCCTTCGGCTTAGTGCATATGCCACTTGATTAAGAGTTTCGGCTTTATGCTTGATAAGTGAAAGCTCGAAGAAACTCCACCTACGTGGTGTGCTGATTGTTGAGCTTATGTTGAGTATTTATATAATTCAAAACATCATGATCCGAATAAAGGACAAACTCCTTGAATAATAGATAATGTCGCCAATGATCAAAGCTTTAACAATAGTATAAAATTCCTTATCATACGTAGAGTAGTTCTTGTGGGAATTATTCAACTTCTCACTAAAGAATGCAATAGGCTTTCCTTCTTGGCTAAGAATCACACCAATTCCTATATTAGAAACATCACAATTAAATTTGAAGACTTTATTAAAATCTGGAAGTGTAAGATGAAACTCAGTTAACTTCTTTTTAAGGAGTTCAAACCTTTGTTGTGCCTCTTTAGTCCACTTGAATTTTACACCCTTCAAGCCTTCGGTGATAGGAGAAATAATGGTGCTGAAATACTTGATAACATGGTGATAAAATGATACTAACCCATGGAAACTCCAAATATCATGTATGGATGTTAGAATAGGCCAACTTATGATCGCCTCCACCTTACTAGAATCCATTTTGATGCCTTCTTTAGAAACGACATGGCCTAGGAAGACAAGGCTATTGATAAAGAAGTGACACTTCTTTAATAACCTTTGCTCTCGTAGAATCTTGAAATCTTGGAAAAGATGCTCCAAGTGTTGCTTTTGAGTAGAGCTATAAACAAGAATGTCATCAATATATACAACAACAAAGCTGCCACTAAATGGTTTAAAAAATATGATTCATAAGGTGCATAAATGTACTAGGAGCATTATAAATGTCGAAAGGCATGACCATCAATTCATAGAGGTCATCTCTTGTTTTGAAGGCAGTTTTCCATCCATTTCTAGCTCTCATTCGAATTTAAAAATATCCATTTTGAAGATCAATCTTGAAGAAAATAATAGCGCCATTGAGTCAGTTGAGAAGATCATCGGGTTGAGGAATAGGAAAATGATACTTGATGGTAATCTTGTTCACCGCTCTACTATCAATGCACATAAACCTAGACCTGTCCTTCTTTGGCACGAGAAGAGTAGGGACAACGCATGGACTCATGCTTTCTCTCACCATTCCTTTAGCTAGGAGTTCATTCACTTGTCGTTGAAAATTGTCATTCTCTTTAGGACTCATCTAATAGGCTAACTTGTTTGGAATGACGACTCTTGAAACAAAATCAATACAATGCTTAATTTCTGTGGTGGAAGACCGGGTGGAATTTCTTCCGGAACAACAACATTAAATTCTTGAACATGAGGTTCTACTTGAGAAGGGACAACATAGTGTTCTTCATTCTCTTCTAACACCACAAGAACATATGCCTCCAAGGATTCTTCTAAAGCCTTATCAACTTTAGATTTAGAGAGTAAATTATTTTCCTCGCCATTAGATGATTTAGGAGTGCTCTCTATTTTGGAAGGACCCGAGATGATTTTGATTCCCTCTTTCTCAAAAGTGTAAGTATTTTTGAATCCATCATGTTTAATTTTTCTCTCAAATTGCCATGGCCTCCCAAGAAGCAAATGGCAAGCATGTATGGGAAGAACATTGCACCATACTTCATTATTATATGTTTTTCCAACGGAGAATTAAAAAAGACATCATTTGTCTGCCCTTACCTCATTCTCTTTGTGAAGCCAAGAGAGCTTGTAAGGTCATGGGTGTTTCTCCGTCTTGAGGTGCAATTTATCCACCATTGCTATAGTCATTACATCCTCACAGCTTCCTCCATCAATGATAACTTTTACACACCTTTCCATGAGAATTGCATTTAGTGTGAAAAATATTATTGCAAAGCCATGTGCCTTCTTTACTAGGAGTAGCATCCAAGATCTGACGAAGGATTGGAGACTCTCCTTGATCTGCATAGATAATTTCATTTTTCTCTTCCGATCCTTCATTGGAGTTAGGTGAGTCATCATGTTTCTCTTTTTGAAGAGACAATCCTTCGATTTGGACAATCGGAGGCACTATGTCCAAACCCTTGGCACTTGAAACACTTGCATAAACCAGTAGGGTTAGGGTGATTGGAACTTGATGTTTTATCATTCTTAGGAATCGAATTTGAAGCGGTTACCCTATTATTAGGGTGATTAGAAGTAGAGCACTCTCATCCTTAGAATAGCCTTCTTTGTTCCAGAAGCTACTATCACGTGCTTCTTAAAGTTGTCGTTCCACCTTAAGTGCAAGTTGACAAACATCATTGTAAGTCCAATAAGGTTGTAGTTGGAGAACATTACCAATTTCAGATTGAAGTCCACCAAGGTAGCGGGCAACGGTTTGCTCCTTTGATTCGGAAACATAACAAAGTATCATGAGATGATTAAATCTTGCTGTATATTTTTCCACAGACAACTCTTTTTGTTTGAAATTGTCAAACTTGAGGAAGGCATCTTGACGGTAATTCTTAGGTAAGAACTTCCTTTTTCAATGCTTTTTTCATCTTCTCCCAAGTCATGATGTGGCACCCCCGATCTGCTAAGGTCACCACAGATACCTATCGCTCTACCTATTGTATACCAGTCTAATATATTTCATTCGGGGTTAAAGAGGAACCAAAGTTCATAGGAATTTTTTTTTTTTGAAAATGTTTCAACGCAGCTCATCAGCGGAAGTATAAATGAGTCTCACCATCCCTTACTCCCATGACAATGATACAATTCACACCGACTATGCACCAAAGGAAAAGATAAAGCCGAGTCACTTTTATTCACATATTTACGATGGATATCTCGGGTCGGTACAACAAAAAGCCAAGATTTTTAGCTATACTTGGCTATGGCTCAAAAGAGAGATCTTGATCCCTATATTGAACATGTATATCCCTCCATCTACAAGTGTTGGCTATCCCAAAAAGTGTCAGCTCCCACCAGTCAAACATGTCATCACACCCAACCCGGTGCATCGGGCGGCAGCGGCGGCAACATCCCTAGCATCACCCCGTCGTGACAGACGTGGATAGACAGAAACTCCTGGATGACCGAGCCCTCAACTAGGCCCACATCATACATGACCAGCACGCAGACTTGAATGAACACCAGACCAGGAATAGTGACGTAGATGTGCTCCGCGCACTCGACCTCAATGTCAGACGGTAAGCCGTAAAAGGTACCGCGCACGACCGGTGGTAAAGGCATCTTTTCAATCTGAAATGTTAGTCCCCAAAAGGGGTGAGTACAACCACTTAGCAGTAAGAATCCATCATACTACATAATGCGTCAAGCAGAGCAATCAAGGTATCATGAATTAAGTACATATCATTCATGCATTTGAGCATATATCATCTTACAGCCATGCATTATCACCATACAAACATGCATATGCCACTTTGCACTCATACTTTTATCATCAAAGCCATGCATATTCCACCATGCAATGTGCATATACCACCATGCAATTGATTCAATTTTTAATTTTCATAAGAGGATTTCATTTTCATCTTTCTTCCCAGGGATCAGTGTTTGCATCCCACATTTTATCGCTCGCACCCAACCTGGCATCGTGAGGAGCCTCCGGTACACACCTCCGGGCATCCGGCACACACCTCCGGGCATCCGGACACTCTCGAGGCATCGTCGGCTCACACCTCCGACGGTATCCTCATTATCATACTTTATTTTCACATATGTGTCTCAAAATCAACATGGCATATGATGTGATGGTAACAAAGGTCTAATTCAGCTTTTGATATTATATGTAATGCTAAATGTCATCACATATGCAACAAGATCAATCATTTAAGACATTATATTTCATGGAGCAAATTCATTGATTTTTATTTTTGAAAATGCAGTAAATTCTTGGATAAAACAGAATGCGCTCTTTTGGTTAAAACTCTTGGAAAATTAGTAAACAGCCTTAATAAATTCTAAAAATTTGACATGTTGTATAAAAGATCTAGTGGAAGACATTTCATGAAAAACACTACACCAAAAGGGTCTCACACAAAATAGTACGGTCCATGCATCACAGCATTCAAAATTCTAATATTTCAGTTTGCACAGTTTCAAAAACAATTTCGATTAAATACCCAAATGAAGTTCAAAAATTCTAAAATTTTAATATGTTATAGAAAAGATTCAAAGGCAGATATCTTATGAAGAACACCACACCAAACGAATCTCACACAAAACAGTACGGTCCATACATCACAGCATTCAAAATCCTAACATTTCAGTTTGCACAGTTTCAGAAACCATTTCGATTAAATACCCAAATGAGCTTAAAAAATTCTTTTTTTTTAATATGTTATGAAAAACACCTAGAGGTAAATATCTCGTGAAGAAATCTAATTCCAATTCGTTCAAGATAAGTGAATATAGGTAGTTAATACCCCTGTTCTCGGTGCCGATATTCCAGATTAGTTTCTTTCAAAAAAATTTCGTTTCACCGACCTTCACATGTCCGTTTCTTCTAAATTTTCAGTATGTTATTCCTAAGAATGTTGTCTACAACTTTCATTAAGGAAATAAGATCATAAGTTAACTGGATGATTTTATAAAAATCACAGAATCATACTAGGTTGAGGTAGCATTTTCCAGATCTAGTTTTCTTCAAAGAACAACGATTTCACCTACCTATACTTGTTCATTTCCTCTAAATTGTTGATATGTTATACCTCAAGATGTCCTCTACAACTTTCATTAAGGAATCAAAGTGTGATTTCAACAAAAATTTTGCTTTACGGTCCACGAAATCATCAAGAGTCGGCACAACAAATTCCAGATCTAGTTTCTCCAAGGAACAACGATTTCACCTACTTATAATTGTCCGTTTTTGTCTGAAATTTTAGTATGTTATTCTCCAAGAAGTCCTTTACAACTTTCATTAAGAAGTCGAAGTCAGATTTCAACTAGAACATCACATGCAACTCACTAGAACATCCAAGGTCGAACTGTTTTTCTCAAAAACAGCTTACTAGGCTAGAACACAACACTTATAACTTCGAAATTTCATACTTCATCCACATCCGAGATTCACCATTCAATCACACACAAAACACAGGAAGCAAGGGTAGATCAATGGACCACTCTTGCCTCTAATTCCAGCAACAACTGGTGGGGGATGAGGTGGCTCGACGATGGAGCATGATGGACGCACGGTCTCCTCCTTCTCCTTTCTTCCTTTCTTCTTTTCCTTTCTCTCCTTTCTTCTTTCTCTCGCACGACCACTCTCACTCTCTCTCTCTCTCTCGGTCGATAATCCCCCCTTCATTCAATCCGCCTCTCCTCTAATTCTTCCCCTTCATCATTAGCAATTATTTAACCTTGCATGCATGACACTTGGTTGCTCCCCTTGGCCACTTGTTCATCTTGCCATGCAACTGAATGTGCCTCCCTTAGGCCGGGCCTCTCCGCTTCGGTCGACGGCAGCCCTTCATTCTTTGGGCTTCTTGGGCCGGTTGAATGGTGGGGCTGTGGGCTGGCTTGATCCTTAAATGTCCAGCCCACCTTTATTCCTAATAATCATCCTTAATTTCCCAAAAAATAATTACCTAATTACACCTATTCACTCGGCCATAAAACTTGCAACGTAAAATAATAAATTCCAACTTATAAAACACATAGCCAAGAATAGAATCCCCCTTTTTTCTTTTTCTTTTTCAAATAAATATCCATTAAAAGCTTGGCCTTAAACTTATTGTAAACCATGGATCAAATGGTTACAACATAGCTTGATGGTACTTCCATCACCTATCCATGGCTTATAGCACATCTAGGGATCGACATGAAATTCTAGGATGCCACACGTGATACAATTTCTTCCTTCACAAGCTCTTCGCTTTTTCTTGTGCTCCACCAAATAGATGCACGCCTTTTGAGCTTGACGGCAACTAGTTCACCTTTCAATTACTTGGTATTTATTGGTAATCAAGGACTTTTTTTTTACGGTGTGTAGCCAATCCATAAATTCTTCTGGTTGTATTTTTCCTTCGAATTTAGGGATCTCAATCTTCATAAAAGAATCTTGCCGAATTCTATGGGGCCTTTCATATTGATGTTGAGGAAGTCCTTCTTCACTTGAAGCATGACTTTGAATACCAATGAAGGGATTGACATCTTATTCATCTAAGGGAGTATCTTTTAAATTGTGAGACAAATCATCACATTCCAGAAGTTCGAAGCATTTCAAACGCTTCTGTAGTTGTTAAGCTTGTCTCTTTCAATCATCCACCTCCCCGTCTCGTAGGTCTCTTTCTCAATCTGTAGAAGACTCAACGTTTGGTCCACATTGATGATGACCAACCATTGAACTATGCTTTGATACAAATTTGACATCAGAGAGAGTGTAGAGATGTGGGAGGTAACACAAGTGGGAACTTAAATAGATAGGTCACTTGCCACTTATAAGAATTCACCTAAGAGACAAGAGCAAAACATGAAATCCTTCTTGTTCCTAAGCCCAAGGCTAAACAAGTTATGAACCACAACAAGTCTACTTTCTTATTCATCATAGCATGCTTATATAGATGAGATTGGAACAACCCTCCAAACATAAGTAATTACTAAGACTCTTTGGAAAGACAAAAATACTTACAAGGAAGACAAACGAGTTTTACTAGAAAACAACTATGTTAATTAAGGATTCTAGAAACTTTAAACAATATTTAGTAGACCTTAAAAATATAAGAAATAAATGTAGTTTGGTGCATGTATCCAAGTTCTACTTGTTCCAATGTTTTTCAGTTAATGGCCTTCAAAGGAATGCAATCACCCTCCAAACGTGAAGTGATCAAAATAGACTCAAAATCGATGATTGCTTTGTAAATTGACAACTAGGTTGTTGATCAATAATAATGCAATAGACTAGTTTGTAGAATTAACGAATTCTAAGAAAGTTTTAGTATCATTGAACTTTGTGACTTGGAAAGATCTAGTGGACATTGAAATGGCTACTAATAACACCTAGAGGGGGGTGAATAGGTGATAAAGAGGTTTTTATAAAACTTAACAACTTAATTCGTCTTTTAAGAATAATAGACTGCAGATTTTAAAGACTAAATAGTTATATAAGACCACGACTTAAAGTAAAGAGTTTAGGGAAAGAAAATTGAGACACAAGGTTATAGTGGTTCGGCTTAGACCAAGCCTACGTCCACTCTCCTGCACTGACAGCCCACCGATTGGATTCCACTAAGAACTAAAAGAGATTTTACAGTCTCACGTCCTTGATTCCACAATGTAGAAACACTACTACACTTCTTGAAGGTCTTACAAGTATTTAATCTCTCTTTCGAATACAGTATAAGCTCAGCGAATGAAATAGCAAAGAACTAGGAGCTTCAGACTTTAGAATTCTTCTATCACACACACACTCGAATAACTTGAGCGTCTTCCTTATTTACTCCTTAATGCCTTCATATCTGTTGGCACCTTCCAAAGGAGTTCTTCCAATCTACCCGTTGGACATAATCAATTTAGGGAGATCTTGAGTTATTTAAGGAATGTGATGATAGCCCACTAATCCAGCTCGTCCATACAATCAGGATCTAGGTTTCTATAAATAGAACATTCCAAGTATACTTCGCCAATCAACATATTTAATTATCAAAATTGATTTCAATAAGAATAATTGATCATGAGGTGTTGTTTCCAGTTGTGAGAACTTCTTCAACCGTACGAACCAAATTCTTAAAGATATACTCGCATTTGAATAAGTCTTCTCTTTGTCGGTCTAGAAACTATCAGTAAGGGTAGACTTTGAATCATGAGTCTGGAGGTCTTTAGACTTTGACAATAGAGTCTAAAAGTCTTTAGACTAGACTGATGGAAACGTTTTGTCAACTTCAAAACAAATAAGGAAGTTTTCCAACAGACATGACCACTACAAGCTTTACGACTCAAAATATCTCACGTCCATGGCCATTTTGAGTTCAAATTTAGCAGCCATGGCCATGAGCTTGAGTGGCTATGGCATATACAAACTTGAGCTTGAACATCCATGTTTGCTGTGAGCTAGAGCTTGAGCCAAGACTATGACAATTGCATTGTAACGTCCCCGGCTCCATCTCCAGGGTCACGAGTGGTGGGGGTTATTTTCAAGACATCCCAGGTGTTTCGCCAACCCATACCTCTTTCTTTTTATATTTTCATTAAGAGCATGTGGAAACATGTATAAACAAACTTCCGGATAGGATAACAACTGGAAATCAGGGTAGCACAATAAGCAAAAACATACTACTGCTATTATTCATTACATCGGCATATTTTACAAGCCCTTCTCTATGGGCCGCTTCATTTCTACTTCCATTATGCATTTCTTTCTCAATAAGGCTTGGGGAGTGCTATCTCTTCATTGGGATTGAGATTGCCTGATTAGACCAAGGAATCTCTCTCAGCTAATAGAAATTTGTACTAGAAATCATATTGAAAACAAGTCTATCAGGATGCAAACAAGCTATTATTCCCATTGAGAAGAATGCCAAATTGACCACGGTTGATTATGAAGCGGGATTATTATCCCAGAATGATTAGTTACTCAAAGACTTGTCAAGCTATTAGAGACTCATTGGAAAGATTATCTACCTCACTTGACCAAACCCAATATATGTTATGCAGTACAAACGCTTAGTTAGTTCATGCACAGACCAAAACAATTTCGTGTGAATGCTGCTCTAAAAGTTATGAAGTACTTGAAGAAATGCCAAAGACTTGGGATACTTCTTTCCCAAAGATGTAAAGTGAAGATGAAAGCTTACTGTAACATTGGTTATGTGATTTGCCCGATGAGCTGAAGATCCAATCACTAGTTTCTATATTAAACTTTGGGAATAATTGCTTTCATGGAAAACAAAGAAACAATCCACCATATCCTTTCATCAACTAAGGTTGAATATAAAGGTTTGGCCAAAATTGTTTGTGAAATAGTATGGATATGAGGCCTACTTCTAGACCTTGGGTGCCAAGTACTAACCCTATTACAAATTGATTACACTATCAGGACTTAACTGATGCTCTTACTCTTTGTCACACCCCGATCCTCCGAGCATGTGCCCATCCCTCAGTGGTCGATTAAATAGCAGATGTCCCAGGACGCATCGCCGACCCATTCATTTTAATGCGCATGCGGAAGCAAATAATTAAATCCCCAGACAACATGAAGATGGGATAGAAAAGTAGGACCACAATTTTCGAAAACCATATCACACTTATATACACATATCAAACTATGTCATATAACATATTAGCTGATATATACAAGGTCTACAAAAAGGGGGGGGGTAGAGTGCTACAAATCCTCTAAGCATTCGAGTTAGCAACTGAATACTATGGGGACGTTGGATCCGACAAACTCGGGTCCACCACTGAACCACCTGGAGGGTCGGCCGTACCTTTTCCAAAAGCTACCTCCAACACTGATATAGGGATCTCAGATTCCGGTAGGGGACCTTCTCTTTGTCCATTTCGCTCACGATGATACCACGATTTGTATTGATGGGGTACCTTATGGGGTAGACCCTCATCAACCTAGACAACAGACCTCACGAGTTCATAGACCCATCCCCTTGGGTTCCCATGAAGCGGAATATAAGATACCTACTCGGTGACCTTCTTCGGTTGGCCAAAATGCTCGAGAGGTACAACCATCTAAGGACATGTAAGGGCGTGTTTGGTAACGATTCTGTTCCTGTGAATAGATTTTGATGAGAAATGATTTTTTTTTTTATTCTGTTCCCAGGAACAAATTCTGAGCAAAAGAACGCATTAGGTAACAGATAAATTTTTTGATTCTGGAATAGAAAAAGAACAAAAATGCATTTGGTAACGAATAACTGTATAAAATTTCTATTCCAATTCTTTTTTAATTACCTTTTTAGATGAATGTAAATTTGATATTGAATTTTCATAAACCATTCACTGATTAATTATATTTTTATACTAAGTAATAAAAATATTAATTAATCAATTTTTATTAAATAGTATATGATAAACCATAGTATAAACTATACTAATATCCCTAAAATATGTAATAAATATAAATACTAAATTATAATATAAAATTAAATATGTATTCTATATATAGCAAATATATATTTTTGAATAGGAAGAAATTAAAATAAAATATAGAAAAAAAAATAGATAAAAATAAAAACAAAAATTGTTGTTATTTTAAATTTGGTTTTCTTATTATAATTTCAATATTATTTATATTTAAATAAGATTTTTTTTTTTTTTTAATCTTGGTGATTTCTCATTTTCAATTAATATTTACTTTTATATGATTAAATATCTAATCCATTTTTAATTTAATATGGATGGATGTTAATTTTAATTTAGCCAAGATACTCTCTCTCTCTCTCTCTCTCTCTCTCTCTCTCTCTCTCTCTCTCTCTCTCTCTATATATATATATATATATATATATTCCCTTCCCCAAAACCGAACACCCAACGTTTAAGAAGATAAAAGTCTTCAAACCAACAGGACTCTTTGAAACAAAGAAAAGGCTTTAATGAGAAACTCATCACTACAACTTATCCATAAATGAATAATGAAGTAACGTAGTCCATTGTTCAACTTTGAATATTGGCTTTGATAAGTCAATAATTAAAAACAATGTTACAAAGGTCGGAAACTAAAGTTATTGACTCTCCAGCATATTGTAATCCCTTGCCATTTGATTTGCAATACTTCTCCGAAGCATGTTTATCTCCATTGCTTCCTCATTTGATGTATCATCTACAACCTCCACTTCTCTAGTTCCAAATGGATACTCCGGATCTCCATATCGGGAAAAGTTTTTGTCCATCCTGTCTTAGCCACGAATATAATTATGAAGAGCACAACATGCAATTACAATAAGTGCTTGCTTTTTCATTGTAAATGAAGGCATGTGTCTCAAAATGGTGAAGCGATTCTTTAATGCCCCAAATGACCCCTCAATGACATTTCTTAAAGAAGAATGTCTATGGTTGAATAATTCTCTTACTGTCCTTGGCCGTCTTCCACTCCCCCTATAATCATTCAGATGATACCGTTCACCTTTAAACGAAATTAAAAATCTTGGGAGTACTGCATAACCAGAATCTGCCACGTAGTATTTGCCTATAATTTATATATATATATATTAGTTATGATATGCAACGATGAAACAATCATAAAATGAATTTCTCCTTATAAACAAATGAAATACCTGGTGGTGGTCAAGGAAATTGCAATTGAGGAGTCGCAAGTGCCACCGAAAGCACTCGACAATCATTGGCAGATCCTTCCCACCAAGAATATACGAAAGTAAATTTCATATCAAACGAACAAACGCATAACACATTCTGAGTGGTATTTCCTTTTTTGCCTCTATATGGGATTTGCTGAGACCCGGGGATGGTAGCATTTATATGGGTGCCATCAATAACACCTACGCAACCCTTGTGAATTTATTTAAAAAAAAATCATTTGAAATTATGAAAATTCAAAAATTATCAACTACATGTATTGATGATGCACTATTGATATGAAAACTATACCTTGAAATAGCGTTCATGCTTAGGATCCATAAGAATTTCCGGTGGAACAACATCAAATGATGGTGATTTGATAATCTCTTTTGCAAGTTTGAGAACTGCTTTCAACACTAAATTAAAAATACGTGCTGATTGTTTGTCCCGAACGTTGAAATCTCTCACATAAATCTCTAGTTGAGTTATTATGACCAACCAAAGATAAGAATATCCCAACTTGTTCATCTATCCTAACATACCGACTATCTTTCGACCAACCTCTTATCCTCATCAAATCACATAGGTTCAGAAAAACATGCCTCTCAATCTTGAAGGCTTCATATATTCTATCTAAATGTCCACAAATAATCTCTCCCATCCATTCCGGTCCCGATAGTTTTCTGTCCCTAATAGGTTCTTTTGTATGCACAGACATGTCCATCGCAACCATGCATAACCATGTTATCAATATGTCAAGATCATCGTCATCCAAGAATTGGTTAACTGATTCTACCTGCTCTGTAGACATACTATTTGATCCCTCTTCCATAGTACCTATATCATCACACAAATACAATACATTAATAAAGAAATCTGAAAATAATCCAATAATAATCAACAATATAAGTTCTAAAGTAGAAGCAAATCAAATATAGAAATCTCACACAATCCATATTATCCATATAACAACACAAAAGAGTTTGAACAATACAATCAAGTGAAACCACATGCAATCCATAAAACATATCTCAACATCTATTAAAGACATTGAAGAAGTCCATTTCTCCTTTCAGCTGGTGATCTGATGAAAGCCTCTATCCATACGGCATTAACACATGCTCATTCCACTGTTTTGTTGTAAAGATATTGTTCCAAGTCATTCATATTAACCATAATATCAATCACAACTGATATAGAGAAGTGGTCTTCAGGTGGTGGTGGTGGTGGTGTGACTCGTGAGCTAACAGATCCACTCCCAGATTGACTTGACCTAGCTTTGAGCATGTCTTGGATAGCTTTGCACGTGTCTGCAATAACAAATGAGGAACTATTTCTTCTTCTCTTGACATTTCGAGTTCTATCCAACTTGTGCTTGTTTTGAATGGGAGTGGAAGTATACTGGGATGTAAAAATGTCCTCATCAATGTGGTGTTCACCTAAGTCCTCTGGATCACCAGTTGCATTGCCACCACCATTGTCACCATCCTCTGACAACGTCAAATCTTTGGCATTTCCTACGGCATGCTCTCCAGTAGCATATGTATCACCAAATACAATGCACAGTTCAGGATATTGAGGAAATCCATCCTTCTTGAATTTTGCCCACTCATTATTGTCCTGTAATTTTCATAATAATGACATATGTCAATAACATAATCAAATCTTCTAAAACTTACATCTATCATAATATCAAAATAATCGAAACTTAAAACATACCCTGATGTGAGAGTCCTAAATACTTGGATCGTCGACAATAACTGTGTTATTCACATTATCCCAGCCAAAGTCAGATTGTGAAAGGAGCTTCTTAAAACTACCATATTGTCTTATCAATTTGTTCACCTTATTCTTCAACTGCAATAGGTTATATTGGTATCCTGACTGTTTATTGAATTCAGCTCGTATGTTGTTCCACCTTGCTTTGTTAAAAGTAGAAGTTGTGCGATTTCCCTTTTGAACTTCCTCTACCAACAATCTTACAAACAAGTTGGTTAAAGGCTCGGTCCGTTTTGCATTGAACATATCTTTCTGGGATGACCATTTAACCTTGATTGAGCATCATATAAATTAATTGAGATGACACTTAAAACTATCATGGAAGATAAAGTCTAACTGGGTAAGTAGGGAAAAAAGAAAAAGATGCTCCAATGAAACTCACTTGAGGTGGCTTCTTGTTGAAATGCAAACCCACAACTTCAAACGCACAACTTCTAGCTGACCTGAAATAGGATCAGTTACTTAGAATGAATCACAACCTTTGTACTCAGAATGAATCAACAACCTGAAAAAAAACTGCTAATGTCCATTTTCCTTTAAAGAAATTATGTCAAACGTGACCTAAATCCAATACGAAGCTTGTGACAAAACAAACTTTCGCAAGCATGTCAACTATAAAGTCATATACACATATAAACGACCGAGCTATCATTGTCGTCACAAGCTCATTCAATTACAAGCAATGAAGCAAGTTTCTTATGTCTCTAGCAAGCTATTTCGACAAATTAGATGAGAGGAACACTTTGAGGAAACAACAACTCAAAACAGTATTTCAGTATATTTCTAATGTCCTTCGTGAACTTAAAGAGGTATATATTCAATGCAATGTGATGAAAAGGGAATAACTAAACAACATGAGGCTCCTCTTTTGCATAAAGCTACTCCATGGAAACCTACAAGCTATAGTCCATTACTCGATTGGAGAAAAGCCAAATAGCTGATAGTCAATCACCATGAGACACTAAAGAAATTCTATTCCCAAAGTAGAAACAACAAGGTGAAATATTTGTATCGCACAAATATAAGGGAATTCGATCAATCTGACTATATTCCAGTGGTAGCATTGATCCAAACTCAGTATTCTAAGAGCTTAACAAAACTAACCATAATACAACACAACACTGTCAGTCATATGCTTTGAAAACATCCAAATGTGCACTTGAGGGATCATTCTTGTATAGTTTGCCCCATTGAACCAGGCACTACAGCCACACAACACAGTCTACGACTTCCCCCAACCTTGAAATGCCTAATTAGCCAAATTCACAATACAAATCTCACTTCCCCAAGCTCAAAACCGATGTACTCAACACTAGAGCCTGTATCTATTCGTGCCTCATCACGATCATAACTCCCAATCCGAATTGAGCCAGAGGATCACAGTAGAAACCGATACATGAACACGAATTGCAATTGACCTCTCGCCCCACTTACGGCATTCAAGGACTTTAGAACTGTCACTCCCAACTACGACCTGTTCTGCTCTATTTCTTTTTCCTTCCCTCCATCTACCATCAGCCGCTCTTTGCTTCCACAATATCTTATCCAAATATATAGAATCGATAGAACAAAGAAAGACAAACACACACACACACAACACGTAAACGATCTAGTCAACGACCAATACATAAACATCAAAAGAAGTTCAATGAGTATGAATTTTGCCTTCGGATGGGCGCTCGAAACCGGAGTCCACAATAGCACAAAGAAACTCTAGCTTCAAAAGGAAGTCTTTGAAACTGGAGCTGTGAATCCCGACGTAACCCCTGCACGACATTGAAACAACAATAAGCTCTCCGCGTAAAGAATTGGCAATAGCTCGACTCGGCGGGCGCCCTCACTGAGCTGGCACCCTAGGCCCGAATCAGTGTCGCTTGCCCTTGGCTAGCTCGACGAGGTCACCCGCTGAGTCGGGCCCAGGGGTTGCTCAGCGTCGCTTGGCATCGCTCAGCGTCGCTCGCCCTCGACCAAATTGGCGAGGGTGCCCACTGATTTAGGCCCAGGGGTCGCTCGTCGAGCGACCCCTCGGCCAGATTGGCACGGGCGCCCGTCGACTCGAGCCCGGTGGCGCTCCCACCAGCCGTCGCAGACAACGAACCACCCATAGCTGCGAGGGGAACTCACCTTGAACGAGCAGCTTCAATGATGAAGAAGTAGCAGTTGCCGTTGCCGTTCTTGAGGAGCAGCAGTCACCGTTGCCGTTCTTGAGGAGGGAGAGAATGAGACTGAGCAGAGGAGATGAGAGGACGAGAGAATGAGATTGAGTAGAGGAGATGAGAAGACAAGAGAACGTCGAGTAGAGAGGAGATAAGAATTTTATTGTTTTGATTCTTTTTTTGATTCCTAGACCGAGAATCACATTTTATTTATTTATTTTCAATTCTTGTCCAAAACTGTTCCTAGGAACAAAAATTTTACCAAACGCGATTCTGTTCCCAAACTGATTGTGGGAACAAAAAATCATAATGAGACACTATTTGGATGGTTACCGAACAATGCCTAAATGTTATCCCACAACAGGGTGAGACAATGTTTTAGCAAGTTCATCCCCTAAACTCCGACTAGGAAGGAATACGCCCAAGGGCTGCCTAAGCACGGGCATAAATCAAAGGACTTACCTTTGCCTCAGTTCCTTCCTGCAAGTCAGTACAATTTATAAAATCATCCAATCATTTCAATTCAGATCAAACATTGATTAGTCGACTCATTTGACTCCATACCATCAATACCATCCACACAATTCGATCAAATGAAACCTTGCTCACCCTAAGTTGACAATAGATGGTGTAGCTCATCGAAGCTGATAATAGATATATAATAATGCTCATCGGAGTTGCCATATATCTCTAATGCTCACCAAAGCTGCTAGAGTATATTGCTCACACTAAGCTGACATATCAAGGCCCGCAGGCTGTTATAGTATACCGATAATGCTCACCGAAGTTGTGCGATACTTAGGGTATACTACTCACTCTAAGCTAATATATCAAAGATCTCAGGCTAATATAGTATACCATTCTAATCAACCAACAATTTCACCACTTTTATCATACCCGATAAAAATAATCATGTGTGGGTACACGGTCGGCCTTAGCCAAAATACAATATTTTCCTTTACAAAAATCCCATCATTTAATATAGTCTACTAGAATATTTTTGGCGTTATAAACCGACGTCCAGTGTTTCCCGATTAAATACTGAAAATACTCAATTTTGGGATAAATTCCCAAAATTACAAATCTCACTCAATTTGCACAAAATAGCTTTCAATTAAATAAACCAATCACACCATTGAAATCGGCATGAAATTCCGGTCACCGGCTATCTTGGTCTAATTTCCGGAAAATAATAATTAATTAAATAATTACGAAAATTAATTAAATAAAAACCAAATTGCAAACTTAGCTCGGAAAAGCCTAATTAAATATCGAAATGGGCCCGGAAAATTTCCGAACCTAACTAGATAAATACTATAACTTATCTAATCTCTGATGACACTACTCTAACCACCTAACATGCATCAACGAATAATTAAATTGCTAATCCATTATAATTAACCACATAATCCCTAATTAGCCTAAACTAATAAACCCTTAAGCATAATTAACTCCCTAAGCAGAGTTTAGTGAGTAAAGTCACTAGATTTGCGAGCTGGTGAGTTCACTACGATGGGGATGCGAAGGCGGGACACAAACTCCAAAGCGGGGGTGCCAAGCGAGGTCAAGAAGGGTTTGGAAACGGGCCTCGAAGCCCATGGGACTTGCTAGGTTTCGGATTATGGATGGTGGGCTGAGAGAGCTGCTCGGGCTCGGCTTGGGCTGGAAATGGTGAAGGCAGCTGGCGGACGTGCTGCAACAGGTTGGGTGGAGACGGACGACAACGTACAATGGTCCAAGCGGCGGGAACGGCTTGTGACGGTGGTTGGGTAGGCTCAGGGGACGGGCTGGACGTGGAAAGAGTCTGAATGGCATACGGGATTGGCGCGGCAAGTAGGTGGGCTCGCGGCTGGGCGCGATGGGCAAAAACAGTGGTCCAGCGGCTTGGCGGGTGGTTGTAATGGCAGAGGGGGGTTTTGGTTAGTTCTCTGCAAATTTTGAAACTCTCTCTGGTTTGGAAATGGAGGAGATTGACTGGAATGGAGAAGAAGGGGACAACAAAGCCTTGAGGGTCCCTCCAAGCTTCAATCTCACCCCTTTGTCCCCTTGAAGAGGCCCCACCGGTTTGCTAGCTTCCTCAGCACTCTTGCAGCCCACAAAGCTTCCTTGGGAAGTCTTGGAAGTGGTCCAAAAGGTCATGGACCAAGGGGCTACGAATTTTGGACTTAAATTCCCCAAATCCTCTTAAATTGATTGAATTTGGCCCTCATAAATTCCACTATCGTGTCCATGATCAAATTGACATTTTTCCTCGCCAAGAGATCCAACTTGCATCCTAAAAACGTGATAAAAAACGGTCTCCTAAATTTTCCGGATAAAAACGACCTCACTTTGAAATTCCGCCAAAAATCTTGGTTTGCAGAAAAATTTTCGGAAGATGAGTCGAAGTTCCTAAAATGACTCGTGACATGACAGAACTTTCAATTTCTGAAATCAGATTCAAATTCGTGGTTAATTTCAATCTGGCGTGATTTTAGCATGACCTAGCCTACCAAGTAGCTTTTAGAAATTTTTGGTACAATTGACCCGTGATCGATTTATTTCGAGTCACAATGTACATCTTCGACACATTGGCGACTTTTGATTGTTGTGGAAATCTCGAGGTTTTAAATACGGACACAAGGTACCAAAAAGATAGAAAAATTAGCATAGTGCTGATTGAAGAGAATTTCACAATTTGGTGGAATCACCCACACTTTGATCACTTATCTTAGTCGAAACGACCTATCTCTGATCTCTTATCAATTTTTAACTGTGCCGTAATGATCTCTGCATATGAGCACGGTCGAGTAGTCGATTCCTAGTTGAATTCTCAAGCCTATTGCATTAAACTTCTTTAATAGCTTCCCCCGATAATCTAGTTATCTCATGAGTGATTAGCTCAGAGAATAGCACTATAGACGTGTCGATGAAAAGCCCGATTTATTTAATTGAAAACAGGACTGAAATTTCAGGATGTCATAGTCTTGTTCACTTAATCTTTAGCACAATTAATAAGACATCAAGAATACAACACTCAAAGAAAATAGTCAAATGAGATTGTTTTACTTGGAACACAGCTTCTAGCAGGCTTTTGGTCTTTTGTATATGCACATGTCTAACATTTTACTTAAGAGAACTTCTCTTTTATATCTGTCTTCAATCTTTCCATTAGAGATGTATTGGAGAAGTAAGGAGCCGTTAAAGTTACTATTAGTGCTATTGCCTAAAAGATAGAACTGCCCATATAGTCATTGTTCCTAAAAATTTGCAAGCTATCTAAAAATAGCTTTGACTATTGTCTTGTTGCTATAGCTTCTAACAAACTTCAAACAACATATTATCTCATTTTCTGTTGACTTCATAATTCTATTGTTGTGCACATCCACTCCACAATGGCCAACTTATTGAACCAACGAATATTATCAAATGAATGTTGTTGCACCATTTCCAAGGACCTCATATATATAGCATCGACACAAACATTGACATCAGGTGATCTATAGGTCTCATTGCTACAACTTTTGACAAAACCTATCAAACAACTTGCTATCTCATTTTCTGTTGACTTCTGAATTCTACTATTGTTCACATCCACTCCACAATGACTATTTTACTAAACCAACGAACATTTTGCACCATTTCCAATGACTTGATAAATACAACATTGACACAAACATAGACATCTAGGGATCTTTAGGTCCCTTGGTGCTGTTTGTGGAAAAAAAACATATTAGGACATATTGCATTCTTTACCAAATATCATGGTGAATATTAGACTAAAGATAGTTTGAAATCATTAAAATCACTTGGAGATATTTCTTCAACGGGGAGAACGGAGCATATAGAAGTGAATTGTCACTCCACTTGAGACAAGATCCAAGAACGGATAATCAAGACAAGAGAAATCAAAACCATAGAACAACCTACGGATATCTTCACCAAGCCTCTATGTCAAAGACAACATGCATATCTATTAAACAAGTTGGGTGTCTTGATCATATATATGCCACCAACTTGAGGAAGAGTGTTGAAAGATATGCTTGAGATATAGCAAATCAGTCTAGGATTATAACTGATTGAATGAATCAGTCTAAGATTAATTCCATATGATTCGTCTAGGAGAAATTATTTCTTTCTATTGTTCATATTTTGTACTATATATTGAATACTGTGCGCGTAGAGAATACAAGCTGAAGTGCACAGAATACAAACTTCTTCAATTTGTGTCAAGTGGAAGTCGATATTTGATATCACATCAGAACTTCCACTGTTGTATTGAAATCGACAAGATCGGTAAGGTTTCTTTTGAGTTGCAGAACACACTATCCGTCTTTGGTTCATATCAATAGTATTCTAATTCCAGACAATAATCCAAGATTTCTTTGTCTGTCTGGCATTTGCTGAAGTAGCAATGGGGAAGATTCCACAGTTTAGTTCTGTGCTTGCCCTTAGATAGTTTCAACAAAAATTACTGACAAACTTTTTTATTAATTAATAGGACGGAGAGGAGCGGCCGACGTTAATGAGAATAAAAGATTATTTGATAGTTCAAAATTTATATAATCTTTGCCTTATCTAACATCATTGAGATGATCACATCTAAGGATAGGGAAAAACTAACGGTTTTTTTTTCCGTGTGGTTAGTTGTCGTAATCTCAATTGGGAAATTTTTAGTTGAAAAAGGAAACATCCATGGCTGAAACTTCCATGTTTTAGTTCTTCGAATTAAGGTGTCGACTGAAAGAAGAAGGTTCTTTGTATTTGGGGCTTTTCATAATTCCAACATGGAGTAATAACAAGGTGAAATATCTCTTCTCAAATTCATTAGAAGTATGAGCGGATGCATGGCACCATGCACAAGGTTGTGAACGATTGAAATCCATACATATAAGGAACGAAATTGATTATACTTGGAATAAGTTGGTATATACTTCAAAAAGAGAATATTGGACTACTAACTATATAATGAGGTCAAGATTCGACTTCAAGTTGTTGATTATTATAATCTCGCTTCGTCCTTCAACACCTCCAAACATCGGGCTACTTGATGGTTGATACCTCATTGATAACTTCATATTCTAAGGAGGAGGAATAGTGCACTGTTTTTTTAAGTTAGACGTAAAGATGGTTCCACATTGTCCCAGGGCAAGAATCTTGAAAAGCGTTCGGTCTATCTTGAATTTTAGTGGAAATATACAAAAGGGCAAGAGTAAATTAAATCACAAACCGTCAACATACTCTCCATAGCTTCTCAGGACATATATTTGTAATACAGGATCATGGTTTATGCACAGCGCACGTTTCAACTAGCCTTTTTCAGCCACGAGGGTTTCTCTCGGTATGGATATTATATTTTCGAGGGAGGCCTACCAAAAAGGTATGACCGACCTTTCGAGATTAATTAAGGAAAAAGACGAATCTTTGTCCTTTAGGTTAACAATGAAAGCGACTGAAGTAGCTAGTTGCTTGAGTTTAAACTAACTTGCTTGCCCCAACAAGGAGTGCACGTGGGACCAATCGACCCACAAAGCCATTTTTAGGGGGATCTTTCTAATTATAGATCATGCATCGGAGGTTAGAGCTTTGAGATTCCCTGCGTTAAATAATTCTCAAGTCGTACACCCTTAGTTATTTATATATACATATATATTTATTGGTGAAGAATATTAGGTATAGTTTGTATATTGGGTGCCACAATATCGTACTTGTCATGTGTGTACCAATTTAGGATTTTTCGTACCATTAAATGTATTTTTATATGGTACCAAAATGATTAAGAGAGTAATTGGAATTTTGCTTATGATTAAATTGGTAATATTGAAATGATTTGAATTGAATTGAATTGACATATATATATAGCAGATTTAGAATTGATTGGATAATTTTTTCATGGAAAAGCTAATTACTGATTGATTAACATCCTAATGCTGATTTTTTTTTTTTTTTGTGTGTAAATATGTAAATATGCTGATGCCGATCGCTTATTAGCAAAATTGCACAAACTGATTACCGTATGGTCCCCATGTGCATGATCTAGCTCGAGTGAGAGTCGTGAGGAATGTTTGCACCGAATTAGTATAGATCAATCTTGTGTTGCAATGGCATACTAATGACGAATAGTCATGCATTGATCATTATGAGTTTATAAGGGGTTCGCATGCAACTCTGATGATTTAGTCTCTCAATATTGGTCTTTAGTAATGGTTATTATTTGTATTTAGAATAATTACATAAATCGTTTTTGAACTTTGGCCCAATGTGCAATGTCATCCCTCAAATTTTAACTTGTCGAATGTAATAACTGAATTTTAACTCAATGTGCAATATCATCATTCGACCCTTTGATTTCTTCAATTTGTAACTTAATTCCTAAACTATATGAAAATATCCGGCAAAAGAACACTTCAAGTATCAAAAGTTGGCACAAATGGGCACTTAAGTGCCAAAACTTACGAAAGTGCCACTTAAGTGTCACTTTTTATGAAAAATGGGACACTTGAGTGTCACATCCGACGAACCTCGCCGGAAATCCTACGTGTCATTTTTTTTAATTAATTTTCTCGCTTATGTGGCTCGTCGGAAAGCTGACTTAGCAAAACACACACAAAAACGACGTCGTTTTGGTATAATTTGAATTTGAATATAAAAATTAATTAAATTAAATTTAATAATAATAATAATAATGATTATTATTATTAAAAAAAAAAAAAGGTGGAGGAGGAGGAGGAGGAGGAAGGCAGCCGGTGGTTGAGGGCTCAGCCCTCGCCGCCGCAGTCGCCTCCCCACTATCATTGGAAGGTGGGGAAGGGTCGATTGGGGCCGCCGAGCCCCGGGCCGGGGGCTAGCGACCCTAGCCAACCGCGGTAAGGGCCTGCGTGCCCCCGCCCAGATTTGGGGCGAGGGTCGCGACCCTCCCCGGATCTAGCGAGGGTAGCGGCCCTCACCGGCCGGGCCAAGGGCCACCGCCCGCTAGGGGTCACCTCAGATTGGGGAGAGAGGGCTCGGCGACCTCAGCCGACCCTCCCCCCTTCGTTGTCGGCCCTTTATGGCGGCGGTGGGGAGGCAGTGGCGGCGAGGGCTCAGCCCTCAGCCACCCCCCTCCTTTTTTAAAATTTTTTTTTATTTGTATTTGTATTTTTAAATGTTTTAAATAAATTTAGTTTTAAATTTAATTTAATTAATTTTATATTAATTTTTTACCACTTCAGCATTAAAACGACGTCATTTTTGCATTGTCTAGCCATGTCAGCGTTTTGGCCAAATTGGCACTCAAGTGATCAATTTTGCTCCGATTTTGGCATTTAAGTATAATTTTCACAACTTTTGGCACTTAAGTGTCTCTTTGTGCCAACTTTTGGCACTCTAAGGGTTCGAGTGTCGAAAATATCCAATGTTATCCTTCTATTGATTCAAGTTTAGGGATTACATTGAACATTTTGATATAGTCCAAAGACTAAATTGAACATCTATAACAAATTTAGAGATGACCTTATACAATAAGCTAAAGTTCCAAAACCACTTTAAATAAATTAAAAATTCATAGACGACATTGCATATTATATCAAATTTTAAGGATCATTTGTGTCATTTTCCCTTTGTATTTCTATCACTAGAAAGCACATGAGATTTCTTAAATAAAGCTTGAAAAATTGACTCTCGAGTGTTCCTTTTTTCATGAGTATGTCATCGTACGGATATACTAATTAGCATTACCACTTTACCTAAGTTAAAATATTTTTAAAAAATTACTCTGGGAAGAAGCTTTCCTCACTTGGATTATAAAATTAAGTGTGTGTGACCTCTTGCCGAAGACAACCTAGCGTTGGCACTCAAAGAGGGAAACTGCTGTATTTGGTTCCATTTTCTTGGGTGTAATTGAGAAATTCACTCGTCTGGTGTATTGGAGTATCTAGATATTGGAATGTACTTATATCTTCTACTGGGTTGCTTCAACTTTTAGATGGATAGATAACGATATCGTTGGTGATTTTCCCCCCCTAATCGGAGTTCATTATTCAGACAAAGTCACACGTCTAGTTGAACTAGTGAAACTTACTCGCGATATATCATGTTCAAAAATTTGACAAGGATGGGTTAAACACGAGTCCAGTCTAGGCAGACCAAAATTATCTCTTGTACATTCAGGAGAAAGATTCGGCACAGCCAAATTTCGTTTCTCAAATTTGAACACAAAGATTTTCTCTAAAAGCTAATAAAGCCAATCAAACAACTTGGAACAAATATCCAAAGAGAAATGATTACTTAAGGGCACTGTCCTTCTTAAAAAGGAGATGATGCCTTCTCAACCTTTAAATTTTCCTGGGAAACCGGTTAAATTTCCTAGAAGAAACATCTCACCTATTGAGTTAACTATAATCCCACATTTAGATTCCTTAAATGTGAATATCATAGAAACAAAATAAGGAAAATGATAAATTTGAAGAAACCCACAAAAATACAAAATTTATGATTTGTATCCATTCACGATCATCAATTGAACAACATTGACCAAGAGCTCAAATGAAGCAGCCATGGTCTTGAACTTGGTGACATGAAAAGAGCTAGAGGACTTGACCATTGTGAGCTTCACGACTTGAGAAATCTCGCACCCATGATTGTTGCAAGCTCAAATTGAGCAGCCATGACCGCAAGCTCAAGTGGCTATGGTGTCCACAAACTTGAGCTTGAACATCCATGGTTGCCACATGCTTGAGCTCAAGCTGAGACTATGACAGCTGCAATGGACCCATCTTCTCTTTTTCAATTTTGTTTTTGTTTATGTTGTTTGATGTGACAACTATTTGGCATCATATAATAACATCAAGTGAAGACATGTGTATTATGGCATCTATGTTAGCAATTTTGCCAAAATATGTCAACAAAAAACCACTGGCAAAATAAAAAAAAAAGCATAACGACAAGACTAATGGTGACATTTTCTGAAAAAAATAATTGAAGAATGCTTAATACCCTAAAAAACCTCAAACTGGTTTACTGTGATAAATTTATTCTAAACTAATTTTTTTGTCATAAAAAACTCTAAACTGGTACATCTGTGACAAGTTTACCCCGACTAATCTTAAAAAAACTCTAAACTAGTACACTTACGACAAATTTACTCCAAACTAATTTATTCGGCTGCCAAAAACTCCAAACTGGTATGTTTATGACAAATATACCATCTATTAAATTAAATTATTATCTCAAAAAATCACAAAATTTTTATAATTGTAACAAATGGATAATAAAATCCCAAATGGTACATCAATCAACTATCACGTGTTATTCAACTTAGTAATTTAAAAAAAAATTTAATGGAAACTAATAGAGGGTAAATTTATTCAACTATATTAGTTTGGGGTAAATTTATCAAATGTGTATTAATTTGGGGGTTTTTTGTGGTAAAAAAATTAATTTGGGATAAATTTGTTACAAGTGTACTGGTTTGGGGTTTTTCAGGATATTAATCCTAACATAAAAAAGATACAATACAATTTTAACTTTTGGACAAAAATAAAGGATCCAATGCGACATTATTCCTCAAATAAAATAAAGAGACAAAACCTTCGTTCCCCACTTTCTGAAACCCAGTCGCCCACCTCTCACAAATGGAAAATTATGGTAAACATGCAATTGTTGGAAAGAATATGATTACTTGTAACTAATGAGATTCACAAATATGTGATCCATTAGCATAATTTGAAAAAAGAAAAAAAATCAGAGTTCGAGACAATATTCAAAATGAAAATTCAAATATTTCAAAAGTCCACTTGTTTTATTGCTCGGTCTTAATCCTACGGCCATAGTTTTCTCTATGACAATGTCAAAATAAGTTCAATCCATATTAATCGGTGGCTCAATTCACAATTTGCCTTATGACAAGGCTCAAATATATTCAATCCCTACTAACCGGTGGCTCGGTTTTGATATTCTGCATGTGTCGATACATAGCCCTGATTTCGGGGTTTGAAGTTTCGATCATAGTAAACTTAAAGCATTGGATATCAAAACATTTCAAATGAAATACATCAAGTTCTTATTTCAAAAATTATGTTCTAAAGAAGATTGAACGGTATGAAAGAAAAAATATTTTTCGGCCCAATCCAATTTCTGTAAATTTCTTCTCGTCATTGTTACATCAATGAAGCTATATAATTGAATCTTATGTTTTGTAACTAAATAATGGTTACACACACGTAATTGATATCGAAATCATTCTAAACTCTGAAATGAGTTATGCATTTATGCTTTAGCTGTTTCTCTATTGTGTGAAGTAATTAGTGACGACTTCTGTTTTTCTTTTGTCATTATCACAGTTTTCAGCTAAATAAAAATTTAAAATCGTCCTAAAACCAAACTATTCTTAGGTATAATTCTAAAGGATCTTTGACTTGTTTGTTTCCTAATCTAATTTGGATCGTGTACGTAAACTCCGGGGAGATATCCTGGTCTTGCCAAAATTTGATAGTGGATTGATGATTATCCCAAGTTTTGGCCATTCATCGCAGATTTAAATTTTTCCAATTCATGCAAGAGTTTTGGGACTAATTGGTTACATTGATCTACCTTTATTTATGTGCATCAAAACAAACAGTTTGCAAGCCAATGATCATCCTCGCCATTCCATGCATCGTACATTTATTGGCGAACATACAGAAACTATGGAAGAGAGAGAGAGAAGAAGAATTACGTGGTACATAACAATAGGAACAGCCTTCTCTGTTCATCAATGAGAACTAAATATCATAACGGCAAATGGTTGGAACCAACTCCTTGAACCCCAAAGAAATTCAGAGAGAGAGAGAGAGAGAGAGAGTAAAGAAGCTTCAATTGTTGATTGAGTGACCAACACCAGGACTGTGACCAGGCTCGGTTGATCGAAAATTTGCGACATGCTCAACCTTACTCGTCCTCTTCTTACTTCTTCCGACGCTCAACCCGTCTCGTGATAATGATGGCGGTGATGATGATGATGTCTTTGAATATCCCTCAAATGCCTTGCTTCTGTTAGACAAAAATGAATTATTCTAATCATGCATTGAAGAGAAGAATTTAAACATCAACTAGAATCACATGTAAAAAACATGATGGAAAATAAATCTGACCTCCAGTCATCATTTGAGTTTGCGTGCGATGGAAATCTGCGGAGATTTGATGGTGATAGCAATTATGGACGCACTCTACTTGCTCAATTCCTTCACGTACCGATGTTGTATTTCTAAAAAAGAGAGTTTGTATTAGACCTTGTGATGCCTTTATGTAAATGAACAATTGTCCTTTTAAACTGCCTTCCATCAAGGTGGTTTCCAATGGGAAATTGTCACAAAAAGCTACGAACATGAACCGTATAATGGAATAACCGTCACTTAAAAGATAAAAGTGGGTCAATGTCCAAGGATAAGTTTTTATTTTAAAAATCATATCCCTAAAAAATGTGAGATCATATTATAGATAACATTCTCCCATTTGATCCCAATATTTTCATCATACGTATTATCCAATCAAATCCATTAAAACTTTACGCTCAAAGAAAAGAAACAAAATTTGAATATACAACCAATCCATGAAAGCTTAATGTACAAAAAAATTAAGAATAGCATTATTACTAATAAAAGTTTCATACAACAAAAATTGTCCATACAACAACAAATCACATGATGTGACCTATTCCCATCCTAGCAATATGATCCTTACACTTCATTAGTGTCATGCCTTTGGTTAAAGAATCAACTATCATCAATTTAGTGTTAACATGCTCTTTGACCACTTTATTCTCCTTAACATGTTCCCTTATGGCTAAATACTCGATGTTGATATACTTACTTTGACTGCTACTTTTGGCATTTTTAGTCATAAAAGTCACAGGTGAATTGTCATAATATACTTTTAATGGCCTAGAATATAATCAACAACTTCAAGCCGAGAAATGAAACTCTTCAATCATACACCATGCGAAGTAGCCTCAAAATAAGAAACAAACTCAACCTATACGGTTTAAGTAGTAGTCAAAGTCTACTTCACATTCCTCCATAACATGGCTACGACTAACGTAAAAATATATCCAGATGTCGAATTTAAAGAATCAACACAATTAGCGAAGTCTGCATCCAAATAACTTGTCACGACCCCAACTCCATCTTTAGAGTCTTGAGCGGTAAGGGTTATTTTTGCGACGTCTCAGGCTCGTTGCCATCCCGATTCTTTTTATCTTCTTATCATGCACATGCGGAAACATGAACAAATAACTCCCCAGACAAACAAGAGCTAGAAGATTTTACAAGTCCTTTCTCTAGGGCCCCTCTTGTCTTTTTGCATCACACTATAAGTTTTCCATATAGGCCAAGGGAATTCTTATCTCCTCTAGCGTGACTACAGCTCTGAACATTGACATGAGACTTCCATGCCTACAAGACTGAAAGATAAGAGTGTGAGTTTTGAGGAAACTCAGTAAGTAAAATTTCAAGATTTCTACCAAGAAAGCCTCTCATCATCAAGAACAAGCATGTACCACACTCGCAAACAGTGTCGATGGCAGATCAATAGCAAACTTATTGTTACATCTCGACTACATGCAGATGCCAATCACAACAGGCTTCAATGCATGCTTACCTTCAGCTTAATAATGAACACATCAACCTATCATGCTTATGCAAATTCATTTACCATCACCTGGCTCGACCAGGCCCTCCCGGCTTGACTAGGGCTTCCAACACCTCGTTGGACTTCCTAGCTCGACCAGGGCATCTCGGCTTGACCGAGGCTTCTGAGAGCTAGCTTCTCGAGGCTTCCAAGTTCAAAACCTAAGCATCTTGGCTCAACCAGGGCATCCCACCTCAACCGAGGCATCCCGTTCAATGAATGAGACATTGCTGCCAACGTTGTGTGGCGATAGACGCCTTTTCCTCTTTAAGTGCATGCATAAATGCATCGTACAAGTCGGTTCTTATCTTTTCTCTTAGCCAATAGATGCATGGCCAGAAGGTGTGCTTATTCATTCGTATGTGTCATGAGTTTCTTATACATCCCTAGCAAATATGTTGGTAATGATCTTTGGTCCGTAACTTAAATCAATCACTTAGCGCCAATCCCCGCATTGGACAAGGCTCGGAAATGGTATGCCTTAATACTGATTTAAGACTTCGAGGCTTTGGTACACCTCACTTTAGTGACAATCCCAAGCTTGATGGACCTTGACTCCAACCCGATGTGAATACACATGTATGGAGAATGACTCTCGACTTGTGGTTTGATCCAATGCCAAGCACAAAGTCCTCACGTCCATTTAGGCTATAAAAATTGGCATGCTAGGTGCCTTACTAAGACCTCGTGGATTTAGGCGATCCCTGTGCCTATCAAGGCATAAATTCGACACGCCTCAATATTGATCAGGACCTTGCAGCCTTGGGCGACCAAGCGAGACTTGGACTCAACATCCTATTTATGTCGAAACCAAGGCCTTATGGCTAGGGGCGACATTACCTTGCAATGAAATCAATTCGAACGAACCTTGATTCCACTTCGAACATACACGCCTCAAGTACACGGCCATGTCCATAGCAAATAAGATCAAATAAAAGATATAGCACACTACCCATGCCTTGACGGGTGAGCACTTACTAGCCTCAACGATGGGATCTACTTTCTTAGAAGAAAATGAGAAATCTTACTTACCTTGGCGAGCCTCAAAGACCATCTTATATTAGCTTGAGGGATTACAGATGCAAGGCTGAGAGAAAGCAAATGGAGGAGGAAGGTGGGTGCTCAAGAGGAGCAATGAGAAGAAAGTGGATGGCAATGGTGGAAATGAGGAGGGTTCTCCTATTTATACTACTTGGTGCCATCATTCTCAAGTCAAATGATCCACTCTAATTTTTCCAAATGTCCTGCCTAAAGTCCTTAGTTGGTAAGCCTACTTGTCCAATAATTGCACATAAAAGAATGAGGTGGCATGGCTAAAAGATCTTGGTTGGCATTCTAGCTTATAATCGTCATCGATGATGGCCTGTTTTTCGCCTTTTCATTGGACCACTTGTACCCCACATTTAATGAGCATTTAATGAAATTTGGATAAGATGCCATCAAAGTTGCCAACTTGGCATCTAGATTCTTCGGTCATTAATGAGGGCTTAGGTTTCGCTCTCCGATTGGGGCACATGTGCGCCAACCTTTTGTTGCCCATGAAGGATATTTTCAACTTCATCATTAATTTTGAAAAGTCAAAGGACACATCACCCCTTCATTTAATGATGATGTTCTAGAGTTTTCTCTGATTTGTCATTTTCTTCCTTAAGAAGGTAGTCTGGAGAATTCCATAATCTAGTTGGTTCTGGGGCCGGAGAAGGGATTATAGGTACACCTCGAAAAATTGAATCACGTACACTTGAAGTGCAGCCATCACGCCCCATGCTCGCCCGAACCATTCCTTTAGATGGTCAGTCGGCCAAAATGGTCGGTTATCCTTCAGTCAGTTTAAGGCCAACCATAAGACTGCCCATGGCCTAACACTAAGCCAAGGCACTCATGGACCTTAGAATTAATGACGGAATAACCGGGTCTATCCCTGAGCACATTTCAATTGGCACTTGATCCATCTGTATGGTTCATGGTCGGTGTATTATCGATATATGATCATACATCACCAATTCAAGATTCCTTTCCAATCACTAAGAATTAAATAGGAAATGATGCATTTTTGGTCGGAAGACGATCACATTTGATTGAGTCAAATCGACCGGTTGGATCAACCCATGACCATCCGCCAATCCAGAATCATCATGTGACCAATTCTCATGATAAAAAAGTCATCTTATAAGCTAGTGATCCTATCCCATAGGTATGGTTGGTAGACAATTCTCGGCCGACACCTTGACCAATTCATGGTCAATTTGTCTGTTGATCGGTCAGTCGAACCATGACTGATCTTTGATTCCTTACCGATCGAATCGATTGATCCCATGGCCAATGGCTCATGGTGTGGCATTCCGAAACTTTAGGTGAACCTTAGATAGGTGATAGTCACTGAGCTGTGACTTTGTTTTTTTTTTTAATTCACATGTGTCAATTTGTAATTTGTTCTTTTAGATTAATATGTTTCAATTATATCCTTTTAAAACAAAAGGATGGGATTCGATTTTCGCCTAAGAATTTTTACGCGCAAATTTAAACAATATTTAACGGGCTGTAAGATTTTGGAATATATATATATATATATATATATATATATATATATATATATATATTATATGTGTGTGTGTGTGTGTGTGTGTACATACTTGTATATGTATATAAAGCAATTTAAATTTGTTATTAAATCAATTGGATAGAAATAGAATACTAATTTATAAAATAAAAAAAAAAGGGATTAGGGCCCCATTTTCATGGACTCTTGGGCCCAAGAATTCGGGCCCAAGCAGGCCCAAGAACACCCCAAGGGTGTCGCACGAAGCAAAGGGGAGGGGGGAGAGCATGCCATTCAACACCAACACTTGTCCTTGTTGTGCCTCCACTTGTTCTTCCTCAATGACCACTTGTCCATTGTATATCCATTGTTTAATTTCCTACATGCAAAATGGGGGAAATTAATTAACCAAAGAACAAAACAAATGGGGAGGGGGCTTCACGGAGAGGAGGGAGAGACCGAGAGAGAGATTGAGAGGAAACCCAAGCCAAAGAGAGAAGGAGTCGTGCGTGGGTGCGGGCAGCAAGGGAAAGGAAGGAAGGGCCGCCTCTTGCCGTGTCCGTGCAACCACCGTCGATGCCACCGAACCCCGTCGCCGACCAGCCAAGCCATGACCACCGGACCTCCAATTTTCGGACAACCCTTGTGTGAGAGAGTTCAAGGCAAGCAATTGTTCTTCAATCTATGTTGTTGCAAGCTGTTTTGCCTAGAAAAGAAGTGAAATAGGTGAGGAAAATGGAGTACTAGAGCTGCATGTGGAGTCTTTGGTATGTAGGAGGGTGTTAGATCAAGAAAGCTAGTTGTGGATGAGGTGCATGTGTTGGATTTCGAATTTCATGAAGTGTGAGTGCTGGATTTTTTAATTTGCAAGTGAAATCAAATGAATTTGAGATCTGACCATGAGGAATTTTCGTGATAATCATGCTGTGGTAAGGTGTAATGTGTGTATAGACAAAGAGCATAATGGTGAGAGGTCGAAATCTAATGTATAGGAGGAGTTTTGTGAACTTGTGGACTGTTTTTGTGAAAAACAGTGTGACCCCAGCAACATTTTAATTTTTCTGTAATTATCTAGCCACAATTTGATTTCGAGCCCTTGATGAAAGTTTTAGAGCACATCTTCATGAATAACATATCAAAACTTCAGAGAAAAAGAACAAAGTATGACCATCGAAATAAGTTTCCTATGAAAATATGAAATCTGGAATTTTACAGAAAGTTGGTTAGGAAGAAAATCGAGGTTTTACCCTCTGTGCATACGGAATATGACCTAGTGGCCTTCTTGTTCAACAAGAAGTATCTAGAGAAGAAGCTAGGCCACAACCACAGCTCCGAAGATCCGCCAGGCAACGGAAACAAAATCCCCGGCCCCCTTCTTCTTCAGTAAAGCCGACCCTTTTTTTTCGCCAGTGCTGACGCAGTGCGCACGTAGATAAGGAAAGCAAAATCCCAGTGGGGGGATGGGGGCCGGTGCCTTTCTTTTCCTCTAGGTCTTATTGATAACGTGTCAAAATTTCATAATTTTCTGAGCCTGTTTAGTAATTAATTCGGAATTGTTACTAAAACTGCGCAATTGAAGAAATTAAGTTGCTGTTTCGAGATTTCCATAAAAATTGTGCTATGTGAAGTATAGTTCTCGAATTGCTACGTGATTATGATAATGCTGATGGTGGGATATTGAGATTGATGAAAGGTTCATGACATATCTTGCTTGACATATGATGATGCCTTTGTGAATTCAAATTTGAATTGTTATCCATTGAACCCTCGGGTTAATGATGCCCCGGGAGTTGGGAAGTCCAAAGGATTGAAAGAGTCGATGCATTGTGGATGCCCAGTGGCCCTAAGAGGCTGAATGCTGGAGGTATGCCCCGGGAGCTTCGGGATGCCCGGTTGTATGCTTGTCGGTACGTAAACCCGGATGGCCGAGCAACCATTTTCATGGTGAGCTTCGGAGATTTATCCTCGTGATGCCAGGCGGGGTACGAGATGCCTGGAGGCGCGATATGCTCTGGATGCCTGGTGGCCTTGGTGGCTAAATGCCGGAGGTTTTCGCGATGCCAGGGTGGATGCGAATGCCTGGAGGGACGCAAACATTGGTCCTCTAGGGAATGAAATTTTTCAAAGGCTAAATATATGATATATGATTTGGTTATGTGGCGCATGATTTTTATGAGATTGCAATTGTCTAATACTGAAAATTTCCATATCATTAATGCCTATTACCCCTTGATTTTTTGCCCTGTTTATCTAGTATAAAATTAAATGTTGATTGTTATGCTTGATATAGCTTGTTGAATCTTTTGCTGCTGAGTGGCTGTACTCACCCCGTTTGGGGACTAACATTTCAGATTAAGATGCCTTTGCTACCCGTCTCTTGTGGCACCTTCTATGGCGTGCCAGTCGACGTCGAGTGCTCGTGTTCAGAGCACATTTGTATTGGGGTGCGGGGGCTAGTGTTCGTCCGCGTCCATGTGCTTGTTATGTATGATGTGGGCTTACCTGGAGGCCTTGTGGTGCAGGAGTTCCTGTTCGTGCACGTTTGCCGCGACGGGATCATGATGGGGATGCTGCCGCCGCCGCCGGTAGCCAATGGACCGGGCTGGGTGTGATCGACCCCGGGCGATGGGTAGCTAGCGAAGCTTTTTGACTGTCGTCACTAACTGATGGGTTTAAGCTGATGATCGTGTATGGAGTTGGACGCTTTTGGTTATAGCCGAGTTTTAGATAGCCTTGGCCTTTTGTAGTTCCAACTCATGTTGCCCATCAAGTTATATAAATAAAAGTGCTTGGTTTATCTTATAAAAATATTTAGTATGTGTGCATCATTTCTATATGAATCGTTTGGGGAGGTGTGAAGTCGCTTTTGCTCTACTTTCTATTTTGCGCCGGGACTGTAAAAAAATAAATAACAAACTCTTAGGACTTATAGTCCTTCAAGATAAGGATCAAAGTGGAAAGCGCACTTTGACGACCCTATAGGAATGGGGTGCCACACATGGTCGATCCATTATGGATCTTATGGCCGATCCTTACAAGGTCAAAATCGAGGATATTACAATTCTCCCCCATTTTTAAAATTTCATCCTTGAAATTTTACGACGTACTTGGGCATTTAAAATAGGTGTGGGTACTTGCGCCTCACGATTTATTCACTTTCCCAAGTGTCTTCTTCTATTCCACGGTGCTTCCATAGGACCTTGACTAAGGGAATGGACGTGCTCGCGTCTATCCACAATACACACTAGCTCCTCAATATACGACCCTTAGTGGTCTACCTCGATCTCTTCGAGGTTGAGCACATGTACCGGATCTAGCTCATCCTTTCTTGACATAGACACATGAAGTACATCCTGTACTTGAATAAATTTCAGTGGCAATGCTAACTGATAGGCCATATTCCTTATCCTTTCTAGGATTTCAAAGGGTCCTACATACTGTGGATTTAAATTTCCTTCGCCTTTCCGCTGCGCGCTCTGATAATTATACTTCTTACCATGATACCAAAATGGCATATAGCCAACATGACTAGATTTATTGTTTCCTCTTGTGGTCATCTGGTCCTAAGTACTCATGTGACTAATCTATAGAACGACTGTAGGAATTCTAAAGGAGTTTTTCCTACGCCACAATAAAAAGTCAGTAGTCATGAACTACTGCTAAATGATCAATCAAGCAATCACATGCACAAGGTGTTTTCCTAGCTAACTATCCTAAATCCCAGTGCAACTTATCACTCTAGGTAATAACCTCGCTCTGATACCAAAAATTGCTGTGACGACCGCAACTCCATCTCCAGGATCATGAGCGGTAAGGGTTATTTGCGATGTCCTAGGCTCATCACCATCCCGATTCTTTATATCTTCTTATCATGCACATGTGGAAACGTGAACAAATAACTCCCCAAACAAACAACAGTTGGTAGACTGAACATACATTACACATAACACACTCATTTATATTATAATAATACTTTTACAAGCCCTTTCTCTAGGGGCTCTCTTTCCTTCATCACACTATAAGTTTTCCATATAGGCCAAGTGAATTCTGATCTCCTCTAGTGTGATTACAGCTCTCAGCACTAGCATGAGACTTCTATGCCTACAAGACTAAAAGAAAAGGGAGTGTGTTTTGGGGAAACTCAGTAAGTAAAATTCCTAGATTTCTACCAAGAAAGTCTCTCATCATCAATAACAAGCATGTACCACACTTGCAAACAATGTTGATGGTAGATCAATAGTAAACTTATTGTTGTATCTCGACTACATGCAGATGCCCATGACAACAGGCGTCAATGCAGGCTTACCTTCGGCTTAATAATGAACACATCAATCTATCATGCTTATGCATGACCGGCACTCATGCAAATTCATTTAGTGTCATCTTGGCTTGACTAGGCCCTTCTGGCTCGACAAGGGATTCCAGCTCCTTACTAGGCTTCCTGGCTTGATCAGGGCATCTTAGCTCGACCTAGACTTCTCTGAGCTAGCTTCCCAAGGCTTTCGGGTTCAAAACCTAGGCATCCTGGCTCAACCAAGGCATCCCGGCTTAATTGAGACATCCCCTTCAATGAATGAGACATCGTCGCTAATGATGTGTAGCGACGAACGCTTTTTCCTCTTAAAGTGCATGCATAAATGCATTATACAAGTCGGTTCTTATCTTTTTTCTTAGCCGACACATGCATGGTTCGAAGGCATGCTCATTCATTCGTGTGTGTCATGAATTTTTTATACTTCACTAGCAAATATGTCAGGAACGATCTTTGGTCTATAACTTGAATCAATCACTTAGCGTTGATCCTCGCACTGGACAAGGCTCGGAAATGGTACGCCTCAATACTGATCCAAGACCTTGAAACTTGGGTACACCTTACTTTAGTGACAATCCCAAGCTTGATGGACCTGGGCTCCAACCCGATGTGAATACACATGTATCGAGAATGACCCTCGACTCGTGGTTTGATCCAACGCCAAGCACAAAGTCCTCGCATCCATTTAGGCTATAGAAATGGACATGCTAGGTGCCTTACCAAGATCTCGTGGATTTGTGCGATCCTCATGCCAATCAAGCCATAAAATTGACATGCCTCAATATCGATTTAGGACCTTGTGGCCTTGGGCGACCCCCGCACCAAGTGAGACTTGGACCCAGCATCCTAATTATGCCGAAACCAAGGCCTTATGGCTTGGGGCTTATGGCTTGGGGCGACCTTGCCTTGCGATGAAATCAATCCGAATGAACCTCGATTCCATTCTGAACATACACAACTCAAACACACGGCCATGTCCATAGCAAATAAGATCAAATAAAAGACATATCACATGACCCACGCCTTGACGGGTGAGCACTTTGTGACATCCTGAAATTTCAATCCCGTTTTCAATTAAATAAATCGGGCCTTTCATCGTCACGCCTATAGTGCTATTCTCTGAGTTGATCACTCATGAGATAACTAGATTATCGGGGGAAGCCATTGAAGAATTTTAATGCAATAGATTTGAGAATTCGATCAAGAATCGACTACTTGATTGTGCTCATATGTAGAGATCATTACAGCATAGTTAAAAATTTATCAGAGATTAGATATAGGTCGTTTCGACTAGATAGATGATCAAAGTGTGGGTGATGCCACTAGATCACAAAATTCTCGTCAATTGACACTATGCCGATTTTTTTGTCATTTTGGTACCTTGTGTCTGCATTTGAAATCTCGAGATTTTCACGACAATTGAGTCGCCAATGTGTTGGAGATGTACAATGTGGTTTGAAAATAATCAACCACGGGTCAATTACACCAAAAATTTCTGAAAGCTACTCGGTAGGCTAAGTCACGCTAAAATTGCATTAGATTGAAATTAACCGCGAATTTAAATCCGATTTCAGAAATTGAAAGTTCTACCATGTCACGAGTCATTTTAGGAACGTCAACTCATCCTTCGAAGATTTTTCTGCAAACCGAGATTTTTGGCGAAAAGTCAAAATAGGGTCGTTTTCGTTCGAAAAATTCAAGGGACCATTTTTTATCGCGTTCTTGGGATGCAAATTAGTTCTATTGGTGAGGAAAAATGTCGATTTAATCATGGACACGATGGTGGATTTTTTTAGGGCTGGATTGAATCAATTCAAGAGAGAGTTGAAGTAGTTTTGGGGGAAATTTGTGCAAATTCGTAGCCCCCCATGCCCCTCAACCTTTGGACCCCTTCAATGGCTTCTAAGACAAGCTTTGGCAGCTGGAATTAGGCTGAGGAAGCCAGCAAACCGGTGGGGCCTCTTCAAAGGGGGACAAAGGGATAGGAAGGAGCATGAGGGACCCTCCAAGCTTTGTTGTCCCCTCTTCTCCTCCATTTTAGTCGGCACTCCCCATTTACAGACTAGAAGAAGCTTCAAAAGTTGCAAAGAAGGAAGCTAGTAGCCTCCCCTAGCCGTTGAGTAGCCCGTTGGACCGCCGAAGCCTCTTCGCGTCGCCGTCACGTCCCGCACACCAGCCCGCGTGTCCCGTGCCCGTTCCGTCCTTCCTGTGAACTGAGCCAGCTCTGTCCACCTCCTGCTCGCAGTCCTAAGCCTGTCCAGCCGTCATACGTCGTCGTTCGGTTGTTCGCTGCCCCCACTTGCCGTTGTAGCCTCACCTAGACCGCTGCTGCTCGTTCGTGCCGTTTCTGCCCACAACAGGCCTCTGTTCAGCCTCTTTTGGCCCAACAGGAGAATCCAAACCCAGCAAGGGTCTTGAAGCTTCGAGGCCCGTTTCCAAGCCCTTCCGAACCTCGCTTGGTGCCCTCGCTTTGGAGTTTATGCTCGCCTTCGTGTCCCCGTCGTAGTGAACTCACCGGCTTGCAAATCCAGTGAGTTTACTCACTAATCTCCGCTTAAGGAGTTAATTATGCTTAAGGGTTCATTAGTTTAGGTTAAGTATGGATTAAGTGGTTAGTTAGAACGGTTTAGTGATTTAATTAATTATTTATGCATTTTAGGTGGTTAGAGTAGTGTAATTAGAGATTGGATAAGTTGTAATATTTATCTAGTGAGGTTCGGAAATTTTCCGGGCTCATTTCAGTATTTAATTAGGCTTTTCCGGCCTAAGTTGCATTTATTGGCATTTAATAATTAATTTTGGTAATTATTTAATTAACTATTATTTTCCGGAAATTAGACTAGGGATAGCCGGTGACCGAAATTTCATGCTGATCGCAATGCTATGCGTGGTTTATTTAATTAAGTGCTAAATTGTGCAAATTGTGTGTTGATTGTAATTTTGGGTATTTATCCCAAAATTTAATAATTTCGATTTTTAATTGAAAAATACCGAGCGTTGGTTTACAACGCCAAAAATATTCTGGTGCACTAGATTAAATGGTGGGATTTTGAAAAGGAAAATATTGTATTTTAGCTAAGGCCGACCATATACCCACACACGATTATTTTTATCGGGTATGATAAAAGTGGTGAAATTGTTGGTTGATTAGAATTGTATACTATATCAGCCTGAGGGCTTTGATATATTGGCTTAGAGTGAGCAGTATACCTTAAGTATCGCATAGCTTCGGTGAGCATTAAGTATCGCATAGCTTCAGTGAGCATTATAGATCTATAGCAGCTCCGGTGAGCATTATTATATATCTATTATCAGCTTTTGGCGAGCTATACTATCTATCTTCAGCTTAGGGTGAGCAGACATTAATGTGATTGGACTTTATAGATAGTATGGAATGGGTTGACAGAGAGATGGTCTTGTTGGTATGGAGTCGAGTAAGTCGACTGACTGATGTTTGATGTGAATTGAGTTGAAATGATTGGTTGAGTGGTTGAATTGTACTGACTTGCAGAAAAGGACTGAGGCAAAGGTAAGTCCTCTATCTCGTGCGTGATTAGATAGCCTTTGGGTGTATTTCCTTCCTAGTCAAAGCTTAGGAGGTGAACTTGCTGAGACGTCATCTCACCCTGTTGTGGGATAACATTTTCAGGTCCTTAGATGGCAGCGCCTCTCGAGCATTATGGCCAGCCGAAGAAGGTCACCAAGCAGGTATTTTATATTCCAGTTCATGGGAACCTAATGGGATGGGCCTATGAACTCGTGAGGTCCGTGGTCTGGGTCGATGTGGGTTTACCCCATAAGGTACCCTATTAATATAGATCGTGGTACTGTTGTGAGTGAAATGGACAGAGAGAAGGTCCCATATCGGAATATGAGGTCCCTATGTCGGTGCTGGAGGTTGCTTTTGGAAAAGGCACGTCAGACCCTCCTGGTGGCTTAGTGGTGGACCCGAGCCTGTCGAATCCAGGGTCCCCGGAGTATTCAGTTGAAGACTCGAATGCTTAGAGGATCTATAGTCCTTCTAACCCCCCATTTTTGCAGACCTTGTATATATTGGCTAGTATTGTATATGACAGTTTGATATGTGTATATAAGTGTGATGTGGTTTTCGAAAATTGTGGCCCTACTTTTCTATCCCAACTTTTTGTTGTCTGGGGATTTAATTTTTCACTTCCGCATGCGCATTAAAATGAATGGGTCGGCAACGCGTCCTGGGACATCGCTAATTTAATCGACCACCAAGGGATGGGCACGCGCTCGGAGGATCGGGGCGTGACACACTTACTAGCCTTAACGATTGGATCTACTTTCTTAGAAGAAAATGAGGAATCTTATTTACCTTAGCGAACCTTGAAGACCAACTTAGAATAGCTTGAGGGATTGAGGATGCAAGGCCGAGAGAAAGGAAATGGAGGAGGAAGGTGGGCGTTCAAGAGGAGGAGGGAGGAGAAAGTGGATGGCAATGGTGGAAATAAGGAGGGATCCTCCTATTTCTACTACTCGGCGCCATCATTACCAAGCTAAATGATCCACTCTAATTTTTCCAAATGTCCCACCTAAAGTCCTTAATTGGCAAGCCTACTTGTTCCATAATTGCACCTAAAAGAATGAGGTGGCATGGCTGAAAGGTCTTGGCTGGTATTCTAGCTTATAGGCGTCATCGATGATGGCCTGCTTTCCGCCCTTGAATTGGACCACTTATACCCCACATTTAATGAGCAATTAATGAAGTTTGGATAAGATGCCATCAAAGTTGCTAACTCAGCATTTAAGTTCTTTGGTCATTAATGAGCGCTTGGGTTTCGCTCTTCAATTGGACTACATGTGTGCTACCTTTTTCTTGCCCATCAAGGATATTTTCAATCTCATCATTACTTTGAAAGTCAAAGGACACATCACCCCCTTCATTTAATGAGGGTGTTCTAGAGTTTTATCAAATTTGTCATTTTCTTCCTTAAGAAGGCGGTCTAGAGAATTCTTTCATTTAAGTGAGTTCCAAGGCCGGAGAAGGGATCATTAGGTACACCTCGAAAAACCAAATCATGTACACCCGAGGTTCAGCCATCATGCCCCATGCTCGCCCGAACCATTCCTTTGGATGGCCCGTTCGGCCAAAATGGTCGGTTATCCTTCGGTTAGTTCATGGCCAATCATAAGGTTACCCATGGCCTAGCATTAAGTTAAGGCACTAATGGACCTTAGAATTAGTGACGAAATAGTCGAGTCTATCCCTAAGCTCATTCCAATCGGCACCCAATCCATCCATATGGTTCATGGTCGGTGCATTACCGATTCACGATTAGACATCACCAATTCAAGATTATTTTCTGACTACTAAAAATTAAATAGGAAATGATGCATTTTTGGTTGGAAGAAGATCACATTTGATCGAGTTGGATCATCTTTGTATCGGTGCATAGCCGGGCGAAATCATCCGCGGCCAGGCACTACAATTGGTCGAATCAACCCATGACCATATGCCGATCTAGAATCATCCCGGGACCAATTCTCGTGATAAAAAAGTCATCTTATGAGCTGGTGACCCTATCCCATTGATATGGTCGGTAGACAATTCATGGCCGACACCTCAACCGATTCGTGGTCAGCTAGTCGGTCGGTTAGTCAAAGCATCACTGATCCTTGATTCTTTACCAATCGAACCGATTGATCCCATGGCCAATGGCCCATGGTCAATCCATTCAGGACCTTTTGATCGATCCTTACGGGGTCAGAATTGAGGATGTTACATAACCAACTACTTCGAAGTTATCAGTCTATTTATACATAAACATGTGACCATTGGCATCTTGAAAGTATCTCATCACTTTTTTTGCAGCTCTTTAGTGGTCGACACTCATATTACTTTGAAATATCCCCGACATCCCCACAGCAAAAGTAATGTCAGGTGAAGAGCAAACTTAAGCTTACATTAAGCTTCCAACATCAAAAGTATACAAAATGTTCTTCATTTGTTCCATTTCTAAATCGTTCTTCGGGCACTGGTTCAAATTGAACCTATCACGATTCATAATAGGTGTTATACTTGGTGAAAAATCTTTCATCCAAAATCTTTCTAAGACTTTATTGATATAGGTTTCTTAAAATAGTCATAAAATTTATCGATGTTTGTCTCTATAGATCTTGATGCCAATGATAGAAGATGCCTCACCCATATCCTTTGTCACACCTTGATCCTCGAGCGCGTGCCCATCCCTCAGTAGTCGATTAAATTGCGACGTCCCAGGACGCGTCGCCGACCCATTCATTTTAATGTGCATGCGGTAGAGAATAAATAAATCCCAGATAGTAGAAAGATGGGATAGAAAAGTAGGGCCACAATTTCACAATCAAACCAAACTTTTATACACAGCCAACTAGTTCATTTACAATACTAGTCTATTAACAAATGCCTACCAAAAATAGAAAGGTTACAAGTCCTTTAAGCGTTCAAATGCTCAGCCGAAGACTCCGGGGTCTCCTAGGGACTCAGGTCCACCGTTGCACCACCGGGAGGGTCAGCTATACCATCGCCAAAAGCGATCTCTAACACCGACATAGGGACCTCAGACTCCTATAGGTGATCTTCTCTAGGTCCATCTCGCTTGTGACGATACCATGATCTGAATTGATGGGGTACTCTCCGAGGTAGACCCGCATCAACCTAGACAATGGATCTCACAAGTTCATAGACCCAAGCTCCTTGGCCCCTAGGAAGAGGAATAAGAGAGACTTGTTCGGTGATCTTCTTGGGCTGGCCAAAACGCTCAGGAGGATTCGCCATCTAAGGACCTGAAAATGTTGAGCCCACGACGGGGTGAGACAATGTCTCAGTAAGTTCACCCCCTAAACTCCGACTAGGAAGGAAATACGCCTAAAAGCCGTCTAGTCACACACAAGATAGAGGACTTACCTTGCCTTAGATACTTCCTGCAGGTTAGTACAGTTCATATACTCAACCAATTACCTCAATTCAATTCATCGATTAGCTTAGTTAATCAGCTCAACTCAATTCAACCAACGATCCATCGATCCACTTAAATCAATACCAACAATACTATTTATCAATTCATTATAACCACTGCTCACACAAGCTGATAATGTATATTGTTCTCACAAGCTGACATATCGAGCTCATAGGCTGATATAGTATACTACTCTCACAAGCTGACGTGCAAAGGTGCTCTCACAAGCTGACGATAAATATGCTCGCACAAGCTGATAATATATGCTCTCACAAGCTAATAATTCACCGTGTTAAAAATACCCGATAAAAATAATCGCGTGTGGGTATACGGTCAACCTGAGTCAAAAACGCAATATATTTATTTTAAAAAATCCCACTCTTTAATATAGTCCATAAACACATTTTTAGTGTTGTAAGCCGACGCCCGGTATTTTCTAATTAAATACTGAAATTACTGAATTTTGGGATAAATACCAAAATTACAAATTCCACTCAATTTGCACAAATTAGTACTCAATTAAATAAACCAAGAATACTATTGCAATCAGCAAAAAATTCCGATCATTGGCTATCCTGGTATAATTTCCAGAAAATAATAATTAGTTAAATAAATACCAAAATAATTAAATAAATACAATTAAATGCCATAAATAGAAACTTAGGCCGCAAATGCCTAATTAAACACCGAAATGGGCCCGGAAAATTTCTGAACTTATCTAGATAAATAATACATCTTATCTAGTCTCTAATTAAGCCGATCTAACCACCTAACATGCATAAACAAATATTTAAATTGTTAATCCGTTCTAACTAACCACATAAACCATACTTAGCCTAAACTAATCAACCCTTAAGCACCATTAACTCCCTAAGCAGAGTTTAGTGAGTAAACCCACTAGTTTTGCGATCCGATGAGTTCACAACGACGGCAACATGGAGACGAGCGACAAACCTCCTGGCGGTGAAGCGAAGCGGGGCTCGGAAAAGGTCCAAAATGGGCCTTGAAGCTTGCGGCTAGGCTGGGCTGCTTGGTTTTGCTTGTTGCTAGACTGAGCTGCTACGAGCGACAATTGAGGCCAAAACAGGCCAAGCGAGCGGCTAGGCAGGGGTTTCCAATGGCTGAACGAGGACGATGATGACTAGGGTGACGGCGAAGGAGGCTCGAACACAAGTTGGGCTCGTGGGACATCGAGCTGGGGTTGCGGCTGGAGCAGGATGAGCGGGCTGGCGTGTGGAGCTCATGAGTGGCGCGACGGCGAGTGAGCAGTCCTAGCGGCTCGGCGGCGGCTTACGACAGCAGGGGGGCTTGGCTCGGTTCTTTTGCAATTTTGGGAGCTCAAAAATGGCCTATAATGGAGAAAGCAATCTACTAAAGAAGAAGAAGAAGACAGCTGCACTTGGAGGGACCCCTTGGCCACAAAGTCTTCCTCTTTATCCTCTTTGTCCCCTTGGCAAGGCCCCACCTGATTCAGCTCTATCCTTAGCCAATTTTGTGCACCAAAATCCACCTAGAACACTCCCCAAGTGGTCCAAAAGGTTCATGGACCCTTAGCCTACGAATTTGCACATATTTCCTCCAAATCCACTTCAATTTCTCTCTAATTGAGCCTAAATTGGAGTCCATAAATACCACCAAGTTGCCCACATTTCAATTCACATTTTTCCTCTCCAATAGAACAAATTTGCATCCCAAAAACGCGATAAAAAACGGTCCCCTGAATTTTTCAGTTGAAAATGGCCTTATATTGAATTTTCGCCAAAAATCTCGGTTTGCAGAAAAATCTTCAGAGGACGAGTGGACAGTCCTAAAATGAATCATGACATGATAGAACTTTCAATTTATGAAATTGGATTCAAATTTGCAGTTAATTTCAATCTGGCGCGATTTTAGCGTAACCTAGCCTACCAGGTAGCTTTCAGGAATTTTTAGTGCAATTGATCCATGGTCAATTTATTTTGAGCCACAATGTACATCTTAGACACATTGACGACTTTCGGTTGTCATGAAAATCTCCATTTCAAATACCGGCACAGGATACCAAAACGATAGAAAAATCGGTCTAGTGCCAATTGACGAGAATTTTGCAATCCGGTAGAGTCACCCACACTTTGATCACGTATCTCGGTCGAATCAACCTATCTCTGATATTTGATCGATTTTTTAACTATGCCATAATGACCCCTACAGACTAGCACGGTCGAGTAGTCGATTCCTAGTCGAATTTCAAATCTATTGCGTTAGAATCCCTTAACAGCTTCACCATATGGACTACTTATCTCATGAGTGATAAGCTCAAAGTATAAAACTATAGGCGCATCGATGAAAAGTCCGATTTATTCAATTGAAAACAAAACTTGAAATTCAGGATGTCATCCTTCGTGTCAAAACTCTTAGAGAAGAATTGTTTCGTCTCATGAGTAACCTCTTGTCATTGGTTGCAAGTGGAATATCATCCACATATAGCACAAGGAAACAAATTTTGCTCCTACTAATCTTTTGGTATATACATTGTCATGACATTTTCTACAAAATAAAATGAAGAGATGACATCATGGAACCTTAACTACCATTGGCAAGATGTTTGTTTCAAGTCATATATAGATTTTTTAGGCTTGCACGCCAATTGCTCACCTTAACTTGAAGAGAATCCTTCTAGTTGCTTCATGTAAACCTCATCATCTTGTTCCCCATTGAGGAACATTGTTTTCACATTAATTTGATGTCATTCCATGTTAAAATGGGCAACCAATAGCAAAACAATACAAAGAGAATCTTTCTTAGATATAAGGAGAAAAAGTCTTTGTGTAAACGATTCCTTCCCTTTGAGTGAATCATTTGGCAATGAGTCTAGCTTTATATATCATAATATTGCCCAATAAGTCATTCTTAGTTTTGAAGACCCATTTATAGCTAATGGCTTTCACACCATTAGGCAACTCAACTAAATCCCATACTTTGTTAGATGCCATAAAACTTATTTCTTTCTTCATGGCATTGTACCACAAATTGGATTCATCACTACTCATGGCTCATGATAACGTTTTGGTATCATTGTTAGCTCCAACATTATAGTTAGATTTTTGTAAATACACAATATAATGACTAAGAACTGCCGATTTCTTCACTCTAGTAGATCTTCAAAATGTTGCATGAACATTTTCTTGAGGAACTTGTTGTTCAATTGATTGTTTAATAGTTTCTAGTAATTGCTAAACAATTGAATCTAACAAACCAACATCAGCAGATTATAGAACTTTAGTTATTGGTTTTTCAATAGCCAGCTAAACTAGAGGGGCATTATGAATAACAATCAACCTAATACTTGTGGAATGTTGAGTATCTAAACGATCTTTCTCAGGAGAAAGGTCCTTCAATCTACCACTCCCACTAATCTAATCATTTTCAAGAAACTTTAGCATTTCTTAGACCTTTCGACATATCCAATGAAATATCCACTTATAGTCATTGGGTCCAACTTATTTTCCTATGCATTGTATACTCTTACTTTAGACGGGTATCCTCAAACATGTACATATTGCAAACCCGGTTTTCAACCTTTGAAGAACTCAAAAGGCATCTTTTTGACAACCTTTGTTGGAACTCCATTTAATATGTATACTATTGCTTTAAGAGTTTTAGTTTACAAGGACTTTGGAAGTTTGGAGTTGCTAAGCATACTTTGCACAATGTCCAATAAAATTTGATTTCTTCTTTTTGCCACACCATTCTAGTTTGGAGAACCAGACATATGTATTGGTCAACTATCCCATGGTTTTGAAGAAACTTCGTTAATGGACTAGGTCCATGTCCATCTGTAGTGTATCTACAATAGAATTCTCCATATCTCTTTGATTTCATGATTTTAATTTGCTTATCGTACTATTTCTCTACTTTTGTTTTAAATACCTTAAAAGACATCTAATGCTTCACACTTATTATGAAGCAAGTAGAGATACATGTAACTTGAATAATCATTTATAAAAGAGATGAAGTATTTCTAACCATAAGAGTCTGTATCTAAACTACAAATATCTGAATGTATGATTTCTAATATTTTTGTACTCCTCTTGACACTCGTCTTTGTCTTATTGGTCTACTTTCCTTTTATGCAATCTACACAAGTATTATAATTTGTAAAATCTAAAGTACTAAGTATTCCATCATTTACTAATAGCTTAATTCTATCTATGGAGTATGTCCCAATCTCTAGTGCAAAGACATAGAGTAATTTTTGTTCATGACACATCCTTTTACACAAGCATTATCATGAACATGCATCACATTATTATATGCATTGTCTTGTAAAATAATTCGACAAAGACCATCAAACAAAATACAACTCCAAATTTTTTTAGATTTAAATGATAAACTGTAATTTGAATTTGAAAAGTTAAAAGAGTAACCTAAAGGTGCAAGTCTTGAAACTAAAATTAAGTTTCTAGAGAAACTGGAACATGAAAGGTCATTTTCAAATTCAAAACAAAACCATTATCGAAAATTAATTTACATGTTCTAATAGCTTCCGCATGTGAACACGTCTTGTTCCCTAGATAGATGCTTTACTCACTTCCCATTAGCTTCCTACAGTTTGAAAATTCTGCAAGAAATTCGAAATGTGGGATATGTTGTCACGCCCCAAACCTCGAGCGTGCGCACATCCCTCGGTGGTCGATAAAATTGCAACGTCCTAAGATGCGTCGCCGACCCTTTCATTTTATTACACATGCGGAAGAGTATAAACAAAACCCCTGACAGCAAACAACATGGGATAGAAAAGCAGGGTAACAAATTCACAACGAAAACATGTTTTTATAAACAACCAACTAGTTTATATATAATACTAGTCTATGAACAAAGATCCACTCCAAAAAGAAGAGCTGCCCAACTAACTAGGCACAGGACTCCTCAGTCGAGACCTCTGAGACCTTCGGGGATCCGGGTCTTCCACGAACCATCAAGGGGATCAACTACCCCCTCACCTGCTGCGGCGTTGACTGCAACGGCAAGGGATGTCGGAACCCTACAGGGGACCTTCTCTGATCCCATTCATCCCATGGTGAAACCACGCCTTAAATCGATGAGGTACCAACTGTGGTCAGCCCTCATCGACTAGGATAGTGGTCACTATGAGCTCATGGAGCCAGGGACTCTCGAGGACAGGGACGTTAGTACTCTGCTCCATATACCCCATCGGCTTCCCAAAATGCACTGGAGGGATTGCCATCTAAGGAGCTGAAAAGAATTGAGCCCACGACAAGGTGAGACAACGTCTCAGCAAGTCCACCCCTTAAACCCCGACTAGGAAGAAAATACGCCTAGCCACACAACCACACAACCACAGAGACTTACCTCATCTCAGATCCACCATGCATATCAGTACAATTCATATCGTAGACATAAGTAGTAATCAAGCTCAATCAATTGGAACACCACACCTCAAATCTCACACGGCCATAGGGGTTTTGATTAGAGAGCCAAATCGTTATGACACGTCTCATACCGTGCTACACAATTTCGTTCCATAATCTGGCGTGTCAAATTCACTTAATCATGTGTTCCAATTCTTTTATCACAGCCCAATGAGCATGGCCTACTCGATGTTCGGCGGTCTTCTGGCATAACCAAGCATCATCTCACCCCATTGAGCACGGCAACGTCCACACAAGACGGCAATCCCATATAGGGGCAACATCCACCCGACTCATTTCGGGGATGGGTTCTCATAACCATTCATGCAACTATCCAATCTCGGCCAAGACATCGTGCTTTGCACTCAAATGTCCTAATTAAAATAATGAACTTGGCCCATTTTCTTCATATTAAAAACAAGGTAAAATAATCGTGTGTGGGTATACGGTCAATTTGAACCAGAAAAATTGATATCATCCATTTTAAAATCTCACTATTTGATATAGTCTTTAAAACCATTTTTGATGTCAAAACACAACACTTGAGATTTTCCAATTAAATATCAAAATTTCACAATTTTGGAATAAATAACCAAAATTCCAATCACCACTCAATTTGCACAAATTAACACTCAATTGCATAAACTAAGCACACCACTGCAATTAGCATGAAATTCCGATCACCAACTATCCTGGTATAATTTTCGAAAAATATTAAATAATTAAATAAATAGAAAAATTAATTATATAATGCAAATTAAATTCAATAAATACTAACTTAGGCCGGAAATGCTAATCTAACCACCTAAATTGGCCTAGAAAATTATTGTACCTATCTAGATAAATAGTACAATCATCTAGCCCTTAATTATTCTATTCTAACCACCTAACATGCATAATTAAATAATTAAATCACTAATCAAAACTAACTAACCACATAATCCATACTTAGTCTAAACTAATTATCCACTAAACTTCATTAACACCATAAGCACAGTTTAGCAAGTAAACTCACCGGTTTAGTGGGCCGGTGAGTCCACGGTGACGGCGACGCGGAGGGTGAGCAACACTCGAGCCTATGGCGACACCAACGAAGGTCCAGACGGGCCTTAAAACGGGCCTAAAAGACCTCAGCCCACAGCTGAGGTTTGGCTTCTACTTTTGGGTTATTAGGTTGGATCAAGGGGGACCAAGGGGCTGGAAACGGCCACACGGGCAGCGGGATTAGGCGGTTGACTTTGGCGGCTGAACGGCGATGGACGGTGGCTTCGACGGCTGGACAGAGGCTCGGGATAGCAGGGGACGCATGGCTAGAGTTGCGGAAATGGCGAGTAGGCGGACCAGGCAAGCGACGGCGGTGTTCGATGGTGGCGGATGGTGACTAGGGCGAGCTCGAGACGGCGGGTGGACTCGCGGAAACATCACACAATGGCGCGGGATGGCGAGGACGGGCAAACGTGTGCGTGGCTTGCAAGCGGCAGCGACGTGCATGGCGACGGTAGGGGAGGCAATCGACGGTTCAGGGGGAGAGTGCTAGCTGTTCTCTAGAATTTTGAGCTCTCAAATGCCTCAATAATGGAGAAAGGCAGCCCAAGGAAGAAGAATAAGCCAGTTGCTGAAGAGGGTGGGGTCCTAATTGCCTCAAAAGTCCACCAAAATATCACATTGTGCTCATTGCTTGCCCCCGCCAGCCATGGCTATCATCCTCAGCCAATTTCCCCTCCATAGCTTCCTCAAGAAGTCTCTAAAATGGTCCACAAAGTTGCAGCACCCCCTAGCTACGAATTTTGTGGCATTTGGCCTCCAATTTCACTAAATTCTCCTCTAATTGGACCCAAATTGGCCCCCATAAAATCAGCCAAGGTACCATCGTCCATCTCATGATTTTTCCTTGTCAATTGAACCAACTTGACGACAAAAATTGCGCTAAAAAACGGCCATATAATATTCTCGATCCAAAATAGCCTTACTTTGAATTTTTGCCAAAATCTCGGGTTTGCAAAAAAATCTTCAAAGGACAAGTCAACGTTCTTAAAATGAATCGTGACATGACAGAACTTTCAATTTTTGAAATTGGGTTTGAATTCGCGGTTAATTTCAACCGAGCGCGATTTTTGCGTAACCTAGCCTACCAAGTAGTTCTTAGCAATTTTTAGTGCAATTGACATGTGGTCGATTATTTTTTAGCCACATTATGCATCTTCGACACATTGGCGAGTCTCGGTTGTCGTAAAAATCTCGAGATTTCAAATTATGGCACAGGGTACTGAAATGACAGAAAAATCAGTCTAGTGTCGTTTGATGAGAATTTTGTAATTAGGTGGAACCACCCACACTTTCATCACATACCTCAGTTGAATCAATCTATCTCCAATCTCTGATTGATTTTGACAATGTCGTATTGACCCTTGCAGATTAGCACGGTTGAGCAGTCGATTCCTAGTCGAATTCTCAAGTCTATTACGTTAAAATCCCTTAATGGCTTCACCAGATAGACTAGTTATCCCGTGAGTGATTAGCTTAGAGAAAAGAACTATAGACGCGTCGATGAAAAGCCCAACTCATTCAATTGAAAATAGAATTAGAAAATCAGGATGTCACATATGTATCCAAAATCAATCCACCAAGTGTTATGACTCATATCAACCGTATTAACTTCATAAGAAACACAAGAGATTGGATTACATTTCTTCTCGAGCCAAGCCTTAAATATGATATAATCCTTTTTCATATGCCCCTTCTTTTCATTGAAAAAACATTTGGATTCATTTTTAATGTCATCTTAGAGAGCTATTTTACCCTTTGTCTTCTTCTTGCCTTGCCTGTGACATCCTAAGTTTTCAGTTTTGCTTTCAATTAAATTAATAGGGCCTTTTATCAACGTGCCTATAGTGTTGTTCGCAGAACTGATCACTCCCGAGATAACTAGACTATCCGAGGAAGTCACTAAGAGATTTTAATGGAATAGACTTGGGAATTCAACCAAGAATCGGCTACTCGATCGTGCTCATCTGCAGAGATCATTTCGGCATAGTAAAGATCAATTAGAAATCAGAGATAGGTCTGTTCAACTGAGATTTGTGGTTAAACATGGGTGATTCCACTAAATTACAAAATTCTCGTCAACCGGCATTAGACTGATTTTTCTTTGTTTTGGTACCCCGTCTTTGTATTTGAAACCTCGAGATTTTCATGACCACTAAGAGTCACCAATGTGTCGAAGAGTTTTCATTGTGGCTCGAAAAAAATCGACCACGGGTCATTTGCACTAAAATTTTTTGAAAGCTACTCGGTAGCTTAGGTCATGCTGAAATTAACCGTGAATTTGAATCCGATTTTAGAAATTGAAAGTTCTATCATGTCACGTCATTTTAGGAACGTCGACTCAGTCTCCGAAGATTTTTCTGCAAATCGATATTTTGGCAGAAAAAGTTGAGATATGACCGTTTTTGACCGGGAAAATCATAGGACTATTTTTTATCACGAATTTGGGATGCAAGTTGGTTCTAATGGCGAGAAAAAATGCCAAGTTGATCGAGGACTTGACAATTGAATTTATAGAAGTCGAAATGAGTTGATTCGAGGAGGAATTGAATGGAAATTGAACTAATTCCAACCAAAATTCGTAGCTCTCCCTTGGACCCAACAATTGGACCACTTCAAGGCTTCTAGAAGATGATTTGGTGGCTATAAATCAACTGAGGAAGCCAGCTTGGTGTTAGGACACACCAAGGGGACCAAAGGGATAGGGCAAGACCAAGGGGCCCCCATTTGTTGCAGCCGGTCCCCTTCTTCTCCCTTAGCCCATTGACCTCCATTCCAGAGTGAGAGAGAGAGAGCTTCAAAAGCCTAGAAAAACCGAACCAGCAAGCCAGCAGCCCGCCGTAACCATTGCACGCCACCAGTCGCCGTTGGACGCTCATCACGCCTCGCATGCCAGTCGCGCTAGGCCCGCACGTCCTTGGCCACCGTTCCGTCTTTGCCGCAACCCTAGCCATCGCTGGAGTCACCTGGAAGCTTGCCAACCTCTGCCAAGCCTGTTGCAGCCACCGCTGATCTTTGCTCACCGTTTCCAGCTCAGCCAGCCATTGTCCAGCCCTTGTAGGCCCAACTGCAGAAATAGAAGCTAGTGGTTCTCACAGCCACTGTTTGGCCCATTTTGGCACCCTTCCGGACCACGAAAGGTGCGCTTGCTTTGGAGTTTCTCAACCCTCTCCGCGTCCTCGTCGTTTTGATCCAAGCGGATTGTAAATCAAGTGAGTTTAACTCACTAATCCCTACTTAGTAAGTTAATGACATTTAATGGTTGATTAGTTTAGACTAAGTGTGGATTAGGTGGATAGTTAGAATAGATTAGCAATTTAGTTGATCGTTATTACATGTTAGGTGGTTAGAGTAGTGTAATTAGAGCCTAGACAAGCTCTAGTATTTATCTAGAGTGGTTCGGAAATTTTTTGGGCTCGTCTCGGCTTTTAATTAGGCTTTTCCGGCCTAAGTTGCTATTTTTGTATTTAATAATTAATGTTCGTAATTATTTAATTAATTAATTAATTTTCCAAAATCAGACCGAGATAGTCGGTGATTGGAATTTCGTGCTGAGTGCAATGGTGTGATCTTTTTATTTGTTTGACTGCTATTTTATGCAAATTGAGTGTGATTGGTGATTTTGGGTATTTATCCCAAAATTTATTTAATTTTAGTAATTAATTGAAAAATCACTAGGCATCGGTTTACAACGCCAAAATGGATTTGTGGACTTTTGAAATTATTGAGTTTTCAAAGGTGAAAATATTGTATTTTGGCTAAGGCCGACCGTGTACCCACACACGAATATTTTTATCGGGAATGATAAAAATGGTGAAATGATTAGATAATCAGGATGGTATACTATATTAGCCTGTGGGTGATATGTCAGCTTAAAGCGAGTAGTATACTTGGCAGCTTCTGGTGAGCATTACTAGTATATTATATCAGCCTGTGGGCGATATGTCAACTTAAAGCGAGCAGTATACTATTTATCAGCTTAGTGTGAGCTATACAATCTATTGTCAGCTTAGAGTGAGCAGTCCTGATTATCTTCGGACTTTATAAATAGTATTGATTGAGATGACCGGGGAATGGTCTCAATGACATGGAATTGACTAAGTCGATTGATCGATGGTTTGATTTGAATGGATGAAGTGGTTGGTTGAAATGATTGGATAGTTATTTGAACTATATTGACTTGAAGGAAGGAACTGAGGCGAAAGTAAGTCTTTTGACTCATGTTTGTGCTTAGGCAGCCCTTGGGGCATATTTTCTTCCTAATCGGGTCTAAGGCGGTGAACTCGCTGACACGTCGTCTCATCCCGTTGTGGGATAACATTTTAGGTCCATTGATGGCAGCTCCTCCGGAGCATTTTGGTCAGCCAAAGAAGGTGACTGAATAGAAGTGCTTCATCTCGCTTCATGGAGACCCAAGGGGATGGGTATATGAGTTGGTGAAATCCATAGTCTGGGTTGATGCGGGTCTACCCAAAAAGGTTCCCCATTAATATAGATCATGGTATTGCCAGGAGTGGAATGGCCAAAGAGAATGGCCCATACCGAAGTCCAAGATTCCCTTTTATGTCCTGGAGGTTGCTTTTGAGAAAGGCACCGCAGATCCTTCAGGAGGTTCAATGGTGGACGTAGAACCGGACCTATCAGAACCAGAGTCCTTGGTGTATTCTGCTGAAGGCTCTAATTGGGATGAGGATGAAGATGAAGAGGAGGATGAGGATCCGTAGTTTTGTTAAACCCCCCTGTTTTGTAGACCTTGCTTATATATATAGCAATTTGGCTTGTGTATGACTTGTTATGATATGTATATATAAGTGTGTTGTTGGTTTTCAAAATTATAGCCCTACTTTCCTATCCCATTGTGTTGTTGTCTGGGGATTATTTATTTGCTTCCGCATGTGCATTTAGAGGATTGGGTCGGCGATGCGTCTTGGGACGTAGCTATTTAATCGACCAATGAGGGATGGGCGCACGCTTGGAGGATCGGGGTGTGACATTGCCCCTTATACTTTCCTTATGATGCCAAATGAACACTTTTTCTTTATTCCATGATTAGCTTTTCTTCCCCTTGAAAATACATGGTCATGATACTTTTATGTGTTTCATGAGAGGTCTTGAAAGGTGAATACTATTGTGGGAAAGCGTTCAAAATGTAATATACAAGAAAAGATTCAGACATCTCAACCTCAAGTTTTTTCAGTTGAGTTGTAATATCCCTCATCTTCATGATATGCTCACACTCATCTCTAACACTAGTGAGTTTCAGAAATGAAAACTTTATAATTAGGGTCATAGCATGTGCCTTTTCTGAAAAGTCAAACTACGCAACAAAGGCCTCTAACAAAGCCTTAGCATTGCTATATTGAGCAACCGAACCACGAATACTAGAAGAAATTTTAGTTCTTATGAACATTACACTAAGGTAGTTGGACCGTTCCTACTATTTATAAAGGGCTATCTTGGCTGCAGTGCATGTACTAGTAGGAGTAGGTAGTTAGTCTTTTCTTGTAGCATAGTCAATGTCCTTGCACCCAAATTGAAGAAGGATTAATTCCTTCAAAATTTTATAGTTTTCACCATTTAGCATGGGAGCATCATTCTTAAAATTAAGAGAAATTCATAGATTACAAAACTGCATATCAAACAAACACACTTATGCCACATGTCGCGACCCGATTTTTCGATGGGTGAATCACCTAAAACTAGGTTAATGGATTACTAAGTCCGAAGACTTGGCGCGGACTCTCCCAAGCCCTACCAATCGCGACTTGATACTAAGAAAATGACCCATTAAAACAAGCAATTATATTTCAAATTGGAGCCGCCACTAACCAATTAGGGCTGATTAGAAACCCAGGTAAAGTATGGGAGAATACTTTACCTTTACGAACCAGAGATTTAATGGATTCGGGGACATGGTTACACTAGATTAATCTAACGCCCTTTCGGTACCTTAAAAAAAACAATTTTGCAAGCAGTCTTGATTAATTTTAACCTAAGATAATAACATGCAAATGGTGGTCATGCGGGTGCACAATCAATTAAATAACATTCATTACATAAAATGCTAAATTCATAAGAAATTATAAACTATAACTTTATTAAAGTCCACTCTCTAAGAAAGAACATTTACAAAAACTATAAAAATGCATTCCCTAAACATGGTTTTCTAAATGACGTGATATCTAATTAAATGCATGATATCGAATCAGATGCAATCTTAATCTAAAATTAATATGCATGAATTTTACTTTAATGATATGTGAAATGCAATTTATATGGCCTAATTTGAACTATATGTATGCAATCTAATTTATACAATCCTAATGTGCATATAATACATGACATGGGATGCATGACATAACAATTCTATATGCATGATCTTTTTGTGATTTTTTTTTTATGTATGCAACCTACACTAAACAATGATGATATGAAATAAGATTAATTATGAACTAATTTATTAATTAACCAAGTAAATGATTTTTGTGTTTTTCTTTAAAAAATGTTAATTATATGTAATTAAAAATTACACGATGGGATTACTAAAACATGATAATATGATGCAATCCTAATTTATTATTATGCAAACTCTAAATAAATGTGCCTATTATGCAAACTAGTTAATATGCACCTATTATTTTTTTCTTATTTTTCTTATTTTTTTATCATGCAAACTTTTCCTAAATAATAAAAAAAATGTTTAAATCTAATCGACTAAAAAACAACTATCTAAGGGTGAAATTCTAAAAATCCTAAAGGTTAATTTAAACCTACGTGACCTACATGCTCATGCAAATTTTTAATTTTTCACTATTCTCTTTTTTATAATTTTCATTTTTCTCAAACAAGTAATTTAAAAAAAAAAAAAACTAAGATAAGAGTTAAAATAATCAAAAAGATAATCCGCTGTCTCACGGATTAAGTTAATAATTATTTTAACTCTACAATCTAACAAGAAAATCAAAATAATTAAAAATTTAGTCCGAAGTCTTACGGACCAAATTAAATAATTATTGTGATTTAACAAATGAAATTCTACCAAAACAAACTCAAAATTAGTATAAAAAAAAAATGACCCGATGTCTCTCGGATCAAATTAATAACTATAGTAATTTGAGCTAAAATCTATGGATAATACATATAGAAATTGCAAATATTAACACCCAACATTTAAATAATTAAACTAAACATGCTATCAAATGAAATAAACAGGAAAATAAACATAAGATATAAACAAAAAACCTAAACTACAAAGTAATGAAAAATAAAAATAAAGAAGTAAAACTACCTAAGTAAACCAACGGAACAAGAAGGCAACCGAGGGAAAGACGGCCGGCGACCGGAGCTCCGGTGAGGGCTAGACGGCGGCACGGTGGGGACGTCGGAGTCGTCACGGGGGCTCCGAGGCGTTGGCAGCAAACTCCAGGTACCGGTGCTCGGCGGAGGGAGCGGTGGTGGCGTCGCGGCTCGGGCGGATCCGGCGTGGAGCGTCGGGAGCGCAGCGGCGTCGGCGCGGGATTAGGCGCGGCGGCGAGCAGTCGTGGCTGGCCTCGGGCGGAGGTGCAAGCGGCGGAGGCGTCGGCGGGCGACCGCAGCGGCGGTCGGCGTGGGCAGCGACGGGCGGCGTCGTCGGCGGCGGGCGGTGGTTCTTCTCGGGCGGATGTGCAGTGGGGAAGCCACGAAGAAGATGAACAGTGGTTCACCTTTTGCCTTTTCTTCTTTTTTTTCTTTTTATTTCTTGCTTTCACCTTTCTTTCCCCATCACTCTCACGTCCCCTTTCTCTCTGCCACTGTCCTTTTCACCTTTTGCTGCAGTGTTTTTTTTTTTCTTTTTGCTGCAGGTCAGAAGAAAAGAAAGTGAAGAAAGCACTGATTTGGCTTTTTTCTTTCAGAGCTTGTCGCTCTTCTTTTCTCACGTACTATCTCTCCCCTTTTTTTTTTTTCGACGAAGAGAACTTGCTCCCTAAACAACAGAATTTTTTTCCAATTTTTTTTGAATTCGCTCCACCCTTTTTGTACGAAGAGAAGCTCCTTTTATAGTCAATATTCGAGCGAGTGTCCATTCCTTCCATATTGCTAGTCAAATCCCATTAATTCCTCTCATTGATTTCTTTTTTTCCTTTTTTTTTTTTTTTTAAAAATTTTGAAATGAAGATATGTGTTCAACAATAAAAATGCTTCATCATTCAAAATTTGTTTTTTTTCGAAATCTCCCTCCACAAACCCAAATGCTTTATTTTATTTATTACCTTCTATTTTATTTCCTAAAATAAAAAAATTTGATCCTAAATTAGGTGTCAACACCACAAAAATTGGAGGCAAAATTTACATAGATTATGCTTTACCAATGTAAACATGTCACCTGATATGAATCACATAACATTTAAAACGACATGTGGACTAAGCTTCTAATTTAAATAGATTCATAATTACTTTATGAAGAAACTATCATATTATATTTATTTTCTTAATCCTTGTGGATAAATTAAGAAAAATAATATAATATTTCATTCTAATACCATATCAAAAATAACAAAACCTCATGTGGGAAAAAAACTTATTATATTGATATGATTAATTACAATTAATGTCATTTTTATATGTGATCGAAAAAATCTTAATATATATAATTTAACATAATTAGAGACGTTGTTGCTAATCTTGAATTAAACAAAATTATATATGGATCACTAAGCATAATATTTCATGCATAAAATATTTACAAAATGCACGAAAGAGCAAAAATAGTAAATTAATTCGGCCAGGGGCAGAATAGTAAATTCAACGACCAAGGCCAGAACTGTATAAGTCCCTTAAGCGGCCGTCGTGTATGCGCCATCCCTTCACACGGGTACTTGGATCTCACGCGCTTAGCAGTCCACGTGCCTAGCAGTTGTCGCGCATGTAGTTCCACGAGCTTTCTTCCTCCTTGTGCGAACAGACGCCGATTGCTTCCTTCTTCACTTCTACTGCACCTTCTGCCATTCAATTCTCCTTTGGCAACCCACTTTGGACCAAAATAGTTGGTGGGTTTTGTTGAACCTGTTGCCGCGAGCACATGGATCCAAGAAATGGTAAAAAGGGGCAAGAAATTTGCCCAAATCAAATAAAAGTTCCCCAGATGCAAACCCTAACCACGTGACTTTGTTCACTCAATTATCCTCGGTGATCACCAATATGCCGACTTAACTTAGGACTATTCTCCCCCATGGTGGTACAACTGTATTGGTCAAAAACCAAGTGGCGGGTCACTAGAATTTGGCCAAAATTGGCAAATTCTCTCTTAGTCCCAAAATGCCCGAATTTGAGTCCATCAAAACCACATAAATGAACCCAAAACTCGACAAAAACAAGGTAGAGATACTAATCTTACTATGATACCAAATGTTAGACAAAAACAAATGATTCTTATTCTGCATTGAAGAATAGAATTCAAGCATCCATTAGAATCACATGCGGAAAATAGGATGTAAGAATAAATCTCACCTCCGGCCAATATTTGAGTTTGTGTGTGATGGAAATCTGCAGAGATTCAACAATGAAAGCAATTATGGGCACACTCCACTGACCCAATCTCCTCTTGTAATGATGATGTATTTTCAAACGAGATGATTTGTGTTAGACCTCGTGATGCCCTTACGTAAATGAACGATCGTTCTAATAGACTGCGTCCCATCAAGGCATTTTATAATGGGCGGTTACCATGAAAATGTATGAATGTCAAACCGTTTGCTATAATAATTGTCATTTAAAAGAGAAAAGTGGGTCAATGTCTAAGGATAATTTTTTATATCCCTAAAAAATATGGGATCATATATAGATAATAGTTTCAAAATGGAAAACTTCATAGCACAAAATCAAACCAAAAGCAAATAGCACCAACATGCGAAAGAGAAACGACTATGTTTTGTCATTGTGGTATAACAAACTTGGATCAAAATCTTGTGTTTTATTTTTTATCTACTTTCAAGTGAGATGATTAAAGAGGGGATAAATACAATAGAAGTCCTAAAATATGTTATGAAAGTGCAATTGAGTCATAAAACTTGCAAAAGTTGCAATTAAGTTCTAAAACTTGTCGATTAGTATAATCAAGTTCTTTTGATAACTTCATCTTTTGGCTTATGAAAAATGTTGACGTGGCTTTTTCAAATATTTTCTCTCTCCTATGAGGCTAAAATAGAAATATAAGACCAAAATGGCGTCATATTGGTCAAAATATGAATTTTTATTCAAACTAAATTTAAAAAATAAACTAAATCTTTTAAAAAAAAATTCCAGAATGAAAGGGTAGTCCTCTCTACCGTTGCTCCACTATTACTGGGAAGGGCCGACAATGGTAGGGGAATAGTTGGCAGGGGTTGTCAAGCTTCGGTTAGTGGACATCGACCTTCGCCAATGGTAGATGAGGGCTTATAGGCCTTCGTCCAAAGCGACCCTCATCGACCATTTCCCTACCATCGCCGGCCCATCCTGTTGATGGTGGGGAAGCGGCAAGGGTAGTTGTCTCTCTTGTTGTAGTGGGAGTTAATAGGTACTATGTAGGAGAAAGACAAGGGCATGTGAGGGTCTATACTATTGACTCTAACCTCTCAATAACACCTTGTAAGTTATGATCACAACTCAAAAATAGACAAGAAATACAATAAAAATAAAAAATATAGAAAAATACCTAAATCTAGTTGCAAACAAAGACAATGGGTCAATTTAGCTCAATAAATACATTCTAACTATTTCTTGTAAAATTATCTTCTTTAATTAAATAATCTATTGAGGGATTATATTGATTGCCCTGTTACTAGATTGTTTCACATGTAGCTATCAATCACATGCATCAACATAATAAAACAGCCTTTCCTACTAACAATCCCATAAACCAACGCACCATATCACTCCAACTACCGACCAACTCTGATACCACTCTGAGCGGTGATGTCACGCCCTGAACCTCGAGCACGCGCACATCCCTCGGTGGTCGATAAAATTGCGACGTCCTTGGATGCGTCGTTGAACCTCTCATTTTATTGCACATGCGGAAGCGTATAATAAATCCCCAGACAACACAAATATGGGATAGAAAAGCAATGCCACGATTTCACAAAACACTTTTATAAACAACCAACTAGTTTATATACAATACTAGTCTATGAACAAAGGTCTACTCCAAAAAGAAGAGCCTCCCAGCTAACTAGGCACATGACTCCTCAGCCGAGACCTCTGAGACCTCCGGGGGATTTGGGTTTTCTACGACACCATCAAGGCAATCAATTACCCCCTCACTTGCCGCGGCGTTGACCGTAATGGCATGGATATCGAAACCCTACAGGGGACCCTCCTTGAGCCCATGGCAAAACCATGCCCTAAATCGATGAGATACCAACTGTGGTCGACCCAAATCGACCAAAATAGTAGTCACTATGAGCTCATGGAGCCAAGGACTCTCGGGGACAGGGACATCAGTACTTTGCTCCGTATACCCCCTCGACTTCCCAAAACGTACTGGAGGGACTGCCATCTATGGACCTGAAAAGAATTGAGCCCACGACAGGGTGAGACAACGTCTCAGCAAGTTCATCCCCTAAACACCGATTATAAAAAGGAAATACGCCTAAGGGCATCCTAACCACACAGCCACACAACCATACAACCACAGAGACTCACCTCGTCCCAAATCTTCCCTACATGTTTGCACAGTTCATATCACAGACATAAGTAGTAATCAACCGAATCTATTGGAACGTCATATCTCAAATCTCACAGCCACACGGGTCCCGATTATAAGACCAAATCATTATGACACGTCCCATACCATGCCACACAATTTTATCCCATAATCAGGTTCATCAAGACACTCAATCATGCGTTCCAATTTTTATCATGGCCCACTCGACATTCGGCAATCTTTTTGGGTAACCAAGCATCGTCTCATCCCATTGAGCATGGCAACGTCTCACCCCATTGAGCACGGCAATTTCGAAGGAGCATCGGTCCAGAATCTACTGCGACCGGCATCCGTTGACAAAGGCATCCCATATAGAGGCAACATCCACCGACTCACATCGGGGATAGGTTCTCATAACCATTCATGCACCCATCCAATCCCGACCAAGACATCGTGCTTCGCACTCAAATATCCCAATTAAAATAATGTACTTGGCCCATTTTCTTCGTATTAAAAACACATTGTAAAAATAATCGTGTGTGGGTACACGGTTAATTTGAACAAGAAAAATTGATATTTTTCCATTCAAAATCCTACTATTTGATATAGTTTCTAAAACCATTTTCGGTGTCAAAACTTGACACCTGGGGTTTTCTAATTAAACAATTTTTGGAATAAATAACAAAAATTCCAATCACCACTCAATTTGCACAAAATAACACTCAATTGCATAAACTAAGCACACCACTACAATCATCACGAAATTCCGATCACCAACTATCCCGGTATAATTTCCGGAAAATATTAAATAATTAAATAAACTACAAAAATAATTAAATAATGCAGATTAAATCCCAAAAATGCTAACTTAGGTCGGAAACGCTAATCTAACCACCTAACATGCCTAGAAAATTTATGCACCTATCTAGATAAAATAGTACAATCTATCTAGCCCTTAATTAGTCTATTCTAACCACCTAACATGCATAATTAAACAATTAAATCACTAATCCAAACTAACTAAACACCTAACCCACACTTAGCCTAAATTAATTATCTACTAAGCGTCATTAACTCCCTAAGCAGAGTTTAGCAAGTAAACTCACCGGTTTAGTGGGCAGGTGAGTCCATGATGATAGTGATGCGGAGGTGAGCAACACTCGAGCTCGTGGCGACACCAACGGAGGTCCGAACATGCTTGAAAATGGGCCCCGAAGCCTTAGCTAGGGGCTGAGCTTCAGCTTCTACTTTGGGCCAAATGAGGTTGCTCGAGCGGCGCAGAAACGGTGAGGCAGGCGGCTGCAGTGGTTGATGGCGAGGCTTTGGACGATTGCAACGATGACAATGGCGGCTCAACTAGCTGGATGGAGGCTCGACGGCGGCCTGGGCTCATGGGGACACGAGCAGGAGGCGGATGGCACTGACTCAACTCACAGGGAGACGGCGCCGGCTTGGCTCACAAGTGTGCGATGGGTCCGGCGGCACTCGGACGGGCTCGGGCGGTGGTCGACGGCAAGGGGGAGGTGTGCTGGCCGGTTCTCTAGATTTTTAAGCTCTCAAAACCCACAAAGATAGAGAAAGTGAAGCCAAGGAAGAAGAAGAAGTTGCTGAAGATGAGAAGGGGGCCACAAAATATCCAAACACTTGAGTTTCCATGCCCCACCAGCCTTGGCTATCATCCTCAGCCATTTTCCCCTCCATGAATTCCTCAAGAAGTCTCCTAAATGGTCCATAAAGTTGCAGCACCCCCTAGCTACGAATTTTGTGGCATTTGGCCTCCAATTTCACTCAATTCCCCTCCAATTGGACTCAAATTGAAGTCCATAAATCTAGCCAAGGTGCCATCGTCCATCTCATTATTTTTCCTCGTCAATTGAACCAACTTGATGGTCAAAAATGCGTCGAAAATGGCCCTCTAAATTTCCCAGTCCAAAATAGCCTTACTTTGAATTTTTGCCAAAATCTTGGGTTTACAAAAAAATCTTTGGAGGACGAGTTGACAGTCCTAAAATGAATCGTGATATGACAGAACTTTCGATTTCTGAAATCTAGTTCAAATTTGCGGTTAATTTCAACCGGGCGCGATTTTAACATGACTTAATCTATCGGGTAGCTTTTAGGAATTTTTAGTGCAATTGACCCATGGTCGATTATTTTTTAGCCACATTGTGCATCTTCGACTCATTGGCGACTCTCGGTTGTCGTGAAAATCTCAATGTTTCAAATACAAGTAAAGGGTACAGAAATGACAGAATAATCAGCTTAGTGCCGTTCGACGAGAATTTTGCAATTAGGTGGAATCACCCACACTTTAATCACATACCTCAGTCGAATTGACCTATCTTTGATCTCTGATCGATTTTGACAGTGCCGTATTGACACTTGCAGATTAGCATGGTTGAGCAGTCGATTTTTGGTTGAATTCTCAAGTCTATTACGTTAAAGTCCTTTAACGGCTTCACCAGATTGACTAGTTATCTCGTGAGTGATCAGCTCAGAAAAAAGAACTATAGACGCGTCGATGAAAAGCCAAACTTATTCAATCGAAAACAGAATCAGAAATTCGGGCTGTCACATATTCAACATCCCTTGTTTATGTAGCTTTAATGGGTCATATGTTTATGTAGCAATTTAATATCAGTTCATATTTTTGAATTAGACTTTCTAACAATCATCAATAAACCCTAAACATATATAATTGGAGTAATTTATAATTTTGAAAATACAAACAAAAAGCCATACTTATCAAGATCGAGTAAGATAAAAAGTTGGTGACTAACTAAAAGTAATTTGTATATTAATGCAAGCAAATATTGATACATAACTCTAATTTAGTTTGGTAATTTCGATTAAAAGTTAATGACTTCAAAGGTATAAGCCACAATAATAATTTTTTTTTATTATAGTAAATACTAATTTTTAAAGTATAAAATAATGTTGGTTGTTTTCCAAACCAATCAAGAAATAGTTGTTGATCGACAAAAAATAATTGGTATCTTTATGTATCAAAATGTTTGAGCGTCAATAACAATAAAATCAGTAAATTCGAATACAAATTACTAAGTTTAATGGTATTTGCAAGGCCCAAGAATTAATGTTGCTAGATTGTTAAAAGTAGTTGGCCAATCTTGGAAGTATAAATAAATGTGGGTACTTTTTCAAGTGGATCGAGATTAAATGTTAGTGAGTGATTAAGTTGGTTAGTATCTGAATGTGAAGAATGTTAGTATATCCGACAAATTATTGTCAATAATTTCAAATAAAAGTTAGCAAATTCAAAGGCATGGTAAGTTACGGGAATAAATTTTGATAGATTATAGAAGTAGTTAGTAACCTTAGGCTTCGTTTGTTTTGTAGAAAATAAATGATTTAGAAAATATTTCCTTAAAAGCGATCATTTGTGTTGCTTGAAATAATTAGTCAATGAAAAATATTTTCGTCATTTACGATGATTTAGGTCTAAACACTTCCATGAACACTGGAAATATTTTTATTCCTTCACTTTGGTATGCAATACAAGCAATCGAATTTAAGAAAAGTTTTTCAAATAATTTATTTCCATGAAACAAATGGAGCCTTAGGAGAGCAAAGAAATCTTGGTGCTTCTCAAAACCAAGCAATGTAAATAGTTGGTAGGTGATTATTTGGTATCTTAAAGTGATTAATGTTGCTACACTAGTAATTTCATATAAACCATAGTACTCCAAGTCACTGGTAAGCCATAAAATATAAATATCAGTGATTCCGAAAGCAACAATAATGTTGGTTGACGTTGTCAGTTAAAAACGGGGTTTCTTATTTTAGCCCTCAGAACGCTAATGTGCCTGGGCTACTAGGCATTATCGAGTTGCACTACTTACAAATAGTTGTCTATAGCGGTAGCAAAGTGATTCTTAAGACAGTCGACTAGGCTCGCATAGGTTTCTTTCGATTAGAGCACCACAATTCATGCAGAACATGTTGAAACTCAATTGTTGCTTAACTGGTTGAACTTAAAAGTTCGCGTCGATGAAGCATGGAGAGAGAGAGAGAGAGACGACATGTGAAGAAATTATCGATCAACAAGCTTCAGTAATGATCACACTTCACACATACATTTGCACATCTCACGCATACACATTGTCGTTACTTATAACTAGGAAATGATTCATGACAATGTGACGCGTGTACAACGACCGACTAATCTAATTCAAACAAAGGAGCCTGATTAATTAAAACACTCCCTACTCCAACAATAAGAACAAGATAACACTTAGTTGACAGAAACATAATTGTAGAGTCGGTGCCTAATTCTCTTTGGAATGGCCAACACCTGGGCTGTGTCCAGGGTTGGTAGGATGAATTGCTTCGACTAAGTCGTCCAACCTCTTGGTTGCGTGATGAAGATTAGGAACTTGTCCCGTGAGTTTTTTCTTGGGGTGAACTCCCAGTGAGCTCTTTGGTTCGGACGTCCTCGTCGAACAATCGACGCACTCAATCTCAGTTTTCTCTGTTAGTTTCCTTCCTTCAGCTGAAAGGAGTTGGTGAGAGAAGATAAGGAATAGAATAAGCAAGTGAAAGCAAGAGAGCTTGGCCATTGATGCTTCTTGAAAACTTACTCAGAGAGAGAGAGAGAGAGAGAGAGAGAGAGAGAGAGGAGGAAGGGAGGGATGAAATCTAACACTTGCATCCCATTGGTATTTATAGGAGTTGAGCAAGTGCGCCGTGTGATGCCCCAAATTTTGAGGAAGATTTCCTCCAAAAACGACGAAGCCTTTCATTGGTTTGGACATGAATTTAGGTGAGGTTTTGTTAGGTACGGTGTTTGTATAATAATAGATGAGAAATCATTGGGTGACAATTATTAATTTATTGTAAAAAATAGTCTACTTTGAACCATAAAACACCAAAATAATAAATGATTATAAATTGTTATGGGATCTACTCCTTTAAAATATGCAGCTCATAATAAGCAGTTATTCTCATAGTAATCCAAAGCCTGTTATGCTAGCAAAACTCATAATAAATTTTGTACAACTATGCATAGCTTCTTGGATGATAATATATCTGGGAATATTATTACTTACTTGATCCTAGTGAACATGTAGCTCATCCAATAATGATTGCTTAAAATAATTTGAATCTCTAAAACCTCATTAACATGTCCCTGAAGAAATGCTAACCCCACAGACAACGTCGGGAAGATGAGCTTACATACAATTGCCATCACCTAATCCATTGCCCAAGGATATATACCAACTAATGTGACCGATTATAAGTGGGCATTTAAAAGATGTGTCCTATTTAACATAGAGAAATATGATATTCTGATTACATAAAATGGAACAGATTTTTGTAGGTGGTAATTTTCTAGGTTGGTAAATTTTAATCCTTGTTGGCAAGATCGGGTAAATGGCAACTTCTTGGTCATTATGCCGATGGTAATTTACTGACCACTTTAACAATTCACTAAAGTTGAATGCAATTGTAAGTTGTCAACTTTTATCTAAAAAATTCGCTGCTTATGACCAAATACTAGTAGTGGAACAGTAATGTAGGCTTGCTTTTGTTGTAGTAAGTTACCAACTATTAGAGGAGTTTACAAAGAGTTTACAAATGCCAAATTAAGCATTAATGGTACATTTGTTTCACTAAAAATTTATCGATAAAGGAAAATATTTTTCATGAAAATGATTTTTAACGATAATATTTAATTTTTAGACTAATCTTTGCATATGCCTAGTATCATTCTTCGTGAATCACTCTCATTGACCAAAAGTTTATTCCATAAATTAGTACTGCAAATAATGTAAAATCACTATAATTCCCTTCACTACATTATTTTAATTCAAAAAGTTCTCCTCTATAAACAATTTATAGCTTCGATCTTTCTATCAAAGTTTAATGATTATTGGAGCTATTGCCCTTTTGCAATCCCTCAGCCGAAAATCACGTACATATATTAAAAGATCACGTTTAGACTTTAGTGGGTGATAAAGAATTCTCGACATATCATCAATTACCACTATTCAAGTCAGGTGGTGATCCGACGTCCATCGTTCCCTAGCTGGCGCTCACCCCTATCTGCGCCGATCCCAAGTGCAACAATAGCCACAAAGTCATTTTCGTCTTCCTCGAATGGCCTCAATCCCAGTCTGTTTCTCTCCCTTGCTCGTTGCAATTCCTCAGCTTGTGGATGATGGCCACCGTTGACCTCGAAGAACCCAGCTACGACCCCTATCAACCCCATCAAGTTCTAGTTGAGCCTCAACTAAGCTAAGATACAAGTCTTGGGTATACTTGTAAAATCGGTGAGTCAAGTTGGGTCGAGTTTGGGTCATGGCAAAATCGGTCCAACCCAAATTAACCAATTTAACACATTTTGATCTATTTTTATGTAATACGAATTTAGTGACTTATACCCAACCCATGCCTAACCCTACTCAAATTACTAAGGTACTTTCATATTTAACTCAATTCAAAATATTCATACCTAATTGAGATAAGAGCGTAGAGCGATAGTGAGATCCAGTTATAGAAATGAGTTGAGTCTAAGTTGTCGTGAACCCATCTAACATTCATATTATTTTGGATTTTATTATTCTAAATTCATTTATGATCCAATTACCAAATATGACTAACACATATAACAACTTAGCCTATTAAATATGAGTTAATAAATTGGTCTATGATTCATATTGATAGGTCTAATTTCGGGCTGGTAGTCCGGTCTTACACCTTTGACCTTTGACCATATATATATAATTATTCGGAGAAAAACCACTGAAATGCTTGTCCTAGAGGCCACACCGGCCTTCCTTTTCTTTGTTAATAAAAAAATCCAAGTTCCGTTCGTGCAGGTAATGAAACAGCAAGTTGGAACTTGAGCTCTCGATATGTGACCCCAGGATGTGGGGCTGAGGGATTCTCTCTCTTCCCACTTCCCCCGAAGGACAAAACGGAATTGCCATGACCTAAACTGTCCGAGCTCACTGTTCAAGAGTGTACCTAGCGAGTCAGTTAAATACTAACTACATATACCGAAATTCTAGTTTTCGAGGTATACAAAAAGCCTGTAGTGCATATAAAAACATACAATACATATAAGTTTACATTTTCGAAGCACAATAAGTCCCAATTCTAAGAACACATTTAAATTCCGCGTAGTCCATTGAGGTAAAATTGAGTAATTTTCATAAAAGCAGATGGAAGAAAGGTGTGATTTTGGGTGTGCTAGAAGTTAGGTTTTTGTGGAACACCTATTTTGAGTCTTTTTACTATACAATCGTAGTTGTGCTATACATAAGTGTGTGGTGTCGTATGGTACACAGAATATGCAATTTGCCAACATAATGTGAAAGTTGCATTTCCTTGAAGTGTTATGGGACTTCTCGATTAACAATCCGATACTAAGCAAGACTTAAAAATTTGTCAAATGTTTCATAAAGCACTCTTTCTAAAATATAATAATGATAGATATATTAAGACCTGATTACAGACTTAATATATTTACAAATATGACAATTTAAGTAACTGTTGAATATCACATACATATTTATTGAAATGGCAACTTGTAAGCCATATCTCCTAATATACCCATTTTTCTATATTAATCTGAGTGTAAGTAGCATTCTCGCTACATTTAAACAATTTTAAGATATGACTGCTACCTTACAACTAAACAAAACACCTGTTACTATCTTGTAGAATGAGAATTTCCAGTGCATATGGACCTAGACTGTACATAACTTATGACAATTGTCTTAGGAAATTTGTGTAGCACTTACTGTTATCAAGTGATATAAAGTTATGAACCTATTTTAGAACTACACAATAATTCTACTCAACAGTGACACTTGTTATTTCACACCTAAGGTCTTATTTCGAACAAGTGAGGATTAAGACTACAAGATAGGTCATTATAGGTACTATCAAGCAGCAGGCCAATCGGAAAAGTGGGAGCTAAATGCCATGCAAAGCAAAATAATTTGTTGTAAGAGCCACTTTTTAACCTCATTCACCACAAAAGTGCTCTATTGTGAGAATCACTTCGAGAATCCTACTTGTAGTTAAATTGATACTAATAAGGATGGTTTTTAAATGAGAGAGAATAAAAGACACTCCTAATCCTAGGACTTTGTAGTTTGACTACAGTGACCTTTTTTTTTGTTTTTTTGAGCTGAGCAGTTATATTTCTTTTGAGGTTTTTGATTCTAACAAAACTAAGTAACACCACACATAGCAACAACTGGAACTTCCAAAGTAGAAACGCAGAGCAACACACGGAAAAAATTTGACCCCTTGGTTTTCGGCCAAATTCTCTACTTTTCCCCGATTATTGTCGCTGTCTTAGTCAGCTTGCTTGCAAGCTACTGGAAAAAGCAAAATTCAAATTTTTATTTGTTGAAAGCTACCGTACCTAGGATTCCTACAGGGGGATTTCTACAGGATCCAGCCGTCTCACGTGGCGGCTGGCGGCTTTTGCCGTTGAATAGGAGCGAGATCTCCAGCAAGATCGCAAGAGATTCCACAGGAATAGGTGGATTCTCATTCCTAAAACTTAAAATTTAGGGAACTTTACGGAAAGCAAAACTAAGCTACTTTTCCTGCGCCCGACGCCGAATGCTTCCATGTGCCTTCCCGTCACTGGTGAACGTGCGGCGTGATTTGATTCCCTGTTCTCGCTGCTCCACACATCCTAAATCTTTAAAAAGTCGAATAGGCTCATCATGTTATCGAACACCTACTTTTTCCTCCACTGTTGACGGTCCATAAACATGCGGGACTTTTGTCCGTTTGCCCCAGTTTGAATACTTTTCCTAACTCTTCCTTTTAATATTCCTCAAACAATAACCATTTAATATCTTAAGTCGGCATGGTTGGTTGCGAAATTAGACACTTTTAATTCAGAAATTTGAGGTCACCCATTCGAATATATAGACAGGGCCACTTGCATAAACAAAAATTTGAATATTATTGATGGATCTTAAGGAAAATTACCCAAAAAGTCTTAATTATATTACATTTTTGCTCACTTAGTTATTAACATTTTAATTGTGCCAATTGAGTTTGAAACTTTTCCACATTGCTAATTAAGTCCATCTAGCTAATTACAACTAAAAATTACTAACATTTGCTAATCGCCCTATGTCACACGACCGACACTGACATTGACATTTGTTATTAATATTTAAATATTTTTTTTGACTTTGTACGGGTTTTTCTATTGTTTTTGTAGCTTTTGGAGTGGGGCCTAGTGACTAGGTGAGAGGTCACAGCCCTCGTTGTGGCTGGTGAGGGCTTTGCGACCCTTGCTTGAGTCTGGCAAGGGCTGTGACACCCTCACTATGGACGTTGAGGGCTTGGGCGAGCGCTGTGACATTTTCATTGGCCAAAGCAAGGCTGCACAAGCCTTTGCCCAAATCCAGGGAGGGCCGCAATGTCCTATCTAGACTTGCGCCTAACCCTTCCTTGCCGCCAAAGCGAGAGCGCACAAACACTCGCCTAGGGAATGGCATATGTGTGTAGAACCATTAACGAGGGGCAACACTTCAGAAATATGTTGTAGACACGTATCTAGACCGTTTGCAATATAGTTTTGTCCGAACGTGTAAACATCACTTTATGCTTTTATGTAAAAGTTTAAGATGCAAACTTAGCATGAGATTTTGTGTTTAAATCTCTATAAATCCATTATTTTCCTTCTTAATACAAGTAATTTAAACATATCATTCTTATGTCAAAAGCCAGTCTAGGCATGACGAAGTGATAGAGCATTTACGTACTAAACCTAACATTGATCTAATAACTTAGAGTGATATTCAGCTTTCGATATAGAGGTCTTCCAGCATAACTACAAACCTTTGATTCGAGCAATTAACAGGAGATTATGCGATTGGCATTCTCTTTTCAGGTTAATAAGGAAAGATTCACGACTATGACTTGAGTGAAATTTTGGGGAAAATTGTTCAAAATTTTTTGAATTTATTATATTTTTACCAATTCAGTCATATATATATATATATATATATATATATATATATATATATATATATATATTAATTTTTCCAATTAAAAATTTAAATCTTTTGATAATTTGCCAATTAGTCTATTCGGCCAATTTTGATAAGAAAAATCTCGACATAGATGTTAGCCTTCCTACCTAGTACTAATATAGACCAATTTTAATAATATTTTAGTACTTTTTGATTTTTTTGATTTTTTCTTTCTTTTTCTTTCTTTTTCTTTCATTTTCTTTATATATATATATATATATATATATATATATATATATATATATATATATTTGTATTATGGATTAAGAATCGGTGAAGGTCGCCAATCACAAACAAGGGCATCATGGCCCTCTCTAGCTATGAGCAGTGGTCGCAATGCCCTTTCCAACCACTATGTGAGGGCTTGGTAGCCTTGGCTAGATACCCTCACCATTCATAACGAGGGAGCTGCAGTCCTCGTCCAGACTTGGTGAGGACCATGACACCCTCATTGTGGCTCTTAAGGTCTTGGGCGAGGGCCACGATGCCCTTGCCAACCAAATCGAGGGTGTGTGAAGCCTCGCTTAGATGTGGCGAGGGCAAGCATAGGCTACTACGCCTTGCCAAATTTGGGCTAGGCAAGGGACATGATGCCCTCACCCAATGCTAATGAGAGTTGCCAACCTCAATCCAAAATACTAAATAAAAAAAGTAAAGAAAAGGTAACAAAACTAAAACTTTTATAATAAAATTCAAAAGATTATTAAAAAATATCAATGTCAATGGTAGCCGTGCTATATAGGATGGTTGGCATCCACATTAGCAAATTTCAGTCATAGTTGGCCATATGATCTTAATTAGGAAACATGAAAATGTTTAGGATTTAATTGACAAAATTGAAAGATTTATGACTCAATTGACAAAAGAGTAATAAGTTTATGACTTTTTGGATAATTTTTCAAAATTTTGAAGAATTGAACCATCATCAGTCACTTCAGATATCTAATTGAGTTTTGCTCAAGTTAGAGATTGAATTGACTTAATGTATCTAATTGATATGGAGTACCGCGTACAAATTCATCTCAACCAGTGGTCCATCCTCCAAGAACAAAGTGTCATGTTCTCAGGGTTTAAGAGAAATCAATTTTTCAAGCGTCTGCAATGCTTTTCTTTGAACTCTATTCTATTTAAGCTGGCCTTATTTGTTTAAGCAATGCATGTAGCGAGGTTTGCTTTTGTACGTGCACCTGAGAGAGAGAGAGAGAGAGAGAGGTTGCAATATAGTACTCTGTCTCTGCACGATGAGCTTACAATGAGGCTGTATATTGACATATTCTTATGCAAGTGCTTGACTACGGATGCACAGTTCATTATCATTTAATTCTCTATTACAGAGAAACAGCTCAAACCCCAGAGTAACTGATTAAATGATTGAATACAAAGTCTAAACTACTTGATGAAACAATTATACAGGCTATTCACCAAGATAGAGAACAAGCCTTTACATATATGAACCACAGATTCCTATAAATTTGGTCCTGCAGTAGCTTAGTCTTTGAAAGAATGGCCAACACCAGGGCTGTGACCAGGTTCTGTGGGTCAGAAATCATTGCTCGACACGGCGACAACGTGCCTATCACCTCCATCCATTTCTTTTTGTTCGACATCCTTTTCTCGAGTAAAAGAATGGCCAACCCCGGGACTATTTCCTGGTGTGGTGGGACGAAAATTGTCAACATAAACCGCTGCCAAATCATCAGGCCCAAGACTTTGTTAGCAACGCAAATATATGAAGAGAAAAATTAGAGACGAAAACAAGCGAGAATTTTTATGTGAAAAGAGAAAAATCACAGTGCCACATTAGGCAATCTTCTACTATCAGTATCAGTGTTACAAGCTCTAGGGTTACAAGCTTCAGCGTTACAATTATAAGAGATATTGCCCTATATATGGCAGGAGTCTAGGGCATACATCATTAATATGGAAATTACGTGTATGCTATTACAAGATTGGTAACCGGCTAAAATAAATTGTTTCTGCTTTTGAATATTATTTTCCTTTATTAGACTCCATAACTCTATCATTCTCCTACTTGGAGGCTGATCTTCAAAAAATAGCAATAATCTTTCATAGTCATTATCATTGCAACCCAAATTGTCCTAGTGCGACGGCTTCCCTCATCACTTAGCATGGAGGCCAACTGAGGTAATGCACAGCCTCAGTTTCTCAGTAGTGACAACCTTTGTTAACAAATCTGTTGGATTTTCTGCACCAGGAATCTTCTTCAATAACAAAGTCCCATCATATCAACTGACAAATTTGATGATACTTTAACTCAATGTGCTTTGTTCTTGAATGAAATACCGGATTCTTTGCAAGACAAATAGTACTCTGATTGTCATTGAAAATAACACTGCTACCTTGCTCCTTCCCTATCTCTTTAAAAAAAATAAAAAAAATTCAACCAAATCATCTCCTTACTAGCTTAAGAATAGCAACATATTCTACCTCAATGGTTGAGAGAGATACACATGTCTGGAGTCTAGACATCCAACTGATTACAATACAACCTAAGTTAAAAACATAACTCGAGGTGCTCCTCCTATTGTCCAAGTCACCACCAAGATTTGCATCAACAAAGCCTTGCAAAGTTACACCATTTTTCCTAAAACATAATGACATACCTGAAGTGCCTCTCAAGTATCATAATAACTACTTTACAGCTTCCTAGTGCTTTAATCTTGGATTTATCATGTATCTGCTCACAACTCCTACTACATGAGTTATGTTTGGTCGAGTACATACTATAGCGTACATTTAATTGCCAACAGCTAATCCATAAGGCACCTTAGCTATATACTCCCGCTCTTCATTTGTTCGCGGTGATTGCTTCTTTGAGGGCTTGAAGTGACTTCCTAAAAGTGTAATTCTGGGCTTTGCATTTTGGACTCCAAATCTGTCTAGCACTTTTCAATGTACTTTTCTTGAGATAATTTTATAATTCCTTTGGATCTATCTCACCTGATCCTCATCACAAGAATATGATTCGTTGTGCCCAAGTTCTTCATCTCAAATTCTTTTGACAATTGTTGCTTTAGTATGTTGATCTCCCTCATGCTAGACTACATTGAGCATATCATTCACATACAACAGCAAAATAATATAACAGTCATGAAATTTCTTGAAGTAATAATAGTAATCCATATCACTTCTAATAAACCCATCACCACACATAAAAATGTCAAATTTTTTGTACTACTGTCTAGGAGCCTATTTCAAGTCATACAAACTTTTCTTCAATTTGCAGACCTAATTTTATTTTCTAGAAACTTGAAAACCTTTTGGTTGTATCATGTAAATATCCTCCTCCAAATTACCATGGATGAATGTAGTCTTTACATCTAATTGGTCTAGATGTAAATTCTTAGCAACAATAATACTCAATACTAACCTGATAGTAGTCAATTCACAATAGGAGAAAAAATCTTTGTGTAATCATTTGCTTCCTTTTCTTGAAACCCTTTTACTACTAACCTTGCTTTGTACCTTTTGTTGCCATCAGGTTCTTCTTTGACTCGATACACCCGCTTATTATGCAATGCTTTCTTCCCATCTAGTAATTGATTTAAGACCTAAGTTTTGTTTTTCTCGAGTGAATTTAACTCATCTTGCATTGCTAACTCCAACTTAATAGAATCTTTAGCTTGCACTTCTTCCGAAAAATTTTATTGTTTGCTAGCGTCAGTCAAAAGCAAATAATGCCATGACAGAGACTATCTTTGTATATGTTTAGGTGTTCTACTAGATCTTCTCAAAGTGGGTTTAGGTGTACATAATTCTTGTTCTAGTTTTTTTATCAAAATCAACAGCAACAGTTTCAAGAATTTCAACCAAAACACTCTTAGAAACCTCATTTAACTTAATCTCTCTATTCTCCACCGTTTGTTTCTTCACAATAGATTCTGGCACAAATTTGTCCTTATACAACATATTTTCATTAAATGTAACATCAGCAATTCTTATTATTTTTCTATTTTGTTCATCCCAAAATCGATAACCAAATTGATCGGAACTATGTCCAATGAAAAACCATTTTTTAGCTCTTGCATCGAGTGTCACGCCCCGAACCTCGAGTGAGCGCACATCCCTTGGTGGTCGAAAAAAATTTGCGACATCCCAAGACGCGTTGCCGACCCAATCGATTATGTACATGCTGAACCGTATAAACTAATCCTCTAACAATAACATATATGGGATAGAAAAGTAGGACAACAAATTTCAAATCAAACACATTATTAAAAATCACAATCTGGTTTACAAACAGAGGCCAACTCTAGGGTCTAAGTACAGGAGGTCTATCTCCAAAAAAAACTTTTGAGCCACCCATGCTTTTGACCCTTTCGCCTCAAGCTTCGAGTTCTTCACACTAGGGACCAGAAATGTTAAGCCCACAACGGGGTGAGACAATGTCTCAGCAAGTTCACCCCTTGAAACCCCAACTAGGAAGGAAATACGCCTAGAGGCAGTCTATGCACACAATACAGAAGACTTACCTCGCCTCAGTTCCCTCTTGCATGTTAACACAATTCAATATCACATAAGTGCAGTAACAACACTCGAGCATTGGGAACATCTCATGTCAATCTTAGTCAATCAATCATTCAATCAAACAATCGCTCACGGGGGTCTTGATTATAAGGCCAAATCGTTATGACACGTCCCATACCGTGTCACATAATTTTGTCCCATAATCAAGCGCAAACAATTCATATCGGTGGTTCCATCCACACCCGATATTCACTCTCAATATTCAAATTCCCAATCCAACCTTCACATTCCCACTCAATATTCCGACTCAATACTCAAAACCAGGCTCAAGGTTCTAGAGGTGCCCTTTCCCAACAAAGTTCCAACATCACGTGGCACTTAGTCCCTGATCACAATCAGTCATAGTACGAGGTACTAGAAGTGGCTCCCACGAATTCACACAGTTGTGTAGCACTTAGTTCTCGACTATACTAACCAATAGCTCAAGATACTAAAGGTGGCTCCCACAAAGTCACACTGTCATGTAGCACTTAGTTCTTAACTATAAAAAGAACTAGTACAAGGTTCTAGAGGTAACTCACACGAAGTCTCACTATCGTGTAGCAAGGGTTCTAACGGTGGCTCCCATGTGACTCAAGTCACAATGTAGCACTTAATCCTCGACTTACAATAAGCAACACTACAAATTATTAAAGGTGGCTCACAAAAGATTCCATTATTGTGTAGCACTTAGTTCTTCATCGGCTCACAATCCATCGGGTTCCCTCAACACAACACATGTCACCTCAACTTTCACTACTCATCTTGCCATGACTATGAACCATCACACGATCATTCAACCACGGCCAAGGGCATTGTGCTCTGCACTCAAATGCCTTAATTAAGATAACGAAGTTGGCCTATTTTCTTCATACTAAAAATACTCGATAAAATAATCGTGTGTGGGTACACGGTTAATTTGAGCCAAAAATACAATATCTTCCTTTTTAAAAATGCCACTATTTATTACAGTGCCTAAAAAAAATTTTGGCGTTAAAAAGCCGAGGCCCAGTATTTTCTGATTAAATACCGAAATTACACAATTTTGGGATAAATACCCAAAATTACAATCACCACTCAATTTGCACAAAATAGCATTTGATTGCAGAAACTAAACACACCATTGCAATCAACACGAAATTCCGGTCATCGGCTATCCCAAAGTATAATTTATGGAAAATAACAAATAATTAAATAAATACAAAAAATAATTAAATAAATACAATTAATTATCAAAAATGCAAACTTAGGCCAGAAATGCTTAATTAACCGCATGAACGGGTTGGGAAAATTTTCGAACCTATCTAGATAAATAGTATAACTTATAGTCCTTAATTTATCCGTTCTAACCACCTAACATGCAAAACGAATAATTAAATCACTAATCCATTCTAACTAACCACCTAAACCATACTTAGCCTAAACTAATAACCCATGAAGCATCATTAACTCCCTAAGTAAAGTTTAGTGAGTAAACTCACCGGTTTAGCAAAAAAACCATTTCAGGGCGACGGCGGCTGAAACTTGGGCTTACGGTGGTGCCAAAGGAGCTCGGGAAGGCCCAAAAAAGGCCACAAAGCCCACACTTGGGCTACTCGATTCTGGTTTTGGACTTGGGCTGGTCATGTGGCTGAATTTACTTCGGTGAAGGAATGATGGAGCTGGAATGTGCGAGCTGCAGCAGGGCTACAGGCGTGACCGCAGACTTGGTGGAAATAGGGCGGTGATGTGTTCGTGGCAGCTACATGGGAGAAATGGGTGTTGCAGCGTTGACGATGGGCAGGGTGGAGGACACACGGTAGAAGTTGGGGTTATCTCGGTGGAAGACTTGTGGTCAACTGACCACTGGAGGGGAAATAACAGATTGGCTTCGCTGGAGGGAGGCACGTGAAGATGGGAGTGGGGCTGTCGGTTAGGGACATCGCGGATGAAGGGGATCAGTGGAAAGAGAGAGAACATGGAGGAGTTGGAGTCTTCGATAGAATGAAAGAAAGAGAAGGCAGAAAAACATAAGGGTTGGGGAAGCTGCGCACAAAGGGAAAAGGGGGAGGGATGAGGGAGAGAGAGGACAAGAGGGAGGGAAAGTCAAGCATAAAAATCTATAGCACTCGAGTACACGTCCCCCTTATCTTCAGCCCATCTTCAGCCAACAACATCAATTGGTAGGGCCAACTTCTTCACAAAACTTCATCAACTAGAGCTAAATTGAGGACCAAAATGCAGCTGCCCCTCAAGCCTACGAATTTCATCAATTTGGACTTCAATTTCTTCACCAAATCTCCAATTTGATGGCCAAATTTGCTGTGGAGGAAGCCTACACAATTTCCATGATTTCCCTTCACCAAGTAGCTCACTTTGGAGGCCAAAAATCCTTTCAATTTGGTCCTCCAAACTTCCTTTCTTTTCCGAATTGATTTTCTATAAAAATCTCAAGCTCGCTGAAAATTCTTCAAATGATGAGTCGACGTTTCTAAAATAAATCGTGACATGTCAAAACTTTCGATTCCTGAAATCAGGTTCAATTTCACGATTAATTTCGATCTGATGTAATTTTAGCGCGACCTAACCTATAGGGTAGCTTTTATGAATTTTTAGCGCAATTAACCCGTCGTTGATTATTTTTGAACCACATTATACATCTTCGACACATTGGCGACTCTCGGTTGTGGTGAAAATCTCGAGATTTCAAATACAGTCATAGGGTACCAAAACGACAGAAAAATTGGTCTAGTGCTAATCGACAAGAATTTTGCAATTAGGTGGAATCACCCCCACTTAATCACATTGTTATGTCGAATCGACCTATCTCCAGTCTCTAATCAATTTTTAACTATGCCGTAATGACCTCTACAGAGAAGCATGAGCAAGTAGTCAATTTCTGGTTGGATTCTCAAGTAAGTCACATTTAGATTCTTTAACGGCTTCATCTGATAGGCTAGTTATCTTGTGAGTAGCCAACTCAAAGAAAAGAACTATTGGCACGTCAATGAAAAGCCCAACTTATTCAATCGAAAATAGAACCCGAAAATCAGGATTTCACAACTCTTCCCCTCTTATAAAAATTACGTCCTCAAAATTTAAACTATTGTCAATCTTTAAACAAAAATGTGGGGGTATAGTCGTCTCATTTAAACTTCATTTTCCCAGGTTGCTCCTTGAGTCATGTGGTGTTGCCAAACCACTTTGACCAAAGGGACTGTCTTGGTACTTAAAACCTGCTCCTTGTGATCCACAATCTGAACTGGTCTTTAATCTGTCCCTGATAACTACAACAGCGTCCAATGATTATTGATCCAACTCTGGACCTATAATCTTATATTCTCCGACTTCATTCTAATAAACCGGAGTTCTGCACACTCTGCCATACCATGCTTCGAACGGTGCTCTCTGAATACTTTGCTGGTAGCTATTGTTGTAGGTGAACTCAACGAGATGAAGCTGTTCCTTCCAGCTTCCTTTGAAATCTAGCACACACGCTCTCAACATGTCCTCGAGAGTCTGAATCGTCCTTTCAAACTGGCCATCTGTCTGTGGGTGATAGGTTGTACTATACTGTAGCTTCGTTTCTAAGGCGGTCTACAAACTTTTCCAAAAGGCAACTGTGAACCTCGGGTCTCTATTAGATGTAATCGTCACTGGCACTCCATGTAAATGAATTATCTGACGCACGTACAACTCTGCATGCCTATCCAAATCAAGGTCTTTTCGTACAGCGATGAAGTGAGCCAACTTCGTCAGTCTGTCGACCACTACCCAAATGAAATCATTACCCCTCTGATTCCTTGTAAGCCCATCACAAAATTCATTGTGATGTGTTCCCATTTCCACTCGGGAATCTCGAGAGGTTACAGAAGTCCTCCCGGCTTATAGTGATGTGCCTTCACTTGCTGACACGTTGACACTTGGCGAGATGCTTGGCAATGTCCGCCTTCATACCGGACCACCAATAATGTTGACACATATTCTGATACATTTTCGTACTACCAAGATGAATGCTATAACTGTTACAATGAGCTTCTAATATGCATCATTAGGTACACACAATCGTCCTTAGAACCTTAGTGTTCCGTTTTCAGAAATCTGAAAGTCATCCTTTTTCTTATCTGTATCTTCTTGTAGAATCTTCTGAATCTCTGGGTTTGTTAGCTAAAGCGTCTTGATTCTAATATGTACTTCCGGTTCAATTTTGAGGGTGCCCATAAGACTTGAAAGGTGGCCTACCTCAAATTTGAAAACCGAATCTCTAGCTCCTTTGAGTAAAATCCACCCCCGAATCACCATCTACGCAATCGAAGACTTCAGACTCAACGCATCTGTAACTTTATTAGCTTTTTTTTTTTCGGGGTGATACTGAGTGTTGCAATCCTAATCCTTGAGAAGTTCCACCCCACAACACTGTCTCCTGTTTGACTCTTTCTTAATCCTCAACTGAAGATAACCCATCCTTAAGTCGACCTTCGAGAATATCGACACTACCTATAACCAACCAAACATATCGTCAATCATTGGCAACATATACTTGTTCTTGACCGTCACCCGGTTGAGTTTCCGTTAGTCGATGCAAAGGCGCAACGACTCATCTTTCTTCCTCACAAACAGAACCGGTGCTCCCCAAGGTGATGCATTAGAGCGTATAAATCCTTTATCTGACAACTCTTGCATCTGCACATTCAGTTTCTTCAATTCTGACAATGCCATCCGGTAAGGAGCCTTAGAGATTGGCTTTGTCTCAAGGCTAACTCAATCACGAACTCTATCTCCCTTTCTAGCGGTAGACCCGGCAACTCTTCAGGAAACACCTCAGAAATCTCCCGTACCACAGCTATGTTTTCCACCTTTGCCGTATCCACTACAGTTGTCAAATAATCTTGGCAACCCACCTCTAACAATCAGGTTGTCTCAAGCGACAAAATTAAAATAACCGGGGGTCCTCTTTGATTCCTAACAGCTCAAAACTTCCACACGCTAATGGGTTAAACTGTATTACTTCATAATAACAACCCATTACGGCAAGATGTTCCTTGAGCTAAATAATAATTCAACACAACTCATGGCTTCTTAAACCAACCCATTTCAATTACAATAACAAGGTCACACATAAGCAAAGCAATTCAGTACAACTCTAGCCAGTGATTCTCCTTTTTACAACTTCATTTCAACAAACTGAAATCCTACAAGCTTAACCAAAATTTTTGTTGCGCCACTCTGATAAAATTAACTCAAAAACATTCTTTCTCCCAATCGACGCATAGCTCGGTTCGTTCCTGTCCCTTTCGCCATCCTAGTGGCGTTTTATCTGTGATGCCTTCCCTCTGTTCTGTCCCATCGTTGGTGGTAGTAACAGCTGTGGTCCCATCTACCTGTGTGGACAATCCTTGAATTGGTGGCCGTGCTGGCCACATTTAAAACAAGCTCCCGTTTTAAGATAACACGGGACTGAACCATGTCTTTTCTGATCCCATCCTTCTTGTTGGGCGAAATGGGATATCATCCTTCATACATTGGCTTCTTCTCGAACCGATTACCATCTCTATTGGACCTGAACCGCGACTCGGATGTAATGGCTCGTTCATTCAGGTTCCTTTCTATCAACTGGGCATGACCATATAGCTTGTTGTAATCTTTCAGATCGAATGGCACTAGCAGACTCTTCGCTCCGGTCGGAGGCCGTTCCTGAACCTCCTAGCTTTGTCAGCTAGATCCTTTATCAGCCTAGGGGCATACTGCGGTAACTTTGCAAACTTGGCCTTGTACTAGTCCACAATTATCGAACCCTAATGAAGGCGCTGAAATTCCTCCATCTTTTGTTCTCTAGCGCAATCAGAGAAGTACTTTCCATTGAAAACTCCCACGAAGGTATTCCACACCGGAACCATGCCTTCTAGGAACACTATTCCTTTGGTGGCCCTCCACCAAGTGCTTGCGTTACCCTGCAACTGGTAGACCGTAAGGACTACCTTATCTTCTTTCGAGTAACTTAGCAGCTCGAAGGCCTTCTCTAATTCTCGGATCCAGAGGGTTGCAGCCTCGGGATCACCTACTCTTGTGAACTTTAGCGGTTGTAACTTCAGAAACTGCTCAACTAACTTGTGCATCGGTCTCTCCCCGATCACAATCCCAGGTTGGACTCTAGCAGGTGTGGCTACAGTAGTGGCAGCAGCAGCTTGATTCAAACTTGCTACTCCATTAAATTTCCCAAAGTCTTGAGCGCCTGAACGATCCCATTGATTCTAGGATCGCTAGGTGCTGCTACACCAGTACTGGCCTGCGATGGTACTCTCCCACTTGGCTGGCTTGAGCCTGCGCTCTACCACGACCACCTCGAGTACCGACCCTGGTCGGCATCCTACCCCGAGAGGTTGACTCAACGCTCCTCTTCTAAGGAGTCCCTAACTTCAGATCACTCATCTTATAGGATCTCTATAGAACATGCTTTCCAATTCCACACCGAACTAGGAAAACTGAACAACCCACACGAACAAACTACCAATCAACTATCAATCACATGCATAAGCATAAGAAAATAGCCTTTCCTCCTAACTATCCCAAGAACCCATCGCACCTTATCACTCCAACTATCGACCTACTCTGATACCACTTTGGGCGGGGATGTCACGTCCCGAACCTTGAGTTCGCTCACATCCCTTGGTGGAAATTTGCGACATCCCAAGACGCGTCGCCGACCCAATCAATTATGCACATGCGGAAGCATATAAACTAAACCCCTAAAAATAACATGCATGGGATAGAAAAGTAGGACAACAAATTTCAAATCAAACACATTATTAAAAACTGCAATCTAATTTACAAATAGAGGCCAACTCTAGAGTCTAAGTACAGGAGGTTTATCTTCAAAAAGAACTTCTGAGCCATCCATGCTCCTGCCCTTCCGCCTCAAGCTCCGAGTTCTTCACATTAGGGACCTGAAAAGTTAAGCCCACGACAGGGTAAGACAATGTCTCAGCAAGTTCACCCCCGGAAACCCCAACTAGAAAGGAAATATGCCTAGAGGCAGTTTATGCACACAATACAGAAGACTTACCTCGCCTCAGTTCCCTCCTGTATGTTAGCACAATTCATATATCACATAAGTGTAGTAACAACACTCGAGCATTGGGAACGTCTCATGTCAATCTTAGTTAATCAATCATTCAATCAAACAATCGCTCACAAGGGTCCCGATTATAAGGCCAAATCGTTATGACACGTCTCATACCGTGTCACACAATTTTGTCCCATAATCAGGCGCGGACAATTCATATCGGTGGTTCCATCCACACCCGATATTCACTCTCAATATTCAAATTCCCAATCCAACCTCAACATTCCCACTCAATACTCAAAATCAGGCTCAAGGTTCTAGAGGTGCCCTTTCCCCACGAAGTTCCAATATCGCGTGGCACTTAGTCCCTAACCCACAATCAGTCATAGTACGAGGTACTAGAGGTGGCTCCCACGAATTCACACAGTCGTGTAGCACTTAGTTCTCGACTATACTAAGCAATAGCTCAAGGTACTAGAGGTGGTTCCCATGAAGTCACACTCTCGTGTAGCACTTAGTTCTTGAATATAAAAAGCTCCAGTACAAGGTTCTAGAGGTAACTCACATGAAATCTTGCTATCGTGTAGCACTTAGCCCATTTACTATGCATGACAAAACTGCAAGGCTTCTAAAGGTGGCTCTCATATGACTCAAGTCACCATGTAGCACTTAGTCCTCGACTTACAATAAGGAATAGTACAAGGTATTAGAGATGGCTCACACGAGGTTCCATTGTCGTGTAGCACTTAGTGCTTTACCGGCACACAACCCATCGGGTTCCCTCAACACAACACATATCACCTCAACTTTCACAGCTAAGGGCATTGTGCTCTGAACTTAAATGCCTTAATTAAGATAATGAACTTGGCCTATTTTCTTCATACTAAAAATACTCGATAAAATAATCGTCTGTGGGTACACGATCAGTTTGAGCCAAAAATACAATATCTTCCTTTTTAAAAATCTCACTATTTATTATAGTGCCTAAAAATATTTTTGGCGTTAAAAATCGAGGCCCGTTATTTTCTAATTAAATACCGAAATTACACAATTTTGGGATAAATACCCAAAATTACAATCACCACTCAATTTGCACAAAATAGCATTTGATTGCAAAAACTAAAAACACCATTGCAATCAGCATGAAATTCCAATCACTGGCTATCTTGGTATAATTTTCGAAAAATAGTAAATAATTAAATAAATACAATTAATTACCAAAAATGCAAACTTAGGCCAGAAATGCTTAATTAACCGTCGGAACGGCCCGGGAAAATTTATGTACCTATCTTGATAAATAGTACAACTTATCCAGTCCATAATCTATCCGTTCTAACCACCTAACATGCACAAACGAATAATTAAATCACTAATCCATTCTGACTAACCACCTAAAGCATACTTAGCCTAAACTAATCACCCTTGAAGCATCATCAACTCCCTGAGCGGAGTTTAGTGAGTAAACTCACATGTTTAGTGCAAAAACCGATTCACGATGACAGCGGCATGACGGCGGTCGAAACTTAGGCTTACGGCGGCACCAAAGGAGCTCGGGAAGGCCCGAAAAAGGCCACAAAGCCCACGGTTGGGCTGCTCGGTTCTGGTTCTGGACTTGGGGCTAGTCACGCGGCTGAATTTACTTTTGTGGAGGAATGATGGAGCTGGAATGTGCGGGCTGCAATAGGGCTACGGGCGTGACGGCAGACTCGGTGGAAATGGGGCGGTGATGTCTTCGTGGCAGCTGTAGGAGATAAATGGGAGTTGCAGCGTTAACGATGGGCAAGGTGGAGGACGCATGACAGAAGCTAGGGTTGTCTTGGTGGAAGACTTGCGGTCAACTGATCGCTGGAGGGGAAATAACGGACTGGCTTTCGCTGGAGGAAGGCACGTGAAGATGGGAGTGGGGCTGTCGGTTGGAGACATTATGGATGAAAGGGGATCAGTGGAGAGAGAGAGAACATGGAGGAGATGGATTCTTCGACAGAACAAAAGAAAGAGAAGGCAGAAAAACGAAGGGTCGGGGGAGGCTGCGTATGAAGGGAAAAAAGGGGGGATGAGGGAGAGAGGGGACAAGAGGGAGGGAATGTCAAACATAAAAATCTAATGCACTTGAGTGCATGTCCCCATTATCTTCAGCCCATCTTCAACCAGCAACATCAATTGGTCACCCTAGGGCCAATTTCTTCACAAAACTTCATGAACTAGAGCTAAATTGAGGACCAAAATGCACCTACCCCTCAAGTGTACGAATTTCATCAATTTGGACTTCAATTTCTTCACCAAACCTCCAATTTAATGGCCAAATTTGCTGTGAAGGAAACCTACACAATTTCCACGATTTCCCTTCACCAAGTAGGTCACTTTGGAGGCCAAAAATCCCTTTAATTTGGCCCCTCCAAATTTCTTTTCTTTTTCGAATCGTCCGAATTGATTTTCTTTAAAAATCCTGAGCTTGCCGAAAATTCTTTGAAGGATGAGTCGACGTTCCTAAAATAAATCATGACATACCAGAACTTTTGATTCCTGAAATTGGGTTCAATTTCGCGATTAATTTCAATTTGATGTGATTTTAGCGTGGCCTAAGTTATAAGGTAGCTTTTGGGAATTTTTAGCGCAATTGACCCATGGTCGATTATTTTCGAACCACATTGTACATCTTTGACAAATTGGGGACCCTCGGTTGTTGTGAAAATCTCGATATTTTAAATACGGGCACAAGGTACCAAAACGACAGAAAACTCGGTTTAGTGCCGATCGACAAAAAATTTGCAATTAGGTGGAATCACCCACACTTAATCACATGGTTATGTCGAATCGACCTATCTCCGGTCTCTAATCGATTTTTAACTGTGCCGTAATGACCCTTGTAAATAAGCACGTTCGAGCAGTCAATTTTTAGTCGAATTCTCAAGTCAGTCGCATTTAGATTCCTTAACAGCTTCACCTGATAGGCTAGTTATCTCGTGAGTGGCCAACTTAGAGAAAAGAACTATCGGCGCGTCGATGAAAAGCCCAGTGTATTCAATTGAAAACATAACCCAAAAATCAGGATGTCACATCAAGCTTATCTCTATTTTTAGAATCTACGTGGACATACGAAACACAATCAAAAACTTTGAAATGCGAGAAATTTACCTTTTTTCCGCTCCATTCTTCTTCTAGTAACTTAAAATCAAGTGGAACTAAAGGTCCTCTATTAATCAAATATATACTCGTGTTAATTACATCCCCCCAAATGTCTTCGGTAATCTTGCATGCAACCTCATACTTCTCGTACACTCATTTAGAGTTCTATTAATCCTTTCAGCAACGACGTTTTGCTACGGTCTATTGGGAACAATTCTTGTCATTATGATTCCATTCTTGGCACAAAATTGCTTGAACTCCTTGCTATCATACTCACCACCATTATCGAACCTTAGACATTTAATCTTCAGGCCACTTTCATTCTGCACTTCAGCTTTCCATCTCTTAAAACTAGTAAACACTTCAGATTTATTTTTCAAAAGATAAACCCATACCTTTCTGGTGGAGTGATCAATGAACGTAACATAAAAACGTGAGCCTCTAAGGGAATTCACAAGAGTTGGTCCCCACACATCTATATGCACCAATTCTAATTTTCCTTTCTTTGGTTCTCTCATAATCTTTGAAAAAATGACATGTTTTTGCTTGCCCAGAACACAATCTTCACATAGACCAATATCTATGGACTTCAGATTAGGCAGTTTTCCCTTAGATGCTAACAACTTCATCCCATTTTCACTCATGTGTCCAAGCCTGTAGTACCATAATTTGGAATCAACTTTGGACTTAGCAATTGCTGCGGTTTCTCTACTACTTTCAGTTATGTAAAGCATTCTTGACTTTGTTCCTCGTGCTACGACCAAAGCACTTTTAACTATTTTCCAAGAGTCATCCCCAAAAATAGTTTCATACCCCATGCTATCTAACTTACTTATAGAGATTAGATTTCTCTTAAGTCCTGGAACATATCTAACATCATGCAACTTCCATTGATATCCGTTATTATATTTTATATAAACATCACCCTTTCCCATAATATCTAAAGGTTCATCATAAGAAAGATAAACCTTTCCAAATTTTCTAGTAATTGAATTGTCATTAATTCTTTGCACAAAGTAGAGTAAAACGACACACCTAAGTCAAGAATCCAAGACTTAATTGAAATGCCAATGCTCAAAATTAAAGCATCACTATCATGCATCTCTTCAAGAATTGTTTCACAAATTTTTCTCCATCTCTATATTGAAATTTCTTCTTTGGGCCTCTATAATATCATTTCAAATGACATTTCTTTTCGCAATTCCAACAAATTATTTCTCCACGAGGTCTAGATTTGCTTCTCTATCTGGACTTTGATCTACCGCAGTATTAGTTCTACCCTCATTGATTGCTTCTTCATCTACCTTCAATATTTAGAGCAGCACTCGAAAATTCACTTGATTCTCTTCTGTGAATATCCTCTCTAAGAATCAAATCTTGGATTGCTTGAAGCTTTAACTTTTTCTTTCCAGAAAAACTGCTCACTGCAATCACAATTGCACTTCAACTTTTAGGTAGAGAAGAAAATAAAATTAAAGCTTTTACCTCGTCATCAAATTTGATATCTACCGAACTCAAATGAGTCGTAATCATGTTAAATTCATTCAGGTGATCTGTCACGAAAGCACCCTCGTCCATCTTCAGATTAAAAAGATGACACATCAAATATGCCTTGTTTGATTGAGAAGGCTTCTAGTACATATTGGACAATGCCAACATCAAATCCACCGTTGTTGCTTCATTGGCAATGTTGAAAGCAACATTCCACGCCAATGTGAGACAAATCAAATCTAGAGCTTGTCAATCTAACAATTCCCACTCTTCTTGATTCATAGATTCTGGTTTCTCTCCAGGCAGAGGCTGATGCAGGTTCTTTGGGTACATCATATCCTCAATCTACATCTTCTAAAAACCAAAGTCCTTGCCAATGAACTGATCGATTTACACCTTCCCTTCATCCATATTTGCTCCCACTATTTCACCAAAATCAGGCTTTGATACCAGTTGTTAGGAATGTGAATATATGATGAGAAAAATTAGAGAATAAAACAAGCGAGAATTTTTACATGGAAAACCTTTCCTAAAATTAGGAAAAGGGAAAAACCATAGTGCTACACTAGGCAATCTTCCACTATCAATATTAGTGTTACAAGCTTCAGTGTTACAACCATAAAAGATATTACCCTATATATAGCAGGAGTCTAGGACATACATAATTAATATGGAAATTACATAGATGAAAATTGGTAATTGCCTAAAATAAATTGTTTCTACGCTTGAATATTATTTTCGTTTATTAGACTCCACAACTCTATCAGACTTTGCACTGGTGTGCTTGGCAACAGTACTTCTCCTTAATCTGCAATCTTTTGTTGAGTGTCGATTTTTCTACCTACGAGCTTTGCTAAATCGATTTGATGGTTTTCTTTAAGGGAATCGGCATTGTGAGCTATGGTAGGCCTCATTAGCTTTCCATTTATAGATAGAATTTCATGGAAGATCATCACTGCAAAGAAGATTAAAGAGATTTGTCCCATGGCCAAGGACGATATTGCCATAGCAAATAAATGAGGAATTTCGTAATCGATGGTAATGAAAAAGATGTAGCAGCGAACTGAAATATTTTTCAGGACTAGCTGAGTTTTACTTAGGAGAGAGGTGATGAAATTCAGATAGGTCTCAATTTGTTTTGTCCAAGTATGAAGTATGGACAGGTTTGATTTCGGAGAGGTGATGGTAATGGACTTATTATTTTCTGGCTATTTATAACCGGGGAAGCATTACCATCCTCACTAATTCATCTATTAAATTGAATGAATGGGGCTCTAATAATTTTAATTTGAATGTTCTGTGTTAACTGCTTTCAAAAGTGGCTTTGGCTGTTTGGACACATAACGAAAGAAAAAACAAAAGGGTGACCTCTCAAAAGAATTCTGCTCATTAGATTTCTTGGAGATCTTCTCTATATATCTCTAAGGTCATCCAAGCTGAAAGTTCATGCTTATTTATTGTTCATTTTATATGTAACTAATAGTTTACCATTAGAGGTGGCATGGGAAAATGCTTGATTTATGGTTTTAAATCATGTGTAGGGAATGCAACCAAGTTTATTATACCTGAATAATTAAGCTATTATGTTTTCTTACCAAATGTGTAATCAAGTCCCTCTAGTCATGACTTGCTTATGTGTTAAATCGGGCAGATTTCCATGTGGCAGATGGTTTTCATCTATACATGATCATCATGTTGGGGGCATGTAGCAGAAGTACAACACCTGCTTCCAAGAAGATCGACAAAAGAGAGCCTAAGTCTGAGTCTATCAACAAATCTAGTTGGACCCACATTTACTCAAAAATTTAAGCAAATATGTTATGGACCAACTTGAATAAATCAGCTACTCCACACCACACCAATTCTTTGATGTGAGACTTCTCTAACACATCTCTCTTTCATATGTGAGCTCCAGTGTTAGGTTTGTTCTCTCTTAATTCAGTTATCATTTTGTATCAACTTATCTCAATTTGAATCTCTAACGCTCAACTTCATCTCCGACCTCTTTCTTCGGATTGAATGATGAAGTCTACCATCAAAACCACATTGCTATACCATAACGCCCACTTGCTCGAAAACTTTGGTAATAAGATTCCTTCCTCGAGATATTCACCATACACGGATACAAATTGAAAGTGGGCCACCAATCAATCATCAATCTGATACCATTTGTCAGTAGAGGTGAGCATGGTTCAAGGGTAGAACCTAGAACCTAATAACCAGACCGGTGAGAACCTATAAGTTCCTAATTCCAAGGTATGCAGGGTAGGTTTTAGCTTCCAAAAATTGAGGAACCTATTTTGACGAGTAGGTTCTAGGTTTTTAGTTGGAAGAACTTGGAACCCGAAACCTGTAACCTGTAACCTATGACCTATAACCTAAAATAAGTTTTAATATTTTCTTGGTTCATATCTTCACACAATCTTGAGATACTCCATGCCATTTGATTATGAGTGTATAACGTGGAAACACTAGTCTGAACTTTCATTTTATGACTAGGAGTTTTACTTTATTAATGCTCATATTTTATGTGTGTCTTTAATGTTCAGTGAATTTTAGTAACTAATGATGGTTATTAAAGGTTTTGATTGGCTATAACCGTTCATTTAATAATATAGTTGGAATTTGGGTATATTTTGGAACTGGCCTTAGAACCTTTGATTGGGTAGGTTTTAGGTTCTAGGGTATGCGGGCTATATTCCAAATTCCAGAAAATAAGAAATATGTTCCAATGGGTAGTCCAAGTTCTACATGGAACCTATATAGAATCTTGAACCATTTACCTCTTGTTAAGAGCATGTAGTAGAAACCTAGTACCTTTACCCATGGAGATCACCAAAAAGGAGCCCAAGTTTGAATCTACCAATATATATAGTTGGACCCGCCTTCATTCAAAAGTTTAAGCTAATGAGTTATGAGCTAACTTTGACATATTAATTGCTCCATATCACACCAATTCTCCAACATGAAACTTCTCTAACATAACTCACCCATGAATCCTAACATACCGAACTTTAGTTGTATTTAAAATCAATTTACTAAAGTTTGACATATTTCACCAAATGCCACTAATTTTTCAATTATTATTATTAATTTTTACAATTGATACATTTTGACTGAAATCTGGCCAATTTTCTGATGCACTGTGGTTGAGTCTTGATTACTTGGTATTTATTGTAATTTTGGATAGATCAATTTGTCATAATCTAGGAAATACCACAGACACCCTTAAGTTAGATTATAAGATTCTATGGAAGGTAAATTGACAATATGCGTCATAGAGAGCATCGACCCTAATACCAATTGAGTGCCAGGGGTACAAGCAGGAATCTTCCCTGAGGTGGACAAACTCAACTTAGAAACATGAAGCTTGACATTTTGCGGTAATCTAGTCGAGAAGCCTTCAAGCCAATCCAGCATGGGATGATTGTCCAATTTGATGGCCATACTTAATCAATTTCTTCACCAATGACAATCCAGAGAGATTGGGCACTTATATATATACTAATTACAGCTGTATTTTCCTTTGAGCGCTGCACTAAGTGAACTCTAATTGGAAGAAACTTGACTTTGAGCCACCGCCGAGAGTGTGGCAGCCAAGTATATTGGAACTTGGAATCACATCCAATTCACTCCAATCTGTATAGAATTTGTTTTGTTAAGCAAAGCACGTGATTGACATGGAAATATTACCTTTCAGTATTGATCGGCTTGGTAGTCCCCATGTTTAGTCAAAGGTGAAATTAACTCGCATTTATTGAATTGGTTTAGTGACTAAAGAATGGATGTGTGTATCTAGATTAGACATACTCCATTCCTCTACCATCTAATGAAAACAATCTCACGTTTTAAGCTACCCAACTCGACTTCTGGCTCCCGCTAATTTAAAATTAACCAGGTACTTCATATATTTGAAATACCTACCTGAGATGTCCCATATCATTGAGAAACAAAATGAGAAGAAATTAAAGCAAAGCGTCACATATTCAAAAAGAAAAATTCATCACATAGGCATTCAATGTGTTGAAAATTTGCTAAATAGGTCCATGTTTTTCCTTTGTTGGTTTCTTACAAGGGGCTGGCTATGATTACATTATAATGTGAAAGAATGAAGAAGTAAAGGGATGGTAATCAACCCTACGGAATTTTTGTGCTCTATATATGATAATTAAGTTTTTTTTTTAATATTGGACCCCTACAATACCTTAACCTGTTTGCATTATTCTTCCATTTAATTAGTCTAATATTTCTTATTGATTTCAACATTACTATTATATATATGGACAATATGTACTTTGATTGAAAAAATACACAAAACGATATGATGCGCGAGAGCCAAATTAAGCAAGAAAGTTACATCCCCTGCTTGAACCACCAGCTACGGGAAACTTTAGTGATGAGAGCCTGATATCAACATGAGTCATCGAAAATGACATTTTGAAGAGAGACTGATGTTCCATTTCGATTAGGCAATGATTGGTTGAACCATTGCAATCAAATCCCATTGGATTTTGACTTTGTGATATCCTAATTTTCCACTTCTGTTTTTGATTGAATGAGTTGGGCTTTCCATTGATGCGCTTATAGTCTTTTTCTCTGAGCTAATCACTCACAAGATAACTAGTCTATCTGGTGAAGCCGTTAAGCATTTTAACGTAATAGACTTGAGAATTCGACCAGAAATCGACTGCTTGACTGTGCTAATCTGCAATGGTCAATACGGCACTGTCAAAATCGATTAGAGATTGGAGATAGGTCGGTTCGACTGAGGTATGTAATTAAAGTGTGGGTGAAACTACCTAATTGCAAAATTCTCGTCGAACGACACTAAAATGATTTTTTTGTCATTTATGTACCCTATGCCCGTATTTGAAACCTCGAGATTTTCACGACAACCGAAAGTCACCAATGAGTTAAAGATGCACAATGTGACTAGAAAATAATCGACCACAGGTTAATTGCACTAAAAATTCTTAAAAGCTACCCGGTAGGTTAGGTCACGTGAAAATCGCGCCCGGTTGAAATTAACCGCGAAATTGAACCTGATTTTAGAAATTGAAAGTTCGTTCATGTCACGATTTATTTTAGAAACGTCGACTCATCCTCCGAAGATTTTTATACAAACCCGAGTTTTCGGCAAAATTTCAAAGTAGGGCTATTTTGGACCGGGAAAATTAGAGGGCCATTTTTTGTTGCATTTTTTGTGTTCATGTTGGACTAATTGGCAAGGAAAATGTGGAATTAAGTGTGGGCATCCTCCTTGACAATTTGGCTTTTGATTTGAGCTCAATTGGAGAAGTTTTGAAGTGGAATTGGATGAATTGGAGGGGAAATGTCCAAAATTCGTAGCCAAAGGGGGGAACAACATTTGGACCACGTTGGATGGCTTCTTAAGGAAGCCTTGGTGTAGCAAAGTGGCTAAGGATGAAGGCTGAACATGGTCGGGCATGAAACTTGAGAGTTTAGGATATTTTATGGCCCTCTCTTTAGAAGCTGTCTTCCTCTTCTTCTTTAGCCTTGCTTTCTCCATTGTTAAGGTTATTTGAGCATAAGAAATCCATAGGAAAGCCAGTAGCAGCCCGTTGACTGCCCGTCGAAGCCGCATGCCCATGCGTTGTGCGCCCGAGCCGCTGCTGCCGCTCGCATGCCGCACCGTCGCTCACTCGTCTCCATGTCCAAGCCGTCGTCTCGTGCTTGTCACCATCCGCCAGGGCTATTCCAACCACCGTCTGTCACCGTCCAGCCGCCATAGCCACTGCCGTCACCCGCTGCAGCTGCCTAATCCACCTCCTCGTCATTTTCACACCAAGCAGCCGCTCGGTCTAGCTCCTTAGCCCAAGACTAGAATCGAGCCTCACAGCCCGACTGTGAGTTTCATGGGCAGTTTCTGAGCTCGTTCGGACCACTGTTGGTGTCGCTCCAGGCTTGGTTCTTGCCTGCCTTAGCGTCGCCATTGCCGTGGACTCATCGGCCCGCTAAACCGGTGAGTTTACTCATTAAACCTTGCTTAGGAGGTTGATGACGCTTAAGGGGTGATTAGGTTAAGTTAAGTGTGATTAGTTTAATTATTAGCTTGCTTAGTTAAATTAGGTTTGTTAGATTAGTTAATTAGGTGGTTAGAGATTGTAGTTAGTTAGTATGTTGTTACTTAGCTAGGATGGTTAGAATCATTTAATTAGCCCAATAGGTGGTTAGATTAGAATTATTAGGCCTAAGTATGTATTTATGGAATTAATTTGTATTTATTTATTTAATTATTTAATATTTTCCAGAAATTATACCAGGATAGTCGGTGACCGGAATTTCGTGCTGATTACAGTGATGTGCTTTGTTTATGCAATTGAATGTTAATTTGTGTAAATTGAGTGGTGATTATAATTTTGAGTATTTAATTCAAAATTTGGAAATTTGGTATTTAATTAGAAAATACCGAGTGTTGGGTTTTGACATCGAAAATGGTTTTAAATACTATATCAAATAGTAGGATTTTAAAAAGAGGGGTATCAATTTTTAAAGTTCGATCTGACCGTGTACCCACACACGATTATTTTCACCAAGTGTCTTTAATACAAAGAAAAGAGGCCAAACATATTATCTTAATTGAGACATTTGAATGCAATGCACGGTGTTCTTGGCAGGAATGGATTGATCATGTGATCGTTAAATGAACCCATCCCTTATGTGTGTCGGAAGGACGATGCCCCTGGACAAAGGATGCGGGTCCTAGTAGATTCTGGACCGAAGCTCTTTTGGGAATGCCGTCCCCCGATGTGCGTCGGGTGGACGTTGCTGTGCCAAGGAATGAGACAAAGCCTAGCTACGCCGAAGGACCGATGTGCGTCAGGTAAAATTGCCTATGCGGGTAGTAGTCAATGGAACGTGTGATTAATTGAGATAGACGCACCAGATTATGGAACAAAATTGTGTGGCACGGAATGGGATATGTCATAACGATTTTGCCCTATAATCAGGACCCCTATGATTGATTGAGAGGTGATTGATTTAGACGTTCCAATTCATGTGTGAAATTGCTATATACATCTATTATATGAATTGTACTGACGTGCAGGAAGGAACTGAGGTGAGGTGAGTCTTCTGTGATGTATGGTTAGACCACCTCTAGGCGTATTTTCTTCTTAATCAGGGTGTGACATCCTGATTTTCAAGTTCTGATTTTGATTGGATAAGTTGAGCCTTTCATCAATGCGTCTATAGTGTTTTTCTCTAAGATGGTCACTCATGAGATAACTGGCCTACAAGGTGAAGTTGTTAAGGGATTTTAATGCAACAGACTTGAGAATTCGACCAGGAATCGACGGCTCGACCATGCTAGTCTACAAGGGTCATTACGGCACAATTAAAAATCGATTAGAGACTGAAGATAGGTCGATTCGACTGAGAAGTTTGGTCTAAGTGTGGGTGATTCCACCTAATTGCAAAATTCTCGTCAATCGGCTCTAGACCGATCTTATGTCATTTTGGATACCTTGTCACTGTATTTGAAACCTCGATATTTTCACGACCACCGAGAGTTGCCAATGTGTCGAAGAGGTATATTGTGGTTCGAAGAAAATCGACCACGGGTCAATTACACCAAAAATTCCAAAAAGCTACCCGGTAGGTTAAGTTACGCTAAAATCATGCATGATTAAAATTAACCGCGAATTTGAACCCAACCCATCTTCAACCCCTGCTAGCCTAATTTTCCCCTCCTCAATTGCCGCACCACCAAGGTCAACTCAGCCCAGCCCAACTGAGTTGGGGCCAGCCTCTCGAAGCCGCAACCAACAAACCCCCCTTCAGAACCGGGCAACAATCGCGAAGCCTAGTGGCCCATTTTCAAGCCCGTCCCAGCCCTTGCTTGGTTGTCCCGCTTTGGAGTTTGTCGATCATCTCCACGTCCCTGTCGTTGTGGTCCAAGCGGATCGTAATCAAGTGAGTTTAACTCACTAATCCTTGCTTAGTAAGTTAATGACATTTAAAGGTTGATTAGTTTAGACTAAATGTGAATTAAGTGGATAGTTAGAATAAATTAGCAATTTAGTTGATCGTTATTGCATGTTTTGTTGTTAGAGTAGTGTAATTAGAGCCTAGATAAGCTCTAGTATTTATCTAGAGTGGTTCAAAAATTTTTCGAGCTTGTCTCGGCTTTTAATTAGGCTTTTCCGGCCTAAGTGTGCGTTTTTTGTATTTAATAATTAATTGCCATAATTATTTAATTATTTATTTTATTTTCTGGAAATTAGACCAGGATAGTCGATGACTGGAATTTCGTGTTGAGTGCAATGGTGTGATCTGTTTATTTATTTGACTATTATTTTGTGCAAATTGAGTGTGATTGGTGATTTTGGATATTTATCCCAAAATTTATTTAATTTCAGTAATTAATTGAAAAATCACCGAGCATCGGTTTATAATGCCAAAAATGGATTTGTGGAGTGTTGAAATTAGTGGGATTTTCAAAGGTGAAAATATTGTATTTTGGTTAAAGCCAACCGTGTACCCACACACGATTATTTTTATCGGGAATGATAAAGATGATGAAATGATTAGATAATCAGGATGGTATACTATATCAGCCTGTGGGCCTCGATATGTCAGCTTAGAGCGAGAAGTATACCTGGCAGCTTCTATTGAGCATTATTAGTATACTATATCAGCCTGCGGGCGATATGTTAGCTTAGAGCGAGCAATATACTATTTATCAGCTTAGTGCGAGCTGTACTATCTATTATCAACTTAGAGTGAGCAATCCTGATTATGATCGAACTTTATAGATAGTATTGATTAAGATGATCGGGGAATGGTCTCGATGACATGGAATTGACTGAGTCGATTGATCGATGGTTCGATTTGAGTGGATGAATTGATTTTTTGAAATGATTGATTGAGTGGTTGAATTATATTGACTTTCAGGAAGGAACTCAGGCTAAGGTAAGTCCTCTTACTCGTGTTTGTGCTTATGTAGCCCTCGGGGCTTATTTTCTTCCAAGTTGGGTCTCAGGGGGTGAACTTGCTAAGACGTCGTCTCACCTCGTTGCGAGATAACATTTTTAGGTTCACATATGGTGATTCCCCCTAGGCGTCAGGGCCGTCCCATGAGGGTTACCTAGCGGGTCTCTAGTTTCCCCAATCTTGGAGGTTTTTGGGTTTACAAGTTGGTTGTAACCACTGTCTGGGTCGAAGAGGTTCCACATCAGGAGAAACCTAATCGATTCAGAGCATGGTTACGCACCGCTCCCTATGGTGTTAAACTAGGTCCCCTTAGGACTTTTGATATCCCTGTTGTGGTGATTGATGCTACTCTGGATGAGGATCCAGTTGACCCTCTTGCTGGCGTAGTGGAGAACCCACCGTCTCGCCCGAATCCTGTGCACACTGAAGAATCGACGAATGAGTCGGACTAGCTGGTCATAGGATAGCTTGTTTTGGAGAGTATACCTTTTTGTAGACCTTGCAAATATCAGCTAGTAATGTATATGAATTAGTCTAATATGTATAAATGTGTGGTTTGGTTTTCGAAAAGTGGTGGTCCTACTTTTCTATCCCACCTTGTTGTTGTCTAGGGATTTATCTATTTGTTTCCACATGTGCATTAAAATAAATGGGTTGGTGACACGTCCTGAGACTTTGCTATTTAATCAACCACCGAGAGATAAGCACACGCTCGGAGGATCGGGGCGTGACAGGGGGTTTAAAGGGTGAACTTGCTGAGACTTTGTCTCACCTTGTCGTGGGCTCATTCTTTTTAGGTCCTTAGATGGCAGTCCCTTCGGAACGTTTTGGTCAGCCTTAGGGGGTTACCGAGTGGAGCCTAAATGTCCCTGTCCCCGGGAGTCATTGGGTCTATGAGCTTGTTGTGACCACTTTCTAGGTCGATGAGGGCCTACCTCAGAGGGTACCTCATCGATTTAAGGCGTGTTTCGCTATGGACTCAATGGATATAGGGTAGGTCCCCTTAAGGGATTTGATATCCCTGTCGTTGCGGTCAACGCCACTCTAGGCGAGGGTGCAACTAACCTTCTTAATGGGGTTGTGGAGGACCTGAAGCCCCCGGAGCCTATGGAGGTGGAGTCCGAAGGATCGGTGAATGTGTCCGACTAGTAGGTCATAGGACTGCTTCTTTTTGAAAGCCAATCTTTTTGTAGATAGATTAGTTTTTATATAAAAGGGTTTTGTGAAAATGTTATCCTACTTTTCTATCCCATTTTTGTGTTGTCTGGGGATTTGTTTATTCGCTTCCACATGTGCAATAAAATAAATGGGTCGGCGACGCGTCTTAGGACGTTACAATTTTATCGACCACCGAGGGATGTAAGCGCGCTCAAGGTTTAGGGCATGACATCCCCGCCCGATGTGGTATCAAAGCTGGTTCATGTTGGAGTGATAAGGTGCGATGGGTTATGAGATAGTTAGTAGGAACGATTTTTATTTTATGATGATGCTTGTGATTAATAGTTGTTTGGTAGTTTGTTTGTGTGGTCACTCAATTTCTAATTCTGTGTAGAATTGGAAAGCAGGTTCTGTAAGAATCCTACAAGATGAGTGATCAGGAGTAGAGGACTCCTAGGAAGAGGACCATTGGATTAGTGACTCAGGTTAGGACGCCGATAAGGGTCGGTACCCAAGGTGGTCGTGGTAGAGCGCAAGCTCAAGCTAGGGCAAGTGGAGTAGCACCACATCTAGTCGGTGCTGGGGTAGCAACCCCGGCGATCCTAGAATCGATGGGATCCTTCAGGCGCTTGAGACTCTTGGAGCTTTGATGGGGCAACAGGCCAAGAATCAAGCCGCCACCATTATCACCACCATTACTACTGTTGCTGCCGCAGCTACACCTACCGAAGTTCCACTTGGGAATATGGTTGCTGAGAGGCCGATGCACAAGCTCGTAGAGCAGTTCTTGAAGCTGAACCCACCGAGGTTCACTAGTGCAGGAAACCTCGAAACTGCAACACCTTGGGTCCAAAACTTGGAGAAGGCCTTTGCATTGTTGATGTGCATTGAGCAAGAGAAAGTTGTCCTTACAGTATACCAGCTGCAGGGAAATGCAAGTACCGGGTGGAGGGCCACCAAAGGCATGGTATTCCTAGAAGGCGTGGTCTCGGTGTGGAATGCCTTCCTCAGAGCTCTTAATAGCAAGTACTTTTCTGGCAGTGCTAAAGAGCAAAAGATGGAGGAATTTCAGCACCTTCATCAAGGTCTAATGACGGTAGACCAGTACGAGTACGAGGCCAAGTTTGCAGAGCTGTCTCAATATGCTCCGAGACTGGTAGAAGATCCATAAGACAGGGCTAGGAGGTTCAAGAATGGCCTCAGACCAGAGCTGAAGAATCCACTGGTGCCGTTCGATCTTAAAGACTACAATAAGCTTTATGGAAGAGTCCAGTTGATAGAGAGGAATTTTAGTGAGAAAGCTACCGCATTTGGGTCGAGGTTCAACTCGAACAAAGATAGAAATCGGTTTGGGAAGAAGCCCGTGATTGGAGGAAGGTATCCTGTCCCACCGAACAGGAAATGTGAGGTAGGTAAGTCAGTACCGAGCTTCAGTGGATTATGTCGCTTCTGTGGAAGGCGACATGGATCAGCCCCGTGCCATTTTAGGACGGGTGCTTGCTTTGAGTATGGCCACCAAGGTCACCAGGCCAAAGATTGTCCCAAGAATTAAAGGGACCACAATAATTGCCACTGCTGCCACCGATGGGTTAGAATAGAGGGTACGTGCCACAGGGTGCAGAGTAGGGTGGACTAAACAGGCCTCCAGCTCAGAGAAGGGTGTACGCCATCACCAGAGGAAAGGCAGAGGACTCACCTGACTTGCTCACAGGTATGGTCTCATTAAATGACCATGATGCTTATGCTTTATTTTACCCCGGTGCAACTCATTCGTTTATAGCTGAGCAATTTGTTAAGCTAGTAGGATTGAGTCCTGAAATGTTGGAGTCAGTGGTTAGTATATCTACACCATTAAAGGATAAGGTGTTGTCTACGATAGGTTGTCCTAGTAGCAAGTTAGTGATTGGTGAGCAAGAGGGGAGGATAGATTTGATAGTCCTAGCCATGTATAATTTTGACGTAATAATTGGCATGGACTAGCTCACCAAGCAACGAGCTAAGATGGACTGCTATCGTAAAGCGATTCAGTTTAACCCATTAGCGGGTGAAAGTTTCGAGTTTATTGGGAGTCGAGGAGGACCTTCGATTAGCTTAATCTCTTCGCTTGAGGCAACCCATTTGTTAGACGGGGGTTGTCAAGGTTACTTGGTGACTGTTGTGGATATGATAGTTGAGGAGTTGAAGACCGTAGATATTGCAATGGTTCGGGAGTTTCCAGAGGTGTTTCCGAAGGAATTACCAGGTCTGCCACTAGAAAGAGAGATTGAGTTCGTGATTGAGTTAGCCCCTGGGACGAAGCCAATCTCTAAGGCTCATTACCGCATGGCGTTGTATGAGTTGAAAGAACTAAATGTGCAGATGCAGGAGTTGTTGGATAAGGGATTCATACACCCTAGTGCATCACCTTTAGGAGCACCAATTATGTTCGTGAAGAAGAAAGATGGTTCGTTGCACTTGTGCATCGACTATCGTCAACTTAATTAGGTGACGATCAAGAACAAGTACCCGCTGCCAAGGATCGATGACTTGTTTAACCAATTGCAAGGAGTGTCGATATTTTCTAAGATCGACTTGAAGACAAGGTATCATTAGCTGAGGATAAAAAAGGAGGACTTACCGAAGTCAGCGTTTTGTACCCGATACGGCCATTATGAGTTCACTATAATGCCGTTTGGTTTGACAAATGCCCCAGCTGCTTTCATGGATCTGATGAATCGAGTTTTCAAACAGTATCTGGATAAGTTTGTGACCGTGTTTATCAATGATATCCTGGTGTACCCGAGAAGTCTTGAGTAGCACGAAAGGCATTTGAGGATGGTGCTCCACACTCTACGAAGTCATGAGCTGTATGCTAAGTTAAACAAGTGCGAGTTTTGGTTGACTCATGTTGCTTTCCTAGGTCACATGATTTCAGGTGAAGGAATCTCTGTGAACTCGACCAAGATCGAAATAGTTATCAACTGTCCAAGACTGACGATAATGATAGAGATTAGAAGCTTTTTGGGTTTAAGTACTACAGAAGGTTCGTAGAAGGATTTTCAGCTTTAGCCTCGCCTTTGACTCGACTGTTGAAGAAGTAAGAGAAGTTTGTGTGGACAGATTAGTGCGAGTGTAGTTTCCAAGAGCTTAAGCAGAAGCTGACTACCACACCTGTGATGACCATACCATCTAGTCCTCAAGGGTACGAGATCTACAGTGATGCATCGTTTAGAGGACTGGGTTGCATGTTAATGCAGCATGGTAGAGTCGTTGCATACGTGTCCCGTCAGTTGAGACCTCATGAGTTGACTTATCTGACGCATGACTTGGAACTTGCAGCGATCATCTTCGCTCTGAAGATTTGGAGACACTATATGTGTGGAGAAAGGTTCTGGATCTTTATAGACCATCAAAGTCTCAAGTATCTATTCTCTCAGAAAGAGTTGAATATGAGACAGCGTCGCCGGATGGAACTTCTCAAGGACTATGATTGTGACATCCTATATCATCCTAGAAAGGCTAATAATGTCGCAGATGCATTAAGTCAAAAGTCTTCAGTTGCGCAAATGGTGATCGAGGAGTGGATCTTACTCGAAGGAGCTCGAGATTCGGTTTTGAAATTTGAGGTAGGCCACCTTTTAAATCTTATGGGCACCCTCAAAATTGAACTGGAAGTGCAGATAATGATCAAGACGCTTCAGCTAACAGACCGAGAGATTTAGAAGATCCTACAAAAGGATACCGAAAAGAGAAAGGCTGACTTTCTGATTTATGAAGACGGAACATTGAGGTTTTGTCGACGATTGTGTGTACCTGACGAGGCAGAGCTTAAAGAGGAGATTTTGTCAAAAGCTTATCATAACAGTTATAGCATTCATCTAGGCATTAAGAAATGTATCAAAATCTGCGTCAACATTATTGGTGGACTAGTATGAAGGCGGATATCGCCAAACATGTCGCCAAATGTTTAACGTGTAAGCAAGTGAAGGCACAACCAGGATGGCTTTTGCAACCTCTCGAGATTCCTAAGTGGAAGTGGGAACACACATCATAATGGACTTTGTGATGGGCTTACCGAGGAGTCAGAAGGGTAATTATTCCATTTGGGTTATGGTCAATAGACTGATCAAGTTGGCTCACTTTATCGCCATACGGAAGGACCTTGCATTGGACAGATATTCAGAATTGTACGTGCGTCAAATTGTTCGTCTACATGGAGTGCCGGTGACGATTACATCTGATAGAAACCCAAGATTTACAATTGCCTTTTGGAAAAGCTTGCAGATTGCCTTGGGAACAAAACTGCAATTCAGTACGGCTTACCATCCGCAGATAAATGGCCAGTCTAAAAGGACGATTTAGACTCTCGAAGACATGTTGAGAGCATGTGTGCTAGACTTCAAAGGATGCTGGAATGAACAATTTCATCTCGTCGAGTTCGCCTACAACAACAGCTACCAGCAAAGTATTCATATGGCACATTTTGAAGTGTTGTATGGCAGAGCATGCAAAACACTAGTGTGTTAGGATGAAGTCAGAGAACGGAAGATCACAGGCCCAGAGTTGGTTTAGTAATCAGTGGATGTAGTTGCAGTTATCGGAGACCATTGGAATTTCAAGTTGGTGAGCACGTCTTTCGTGAAGGTGTCACCGATGAGGGGTACTTTGCGCTTCGGCAAGAAAGGGAAACTGAATCCGAGGTACATAGGTCCTTTTGAGATTTTGGAAAGAATAGGGACTTTAGCGTATCGTCTTGCATTCTCGCCGAGGTTGGTGCAAGTGCAGGACATCTTCCACGTGTCGATGTTGAGAAAGTATGAGCTTGACTCGACCCACATGCTAAATTTTGAACAATTAGACGTGGACGACAGAGTGTCATACGTGGAGAGACCGATTCAGATTGTAGATCAGAAGGAGCAGATTTTGCGCACCAAGACAATCCCGTTGGTTAAAGTGGTCTGGCAACACCATGACATAGAAGGAGTAACCTGGGAAAGTGAAGACTCGATGAGACAATAATACCCCAACCTTTTTGTTTAAAGATTTCTAATGGTTTAAATATCGAGGACGAAACTTTTATAAAAGGGGAAGAGTTGTGACATCCTAATTTTCCACTTCTGTTTTCGATTGAATGAGTTGGGCTTTTCATCGATGCGCTTATAGTCTTTTTCTCTGAGTTGATCATTCACGAGATAACTAGTTTATCTGGTGAAGCTGTTAAGGATTTTAACGCAATAGACTTGAGAAATTGACTAGAAATCGACTGCTCGACCATGCTAATCTACAAGAGTCAATACGGCACTGTCAAAATCGATTAGAGATCGAACATAGGTTGATTCGACTAAGGTATGTGATTAAAGTGTCTAATTGGAAAATTCTCGTCAAATGGCATTAAACTGATTTTTCTATCATTTCTATACACTGTGCCCGTATTTAAAATCTCGAGATCTTCACGACAACCGAGAGTCGCCAATGAGTCGAAGATGCACAATGTGGCTCGAAAATAATCGACCATGGGTCAATTGCAAAATTATCATCGAACGGCACTAAATTGATTTTTCTGTCATTTTTGTACATTGTGCCCATATTTGAAACCTTGAAATTTTCATGACAATCGAGAGTCGCCAATGAGTCAAAGATGCACAATGTGGCTTGAAAATAATCAAGATTTTCTTGAGGAAGCCTTGTTGCAGCAAAGTGGCTTAGGATGAAGGCTGAACATGGTGGGGCATGAAACTTGAGTGTTTAAGATATTTTGTGGCCCCTTCTTCAGCAGCTGTCTTCCTGTTCTTCTTCAGCCTTGCTTTCTCCATTGTTAAGGTTATTTGAGCTCAAGAAATCTAGAGGAAAGCCATCAACAGCTTGTTGACCGCCTGCCAAAGCCGCACGCTTGCACGCCGTTCGCTTGAGCCATCACTACTGCCCGCATGCCGCACTGTCGTCTGCTAGCATGCTCGCTCGTCCGCACATCCAAGTTGTCGTCCCATGCCTGTCACCATCCGCCAAGGCTGTTCCAGCCACCGTCTGTCACCGCTGGAGCCACCACCGTCGCCTGTTGCAGCCGCCTAGTCCACCTCGTCGCCGTTTCCGAGCTCGTCCGAACCTCTGTTGTTGTTGCTTCAAGCTTGGTTCTCGCTCGCCTTGGCGTCGCTGTCGCCGTGGACTCACCGGCCCATTAAATTGGTGAGTTTACTCACTAAACCTTGCTTAGGAGGTTCATGACGCTTAAGGGGTGATTAGATTAAGTTAAGTGTGATTAGTTTAATTATTAGCTTGTTTAGTTAAATTAGGTTAGTTAGATTAGTTAATTAGGTGGTTAGAGATTGTAGTTAGTTAAGTTAGTATGTTGTTACATAGCTAGGATGGTTAGAATAATTTAATTAGCTCAATAGGTGGTTAGATTAGCATTATTAGGCCTAAGTATGTATTTATGGAATTCATTTGTATTTATTTAATTAATTTTGCTATTTATTTAATTATTTAATATTTTTTCGGAAATTATGCTGAGATAGTCGGTGATCGGAATTTTGTGCTGATTGCAGTGAATATTAATTTGTGCAAATTGAGTGGTGATTGTAATTTTGAGTATTTATTTAAAAATTTGGAAATTTTGGTATTTAATTAGAAAATACCGAATATCTAGTTTTGACATCGAAAATGGTTTTAAATATTATATCAAATAGTGGGATTTTAAAATGAGGGGTATCAATTTTTAAAGTTCGATCTGACCATGTACCCACATACGATTATTTTCATCGAGTGTCTTTAATACGAAGAAAATAGCCCAATCACATTATCTTAAATGAGACATTTGAGTGCAATGCACAGTGTTCTTGGACATAATTGATTGATCGTGTGATGGTTAAGTGAACCCGTCCCCAATGTGCGTTGGAAGGACGATGCCTTTATATGGGATGCCCCTGGACAACAAATGTCGGTCGCAATACATTCTGGACCAAAGCTCCTTTAGGAATGCCATCCCCCGATGTGCGTTGGGTGGACGTTGTAGTGCTTAAGGAAGGAGACGAAGCCTGGCTACACCAGAGGACCGATGTGCATCGGGTAAAACTACCTGTGCGGGTAGTAGTCAATTGGAACGTGTGATTAATTGAGATAGACGTGCTAGATTATGGGACAAAATTGTGTGGCATGGAATGGGACGTGTCATGACGATTTTGCCCTATAATCAGGACCTCTGTGATTGATTGAGAGGTGATTGATTGAGATGTTCCAATTGATGTGTGAAATTGTTATATGCATTTGTGATATGAATTGTACTGACGTGTAGGAAGGAACTGAAGCAAGGTGAGTCTTCTATGATGTGTGGTTAGATTACCACTAGGCTATTTTCTTCCTAGTCGGGGTTTAGGGGTGTTGACACCTAATTTTAGAAAAATAAAATTGCGTTTTGAACAAATAAAAGGAAAATTAAAAAAAAAATGGAGGAAATTGATTTGATTGATTACGTATGGAAATTTGAAATTCTGATGAATATTCAGATTTTGATAAATGCAGAAACAATTAAAAATCAGGTGAACAAATGGCAGGGATTTTGATAAAATGGAAGGAATCAAGTAAAATCGAGCTGATTACGAAATCACATTTCGATTTGCACGCTTGATTTGATGCAACAAAAGATGGAAGTTTGAAATATGCCATACAAAGCAGCTGCTCGGAACCACTATAAAAACGAGACCAAATTTTGTGAAAAAAAGAGAGGAGGAGAGTGGAGCTCGGGAGGCGATTTTCAAAAATTCAGAGCAAATGTGAGGAAGGTTTTCTCCTTCGTTTCTTTCGAGTTCAAATTTCTTTAGGGGAGTCGACGATCTCGAGAATTCTTCGATTGGTCTATTGGATGGTGCAGTCCTCTTGACGATGCCCCATGTTCATCATGCTTCATGGATATTGACGACAAGCATAAAGCTAAGTCGAGCTTCTTCTTTTTTAAGTTTGATTATGTGCAATTCCAATTTGCTATTCGCACTAAGGTAATTTTGTTTTTTCTTGCCTAGATTAAACTCCTACATCTCCGACGATAATTCCAGCAGCGAGACATCGAAGTGGCCAACGTACCTAAGCGTTGATTGCCATCCAGTGATATTACTGTGATAAAACCGGGTTGTTTCTCTCCCTATTAAAGTTGTTCACCCCATATTTTCACCTAATTTACTTTGTTTTGTTCTGATGTTGTGGTCACAGGCAATTCAATGCCGAACAAAAGGCCACACAATTCCATATTCCACCATAATTGACAAAGAGAGACGGCAAGAGAAGGGGCGTCCACTCAAAAAGTTCTCGGAGGAGACTAGCAAATGATCAAATCAAGAACTAGCCATATGCCCACCAACGCTGCTGCAATTCCCCTCCTTTAGTTTTATTTTTATTTCTTTCTTTTGCTTATTATTGTGTTTTAAAATTTGTTATTATTGTTTAAGTTAGAATATGGTTTGTCAATGTTAATATTTGTGCATTTTGTATGCATTATCCGTAGGGATTTTTTCCGAAATTAATGTAATTATTAATTTGATCCGAGAGACATCGGATCATTTTTTTATTATATTAATTTTTGGGCTTTTTGGTGAAATTTTAATTGTTAAATCACAATAATTATTTAATTTGGTCCGTAGGACTTCGATCAGATTTGTAATTGTTTTGATCTCCTTGTTGTGATAATTAGGTTAGAATAACCGTTAATTTGACCTGTGAGACAATAGGTTATTTTTTCGATTATTTTAATCCTTTCTTGCTTTATTTTGTTGATAGTTTAGATTTAATATTTATTTAATAATTAATTATTTAAAAAAATCAAAAATCTGCCTCGAGCATATAGGTTTAGTAAATCGACATGTAGGATTATGTTTATGAAATTTTCGTCATCTAGTGATTGTTGCTAAGTTCATTGCTCGTCATTAGAACTAGGTCATTTGATTAAATTGCATATTTAATTGTTGCATTTCTTTAATTTCGAATTTCATGGAAAATACAAAAAAAAAAAAAAATAGAATAAATTCATTTCATGCTTTAAGATGGATTGCATGCTTATTCATGTTATATAGTTTAGGTCATATTGCCACGTCATATCATTTCATGTTAAATTAGTAGCATGCATTGTACGACTTTCATTAAATAAAGCGAAAACAAAAAATTGAGTGATTGCTTATTAATTAGAAATCATATCTAGGATTATTGATATGATTTATGACCTAACAATGCAGTTGCTTTCGTTGCTTTGAGGTAAGTCCTACATTATTTTATTCGCTTTCTCGGGTGTTAAATTGGTGGTTTGTGCACTCGCATGATCGCCTCACATGTTAGGAAAATGAATTAAAATCAAATCAAGCTGCCTGCAAAAAAATTTTGAAAATTAAAAAGAAATGGTACCGAAAGGGCACTAGGATAGTCTAGTGTAACCAAGTCCCCGTACCCTTAGTCTCCGGTTCGTATGAGTAAAATAATTCTCCCATTATTTTGCTTAGGTGTCTAATCGACCTACCAAAAACAGATTAGTGGCGACTCCTAGATAGTATTTTGCATGTTTAAAAAGTTTAGACTCAAGTCGCGATTTGGTATGGGCTTGGGAGAGCCCGAGCTAAGTTTAAAAAACTTAGTAGTCCATTAACCTAGTTTTAGGCGGTGAACCTGAAAAAAACAGGTTGCGACAGGGGGTGAACTTGTTGAGACATTATCTTACCCTGTCGTGGGCTCATTCTTTTCAGGTCCTTAGATGGCGGTCCCTCTGGAACGTTTTGGTCAGCCTCGGGGGGTTACCGAGTGGAGCCTAGAGGTGGTCTAACCACAGAGGGTACCTCATCGATTCAGGGCGTGGTTTCGCCATGGACTCAATGGGTATAAAGTAGGTCCCCTTCAAGGATTTGATATCCTCGTTGTTGCGGTCAACGCCACTCTGGGCGAGGGTGCAACTGACCCTCCTGATGAGGTTGTGGAGGACCCGAAGCCCCCGGCGCCTGTGGAGGTGGAGTCCGAAGGATCGGTGAATGTGTCTGACTAGTAGGTCGTAGAACAACTTCTTTTTTAAAGCCAATCTTTTTGTAGACAGGCCAGTTTGTATATAAAAGGGTTTTGTAAAAATGGTATTCTGCTTTTCTATCCCATATTTGTGTTATCTAGGGATTTGTTAATTCGCTTCTGTATGTGCAATAAAATGAATGGGTCGGCGACGCGTCTGGGGATATCGCAATTTTATCGACCACCGAGGGATGTGCGCGCGCTCGAAGTTCGGGGTGTGACAAACTTCCTGGCCGCTTTTGGTAATGGACAAAATATAATGCCATGGTGCTGTCACATCATAAGCCAAATATACTAGGAAACTTCTTTTTTCATATTTTTAGTAATAAAATATTCAGAAAAACTTTGTATCAATGTGTAAAAAAATGAGATAACTATAGTAGTCATCTTTAAATTTATCTCCCTATCAAATACCAACTATACGCATGGATGAGAGATACAATTTGAAGTCCACCGTCAAATGTGATGTTGGTAAATTTATATGGAGTGTAAAGTTGAGGATGATATTTGTAACTTTTCTAAAGAAAAGTCAGTAAATTTGATGTTGTCTGGATTGTCCTATTATGATTACATACATTGGATCGTTATTATTTACGTCCTCATTCAAATAATAAATTCCTTCTACCTTATGAGTTGGATCTCATCAATGAGCAATGAGTTTTGTATCTTTTAGCCAGAGAAGGAAATGGCGACAGCAACTACTACCGACAGTTTGGGAATTTGAAAAGTTTACAATCTCATTTGGCACGTCATATATAATTATCAACATCTCTGATTTGCAATTACTTCCATTTTATTTGTTGATAGTATTGACACGTACTGCAACTTCATTTTGGTCATGAGATAGATTCTTACATTCAGAGGCTATTCGACCTTTTTAAGAACCTAATTGCTTGAATTTTGACAAAAAACAAAGTTTATAAGAAGTTATTAATTAAATAGTTTGACAAAATCTTATAGGATATTTACACAAGCCAAACAATATTATGGTAAATCGCATTTAGTAGAAGTATTCGGGCATAGTCTACTAGATTGTGTGACAAATTTGTTACTTTGATTGGAGTAGAGTGCACATACAGCTACATGTTCGACAAGTTTAATATGTTGAAGAAAAGTTTAGATCATACGTAAAACTGAACATTCCCTCTCATGTGAAAACCATAAGATGGAAAAATCGTTAAGTGAGCAAACCATGCATATAGGTTAAGAAGTAGTGGAAAGTTGACATGCACAAAGAAGAGAACTCACAAACAGGTGAAAAGAAAGTGTGGCATATTGTCTCAATCTAGAATTCCTACTACAATACTATATTGAAGTCAAACGTGTAACCACTTATGGTAAGTGTTTATCTGTGTTTCATTAAAGAAAGTATTTTATACCATGTTTTACGTTTTCTAAAAATTTGACAAAAAAGAAAAAGTATAGATTATTCTATACGTCAAAATTTATGCAATTTGAGAAGTCTAAAGAATTTTACGTTAAAGAGAAAAATCCCTCCGAATAGATCATAATAAGTTACTCAAGTTGGAGTTGTACTTTGAATCTAACCAATTAATAAGTACAGAATCCATGTACTATCAATTCACGTTATATTACACACCACATGTGGTCAGGGATTAAAGCGGTCAAGTCAAAGGTACAGGAGCGACCAACCCATTTTGAAAACCCCACCACTCTTCTCTGTCCCCGGTACTAGTCCCCATTAGAAATTTCATATTAGTCAGAGAGACAAATGATGAACTTTATAGCACCATGCCTCAAATCCCTAATCAGAAAAGATACTACTTTTCACCAATTAAATAAATAAAATCACAAGTAAAAAAACATTAAAGTATTGTTGGGTTGGCTTCTGGAAATGGGGAAGGCATAAGCGAACCCCAACCGCCTTCCCACTACAAGTGTTGAAACATAAATAAAATCTGAAAATAGGACAAATTAAATAAAAAAAATATATCGGAGCAAGAAGAATCATTTGATTCTCTTTGCTTGAGCTTGCTGGAGTGCACGTTTTTTCCTAACTAAATAACCATTCTTGGTAATCAAAAAATAAATAAAAATAATTCGTCAACCTTCAAACCTAAAAAGGGCTCGTGATTGCGACTACATTAAAATTGTTGAAAGGCGACAACGGATCTCCCAATACCTTTGGATTCTTAACGGTCGAGACCAACGCTTACACAACTTCACTTTTGTTTCTCACCTTTTTTTTTGCGGGATAAATACACTAATAGTGCCAAAAGTTGTGTATGGCGCTCACTTTGGTGCCAAAAGTTTCCGTCGGATCACTTAAGTGCCAAAAAATTTGAAAATGATCATTTTAGTGCCAACTCCGATCAGATTGACCGGAAATCCGACGTGGCATTTTTTTATTAATTTTTTAGGCTGACATGGCTCGCCGGAGAGCACAATCGGCATCTAAACCACAAAAACGACGTCGTTTGGCTTCTTTCCCCCAAATCGAAACCCTAAATCCCCAAATTGAAAGAGAAAGAGAGAGAGAGGAGGCACGTCGTCTTCTTCCCTGAAGAACGACACCAGCAGCGAACGGCACTAGCAGCAATACCAGCAGCGCACTAGTAGCAACACCAATAATGGCACCGGCGGCGGCGGCGGTGGTGCCGCACCAGTAGCAACACCTTCGACCCCTCTTCTTCCTCCTCCTCCTCCGCCCTCGCCTCCTATTCTTTCTGCCACTTCTTGCTTGAGCAACAATCTCATTCTCTCCTCACTCACCTGGTTGAGCATCTACAATGGTGCCCGAGCGACGGTGGCCGAGCGTTGGCGGGCGAACAACGGTGGCCGAGCGGCGAGGAAGAAACCCTAACCCTAATTTCAATCCACGTACAAGCTAAACGGCATCGTTTTTGCGAGGGTATTGATATGGTACATATTCAATCTCTTAACAAATATACATGCAACAATGATTTTGCTTTATCTGCGGTTAAAGAGGCTACGTCAGAAAACCCTTGCATAGCAGTTGAAGGCACATGTGTAGTTAGTCTTCTAATGAGGTCAACGATTATGGCGAAATCCAACCGTGACTTGGACTTGCAAAATATCTGTGGCGATTAAGCCCATTGGGGCTATTGAATAGTAACAGCAAAGTCCAAATTTTCACGAAGTGATTGTGACTTATCTTAAACATCGAGTCAAGGTGGAGATTGTCAAATATATGTCTTGAATTTGAGACCGATAGACAAAACTTGACTTGAGATTAATTGTTTTTGTGGAGATTTCAATATGTCGAATTGGATATTTTATGGATGTTCTAAATCAAGTTATCGTTCAAGAAGCGAAGGTCTCCTACTATGTGTTGGAGTGCGTGGCTGAAATTGGAAAGATTAATTCGATATTGACTTGGTCAATGTGACAGACCAAGAAATCGACGAAAAAGAGGAAAGTGTAGTTCGGTTGTTTCCTTCTCCAACTAGGTGTTGGCTTCCTTGACCGAATCCCATGATTTCCTTACCCTTGTTAACGTTGGCTTTTGAAGTTGTCTTCTATATATCAAGAAGGCACACCGGTCGTTGGAGATTGCATGAGGCACTGCCTTTACATGAGTGTTTGGATGGGCACCGTTATTGATGCATGCAATCTTGAACCGCTGTCTCAAAACGAGTGCTTGGCCATGGATTTCTTTGTTGGTTTTGTTTGTGTAAATACACCAAGAAGATTTAGTGTTTAAGCCGATTAAATTTTGTGAGTTCAACTTTTGTTAATTCTTTCGTGAAAATGAGAGATTATTTCACAAGAAATTGTGAGGCTAAACATTGCGTGCATTATTGGATATAATTTGGGCTTGGGAAACACTTAATGTGATTGAGTGACTCGTTCATGTAATCTCTGTTATATCGCTTGATCTTTGAAATTCTTTACTGCTCTCCCTGTGGACATATGTCAATATGACCGAATCATGTAAATCTCGAACAAGTTAGTGAAGCTATGGTCATCATCACAAAAGATTTGGCTTGGGGAGGAAGTTAATGAAGATATGGTCATCATTGCCATGAGATCTTCCTTGTAGAACAAGTAGGTTTGGCCTATAAATGGGGAGCCACCCCTTTGGTCTCACTAACCCTTGGCTCATTTTCTCCCATCTTCTCCCTCCTGCCTTTACTGGATAGCCATCTTTTTGCGAAACTGCTTTTAACGCATTAGGTAAGTGAAATATCTAATTTTTGGCTAGGGTGATGTACTACGTTATTGGGTTGGACTAGGGCGTTGTGATATGTTGCTTGAGCCAATTGTAGTCTTAACCGTGCTCATGTGTTTCGATTGTTCTATGACTTGTTCTTGCAATACTTTTTATGGTTTACTCATAATTATGGATTCGCGAGTGGAAGCACAGCTTGGGCCATGAATGAGTCTCGCTTGGCCTTGGGCCTTAGATCAATATTGAGGCATGTCGATCTGAGCCTTGCTTGGCGAAGGGTCAATGCGTAAATGGATCGGTTCGAGCCACGAACCTTGTGCCTTGCTCGGCATATTATGTAGTTACAATATTGCAGAATATGACATGTACACACTTGTATGAGTACACCCATGGGTCTTGTATGCGTAGGCTAAGAGGGAAAATGATAAACTGGCTTGTGTGTTGTACAACATGTGATTACTAAATGAATGATAAGTCCCATCGTCACATCGAGTTGGTGGCGATGCCTCATTCATGAGAACAGTATGCCTAGTGGATTTCGGATGCCCAATGGATTTCAAATGTCCGATGGATTCCAAATGAATTGTAGGAACAGTTAGATTGATAAATGAACTTCTTGGTGTATGCTTTTGTGTGTGTTGTTTAATAAGTTTGAGGTAAATCTTGCATTGATGGTAAGCTGAAATGGTTCATTTATGTATGATGCTTGGCTTGATAGGCAGATACCTTGGTTGAGTTAGAAAGTCATTGAAAATATGGGATTCTTGGCTTGAACTAGGATGCCTACTTTGAAATTGAAAGCCCCTGAAAGTATGGGAAGAACCTTGAAACGATTAATGAACCTTTTATATGTGTTTTCTTGTGTTGTTTGATATGCTTGCTTGGTAAAGTAGTTTGTTTAATGAGTTTAAGGTAGCTTACTTGGTAAAGTAGCTTGTTTAGTAAGTTGAAGGTAGCTTACTTGATAAGGTGGCTCATTTGGTAAGTTGAAGATAGTTTATTTGCTAAGTGGATGGTAGCTTGTTTGGTAAAAAGTGGCTAATGCATTTAAGGTAAACTGGTATGAACAAATGCATATAGTCGAGGTAAAGTAACAGCTTGCTATTGATTTGCCATTGATGTCGTAGAGAAAAGGCTTGTAAATGTACAAACGTAATATAGAAGTAGTGTATTTTGTGTTGTGCTTTCTTAGTTGCTTGTTTGTTATCTGGGAGATTGATGTTGTATATGCTTCCACATGCTCATCATAAAAGATAAAAAGAAATGGGATGGCAATGTGCCTAGGATGTCACAACAATAAACCCACAACTATTAGTCGGGTCATTACTATATATAATGCTTACTAATATATTAACAAATCTAACTGAAAAGTTAGGCTCATTAAGTTCGACTAATGTAATCGAGGTTACAGAGGTTTTGATCCCAAACTAGAAAGCGAAAAGAGTGGAAACAATCGGTATCCTATCTTTTGAATTGAAAGTGTAAGAAAGGAGACTAATTTTATAGGGAAATCAACCAAATTTAACGGTGTCACAAATATGATAGCTACCGAGAGAACATGATACAATTTCACATGAGAATTGAATGATTCACCTGTGCGACACTTCAGTTTTAATAAACACTTATTTGTACATACACGTAACTCTGTATGTCAAAATTTTCTTTTCTAGTGTCGTTGCCCCTAATGAATATCATTCTTTTTAAATCAACACAGAAAAAGTACAGCCATAACTGAAAAGGCATATTCGCACTCACTCTAAACCGGCACCTAATTGATGAGGCATATATCTAGTATATATCCGGCCCCATTATGATATCCATCACGATATCATTTCTAATTGCACCGTGCAACTCCGATGATAATTTGGATCTTATAATCCTTCGCCTACCCCAACATGCAAAGCAATACTAAAATGTAAATTCCCAAGATATCATTAACTAAGGAAAATGGGTCCCTCAATAGAGTTGGTCTCAATTGTTTTATGAATCCAGCACCATAAAAGGAGGAGGAAGAACACTTCAAATACCAAAAATTCTAAAAAGTACACTTAAGTGTTATTTTCTTTAAAAAAAAAAAAAAAATTAGATACTTATGTGTCAACTTCATCGAAATTTGTCAAAAATTCGACGTGGCATTATTTTGTTAACAACATTGGTCTACAAGACTGCTGGAAATCTGACATTGTTGGCAAAAGTTTATTTCTTATTTGAATAAATATAGAAATTTTGAAAAGTCACCTTTTGGCATTTAGAGACCTAAAAGGAATAGCAAAAGCCCTAGAGACCTCCACAAGTTGGGGAGGGAACCACAAAGACAATCACCAAGCTTTTTAAGGTGCGTATGGCAACTTACTAAATAAATTTATTCCTAAGAATATATTTGAAACAAAAGTAATAAGTAAAAGAAAAATTGCTTATTTATTCATAAATAATTTCATAATCAAGCCAACTCAAATTTCCTTTTTCTCTTCTCTTATTTTTTTCTTCTTATGCTTCTTCATTCTCTCTTCTTCTTCCGTTACCGCCGCTACTGTCCACCGCCGTCAATTGTTGGTGACTGGTTGGATGAGGTCTGGTGAGCTTGTTGAAGGCTCGCCCAGTCACCGGTGAGCCTTGCCTGGCTGAGCAAGGCTCACCCTACCACTAGCGAGTCTCACTTGGCTATACGAGACTCGATCTCGCCTAGATCTGATAAGGCCAAGCTCGCCCAACTGTCAGCGGGGCTCCACCTTGCCGGGCTACCATGAGGTCGGCCTCGCCCCACCTCGCCCAACTATTGGCAAAGCTTAGCCGATGAGGCGCAATCTCGCCGGGGCCTAACAACACTTTGGCAAGATTGTCGGTCCTTGTCTAGCTGGTCACCGGTTATCTCGAGGTTGGCAACCAACCAAGGCTTGAAGAAGAAGAGAAAGAAAATAAAAGAGTAATAAAAATATTAGAAAATTAAAAGAAAATTATTTGGATTAGAAATTTTGAGAACTGTATCAAACATAATTTTATTTTGAGAATATAAATTTTTGACACTTACTAAACACTTTCAAATATTTAGAAATTATTTTCGAGAATAAAAAAAAAATTATTTTTAATAAAAAAATTATTTACTGAAATAAAATAGTTATTAAATGCATCATTAATAACTAAAATACTGTTCATATTGGAAACTTTTTTGAACCGACAAAGAGAACTCATTTTCAACTTGGGTGTCAGTACAAAGTAGGTCAATTGGCTGTAAAGTGAGCCTAGTCCACCGGCAAAAAACAAGCCGTCCAACTAAGACGATTGTACGACCCAAAAAAAAAAAAAAAAAAAAAATGAGACGATTGCAGTTTAAGGACAGTTGGACGACTAACTGAGAAAGTGCAAAGCAGTTGGGATGCCCTTTTTTCTCTTAAAATATGTCCAGCTCCGTCCTGAGATCGACTCTTGACCTCCTTTAAAGGGAAGACTAACCTGTCCTAGGCTGCTACTAGTTAAATATTTTGTAAAATATCCTAAATCCCTCGACAGATTTCCCGCGGTTGTGTACTTCACTACTTTCCTTCTTAAGATTCAGATTCCTCTCCCACTTTCCCACTTTCCCACTTTCCCACATTGAAAAAGAAAAAATATTTTATCTGTTGGAGTACATTCTTAAACCAATAGTTCTAGTGGTGACTTATGAATATGAATGATACTCAATTTTATTTTATTTTTAATTTTGTATGCAAGGACACCTATAATCCACCAATCGAAAATTTGACTAAAGAATTATCTTCTTAAAACGGTGATGAAAAATTGAGTAGGTCTTCAATTGATCCATCATCGATTTGTCCATTTTATGAGGGAAAGAGTGCCCTATATTATAGAATATTCCCTATACTCTTATTATTTATAATGCATGGACATGAGAGTAGAGGGAAGTATACCTGGAAGTTATGGAACATGCCATAAGCCCCATTAACCAGTTAAACCCTAACTGATAACTTGTGCAGCTAGTACTAACCAAGAGTAGTTTGCACTTCCCCTCATCTCTCTCCGTTTGTTTTCTTTTGAGAAAAATCCCTTTTGATGCAATTTCTCTTTATTAGTCTTCGGCCACCACCAAATTTAAGTTAGGATTCTTGGCGAAGCATTGAGACCTCCCTAAAATCTAGCAATAGTAGTCGCAAAGGTCTCATGAGATCTGAATAGTGCCTCCATATCTAGAGGTCCCTCTTCCAGATGATTCACCGATAGCATAGAGCCTAGCATATGATATTGAGCTCCATTGCGACAAACGTGAGCTCGGGAGGGAGGGAGTCAGGCAGTGTTGTGTTTGTAAGTGTAGCTAAAGACTTGGTAAAACCGACATATGATGCAATCTAGTGATGTACCGATGAAATCCCGGAATAGTTAACTAGAATTTACTTGATTTAAGAAGAAAAGTTTCAAATTAATAGTTGGAATGTACTTATCGAGCTGAACGAACCCATAAGGAAATTGGTGTTTGTTCCAACAAGAATTAGGCGTTTTTCTTCAATCTTTATTTGTTTGTTTAATTTTATGTCTATTTGTGAGATGTTATGACGACTTAGAAAGTGTTATTGAGAGACCAGAGTTATAGTTCGAGAGTACAGAGAATGTAATCTATCATCCAATTTCGTATTATACGTTTTTCCTTATAAACCAACCACAAAAATCAGTTGAGTGTTCCATTAATTATCGTCGGTTGCTATTTCACAAAAAAAAAAAAAAAAAAAAAAAAAAGAAAACGCGTTTACGTTAATAAAATGTTAATTTTAAAGGACATTTATTTTAGGTTGCATGTGGCCGCCCGCCATGGGGGGAGAATGGGGCACAACTTGTCATAACTAACATGCACACAACCGCCTGTCAAACGCTCAATATTCATTTTTGATAGGTCGTGCTTAAACCCCCAACATTAACCATCCAAAATTGTTTCTCTGCCCTCCCTTTGGTTTGTCTACATCGCTTGGTTGTCCTGTAATGGAATATTCCCGCTAGTACAGCTCACATGCCCATTTCTCTATCCCATGTAGTATAATTAGCTCCCACTACATCGAGAGGAGAGATTATAAATAGCACAGTTGAGTACATCAGTTTTACTCACAACCCACTAATCTTTCATTAATCATCTCACTTGAAAGTAGATATAAAAGAAAAACGTTAGATTTTGGTTCAACTCTCCATCACGCCAATGGCGAGACACACTCCCTTCTCTTTCGCACGTTGGTGCTCTTTGCTTTTGGTTTTGATTTTGTGCCAGGAAGTTTTCCATGTCGAAGCAAGGCATTTGAGGGAAGATTCAAAGACTCATCGTCATCATCACCACCACCATCATCACGAGACGGGTGTGAACGTTGGAAGAAGTTCTGGAGGCGGTGAAGGAAGAAGTAAGAAGACGACTAGTAAGGTTGAGCATGTTGCAGATTTTCCATCAACCGAGCCTGGTCACAGTCCTGGTGTCGGTCACTCAATCAACAATTGAAGCTTGTTACTCTCTCTCTCTCTCACTCATTGACTTTCTTCGGGCTTAAAGGAGTCGGTCCCAACTATTTGCCGTTATGATATTTATTTCTCATTGATGAACAGCAATGCTATTCCCATCGTTATCTTCCACGTAATTCTTCTTGAATACAAAAGCTCTCTCTCTCATTCACTTTCGTCGGGCTTAAAGGAGTTGGCCCTAACTATTTGCCGTTATGATAATTATTTCTCATTGATGAACAGAAAAAGCTACTCCCATTGTCGTCTTCCAAGTGATTCTTCTTGAATACAAAAGCTCTCTCTCTCTCTCTTCCATGGTTTCTGGATGTTCGCCGATAGATGTACATTGCATGGAATGGCGAGGATGATCATTGCTCCATTGCAAACTGTTTTGGTGCACATAAATAAGGGTAGATCGATGTAACTAATTAGTCTCAAAACTCTTGCATGAACTAGAAAAATTCAAATCTGTGATGAATGGCCAAAACTTGGGATAATCCTCAATCTACTGTCAGATTCCAGTAAGACCAGGATATCTCACCGGAGTATACGTACATGAATCAAATTAGAGTAGGAAACAAACAAGTTGAAAATCCTTTAGAATTTAGGGGAAACTGTACCTTAAGAATAGTTTGGTTTTAGGACTGTTGAACATAAATTTTGACCGACCCATTTAATTATTCATCCTATAGAAAATATCAATCCCTATACAAAATATAGCTAAATTGCATTTGCATATTAGGGAACGTTTTTATTTAATAGTAATCGACTTATATAATTGCATTCTGATCGAACTGGTGTAAGGAGGTTCCAAACCCAATTGAACTAATTGGACTAAGCCGTACAAATTGAAAATTTGGGGAAGCCCATTGTTTCTCCCTCGTGGCTGAGATTCTCATGTGCTTTGCACGTGGGAATTCAAGAATTTCTTAAAGTAAACTTGGAAGGCAATCAAAGTGCACTTACTACAAATTTCAGTCATCTCTCAGGAAGGAAAAGGTAGCTGTCGCACGATAAAATAATTTGACGGTGAAAATACTCACAACTCTAAGGAAAATGACCGTTTCTCACACGAGAAGTTGAAGATGACCGATATATCATCAGAAATGATAATAAGACTTGCCTTTATATGGGCTTATTACATGACTAGTACTATTAAATGATTCATAAATATATCTAGTATGTTGTGGAAAGTAAGGACGCGTTTGGTAACGTTTCTGTTCCCGGGAACAATTTTCGATCGAAATGATTCTTTTTATTTTGTTTCCTGAAACAATTTTTAAGCATTTTAAGCCATTTGGTAATTGTCCAAAATTTCAATTTCCATAATAGAATTGCGTTTAGTACCGTGCTCAAAATTTCTATTCCTAATCATTTTCTTTTAATTTTCAAATAATTTTATTACTTTTTTTCCTTTTTTTTTTCATTTATTTATCTTTTTCTTCTTCTTTAAGTCGCCGGTTGTCAGCCTTAAAATGACCAGCGATCGGCCAGACGAGGGTTGACGACCTCACTGGAGCATCGCTGGCCCTCGTTGGCCAAGCCTCATCGGCAGCTGGGTGAGGCTCGATTGAGCCATGGCTGGTGAGCGGCCTCGCTAGATTTGGGCAAGGTCGAGCCTCGCCCAACCATGGCTCGGCCGAGCCTCGACAGGGCTGGCCGAGCTTCACTAGGGTTAGGCGAGCCTCGCCGGTGGCTGAGCTTGCCTCCAGCGAGCATGCCAGACCTCACCTTGGCTTGGCGAGCCTCTGGCGAGCTTACCAGACCGATTGCCGGTGACCGGTGGCGGTGGCCGGTAAACGGCGGACAGTGGCAGATGGCAACTATGACATCATAGATTTTCAACCCTATCTTCTACTAAATAAATCGGGCATTTCATTGACGCGCCTATAGGGCTGTTTTCAGAGCTGATCACTCTCGAGATAACTAAATTATTCGGGGAAACCATTAAGAAATTTTAAGGAAATAGACTTGAGAATTCGACCAAGTATCAGCTTCTCAACCGTACTCATCTTTAGAGGCCATTATGGCACAGTTAAAAATCGATTTGAAACCAGAGTTAGACCGGTTCGACAGAGATGTATGGATAATCGTGGGTGACACCACTAAATTAGAAAATTCTCGTCGGTCGGCACTAGACCGATTTTCTTATTATTTTGGCACCTTGTGTCTGTATTTGAATCATCGAGATTTTCACAACAACCAAGAGTCGCCAATGAGTCGAGTGGGTTCATAGTGGCTCGAAGAAAATCGACCATGGGTCATTTGCCCTAAAAATTTCTAAAAGCTACCCGGTAGCCTAGGTTACGCTTAAAACGCGCCGAATAGAAATTAACCGCCAATTCGAGTCCGATTTCAGAAATTGAAGTTTCTGTTATGTCACAATAAATTCTATGAGTGTCGACTCAGTCTCAGAAGATTTTTCTGACGACCGAGACTTTTTGGGAAAAAGTCATCGCAAGGCCGTTTTTGTGTAGAAAAGGCCGGAGAGTGTTTTTGATTTCAAAATTGAGATGAAGATGGTTTCTTAGATGAGGAAAATATCGATAGAAGCATTGAGGGGTCGATTGAATTATTAAAGGCCATACGGGATTGAGTAAAGCAACAAACTAAGTCTAATTGAAGCCAATTGTTTGGAAATTCGTGTGCCCCCTAATGCCTAGCCAAATGGACCATTTCAAGTGTGATAAAATGGTGTTTTGGTGGCTCATTTGCAGCCATGGGATGTTGGCTTGATGGACAAGCCTTTGGGAGACAAAATTGTGGAAAAAGCAAGCCAATGGGGCCATCCAATTCTATCCTCTCCCTCCCTCTCTCTCATTCTACCGTCCAAGCTTCCTCTCCCTCCATTCTCGCTGACCATAGCAGCTAGAGAAGAAGACAGCAGCCTGTCATCGCCTGAATGCCATCGCACGCCAAACCGCCGCCGGAGTCACGCCGCTTGCCGCCGTCCGCCTCCACCCGCGCTTGGCCGCACGAACCGCCACCCCCACCGTGCGACCTTGACCCCCTGCAGTCTTGTCCAGCCATTCAAACCCTTATTCAACCACTGCAAGGGGCTGAGGAAGTCCTCGGAGCCGTCGGTTTGGACCCAAAACCACCTTGTTGTACATTCCCAAGCCTTGCCGCCACTTTAGCTTTGTTTTCTTCTGTTTTCAGCCATCAAACAACAAGCCTAGAAGTGGATTTCCAATAAGCCTTTAAGGCCATTTTGAGATGTTTACGAGCCCTAGACCTTAGGATTGCTTTGGAGAAAAACGTCCCCTGCGACATTTTCAACGTTTCAATTCGAGCGAATTGTTAAACGGATGAGTTTAACTCACTAAACCCCGCTTATTTTGCTAATGATGCTTAGGGATTGATTAGTGTTAATTAAGCATGATTAGGAGGTTATATTAGTTTAGAATAATTAAATTAGTGACTTACTAATGCATGTTAGGTGGTTAGACATAGTCATTAGTGAGTAAATAGACTCGAGTAATTATTGAACGAATCTCGGAAATTTTCCGGGTTCGTATTGGCTTCCAATTAGGCATTACGGGCCTAAATTAGATTTATTGTATTTATTTATTACTTAATTATTTTTCGAAAAATTAGATCGGGAAGGTCGACGACTGAAATTTTATGCTGATCATCGTGGTGCAATCCGTTTATTTATTTGAGCTCTGAATTGTACCGAATTGAGTTAATTGTGGCTTTTTAGGATATGTTCCTAAGTGAATTGATTTTTGAGTAATTGATTGAAGAACGATCGGGTATTGATTGTCAGTATCAAAAATAGATTGGTGAACTACGGAGAATGGTGGAATTTGTGGAAATGGAATTGATGATGTAATATTACGCTGGCTCGATGATTAAGCATATCATCTCGGAGAAAGGCGTTATGTTATATTGGAATAGTGGTAGGATATATATATATATATATCTCACCGGGGAGTATGCACGTGGGCTCAATAATGAAAGTATGGCATTTTGGAAAAGACACGTGGGCTCGGTGACTTGATGCATCACTTTGGAGAATGCACGTGGGCTTAATAATGAAAGCATGACATTTTGGAAAAAACACGTGGGCTCAGTGACTTAATGCATTACCTTGGAGAATGCACGTGGACTTGATGACTTGATGTCCCACCTTGAAAAATGTACATGAGTTCGATGAGTAGGTACGTCATCTCGGAGAAGGCACGTGGGCTCGGAAACTCGGTATGTCATCCTAGAGAATGCACATGGGTTCGACTAGATATTCCAACATGGGGAATGTGTGGTACTCATCGAAATGATTGGGGAATGGTTCGATTAACATATAATCGACTAAGTCGATTGATTGATAGTTCGATCTGTGTGGGATAATTGGGTGCCTATTATGAATTATGCTAATATGCAGGTGGAATCTGAGGCCAAGGTAAGTCCTCCAACCCGTGTGTGCATAAGCAACCCATAGTGTATTGGTTTACTAATCAAGTCTTAGTGTGATAGAACTTGCTGAAATATAGTCTCACCCCGATGTGGGACAACATTTCAGGCCCGTAGATGACAGTAGCTCTACCTCCTCGTCCTCCTATGCACTTTGGCATCCCATAAGAAGTCACAGAGATAGCATACCACTTCCATATACACCCTCACCCGGAAGGACTAGAATATGTGCTAGTTAAGTCTACTATCTGGGTTGACATTAGTCAGGACGCCTTGAGACCCCATAAGTATTGATTGTGGTACCATCATTACTTCAATGGGCGAAGGGAGGGTCCCATACCTGAGGGTGATGTGCCTATGTACGTATTGGAAGAGGTGTTCGGAGAAGGGACGGCCGATCATAAGGATAGGTCGATAGTGGATGCTAAGGACCCTAAGGAAGAGGATCATGCTCATACTCCCGTGTACTCAGTCGAAGGTGCCAACTGGAGTGAAGAAGAAGGGGAGATTGTTGAGCAGGAGGAGGGATAGGAGGATGAGCTGATAGAAGAGGAGCCTAAGGACGAACCTACAGATGAGCCCAATGAGGAGCTCGAAGAAGAAAAGGAAGAAGAAGAAGACGAAGAGGATGACCTCAAAGAGGATCCTGAGTACCACCCGGATGAGGACTGAGATCCCATCCTATTTTGCAAAGTTTGAGTTTTGATCGGATGTATAGTAGATCAAACTTGTGAATATTATTGTGTTATATACTACGTAGTTTGCCTCGTATGAAAGTGTGGTTGGAGTTTTTAGTTGTGAAAAATATAACCTTACTTTTCTAATCACATTGTTTTATCGTCTGGGGATTCTATTATATGCTTTTCATGCGCATATTAAAATGATAGGGTTGGTGATGCGTCCTGGGATGTCGCTATTAATCGACCAAGTAAGGGATGGGCACGCGTTCGAGGATCAAGGCGTGACAGCAACTGCAGCGGTGAAAGCATATGAAGAAAAAAAAAAGAGAAGTAGAACAAGAGAAAAGAAAATAAAGAGAAAAAATAGGTGTTCGATTCTAGAATTATTTCCGGGAACAAGAATCAACTTTTTTTTTTTTTTTATCCTTGATTCTATTCCAAATCTGTTCCGGGAATAAAAATTTTATCAAACACAATTTTGTTCCAAAACTACTCTAGGGAATAAAAGAATAGAAACAAACATTGTTTGGCTAGTTGCCAAATAGCCCATAAGCGATCGAACAATAAAACAGATAGAACAAAAAAATAAATCAAACGGTTAAAATATTAGATATAATCCGTCACTATTAGCAACCTAAAAATGTAAACTTTGATGTCAATTTCATAAGAGTTGATGCCATTAACTTTACATCACCTATGGCTTTATGGCTTTGATAAGAAAGTGCTAAACACATTGAGACGAAGAGCAATCTTTTAAGTCGAGCCGTAGTCAACTAAACAAGGTCAAGGCCGATTATGAATATTGACCGATTAATAATTATGTAGGGTGTCACTAAGGATGGAGTAAACAGTATGTTAATGAGCATATGCGATATGATATTTGCTGATGTTGTCTTGAATTCCACAAATTCAATCGGGAAATCCAGTTAGACTTGAAGATTGCAGGCTATTTGTTTCCTAATATATTTCCTAGATTTGGGGTTTCAAATCTAATAATATCTTTATGGTGGAATTCCTTTCCTACTAGGTTTAGGAAAGTGGGGATCTATAGATCTATTTATTTCAGCATTGTACCTTGTACTCCATTGATACGCTCAAAATAAGAAATCGTCTCTCTCTCTCCCGTGGACGTAGGCGGATTTTTTGCCGAACCACGTAAATCTCTGTGTTCTTGATTATTCTTGTTTACTTTTCTCATTTAGTTAGAGTGTTCTTCCGCACAACAATTGGTATCAGAGCAATCCAGGTTCTCCGTTCCTGTATTGCGACTTCTAACTAGATGGCTAGAAAAGGTTCAACCATTCGATTTGATATTGAACGATTCACCGGGAAGAATAGTTTTACACTATGGTGGAGAAGGATGAAGGATCTATTGATTCCACAAGGTTTATCAAAGATTCTTCTGGGAAGATCGAGCAAGCCGAACACCATCACTGATGATGATTGGGCCAACATGGAGGAGACGGTGTGCAGCGCAATTTGATTGAACCTATCGGATGAGGCCCTTCAATATGTAGCAGAAATCGAATCTGCTCCGGATGTATGGCTCAAACTCGAAAGCGTTTACATGATGAAATCTCTTACGAACAAGTTGTTCTTGAAGAAGAGATTGTATTCACTTCAGATGAGTGAAGGAGGAGATCTGTTGGAACACCTCAACGTGTTCAATCGGATGATTAGTGAACTTACAAGCTTGGAGGTAAGGTTTGAGGATGAAGACACAGCGCTTCTACTACTGGCATCATTGCCAGATTCATTTGACCACTTGGTGACTACGCTCCTTTATGGCAAAGAAACCCTGGAGATCGGAAAGGTGACTGCTGCCCTAATTTCAAACGACACCCGAAAAAATGCAAGCAGTTCAAAATCTTCGAGAGAGGGACTCTTTGCAAAGGAGAAAGGCAATCAAGGAAGATGAAGATCAACGGATCGAGGATCAAGCAGTAGGGGTTGATCAAAATCCAAGGGAAAGTTCAAAGGAAGATGCTACGGGTGCAATCTGGAAAAGCATACCAAGAGATTATGTCCAAATAAGAATGAGAAAAAGAAGAAGAGCTCGGATGAGGCAAGTATAGCCAACAGCATCGAGACCAATGATGGGGACGTCTTGTCCATATCATTGGGGAAGGACATCTTTGAAGATTCATGGATCATGGACTTCGGATGCACTTATCACATGTGTCCTCATTGAGAAGCCTTCGATGAGTACAAGGCATATAATGGTGGTTCAATTCTCATGGGGAATGATACTTCGTGCAAGACTGTGAGTGTTGGAATCGTGAAAATCAAGATGTTTAATGGCATGATTAGAACCTTGGCGGACGTGCGACATGTTCCGGGTCTAAGGAAGAATTTGATCTCATTGGAAGCACTTGAATCCAATGGATGCAAGTACATGGCTCAAGGTGGAGTCTTGAAGGTGATTAAGGGAGCTATGGTTGTTCTTAAGGGACAGAGGCATGGGAACCTATATCGACTTATAGGAACCAAAGTGCAAGGTGGAGCATTTGTGTCCACAGATGCTAGCACGGAGATAGATAACACCTATCTATGGCATATGCGTCTCGCGCATATGGGAGAAAGAGGATTGATTGAGCTTCACAAGAGGAATGCACTCCAAGGTATAAAAACATGCAAATTAGATTTCTGCAAATTTTGTGTGTTTGGAAAACAATGTAGAGTACGGTTCAATACTGCAACTCAAACAAGCAAGGGCGTGCTCAAGTATGTACACACGGATGTATGGGGTCCTTCACCGGTAAAGTCAAAAGGAGGGAAGGAATACTTTGTGACATTCATTGACGATTTCTCTCGCAAAGTTTGGGTCTACTTTATGCGACACAAAAGTGAAGTCTTTGAAAAGTTCAAAGAATGGAAAGCTGAAGTTGAGACTTCAACGGGGACGAAGGTTAAGTGCTTGAGATCAGACAATGGAGGAGAGTACAAATTGACACCATTCATGGAGCTTTGCAAGAATGAAGGGATTAAACGTCACTTCACAGTTCTGGATACGCCCCAATAGAATGGCATAGCGGAAAGGATGAACTAGATCTTATTAGAGAGAGCTCGAAGCATGAGGTTACATGCGAGACTGAGCAAGGAGTTTTGGGCAAAAGCTGTCTGCATGGCATGTTATCTTGTGAATCAGTCTCCATCAACTGCAATTAAATGCAAAATTCCCGAAGAGGTATGGACTGGTAAAATTGTCGATTATTCTAATTTAAGAATATTCGGTTGTCCTGCTTTTGTACATGTGCAGAGATCGAAGCGCTTGAAGTTGGATCCAAAATCAAAACAATGCATATTTCTCAGTTACGAGAAATGAGTGAAAGGCTACAAATTATGGGATCCAAGTGAGAAGAAAGTTCTGACGAGTAGGGATGTTATATTTGATGAATCTGCAATGTTGAAGTCAAGCTGTGTGCCACACGCGGCTATTGAAGAGGAGAGTGATAAATCTATCGTTAAGGTGGAGCTTGAAACCAGAGAATGGCGAGTCATCCGATGAGGCTCCGAAAGTCGAAGAAACGGTAGAAGTTCCTCGTACCATTGCAACGGGTCGAGGAAGGCGCACTCCCAAAGCATCGGAGAGGTACGGTTTTGAGGATATGGTTGCTTATGTTCTTACCGTAGGCTCTAGCGATCCAAGCTCCTACCATGAAGTTTTGAAAAGTGATCACAAAGAAAAGTGGATGACCACAATGGTGGAGGAGATGGAGTCGTTACAAAAGAATGAGACATGGGAACTTGTGAAGAAGCCCAAGGATCAGAATGTCATTGGTTGCAAATGGGTTCTTTGAAGAAAGGAAGCAGCAACGGAAAAAGAGCAAGAGAGATACAAGGCCCGACTTGTTGCTAAGGGCTATGCACAGAAGGAGGGGATTGATTACGACAAGATATTTTCCCCGGTTGTAAAAGACACATCAATTCGTGTTTTACTAGCTATGGTAGCCATGTATGACTTGGAGCTCGAGCAGCTAGATGTGAAGACGGCATTCCTTCATGGTGACTTGGAGGAGAAAATTTATATGGAGCAGCCCGAAGGCTTCAAGGTGGAAGGGAAAGAGGATCATGTTTGTTTGCTCAAGAGATCACTTTACGATTTGAAGCAATCTCCAAGGCAATGAAATAAAAGGTTTGATTCTTTTATGCTTCGTATTGGCTACATGAGGAGTGTGCATGATTCTTGGGTCAACTATAAAGTTTTGGAGGCGTAGACTAGCTAATCTTTGAATATTTACGTAGGTCAATTTTTTATATAGATTGTATTGTTAACTGCAATACTATAAGTATAAGTTGCTCGCAAATTCATGAGCATAATCATAACTTGTGAGAATTTGTTCGATCAAAATCACATTATGCCTTGGCCCTTAAAAACAACCATTTCAGAGTCATGTTTTTGACAATTGAACATATCAAGGGGAGTGGTGACTTCTACTGGGATGAGCATCGAGTCTGGTTCAATTTTACAACTGGACAAAGTGAATCAAACGAAGGCCGATTTTTAATCGGTCGGTTCTAGGAAGAATCAGTTCAACTCCCGATTTTGAGAACCTAGAATCAATCGGTTCCCAGTTCCAATTCCGAAATTGCTATTTTACTTGACAACCAGTGTAATCGACCCATTCCTGGATGAATCAATACAACTGACCCATTCCTGGGATGAATCAGTTTGAAACCGGTCTTAAAAAAGAAGGTTTTGCGCACACAAAGAATCGAACCATGATCTCCACGGTGGAAAAAGCAAGCATATAACCACTTGACCAACATATCTTTTTTACTGTGTAACGGTGTAATGATAATTTATTATTATAAAAATTTAATTTTTTGGACAAAACAAAAGTTGGACTGATTTCGAGACCAATTTTTTGGAATTGAGAGGAACCATTGACCCCTAATTTTTTAGGGAAATTATCTATTCAATCATAAACCTATCATATGAATATCATTTTATTCAAAAAAGTGATTATAAGTGTCATAACTTTCATGCCATAACTCATTGCCATATCATTTAAGTGCCAACTATGGGAAAGAAACGATTATTTAAGTGCTTATGACAACAAATTCTATCCAAAAGTCCTAATTGGCATTTGTAATTAAGTATCTATAATTACATGGCTTTATGATGAAAAAGAAAAACCAATTTGGAAATTCTAGCCCCCCTCTCTCTCTCTCCTTTCTAACCAAACGACGTTCCTCCCACCCATTCTCCGTCTCTCTCGGGCTCCTCTGTTTCTTTCCGATGTTGTTCTCCATTGGACTGGTTTTTTTAACTTCACTCGTGTCATCCATGTCCTTGCAAAAGAGCATTTAAATATGATATGTCATTTGCTGAACAAGATTGCAAGTTGGAGATCTTATAATAGAGTTGTCTATATTGCTACTTGCTATGCTCACCGCTCCCCATTTTGTGAGCGAAAGTTTTGAAAAGCTTGAGTTTCGGTTGACGATCACCTATAGACTTTGATTTGGATTGTCCCTGCTGTCGTTCATTGTTGCTGGTATCATTTTTGGAATAGTACCAAGATTGCTCTGCCTTACTCTGTTTCCCCTTATTTCGCATTTGAGAGCATTGATGTGGCCAAATTTCAATCAAAGGTTCCCTCCACCACTGTTGATTCTACCTGTCATCACTTCCTGGAGACTCTAATCACCAAACAGAGGCTTTTGATCAGTTTACAAGGTAATACTTCTGCTTACTTTTTCCTTGTTCTAATGATAAAAAAGATGCCAAAATGCACTTGTCTCTGCTTAGGAGTAGAATCGATTGGTTTAGGCTGATTTCTTTGATTTTTTTAATGTCTTCTATTTACTTAATTTTATTTTTTATTTTTGGAAAGAAGATAGCAGAGAATCGACGTTTAAGATTGAAATGATGAACTTAACCTGATTGCTCACTACCTGTTTGATAAAATGCTCAAATGAAGTTAACATGAGTTTATTGTCCGGTCATTGTTTTACCTCTCACAGCTGTACTACCATCCCTTCATTGATCATGCTACTTCTTTGATGCCTAAAGGGAAACTTTTGAATTATTGAATCCAACTTCATTTCATCATTGTCAAATCAATCTGTCACATTGTCCTCTTCAGTAGAACTAGAACGAACCATTGACTATAATAAATTGTACATTTGGTTGATTGGGCCAAATTAGGGTTTTAACTTGGGGAAACCATGCTAAACAACATTGCTTAGGGTTGTTGAGTTAGGTTGTTGGTGAGCCACATCAATCCGAAAAAATGATGAAACATTGCCATGTCAAATTTTCGATATCCCACATTAGAGATGGAACTTTTTTTTTCTTTTTTGGTCGAAGTAACATTTCAAATATATATCCACAAAAATACAATGGAGAAACATTACAATCCAATTGAAAATTAGGACAAATCCGAGACGCTTAAAAAAAAAAAGCTCCTGATAACAAGAGGAATTGTAAGAATAAGATTAGGAGTCACCAGCTCAAAGAGAAAATATGAGATTTCTTTAAACCAAAATCAGCATTGATCACCGATTCTATCTTTAATAATGAGCACACACTAAGACCTCCATTTAATAATAAGACTTTGCCTTTCGGCGGTACATGCCTAGGTGCAATGTCTCCAACACCATCGCCATTTAGAGAAACAAGGTTGAACAAGAATAGATCTTATACTTGTGAAAGTGAATCCTTGATGAGACTCCTTTGATCTCCTTCAAAATTAGACTTATACACCAACAAAATCTAAGGAGAGCAAAATCCTAAAATTATACACACAAAATCCCTAAATCTAAACTAGATTGGGATAGAAATCTCCTCAAAACAAAAGAGAAAAGCTTCTAGATCTAGACTAGATCAGAAGAGAAAAGCTTCACAAAACAAGCGGTGTCGCGACCTAATTTTTTTTAGGTTCACCGCCTAAAACTAGGTTAATGGACTGCTAAGTTTTTAAACTTAGCTCGGGCTCTCCCAAGCCCATACCAAATCGCGACTTGAGTCTAAACTTTTTAAACATGCAAAATACTATCTAGGAGTCGCCACTAATCTGTTTTGGTAGGTCGATTAGACACCTAAGCAAAATAATGGGAGAATTATTTTACTCCTACGAACCGAGAGACTAAGGGTACGGAGACTTGGTTACACTAGACTATCCTAGTGCCCTTTCGGTACCATTTCTTTTTAATTTTCAAAAATGTTTTGCAGGCAGCTTGATTTGATTTTAATTCATTTTCCTAACATGTGAGGCGATCATGCGAGTGCACAAACCGCTAATTTAACACTCGAGAAAGCGAATAAAATAATGTAGGACTTACCTCAAAGCAACGAAAGCAACTGCGTTGTTAGGTTAGAAATCATATCAATAATCCTAGATATGATTTCTAATTAATAAGCAATCACTCAATTTTTTGTTTTCGCTTTATTTAATGAAAGTCGTACAATGCATGCTACTAATTTAACATGAAATGATATGACGTGGCAATATGACCTAAACTATATAACATGAATAAGCATGCAATCCATCTTAAAGCATGAAATGAATTTATTCTATTTTTTTTTTTTTGTATTTTCCATGAAATTCGAAATTAAAGAAATGCAACAATTAAATATGCAATTTAATCAAATGACCTAGTTCTAATGACGAGCAATGAACTTAGCAACAATCACTAGATGACGAAAATTTCATAAACCTAATCCTACATGTCGATTTACTAAACCTATATGCTCAGGCAAAATTTTGATTTTTTTTTAAATAATTAATTATTAAATAAATATTAAATCTAAACTATCAACAAAATAAAGCAAGAAAGGATTAAAATAATCGAAAAAAAAAAAACCTATTGTCTCCTGAGTCAAATTAACGGTTATTCTAACCCTAATTATCACAACAAGGAGATCAAAACAATTACAAATCTGGTCCGAAGTCCTACGGACCAAATTAAATAATTATTGTGATTTAACAATTAAAATTTCACCAAAAAGCCCAAAAATTAATATAATAAAAAAATGATCCGATGTCTCTCGGATCAAATTAATAATTACATTAATTTCGGAAAAAATCCCTACGGATAATGCATACAAAATGCACAAATATTAACATTGACAAACCATATTCTAACTTAAACAATAATAACAAAATTTAAAACACAATAATAAGCAAAAGAAAGAAATAAAAATAAAACTAAAGGAGGGGAATTGCAGCGTTGGTGGGCATATGGCTAGTTCTTGATTTGATCATTTGCTAGTCTCCTCCGAGAACTTTTTGAGTGGACGCCCCCTTCTCTTGCCGTCTCTCTCTTGTCAATTATGGTGGAATATGGAATTGTGTGGCCTTTTGTTCGGCATTGAATTGCCTCGTGACCACAACATCGTAACAAAACAAAGTAAATTAGGTGAAAATATGGGGTGAACAACTTTAATAGAGAGAGAAACAACCCGGTTTTATCACGAGTAATATCACTAGATGGCAATCGCGCTTAGGTACGTTGGCCACTTCGATGTCTCGCTGCTAGAATTATCGTCGGAGATGTAGGAGTTTAATCTAGGCAAGAAAAAAATAAAATTACCTTAGTGCGAATAGCAAATTGGAATTGCACATAATCAAACTTAAAAAAAAAAGAAGAAGAAGCTTGACTTAGCTTTATGCTTGTCGTCGTATCCATGAAGCATGATGAACATGGGGCATCGTCAAGAAGATTACACCATCGCCCGAGATCCCCGAGGGTGTGTGCCTCTCCCTAAAGAAAATTGAACTCAAAAGAAACCAAGGAGAAAACCTTCCTCACTTTTGCTTTGAATGTTTTTGAAAATCGCCCTCCCGAGCTCGCTCTCCTCCTCCCGTCATGAAAAGTGAGCCTCTCTTTTATAGTGATTCGAAACGGTCTCTTTACATGGCATTTCCCGAGTTGCCATTTCTTGTTGCATTAAATCAAGCCTGCAAATCGGAACGTGATTTCGCAATCAGCTCGATTTTACTTGATTCCTTCCATTTTACAAAAATTCTTGCCCCTTATTCAATTGCTTCCGCATTTAACAAAATCCGAATATCCATCAGAATTTCAAATTTCCATGCATAATCAATCAAATCAATTGCCCCATTTTCTTTCATTTTTTCCTTTTATTTGTTCAAAATGCAATTTTATTTTTCCAAAATTAGGTGTCAACAGCTGCCCCTCTTTGAAGGTGAGCTCGTAGAGGTTGCTGACAAAGATAAATTGAAACCTAATTTTAATTATGCACATGCAATAAATGACTTTTTATTGGAAAATGAATTCATTTTTTTTTAATGCAATATGTATGATGCATGGAAATGCTAATGCAAATGATAAATGAATTTACCTGGAATAACTTACCTTCAAGGAGGGTAGAGTAACTCAAGATAAATTGGCATTACACGTCCAGGACCCATACCATTCTACGGTCGCCCAGAATAGTAACATGACTTTGTAAAGAAAACTGCTTTCCTAGGACCCGTACCATTCTACGGTCGCCTAGTATGACAGAGCTGGTTGTGTCTAGGACTCGTACCATTCTACGGTCGCCCGGAAAGGGAAATAAGTTTTGTCTAGGACCCGTACCATTCTACGGTCGCCTGAATAGGGAAATAATTTTTTGTCTAGGACCCGTACCATTCTACGGTCGCCTAAACAAGGTTTCGCCTTCCAGGACCCGCACCATTCTACGGTCGCTTGAATAGGGAAATAATTTTTTTGTCTAAGACCCGTACCATTCTACGGTCGCCTAAACAAGGTTTTGCTTGGCTAGGACCCAACCATTCTTCGGTCGCCCGGCGCCGCAATCTGGGGAAAAATCTTTAGGGACAACTCCATCGAGTGTCAAATTACTCAAAAGTGAAAATACATGTACAACAACAAGTATTTAAGGTATAGATAGAGATATACTTACCTGGTGACATCTCTGCTCATTAGGGATATGTCTCCTGTAAAACATAATTGTAGGAGATGCAACATGTATTTGTGATTACAAATAAACATGCATTAATTTAAGCAAGGTTTACGCATAATGATTTCTATCAACCATGCATCACCTAATTCCAATGGAAAGGATTTCAAAAAAAGATTCCAATCCGAACACATAAGTGTCATGGATGTGTCAAATGAGGGATCATTTAGTCTGAAAGGACTTTCCACTCATTCTCATTAAAATTGGCTATTTTATCCTGACCTTTGATGCAGGATTTTGACAATCACTTTATCTCACTGTCATCACGCCAAACAAGAATCTGGGCAATCTCACAAGTGGTACTTCTTTGAAGGGAAGCTCGTAGAGGTTTCCTTTAAAGATATATGACACCTAAATTTAAACCATGCAAAATGAAATATGAAATGCATACGCAAATGTTAATGACTTGACTTTTTTTTTTTTTAAAGAATAAAGGATGCAATGTAAATGCAATGAACTGGTTAGGAACATAGATCTCCATGTGTCTATGACCAATGAAATGCAAATGCAAAGAAGAGCGCGTACTGTCTTTTTGTTTTGAGGATTTAGGTGTGAAATGATTCCGATGAGACTCGTCAATCATCCGGAACTCCTTTCGAGATAATTGAACGGCTCAAAGTCTTTAGGGATCTGGAATTCTCATCAGATTCTAAGCACACTGGAAATTGCATCAAGTACTTGAAACTTCAAAAATCTGATTCTTATGTCGGACATTTGAAAACTTTTACTAAACGTCCGGAAATCACATCGAGATGTTTGGAAAGACAAACACTTGGAAATCACATCAAGCGTTTAAAAGTTCAAATATCTAGAATTCACACTAGACATTTGGAAACATTTTATAAATATGTACTTGGAATTCTCATCAAGTACAAAGATGACTGAACAAATTCAGGGTTTCAAAGACAATTCTTTTTGGTCTTTGAGGAAAAATTCAATGAAGGCCCATGCATGATGGCTTTATCAAGCTTCTACCGGAAAAATTATCAATAGGACAATTTTCAGTTATAGCGTGAATCTCTTGAACATGCTAAATGAGACACTTTTGGTGTGAAAAGGCTTTTTCACTTGCTCTCATTTAAGAAGGGTTATTTGTCCCGACCATTGATGCAGGAATATATCACTCGATCTTGTCATCATCTTGTCGACAAGAGTTCGAATTTTCTTGCAATCAGTACGACCTTACCAATCTGAGAGGTCTTTGTCAATGACTGTAATGCAGGCTTGGTCAATGGCTTAACAAAGGGACTCTTCGAGTCAAAGCAAATTGAACGAATGATTTTGTAATCATCTCCGGGTTTACAAGTCAAGAACCCTGCAAAATGATAAAGAAATAATCTTGCTCGCACTTCTTCGAGCAATGCTTAAAACATGTGAATTCCTATGTTAATTCAAGTGCCCTAATCTGAAGAGACTTTGTAAGGGCCGTAACATAGGCTGGGTTCATGGGTTGAGAAACGAAAGGATCGTTAGGCTCAAAGATGTGTATAGGGGTCAAAGTTGGTGATCATCTTGACATTACCACCAGTTTTTCTTCACCATGGATTGTCTTCTTGACAGATTTCATTATTGGCTCAAAAGTTTATCACCTGATGCCAATGATTATTCAACTGGAGATCTTTTCTCAACATTTTTTTTTATATGATGGGCATCGATCAAGCTCACTGTTTTTTTTTATGCCCCCCAATTCATCAGTCATTTCTCTCTTCTTTTCACGGGCATTGGCTTTGCTTTTACCAGCACACTTTGCTTTTTCATGCCCTTTAGTTCTATTTTGATTTCAGTTCTTGCGCACAATGCATGTGTCAAGTATACTTTAAATGACACTCGAACTTTCAAGGGTTTTCATCTGTCTCTTGCCTTGCCCGGTGTGGGCGATGATCATCAACTTGGGTTTTAAAAGAAATGAAATAGCAGGCTCAAGTGGGCTATTCAAAGGATATAAGTGTGTAGGATAGTGAAAGAAATGCTCTTCGTCATCCTAAGGCACTTAAATTACCATATGAATTCAATGTAATAGCACGACTTGAAGATTGATGCAAGTGAGAGCAATAAAATTTCAATTCATTTTCCTCACTTCATGATGTCATTTTTATCTCCTAGTTGCCCCGATGTGGGGTGATTCTTGATAGGGGTAATTTGAAAAGAACATCCATAAGTGTATGGGCTCAAAAATGGTTAAGCAATGGAACACCTGTAGTGTTTGGGATAGAGAAATGAAGGCGCCTCTCGTCATTTCAGCTGTCGTACTTTTCGCAAGAAAATTCTTCACCTTGAAATACAAAATGTTTCCATACTCACCTCACAATGTATAGACATGGGACGGTGTATGGGATTAGGCTTGCCTTTCACACCTCATTTAGCATGCTCAAGTAACTCAACATCTTTCACTGAATTATCCATTTTGATAAATTTCAAGTGGAATTGATGGATAAAACATGTAAGAGTTATCATGCAAAATCCCTTTTAAAAAAAAAAAAAAAAAAAAAAAAAACTCAACAGCTTTAAGCATGTCAACTTCAAACAGTTTTCTATACTGCAAAATGGTTTTAAGCATTCATTCAATGATCCCTCTACAATGGGAATTGCCTCGGAGTTGATGTCTTTGGATTGTCGCTATCATTCAAGGCTGAAAATCCACTTTTGCCCCAAAGTTTGTCTTGGCTACAATCTTGTCATATCAATTCCTTGGAAATGTATCCTTGATAGTTGGGCCAATTGCAACCCGGTGTACTTTTTCAAATGCCTTCTCATCATACCGAAAAAGTAACACTCGAAACATGAAGTAAATGAGTCAGAAAATTAAAAACGAGCTAACCTAATGCATGCTTTTGGAAATGGCTTGAAAAATGATTTTTTTAAAAAAAAACAATGAAATGTTTTTTGTTTTCGAAAATTTTTAGGAGGAAGCATGAGAAAGTCCAGCCCCTGGATTTCTCCGTGGATGTTTTTTTTTTTTTTTTCATGGCTGGATATTGTCATTGGACTGGTTTGGTATACCCCATCATGTCCTCAAAATTGAAAATAAAATTGTAATTTCATTGAATAGAATCAAATGAATTACATTATTGGAATGAAAATGATGATTCCTAACTCCTAAAAAAGAGAAAAAAATCGAAAACAATTCTTAGAAAGTGAAAACGATTTCTAAAAAGCAATAAAAAATTCTCATGCAGGAGAATGTGCTAGGTCACTCTTCATGGTCCATTTCTTCCAGAGGTTCTTCATCAATGTCTCCCATGACGAGATCATCGAATAGACTTGCGATTCCTCCTAGGGCGTCATCAGAGTTCTCTGTCTCTGGAGGCGTCAAATCATCCATGTCATCCCATCCACTTGGAACTATGTTGTGGGAATCAAAGTAAAAGCTGGGAGGAGCCGAATACTTCACAGGTAATCAAACTTGCCACTAGGCTGCCCCAGTGTCCATCACTTCCACTTCATCTTGCCCCATTTCAAGGACATTGTTAGGATTAGTTTTTTCGGCAGTGATCAACAGTGGGCCATCTTCCAGGTTAGGCATGTCATCATTGCTCATTTGGGTCTTGCCTGACTGCTTCAGGACTACTGTCTCGGAAGAAGCAGGTGCAGGAGTCAAGTCCGCTCGGAGAGATTGGATTTGAGCTGTCATGAATTGCATAGAGGCGAGCAACTGTCAAAGTTGGTCTTCCATAGCGGAGATACGATCACGCATTTCAGTTTGGTCGTCCATTCTAGCTCTTGATCACCTAAGGAAAATGGAGATATGTAAGAACGAGGTGTAATGAGAACACCAATCCATGACACCAATTTATATTTTAGTCAAGAAAAGTCCACATATGAAAATGATTTTCCTAAAAATGGACTAGGAAAACAAACACATGGGATTCCCAAGAGGGACAAAATCTTTTTTTAACATGAACTAGGAAGAGCCAAGACATGAATTGAAAACAAATTTCCAGTTTTTTTTCAAAATAATTCGTTGCATGGCAATTTCCTCATTTCATTTTTAATTGACAAAAGAATTAAATCAATGAATGACCTAAATTGTCATGAACCGACCCAAAAATACAACAAAATAAATTGCATGGTATAGGGATAGAAGACTTACTTTACCAAGGAAAATCAATGGCAATCACATAAACACATCGCATGAGACGTGAGGCTCGATTTCTATCTAAAAGGCTTAACAAAGTGGAGCTAAGAGGGTGATCTGACCGTTGCAGTCTCGCATTAACGTCAGGTCCCCTTAACTCCGAGCTCAGTCGAATGGAATGTCCAATAGTCACGCAATCTCGCGGATATGGACAAAACACATTTCGACACCATGAAAAACTTTCGGGGAAGAGAATGTCAACCTCTACATAGCAGTCTCGCTTTGGAGGAAGTATAATAACAAAATTTAAAACACAATAATAAGCAAAAGAAAGAAATAAAAATAAAACTAAAGGAGGGGAATTGCAGCAGCGTTGGTGGGCATATGGCTAGTTCTTGATTTGATCATTTGCTAGTCTCCTCCGAGAACTTTTTGAGTGGACCCCCTTCTCTTGCCGTCTCTCTCTTGTCAATTATGGTGGAATATGGAATTGTGTGGCCTTTTGTTCGGCATTGAATTGCCTGTGACCACAACATCAGAACAAAACAAAGTAAATTAGGTGAAAATATGGGGTGAACAACTTTAATAGAGAGAGAAACAACCCGGTTTTATCACAGTAATATCACTAGATGGCAATCAGCGCTTAGGTACGTTGGCCACTTCGATGTCTCGCTGCTAGAATTATCGTCGGAGATGTAGGAGTTTAATCTAGGCAAGAAAAAAATAAAATTACCTTAGTGCGAATAGCAAATTGGAATTGCACACAATCAAACTTAAAAAAAAAAAAAGAAGAAGCTTGACTTAGCTTTATGCTTGTTGTCGTATCCATGAAGCATGATGAACATGGGGCATCGTCAAGAAGATTACACCATCGCCCGAGATCCCTGAGGGTGTGTGCCTCTCCCCTAAAGAAAATTGAACTCAAAAGAAACCAAGGAGAAAACCTTCCTCACTTTTGCTTTGAATGTTTTTGAAAATCGCCCTCCTGAGCTCTGCTCTCCTCCTCCTGTCATGAAAAGTGAGCCTCTCTTTTATAGTGATTCGAAACGGTCTCTTTACATGGCATTTCCCGAGTTTCCATTTCTTGTTGCATTAAATCAAGCCTGCAAATCGGAACGTGATTTCGCAATCAGCTCGATTTTACTTGATTCCTTCCATTTTACAAAAATTCTTGCCCCTTATTCAATTGCTTTCGCATTTAACAAAATCCGAATATCCATCAGAATTTCAAATTTCCATGCATAATCAATCAAATCAATTGCCCCCATTTTCTTTCATTTTTTCCTTTTATTTGTTCAAAATGCAATTTTATTTTTCCAAAATTAGGTGTCAACAAGCGGAAAGCAAGAAAAAGATAACAAAAAACCAAATCAACCAAAGAAAAAGGAAAAAGGAAAGGAAGGGAGAGATCTAATTCAAACCCTCTCCTTCATGAAGATTGAAGGAGTAATTTGGAGGTTAAGTGGTTTTTTATTTTTTCAAAAATGACACTTAAGTAATTCAAGAAAAAAATTTGGCACCAAGCGCCTTATGAAAATTATGGTACTTGTAGTAGTATCTTCCCAATTTCATTCTTAAACTTTTTTAATTTTATCAATTTAGTCACAAACCTTTGTTAATCTGTCACGCCCCGACCCTCGAGCATGTGCCCATCCCTCAGTGGTCGATAAAAATTTTGCGAATTCCCAAAACGAGTTGCTGACCATTTCATTTTATTGCACATGCGGAAGCAAATAACAAATTACCTAACAGTAACCATCTCGGGATAGAAAAGCAGGACATCATATTCAAAGACAAAACATGTTGATATAGGCCAAATGAGTCATATACAAAAGTCTACCATCACAAGACTTCCAAAGACCGACTCTCAAAAGGAACTGTTTTATCTGACCTACACTTCAGATCACCTCAGCTCGGCTCCAAGCCTTCCACCCTACGGTCCTGAAAAATGAAGTCCACGACGGGGTGAGATATGAATCTCAACGAGTTCACACTCTAAACCCTGATTAGGAGGGTAATACGCCTAAGACGTCTTAAACGCACAATCATACAATCACAGAGGCTTACCTTGGCCTCAGTTCCTTCCTGCAAGTCAGCACAATTCTTATTACAACCATGTGTATATAGCAAATGCACACACTAATTTGGAACGTCCAAACCAATCATTACTCACACGAGCAAGAATCACAATTTAATCACTGCCTACACAAGCAAGAACTACCGATACATATCAAAGCAAGAATTATAATTAAATCATTGCTCACACGAACAAGAACTACCAATCCACATTAAAGCAAGAATTATAATTAAGTCATTGCTCACACGAGCAAGAACTACCAATACACATCAAAGCAAGAATTACTGACACATGTCGATCCATCAATTCAACTCAACTTGCGTTCCAATTAATTAACTATTACTACTCACACGAGCAATTTTAATCCGACGCACGCCGGGGGAGAATAATAATTACTGACACACGCTGGGGAAGACTAATAACTACTGACACACGCCGGGAAAGGGTAAAATCCACCGACACACGCCGGGAAGAGTAATATCCACCGACACACGCCGAGGATATGTTCTATTAACTTTTAATGTCCACGACACACACCAGGGACAGATTCTCTTAACTTTCACATGATCATCAAGTATAAACTCTAGGCATATCACAACCCAACCATATATCATCAAATGAGCAATTTCCAGCAATCAAGCCCTCATGAACCATCACAACTCATATCTGGTTCTAATTGGTAGAATAGGCCCACTCGCACGTTTCCAAGTTTAAATCCAGAAACCAAATCAATCGAGTTTGGAAAATTCTCAAATTTGAATATGTTGTAAACGACACATAAAAGAACATTTTTCAAGAAGACACTATAACCTAGATCCTTCTAGGTTTGGCCGAGTAAATCGTTCCATCCAGTACAAAACTGTGTCTGTTTTCCAAAAAGTCTATTTTCCGAATCAATTTGATTCGAGGTCCAAAACATGTCCGTTTGATCTGAAATTTGAGTATGTTAAACAAGAAGATGTGAAAAACAACTTTTATGAAGAAACCATTTTGAAATTCAAACTTTAAGAGTTGATAAAAACCCCTAGAGGTCCTGAAAGATCACCAATTCCAACGAAAACTGAGGTTCTTTTTGTAAATGACGGAGCTAATATTTCATTCTTTTAGATCCTTAAAAATCTCGAAAAAACTATATGTTGTAGCTAAGGATGTCTAAAACATTTCTTAAGAAGACATAAACCTCAAATTCGTAACCCATTTCGATCTACAAAAATGGCAAACGGTGAGAGTCCAGAATCCGAACTGCAGGAATTCCATTGGATTCGACTAATCCATCATCAACGGTGTAAATCTCACTAATTGGCTTACACTAATCCATTTTAAAGCTAATCTAACCATTCTAGCTTATCACTAATCCATCCTTAAGCTAATCTAAACAACCCTTAAGCATAATTAGCCTACTAAGTAAGGTTTAGTGAGCAAACTCACTTGATTAGCATTCCGATGAGTCCATGACGACAACGATGCCAAGGCAAGCGACAATCCTACTAGAGGCGATACCAAGCGAGGCCGGGAAGGACTCGGAAATGGGCCACAAAGACCGAAAGACCTTGCTAGCTTTTTGGTTCTGCTTTGAACCGAGCAAGCTAGAACTAACGGCTGAAACGGCAAGATAAGAGGACCGGTGGCTACATCGGCTTGGACGGTGGTGTACGGTGGTGGTGACGAGCTTCGATGACCACCACGACAATCCAAGGTGGTCCCAAGGCTGGAACAACAATCACAAACTTAGACTCCCACGGAAATTCTCAAAAACTGGACTACTAGAGGAGAAACGGAAATGGGCGGCTGATCGGAGCTCCGGCGAGCAGGTGGTCGGCAACTGGTGGCTTCCAGCGGTCTAGGGGGTCTTGTTGGTGGTTGGTACGAGCAAAGGAAGGGCTAGAATGAGAGAAAAATTGAAGAAAACTTGAAACAGGCGGACCTAGGTGGAACTAGGCGGTCCGGCGGCCGGTTTCTTCTCGCCGGCGAACGAGACGGCCGACAGATTGTTCCGGTGAGCAGCGAGGTGCTCTGGTACGATCTGGACGTGCTGGTCACGGTGGTGGGTGGAGGGTTGGCTGATTCTCACGAGAAGACAACTTTTAACTCGAGTTTTTTACGAAAGGTCAGCTAGAGCAGAAACTAGAACAAGAAGAAAACATGGGGGAAAATGGGGTCAACAAGCTTGCGACGGTGGAGGGGGCTGCTGGCTTCCATTCTTTGGTTTCTTTAAGTTCTCTAATGGCTCAACAATGGAGAAAGGAGGGGAAAGAGGAAGAAGAAGCAGCTGGTCAAGGATTGGGGGTCCCATTTGCCTGTAAAGTCTATCTTCTTGTCCCATTGACCCTTGTCCACCACCAGCTGGTCCCTTGGCTACAAATCATCCACCAAGGCTCACTTCTAGATGCCCGAGATGGTCCAAAAGTCATGGGTGGTGGGGGCACACGAATTTGGCTCGATTTCTCCTCAATTGGACCTCGAATTTTCCTCAAATTAATCCAATTCGGTCTCTAAAAATTCAATTATCGAGTCAATAATCAAATTGGTATTTTTCCTCACCAATTGATCCCACTTGCATCCCAATTGCGCGATCAAAAACGATCCCCGACATTTTCTTGACAAAAACGGCCCTAAGACAACTTTTTCCCAAAAAGTCTCGGTTTGCAGAAAAATCTTCTGAGACTAAGTTGACACTCCTAAAATTAATTGTAACATGACAGAACTTTCAATTTCTGAAATCGGACTCAAATTTATGGTTAATTTCAATTCAGCGCGATTTTAGCGTGACCTAGGCTACCGGGTAGTTTTCATAATGTGCAAATGACCCGTGGTCGATTTTCTTCGAGCCACCCACTCGACGCATTGGCGACTCTTGGTTGTCGTGAAAATCTCGAGGATTCAAATATGGACACAGATTACCTAAACAATAGAAAAATCAATCTAGTATTGGCCGACGAGAATTTTCCAAATTAGTGGAGTCACCCACGTTTAGCCACACATCTTCGTCGAACCGATCCATCTCTAATCTCTAATCAATTTAAATATGTGCCGTAATAACCTCTAAAGATGAGCATGGTCGAATAGCTGATTCCTAGTCGAATTCTCAAGTCTATTGCATTAAAATTCCTTAATGGCTTTATCTAATAATCTAATTATCTCAAGAGTGATCAGCTTTGAGAGCAACCCTATAGGTGCGTCAATGAAATGCCCCATTAATTCAATGAAAAACATGATTGAAAATCTAGGATGTCACACAATCTTTTCAATCAATTTTCATTGGAAATTGATGACATGGCGATGTATCATGTAAGATGACCAATGATAATTGGATTGTCACGTTAGTAATATCCAGCGAAAATTGACCATAAGGACTATATTGGAATTTCGTTAAAGGGTTTTGCAGTAATTTGACAAAATTTAAAAATTTAAAACTGAATTGTTATACATTCAATAAGTTTAAGATTGATTGTGTAATTTTTCACTAACTTCTACTTGGTGATGGGTACTTTACTTGAAACTTAATTAAGCTACAAGAATGTCTGAAGCTCCCAAACATAGATAGAGGGTTTTTAATGGATGCTATAGGCTAAGTAACATTAACACTAACATGAGTCATGCGACACGACACGACACGCCGACACGTTATTTCTCAAAAAATAAAGAATTTTGACACATTGAGACATGTTGTATATTAAATGTATAATTTTTATATAAATAATAAATTATCATATTAATTTTAATCAAATTCACAAATAAATAAATAATAATAAAAGCATAGAATGAATTTACATTAAAAACATTAATCCACCATTTATTAATATCATTCATTATTTCAATTTGACAAATTCAACTCCATTCTAATAATCTATAAAATTTGGAGAAAAAAGCAAGTAATTTACATTATGGACTTGCGTATCAGACGTGTTAAAGAGAAGAAAAAAAAACTAGAAGGTGAATTGTCTATCATGATAAGTAATAATCAAAAGAAAAAAAGAAGATTAGGTTTTGTTTTCTTTCTCCATTTATCATTTTTATTATTGTTTTTTTTTTCACAAATACACATTTTGACCTTTCATTTATTAAAAAATTTTAAAATCGATCTCATATGTCAGAAACTTGCATATCATAATTCATACTCGAGTATCGGGTGCCAAATTTTCGAGTGTCAGAGAGCATACTGAAGGCTCTAAGAGAGTATCAATGCTTCCCAAGCTATAGGTATGGTCTTCACTTTTTTTTGTTTTTTTTTTTTTAAGGGATAAGTGCAATAGAATTCCTAAAACTTGTTAAGAAAATGCAATTGAGTCATAAAACTTGCAAATAATGCAATCAAGTCCTAAAATTTGTCAAATTAATTTAATTGAGTCCTAAAGTTAACACTGTCAAACTTACTAACAGAAAATGCTGTCGTGGCGTGGATGTGGCACTTTAAACGATTTTTTATTTTCAGCGTGGCTTTTTAAAATTATTTTTTATTCAATTTTTTTAGAAAATTAGCTTTAAAAACTAAAATTTATTTTTTAAAAAACTATTTAAAAAAAGAAGAGAAAATGGTAGCTCCTCCGCCCCTGCTGCCGCCCATCGTCGGAGGGGCCGGCAATGGTCGACGACCCCTCCGGTGATGGGCGGCGGTGGTGGTGGTGAAGGATCTGCCATTTTGTCTTTTTTTTTTAATAGTTTTTAAATAAATTTTAGCTTTTCTTTTTAGTTTATAAATCTAATTTAGAATAAAAATAATAATTAAAAAGCCATTTGGAAAATGAAAATTTAACGTCCGCGCTACGTCAGTATTTTCTATTAATAAGTTTGGCGGTGTTAATTTTAGGACTTAATTGAACCAATTTGATAAATTTTATGATTTAATTGCACTTTTTGTAAGTTTTAGAACTTAAAAGTATTTTCGTAATAATTTTTAGGACTTCTATTGCACTTATCTTTTTTTTTTTTTAATTATTAGTTAGGAGAAAAGCCACTAGAAAGCTTGTTCTTGAGGCTACGCTGGCCTTCCTTTTTTTTAAAAATAAAAAATCAAATTCGTACATGTAAAAAAATAGCAAGCTGGTACTTGAGAGCTCTTCACACGTGATCCCAGAATTTGAGGCTTGGGGGATTCTCGCTGAATTCCCACTTCCCGAGAAGGACCAAAAGGATTTGCCAGGAACTAAACTGTCCGAGCTTACGTTTTGAAGGCCCAATAACTACCTCATAAAAAGAGAGGTCCCCGTATATGTATACTTAGACAATGGATAAATAATCACATTGGGTAGATCATAAGAAATTTGTGTGGGACTGACTATCATCAACAAGTGATATGGACTAGGTTCGCAAAGGATCGGATTTACACAAGGATTCTCTTCAACAAGGATACCCGTAGCACCTTAAGCCTCACATTTCGGATAAGAGAGCATTTGTTGTTTGATTCATAAGTTCAACTCATATCCAGATAGTCATGACCTTCCCCAGTCATATTTAAGTACTTAGTTTAAGACCCAACTTATTATAAGTACTATCAAAGTAGCACGCCAACAAGAATGACAATTTGCATGACAAAATAATACATTGCAAAAGCCATATTTTAAATCCATTTGATACGAGCATGCTATATAGTGAGAATCACTTCAAGAATCCTATTTGCTGTGGTCCAAAATCCTTAGTCGATACTAAATAGGATTTTTTTTTTTCTAAAGGGGAGAGATTAAAGCACCCCTAGTCTCCAACTCAATGCAAAAAAATCGATTATTTGATTCTTAAGTACAAGCCACCGCCAAATGGTCATCAACGTACGTGATCTTTCACAAACTTTGTTTACTTGACCCATGTGAAATCGAGTCCGGCGGCTATGATTTGGGATGTTTTATTCTATCAAAACTAAATATAACCACACCGTGCGTCCATGGCAGCTTTTAAGCATGGGGCCTCAGCTGCAACAACTGGAACTTTTAGAGTTGAATCCCAGAGCAGCACATGGACAAACTTTGACCCCTTGGTTTTCTGCTGAATGTTCTACTTTTCCATAGTGATTGTCGCTGTCTTTGTCAACTTGCAGAAGTATGTGACTGGAAAAAAACCGAATATAACTTTGTTTAATACAAAAAATAACTTTACTTGAAGAAAGTACTGACAGAGAACACATTTCCCGGAATTTAGATCTGTTGACAGCTACCGGACGTAAGACTCCCGCAGGATCCAGCCGTCGCACATGGCGGCTGGCGGCTTTTGCCCCTGAATACGAACAAAGATCTCCAGCAATTCTTTGGCCGATATAAGAATCAATTGACAGATTCCACAGGAATCTGCGCATTCTCTAGTTTTTAAGAATTAAAATTTAGGGCACTAAGCTTGCTGCGCCCCTGGCCCTGTGCTTCCATGTGCCTTCCGTCACCGATGAACATGCGGTGTGGAATATTTCCTGTTCTCTCTGCTCCACGGAAACTAAACCTTTAAAAAGTGGTTGGGCTCCTCATGTTATCAAACTCCCAACTTTTTCCTCCACTGTTAACGGTCCATAAACCAGCGAACTTTTGTTCGTTCGCCCCAATTTGAAACCTTTTCCTAACTGTTCTCTTTACTATTTCCCAAAAATTGTAAAAATATTCAATCTCTCACAATTGACATAATTGGTTGCACCATTAGAGATTTTTAACTTTCAAAGATTTAAAAGTCGCCGATTCGAATCCCACAAACTACTTAGAAACTTCTCTAGATTTGGACCATCTGCACAGATGTCTCGTTTCTACTTATGACCTTGATGGGCACTTGCGTGCAAATGCACAAATTTATTTTTGCCATGATAATATTAGTCTTTCTTTGTACATATACAACTATATTATGATTGATTACAAGACGTACTCCATATGCAAATGTCTGAACTACCCTTTCAGCCATTTAATTAAGGTTGTATTGCAAATGACTATTTAACGTCATATTGATGGCTGAGACCCTTATCAACAGTCCTAATTAATTTGCTGTGTCTCACAAATAAAGAATGGCAAATGTGTAAAGAACCTTTAATGAGAGGCAATACTCTGAAATATATTGAAACATCAATGAGACACGTATGAGCCTAGACCATCTTTGAAATATAGTTTCGCTCGAATATGTAAATATCACCTGATGCCTATATCTAAAAGTTTAATATGAAATCTTAGTGGGAGATCTTTTGTTTAAATCTCTTCAAATCCATTCTTTACCTTCTCAATACAAATGATGATGTGCATCACTCTTATGTGGAAAGCCAGCCCACGCATGCCGAAAGTCATAGAGTTTTTGGCATATACCGTCCGAGTTTCCTTCATACAAATCTGCTCAGGGTGCGGCCCTCTTAGATAAATTGGTATAGTCATTCTTGCCTTTTCTCTAACTTGTAGTTATGTCTTTGAAAATAACAAAATTTTGACATAGCAACACGGCGTCCCCTAACGATGAAGTGAGAAAGAAATAAATTGAACAATTTAACAGGGATCAGGCAATGAGCATTCTCTTTTCAGGTTAATTAGAAAAGAATTTGTGAAGATGTCTTGTGTGAAATTTGAAGGAATGGGACCATCATTGGTCATTTTAAGTATCCAAATGAGTTTTGTTCAAGTTAGGGATTAAATTTACTCAATTTATCTGATTATGATATGGAGTACCGCCTACAAATGCATCTCGACCGCTCATCCTCCTCCAAGAAGACAGTGTTCTTAAGAGAAATCCAATCCATTGCTTAAAAGTCCATTTCATTTAAGTTTTCCTAGATCCTTAATATGTGTGGGGAGAATTATAAAAATACCTTAAATTTATTACACTCGTGTAATTCAATTCTAAATCTTTTAATTGCGTCAATTTAGTACTACACTTTTTCACATTTGCTAATTAAGTCCATTCAATCAATTTTGGCAGAAAATCATTGATATCCCATCGTCCTATATGATATGACCGATGATAACGTGGACATTATTTAATTATATTTTGATTTTTTTGGCCTTCTTCTTTTTCTTTTTTCTTTTATTTACTTTTCTAGATTGAAAGTCGGCAAGAGTTTCTAGCTAAACCTCACCGGCACTGAGTGAGGGCTTGTGAGCCCTCACTATGGTTGGCAAGGATGTTGCGGCCCTTGGCCAATGCCCTTGTTATGGTTGGCAAGGGTCTAGGTGAGGGCCATGACATTCTCGCCTACTAAAGTGAGGGCATCACGGCCCCTCCCTAGATCCCTTGCCAACCCGAACAAGGGTTGGTGCCAGCCAGTAGTCTAAAAAATAAACAAAACGAAACAAAGAAAAAAAAATTATAAAAAAAATTCAAAAAAAATTATAAATGTTTGCGTTAGCACCGACTGTGCTATATAGAACGGTTGACGTCTGCATTAGCATTTTTTTATCAAAATTAAATGGATATATTCAATTAGCAAAAGTTAAAAAGATTTATTATTAAATTAGAACGATTCTAATCTTTAAAAATGAATTGGTACATGTGGATGCACCTAAGAGAGTGCGTTTTTTAGAGTGCACTAAGCACATGAACTCGGCTGCGCGAGCGTGAAAGAGAGATTACAACATCTGTACTGCGTCTCCGGACAATGATCTTACACATGCACTTGACAACAGATACATAAATCATTGTCATTTAATTCTCCATGACAGAGGAACAGCACAGATCCCATATTAACTAATAAAAGGATTTGAGGCTAACTACTTGATGAAACAACTTTACGAACCATCCATCCAAACGAAGAACAAGCCTTTACTTATATGAACCCCAAATCACTATGAATTTGGCTCTGCTGTAGCCTTGTCTTCGAAAGAATGGCCAACACCAGGGCTATGACCGGGCTCCGTGGGTCGGAAGTCGTTTCTTGACACGGCAACAACGCGCCTATCACCTCCATTCATTTCTACTGATTTGACATCCCTTCCTCGAGGAAAAGAATGGCCGACCCTCTGACTGTTTCCCAGCGTTGTGGGACGAAAATCATCCACAACAGCAGTTGTTGAATCGTCAAGGCCAAAACCCTGCGACAATACTTCTCCTTTCTCTGCAATCTTTTGTGGCAAATCGATTTTTCTGGTTATGAGCTTCGCTGAACTGATTTGGTTGTTTTCTTTAAGGGAATTGGCATTGTGAGCTACGGGAGGATTCATTGGCCTTCCATCTATGAAGAGAATTTCATGAGAGATCATCAGTGCAAAGATAATAAGAGAGCAGTTTCCTATGGCTTGGGACAATATTGCCATATCTGATAAACAAGAAAATTTAACAAAGAATGGCAATGAAGAAGATGAAGCAGCAAAATGAAAGATTAATCAGGACTAGTTGGGTTTTATTTAGGAGAGAGATGATGAAAAGGAGATAGGACTCAATTTGTTTTGGCTATGAATGGAGTACGGACAGGTTTGATTTCGGAGAGTTGATGGTCATGGACTTATAATTGTATGGCTATTTATAACCATGAAAGCATTACCATCCTCACTAATTCATCTATTAAATTGAATGAATGGAGTTCACATACTTTTAATTTGAATGGTCTGTGTTAACTGCTTTCAAAAGTGACTTCTCCAAAGAATTTTGCCTATTAGATTTATTGGAGGATCTTCTCTGTATATCTCATTGGTCATACAAGCCGAAAGTTCATAATCAGTTATTGTTCATTTTATACGTAGCTAATAGCTTACCATTAAAGGTGGCATGGCAAAATGTTTCGTTTATAGTTTTAAATGAGTTTTATATATTTGAATCGGTGCTATTATATATTTTTTTTCTTGAGTGTAATCAAGCCCTTCTAACCAAAAATCTCGAAGAACTGCTTATGTGTCAAACCGCAACTTTCCTATAGGCAGATTTTTATATTAAACTACTAAAAGTTCAAGATTCAATTGTGTCAAGTTTAATAATTTGATCACATTATGTACATAGAGTTTAGTGCTCTTACTCTAGGGATAAGTATGCCCCTGACATCTCAGCCAAATGCAATTCAATTCTAAATCTCTTTAAAATGAAAAATTATGGAAGTATAGTTAACCGATGTTACTCCAATGGTCACTCTTTGAAAGTTGTAGCATGTAAATGATTGTTTGAAAAATTGATAACAAAATGGACCCCGTATGATAATTATGGCACACATACCGTCTTTACCCGTAACTGAGGAGGACAAATTCAACTTAGAAACATAAAGCTTGACATTTCGTGGTTATTTAATCGAAGCCTCGAAGTCAATCCAGCTAACCTATAAAAGATAATAAAAAGAATGTCCAATTTGATGGCCATACTAAAGTAATTTCTTCGCCAATAACCCGAGAGATTGAGCACTCATACATTATTTAGAGCTGTATTTTCTTTTGAGCGCTGCACTAAAAGGGACTCTGATTGGAAGAAATCTGATTCTGAGCCACCACCCCAGCATGTGGCGGCCAAATATATTGGAGCTTGGAATTACGTCCAGTTCACTCCCATCGGGATAGAATTTGTCTTGTTAAGGAAGGTCAAAAGAAGAAGCCCGCGATTAACATGAAAATATCAGGGAAAATTGCCCAAAAAATCCTAAACCTATTCTATAGCCCAATTCAATCATAGACCTTTCAATTTTGCTAATTCAATTCTAAACCTTTTAACAACTTACAAATTCAGTCATAAAACTTTCAATTGTGTCAATTTAGTGCTAAACATTTTAATGATTTGCCAAACTAGTCCTAAACCTTTTAAAGAATTGTCAATATAGCCATTTCAGTTAACTTTAACTAGAAATCAATTATGTGGAGGTCCAATTAGTGCCAACTATATTATGTGGTGCGACTAGCGTTAACGTGGACAATGTTTTTAATTCTTTCAAAAAAATTCCAAATTTTTATTCTTTATTCTTTTCTTTCTTTTCTTTTTCCCTCCTTCTCAAAAAAAAAAATAAAATAAAATAAAATAAAAAAAAAACACACACACACACACACACAAAGTTGGCAACCTCCACTAGTCATTGAGCAAGGGCCAGCAAGTTGTTGGCCCCTAGGCAAGGGTCGCAACCCTTACTATGGCCTACGAAGGTATTGCAATGCCCTGGCTTGCAATGGCTTGGTTGAGAGCTTGTGGTTCCCTCACCAGCCATAGCGAGGGTTCACAAGCCCTCACCCAAGGGTTGGGGGGGAGAGGGGTCACTGGCCCTATGTTTGTTTTCTTTTTTCTTTTTGGTAAAAAGAGGAAAAAAGGAAAAGTAAGAAAATAAACTATTCAATAAAAAAGTTTGGAAATTTTAAAAAAAATATTATTCATGTCAACGTCAGCTATATCACGTATGACAGCCGACCAATGCTAACTAGATCATCACACCAGTAAAATAAGCTAGGACTAAATTGGTAATTTTTAAAAAGGTTTAGGATTAGTTTGGCAAATCGTTAAAATGTTTAGAACTAAGTTGGCACAATTGAAATTTTTAGGATTGAATTAGCAATTTATCAAAAGGTTTAGGACCGAATAAGCCACCATAAATTACGTTTATGACTTTTTGGATAATATTCGCGAAAATATTAACTTTTAGTACTAATCTGCTTGGTATTCCCCCTATTTAGCTAAAAGGTGATATTAGCACACATTTAACCCTGTTGCCTTTTTGAATTGGCTTAGTGCTTAAAGAACAGTCTTGTGTGTTCATTAGACTTATCTATTGAAAAACCATATCAAATTTGAACTACTCAACTTGGGATTCTTTTGCCAACAAGCATCCAGCCCTGCTGGAAAAGGATTTTGGGGGTGGGGCGAAAGATTTACCAGGTCCATGGTTCGATCCACATGAGCACTGCACACAAGTGTACATAGAAGAGATGAGGGAGACAGAAAAAAGTAAAAAACTTGGGTTTTGGCTCCAGCTAGTTTAAGTTAGTGGGGTATTTGTCGGATTTGAAATTTATCTACCAAAAATATGGTTTTTATCATCACAATAAAAAGAAGATATTAGAGTAAACCATCACAAATTCAGTAAAGGAGATCTCAGTTGTATATGTTGAAAATTTCTCGATTGGGTTGATGTTATTTTTTTATTTTTTTATTTTTATTTTTTGATAACTCAGGAAACCCCGTAAGCCGACAGCCGGCGGGAAGAACCTGGGGCTGACGCAAGCTGGCCACCACACTCACGCCAACAGTTAAGTCACCAAGTAACGCCGCTGGGATTCGAACTCGCTCCCTTTCGTGAGAGGGATTGAGCGCAAGCCAACTGCGCCACCGCAATGGGTGGTGATGTTATTTGTTTGTTGGTTTCTAGCAAAAGGCCAGTTCTGATTACAATTTAATGTAAAAGAATGAAGTGAAGGGATAGTAATCAACCCCACCGAACTTTCGTGCTCTGCTTATAATGGTTAAGGGTACATTTTTCACAAAATTAAGTTTGCTTTGTCGTCTAGCAGAATTGACCATTCGAATAGCTTTAACTTGTTTGCATTATTCATCAATGTAAATAGTCAAACATTTCTTACTGATTTGAACATTCCCACGATACATATGGACAAAATGCACTTTCATTAAAAAAAAAATCCACAAAAAGCTTAAGGCGCAACCGTCAATCCCCTGAAGAACCACCAGCGATGGGAAACTTCGGTGATGAGAACCGGAATTCAACGAGAATCATCGAAAACGACATTTTCCAAAAGAGAATGCCATTTTGACTGGGGAAAGTCCTTGAGAAAATGTAAAGACCCTTGAGCTAAAGGAGTTTTTCAAAATGCAAATTGTGTTTGGTAAATTGTATTTGTGAAAGTCAATTGTGAAGTATCTTTGAACAAAAGAGTGTTTGGATAAATTAACTGTGCAAAAGACTTTTGTCATTTAAAAAAGGAAAAAAAAAAAAGAGTTGGCCGGTTACCGCCGGCGAGGGTAGGCGGTCCGGTGAGGGGCAAGCGTCCGGCGAGGGTCGACGCACTAGATCGGCGGCCCCGCGACCTCCGTGCGAAGGTCACCGAGGCCACTCGATCTGGTTGCGGTGACCCCGATCGCGACCAGACATTGCACGATCCCTGGGCCGCGGTGACCCCGAACGGTGCGCGACCCACCGCGCCGCGACCTCCGTTCGGAAGGTGGTGGGGCTCGCGATCTACTCGCCGCGAACCAGATCGCACGACTAGATCCGCACACGATTTGGGTCGCCGAAGGTCACGCGGTCCAGATCCGGGACGCCGCGACCTCTCGGTGACCCGGGATCCGCCGGGGTCGCAGCGTCGTCGGGAGTTGCGGCCGGTCGCGCGACCTTGCCGCGACCCGGATCCGGGTGGTCGCCGGGGGTTGCGGCGGTCGCGGCGACGCGACTCACGAGGGGTCGCCGAGGTCACACGACCGCCGCCGACGGTCGCCGTGACCACATCGGCCTCATGTCGACCTCCATCTAGCTCGTCGCCGGCCCCTCGTAGCTTCGGCGCAACTTCGCCGGCCAACCTCAACGAAGAAGAAGGTGAATAGTCACGAGGACAAAACCGGAAAACGAAATGTTAATGAGGGCATTTGTGGAAGAAAATTTGTTGTCTTCTCTTCCTCAGCATGCGCGAGAAGGCCGAATGCCCAAGGCAGCCCCATGGCAGCCTTGGGCTTTCAGCCTTCCCAAGGTTCACTTTTCCCCAAGTATGTTTGCAAAATAAGTTCCCAAACACCATTTTTTGGCCCAAAGGGCTTTGGATGCCCAAAGTGGCTTGGCAAAGCCACTCCCAAACGCACCCAGAGATTGGTTGAACTTTTGTAATTGACTTCCTGGCTGTTTCTGGTTATGGACAAAACATAATACCATGGTGCTGTCACATCATAAGCCAAATATATTAGGAAACTTCATTTTTTTTTTTGGGGGTGTGTTTGGTTGTGGGGGTAATAAAAATTCAAGAAAACTTCGTATCCATGCGTTAAAAAAATGAGATGACAGCGGAAGTCATCTTTAATTTTATCTTCGTATTACATGCCATCTATCCATTTCAAAATTTACGTTCTACATCCCACTAATCTAGAAAGATTTATTTCCCTCATGCACACTTGATGTCTAAAGTTGAGAATGGGATAATTTGGAAAAGAAAATCGCAACTTGATAAATTATGTATGGGTGGAGATACAATTCGAAGTTCACCGTTAAAAGTGATGTCGGTGACGGTAGGATTTGAAATGCGAAGATATTTCATATGAAGTGTGAAGTGGAGAATGGTATTTGTAATTTTTCCAAAGAAAATTCAGTAAATTTGATGTTGTTTGAAATTCGATTGGCCTCTTATGTATACAATTACATACATCGGATCATTATTATTTATGCCCTCACTCAAATCATAAATTTCTTCTAACTTATGAGTTGGATCTCATCAATTAGCAACGAGATTTGTATCCTTTAGCCATACAAGGATGGTCAAAGGCAGCACTTCCTTAATTACGGTCAACAGGGACAGAGCTTGACGCAATACGAGCTCCTCTATACATTCGCGGAAAGGCAGAGAGAGGGAGAGAGAGAGAGAGAGAGTTGGCTACTTCACCAGAAATGGCGGCACTAGGGGCATTTTGGGAATTTGTGAGATCACGGATATCCTCATTTTGACACCCCGACACCCCGTGTATAACTATCAACAATCTTAGTCTTCTCTGATTTGCAATTACATCCATTTTATTTGTTGATAGTATTGACATGTAACAACAACTTAATTTTTTTTTTTAATGAAATAGAATCTTACATTGAGAGGCTCTTCAACATTTTTAAGATCCTAATTGCTTGAATTTTGACAGATGAAAACAAAGTTTACATGAAGTTATTAAATCGTTGACAAATTCTTATAGGATATTTACACAAGCCAAACAATATTATGTTAAACCACATTTAGTAGAAGTATTCGGTCACAGTCTACTAGATTGTCTGACAAATTTGTTATTTTGATTGAAATAGAGTATGCACGCAGCTACATGTTCAACACTTGGACCATACGTAAAATTGAACCCCCTCTCATGTGAAGACCAATAATATGACAAAGGTGTTAAACAAGCAAACAGTTCATGTAGGTTAAGGAGTTGTGGAAAGTTGACATGCATAAAGAAGAGAACTCACGAACGGATGCAAAGCAAGTATGGCAGATTGATTCAATTATAATTCCTACTACAATACTATATTGAAGTTGAGCGTGTAACCACTTATTCTAAGTGTCTATTTGTTTTACTTAAAGAAAGTGCTTTATCCTATATTTTACTTTTTCTACAATTTTTTTTTTTTAAAGTATAGATGATTCTATACGTCAATATTTATGTAATTTGAGAGGACTAAATAATTTTATGTTAAAGTGTGAAAATCACTCCCAATAGATCCTTAATAAGTTACTAAAGTTAGACGGGAGTTTTACTTTAAATCTAATCAAGTAATAAGTAGAGATTCCACGTACTTTCAAATATATTATACATCACATGTGGTCGGGGATTAAAGCGGTCAAGTCAGAGGTACAAAAGCCACCAACCCACTTTGAAACACGCACTACTCTTCTTTGTCCACAGTATTAGTCCCCAATTATAAATTTCGTATGTCGATGAGACAAATGACGAACTTCAAGGCGCCATGCCTCAACCGCCCAATCAAAAAGGCCTCTACTTTTTACCAATTAAATAAATGAAATCACAAGAATCCTGGAAAAGTAGGAGGCGTGAGCAAACCCCAACCGCCTTCCCACTAAAAGTGTTAAACATAAATAAAACCTTAAAATAAGACAAATTAAATAAATAAAAATATTAGAGCAAGAAGAATCATTTGATTCTCTTTGCTTGTGCTAGCTGGAGTGCTCGAGTTTTGCTAACTAAATAACCATTCTTAGTAATAAAAAAATAAATAAAAATAAGTCGTCAGCCGTCAAATCTAAAAACGACTCGTGATTGCGACTTCATTAAAATTGTTGAAAGGCGACAAAGGATCTCCCAAGATGCCTTTGGAATCCCAACTGTTAGGACCAATGCTTGTACAATTTCACATTTCCTTCTCACCTTTTTCTGGCAGTTAGTTTGGTCCCAGCTCACTATACTATATTTTTCCGTGTCTAAGTTCACTGTACTTGTAATTAAAAGAGAATGTGCTATTAATCCATCTTATATCGTTGGTAATTTTCCCTCCTAATTGGGGTTGATTATTCAGCTGAAGTCACATGTCACAGTAGCTAAACTCATGAAACTTACTCATACTAAATCATTTTCAATAATTTGTTACAGATAAGATACACATGAGTCAGATCTACGCATACCAAAGTTGTCTCCCCTATAGGAGAGAGATTTGTCACAACCCAATTTTGATTCCGAAACTTGAACACAGCCATTTACTCAAAAAATTAAATAAGATGGTCATCTTAAGGTGATCCTTTTGTTGACAGTAAAGCCAATCAAACAACTTGGAACAAATAGCCAAAGAGAAATGATTACCTAATGGCAATGTCCCTCTTAAAAAGAGATGATGCCTTCTCTGCCTTTAAATTTGCTTGGGAAATTGGTTAAATTTATTGGAAGAAGAAACTCACTTGTTGCGTTTCCTCTAATGCCACATTGAGATTACCTAAATGAGAGCTCAAATCAAGCAACCCTGAGAGCTCAAATCGAGCAACCATGGTCTTGAGTTGTGACTTGAAACTGAAGTGGCCATGGTCACTATGAGCTTGAGACTCAAGAAGTCATGGTGGCCTTGAGCATCATGGCTTTAAAGGATCTAGTGGACTTGACCACTACAAGCTTCACAACTCGAAAAATCTCGTGTCAAAGACCATTTCGATCTCAAATTGAGCAGCTACGGCCACGTGTTCAAGTGGCTATGGCATCGACAAACTTGAGCTTGAACATCCATTGTTGTTGAGCCAAGCGACAATAGCTATGATCAACCCCATCTCTCTTTTCCAATTTATTTTCATTTATGTTGTTTGATTTGGCAATATTTGGCGTCATATAATAACATCCAACAAATCATTGCACAACATGTGTATTACTACGTCCGTGCCAGCAATTTTGCAAAAACATGTCAACAAAAATCGATTGGCAAGAAAAGAAAAGTATAATGGGAAGACCAATGGTGACATTTTCTAAAAAGTTGAAGGAGGCTTTTTAACATCAAATTATACAGTGCGATTTTGATTCTCAAACAACAAACAGAGGGATCAAATGAGACATTATTCCTTAATAAAATAAAAGACAAAACCTTTGATCCACACTTTCTCAAATTCGGTTGCCCACCTCTCACTGATGGAAAATCATGGTAAACGTGCAATTGTTGGAAAGAATATGATTATTAGTAAAATTTTACTAGTAACTAGTACGATTCACAAATGATGTGATCTATCAGCATAATTTGAAAAGAAACATCGGAATTCGAGACAACAATATTCAAAACGATTCCAAAATTTCAAAAGTTCAGTTTTTTTGGCAGTTAGTTTTGTCCCAGCTCATTATACTATCTTTTTCTGTGTCGAAGTTCACTGAACTGGAGTTAAATAAGAATGTGCCATTAATCCATCTTATACGGGATGTTACTCACGAGTCCAAAGAATGTTCTGCGAAGAAACACTTTAAAATAATCTGAACTATAAGTTTTCTTATACCACGATATAAACATATTAAAGTGCATAAAAAAAAAAAGAATGTGTAGAAAAGGTATCATCATAACTTGTCGCACGATTATGAAAGACTATTTCATGAAGTCGTTATCGTAACTTCTGGTGGTTCAATCACACAAAACAGCATGAAGTACATTGCATTGTATTTGTGTCATATAACAGTACAAAGTACTAGAAATGTTTTTCAAGTTGTCGTCAGCAGTCTTCTAAACAAGAGATTTCTCTATTGTCTATCAAAATTGATAGTTTGAAGGCTTTTTTACCAATTTTTCCAACCTTGAACATTTTTTACAAATATGTCTCAAGCAAAAACCCAAAATCTCGATCCAAGTAAGCTTCATAGTTTGAGTAAATTTCCTAGTTTGATTACTTTCCTAGTTTGAGTAAATTGTGTAAAAAAGGTTTGCTATTTTAAATCTTAATATTATAAGAGGCAGGTGTCGGTTTTTGTCCATAAGAGTGAGCAGAGAACTTTTGGCCGTAATAATCAATTATGCAGCACACTTGTGAATGACATCCTAAAGAAATTGTATGTGTTTTGATGCCAATAGATCTTGTGGTAAGATTTGTGATGTCTTTTGTGAGATTGAAATATTCTTTCGCGAGAAATTGCAAAGGCTAAATGCTATATGAGTTATTATTTGTTTTTTGGTAAAATAGGCAATATATAAATGGGGAAGACCAAAAGGTACAAAACGAGCCGGCTTCAGAAACTTACACTCAAGATGAAAAGGCTCATTATGAGTGGAAGGAAGCCGATAAAGAGGCCAAGTGGCAAGATAAAGAAAAGAAAGAAAGAGACCCAGACGGCATGACCAACCGCCAGACAAGCACGACGACACGAAGACAAACAACGGTCGGTCTAGAGACGGCTAGTCACCCGAGAGGGAAACACGCGAAGCAAAGATACTCGGATCGAGGTCCCAACTGCGCTGTAGTCTCCTATTCCTGAAGGAATCTTCCATATCCCTGAAAGAGAGTGCCTTATCTTTGACCTTTTTGAGGAGATGACTCTTCATGGCCGGAATGGAAAGCGGCTCATCCCTGAAGAGAATATTGTTCATATTCCTCCAAATGATATGACGGAGAGCGCCAAAAGAAAACCACGCCATGCTTTTGAAGAAGTCCTTGCCCACAAGAAAGGTTGTGGCCCAAAGGAGATTTTCATCCCAAGACCGGTTTTGCCACGGAAGGTTACATCTAGTTGCCCAAAAGAAAGCCAAACTAGCCATGACCCAACACTTAAAAAATAGATGGTCAATAGAGTCAGGCACCTCCTCACAGAAGGGGCAAAAAGTAGTATCAATCCTGCCATAAGAGGAGGAAAGCTTGGGTGGGAAGCCTATGCTCGGTGACAAGCCAAAGGTGAAATTGGTACCTGAGTGTAATGGCATTGTTCCAAATGAAATGATGCCATAAAACTCGGGGCTTCTTCCTCCTAAAGGCCTCCCACGCCGTGGCCACCGTGAACCTCGTGGGATTATCCTTCCAGCAAAAGCAATCTTGGTTAAGAGAGAGGGAGGGGAGGGGAATCTCCCATGACTCAACACCGACCTTAAAGCCTGCCCATCCTCCGCATAGAGGTTTGCAAATGAAGCTTCTCTAGAAAGGCCAGAGTTATAGATAAACATATCCGAGAAAACCAAATCCAGCGGTCCCCTAGGATGCCAGTTATCAAACCAAAGTGACATAGAAAGGCCATCCTCAATTCTCCACCAGAAACTGAGCCGGACTTCTGCTCTGAGTTGTAAAATTTTCTTCCAGGCCCAAGAGCAAAAGGTCGGCTTCTTAACCACCCATAAGCTCTTCATTTTAAGGAACATGGAGTGGATCCACTTGCACCAAAGCGACTCCTTATTCCGTGAACAAAGTCCAAATGTGCTTCACCATAGAAGCCTTGTTGCAATCACGCAATCTACGGATCCCTAGACCCCCCCCTCCTCTTTTGGGAGACAAATATCGTCCTAGCCAACCTTGGCTCCTCCTTTGCCCAACTCCAAACCCTTCCAGAGGAATTGTTTGAGTATTCATTCAATCTGGTCCAGCACTGCTACAGGTAGAACAAACACACTCACCCAATAAGCCTAGATAGCATGTAGTACTGACCTGATCAGCTAGAGGCGGCCCGTAAAGGGTAAGAACTGGTGTGTCCAAGATCGAACTCTTGTCGTGATGCGGCCAACAAGAGCAGCGCAGTCTGCCTTCCATAGCCTTGACATGATGATCGGAACTCCCAGGTAACGGGCCAGAAGAACCCCCTTAGTGAAGCCAAGGTCAAGCAGAATTTGGTTCTTTATGGCCTGCGGACCCCTAGCCAAAAATACCTCACTCTTCCTTGCATTTGGGAAGAGACCACTCTAAGAGGAGAACATGCTGAAGACCATCTTTGAAAAGAGTCACGGAGTGTAAGTCAGCTTGGCAAAAGAGAAAGACATCATCTGCAAAAAACATATGTGAGAAGTTGGTGGATCTACATCTCCAAAAGAATCTAAACTCCGGGTATAAGGAGCATTTAGTGAGGATCCCTGAGAGCACCTCCATAACCATAGTAAATGGATAAGGAGACATGGGATCCCCTTGCCGCAGACCCCTACCACTAGGAAAGAAACCATGTAACTCCCCATTCAAAGAGATGAAAAACTTCAGCGTCCTCACACAAGTCATGATAAGCCGCACCAAAGAGGTAGGAAACCGAAAGGCTAAGAGAACATTCTCAAGAAAGTGCCAATCAACCGTATCATAAGCTTTCCTGAAATCCACCTTGATTGCGCATTTCGATGAGTGAGGTTCTAAGTGAAAGTTGGAAAATAGCTCCTGAGCTAAAAGGATGTTGTCTCTAATCCTTCTACCTTTAACAAATGTCTTCTGGGAAGGATTGACCAGGTCATTAAGCATGGAGGCAACTCGATTGGCAAGGATCTCGGTTATCAGCTTATAAATGGTGTTACAATAGGCAATTGGCCTGTAATCATCGACAGTAGTCGTATTAGGAACCTTCTGTACCAGCACCAAGATGGTGTTATTACTCTCCCTTAAGAGCCTCCCCGAAGTGAAGAAGTCCTTAACGACAGTCACAATAGGTTGGCCCACCGTATCCCAATTCTCTTTGAAGAATTCCTACCTTGAACCCATTCGGCCCCGGGGCCTTTCCCCGGGATAAGGAGAAAAGAGTATCTCGTATCTCAAGATCAGTCACAGGTCGCACTAGAGCAGTGACTTGATCATCCTTAATGACGAGCGGATGACCTCTCGGATCTATTCAAGCGAAGGCATTCCCTACACCACTCTAGGTGTGAGGAGATCCTGGAAGTACTCAATAAAGTGCTGCTAGACCAACTGCGGGTCAGTGATGTGGGTACCTTGGCTATCCATAACTGAGAGGATTCTATTAGTCATCTGTCTCTTGTTGACGTATTGATGGAAGAACTTGGTGTTCCAGTCCCCATCTCTAAGATCATCTGACTCTAGATTTCTGTCGGAAGAAAGACTCCTCCTTAGCCCGAAGGTCCAAGAAAGTATGGCGCTGAACCTTTTCCAACTCAGCGAGATCCTCACAAGAAGGGTCTTGTTGGAGGCCAATCTAAGTCAACTCTAAAGCCATTCTCGCTTCTGAAGTTGTGGTAGAAATATTGGAGTAGGCGTCCTTATTTAAGTGCTTGAGCCAAAGTTTTAAGAGCTTTGAGCTTGTAAACAAGTTTATACATGGGCACACCCTCCTCGCGAGCCTCCCAAACTTGTTTGACAATAGCATCAAAGTCCGAGAGCTTTATCCAGTAGTCAAAAAACTTGAAAGGCTTCTTGCGAATCACCGGATCAACCACCTTGACCACCATTGGCGAGTGATCAAAGATCCTAAGAGTGAGGAACATCGCTTCCGAGTAGAAGAAAACTTGGGTCCAACAAAAGTTTACAAGGACTCTGTCTATTTTCCTTGCCTTGTGAGAAGGTCCAAAAGATGTAGACCAAGTGTATCGAAATCCCACATATCTAAGGTCCTCTAGCTCAGCCTGATCTAAGCATTGTCTAAACTCGTCAAAACAAGGGATCCGACTATCAGAACCACCTAGCCTGTCAGAAGGATCCTTAATAGCATTGAAATTGCCCATAATAATCCAAGGCATACTTTGTAAAGCAGCACTCCTGGCCAACAGATCCTCCCAAAGGGGCCGCCGGGAAGTGAAGGTATGTTCTGCATAGACTATAGAGATAACACAAATAGCCTCAGAAACCAAACATTTAAAGTTCCTATGAATCGCTTGATCAGTTATAGAAACCGCTTCAAAGGAAACTCTGGAGGGATCCTAACCAACCCAGATCCTTCCTCTAGGGGAGTGCTCAAAGTTAGCCAGCCAACTCCAGTTATTCAACAAACTCCCAGAGATAGAAGCAAACAAATGATGTGGGATCTTCATTTCAACAAGGCCAACCAAAGCCAAATGGTTTGACAAAACCAGATTCCGAACCTCAGCTTGTCTACTAGCACCAACTAAACCTCTAATATTCCAACATCCTATGTACATATTTACAAGAAGAGAAGGGGGAGGAAGAGTTACCTCCTTTTGGAGGAACTTCACCGAGTAAAGGGCAGAGTAGCACGGGCTACCGGTGGAGGTGGATCGGGAACAAGCATGAGGAGTTTGTCCTGCATCATCTCTGCCTTTCTACTGGGAGCCTTCGGAGACGGTGACGAGGAGAGGAGGTCCTCATTAGAGCTGGCAATAGTTGAGTCCTCAATCTCCTCTACGGGGGAGGACGGCTTAGAGGTGAGGTCCACCGCAGGGGTAGGAGCTTCCTCCGAGGAGGGGGGAAGCACCCTCATACTGGCTTGGAAATTTGAGTTATTATTTGTAATTGAGGGATGTGAAAATTTGAGAGTGATTGAATAAGTCAAGTGTGATTATAATCTCTATTGTATTATTTGATCTATAATGGAATCTATACTGCTTCGCCTCGTGGAGTATATCATATTGATCAGATCATATAAATCTGGTATTTATTTATTATCTTTTCTATTTACTTTATTGCGATCCTTTTTTTTTTTTTTTTTTGCAACAATTGGTAATATAGCCAAATTCAGTTTACTTAATGTGAATCTATGGTCACAAACGAATGAAAAGTTAAAACTGACAAATTTGATGGGAAGAATTTTGATCTTTGAACAATGCAGATTCGGGACTATATGTACTAGAGGAATATGCACTTACCTTTATTTGGGAAAAAATCAAAATCAATGAAGCACATTGATTAGTGATTTGCTAGATAGATAGGTGTTTGATGTTATTCAACTAGCATTAGCTTATAATGTCATGGTTAACATCGTGAAAGAGAAGACACATTGCTAGACTTGATGAATGTCTTGTCAAACATGCATAGAAAGCACTATGTGATCACCAAGGTGTACTTGATGCAATACTATTCCACTCGAAGATGGGTGAAGGTGCACCAATTGTTGAGCATTTGAATGAGTTCGATAGGATCCTTAGTCAATTGAGTGGGGTACATACACTATCAGTGCTAAAACTTGTGTATGACGCTCACTTTGGTGTCAAAAGTTTATTTTGGATCACTTAAGTGTCAACAAATTTGAAAAACGATCATTTTAGTGCCAACGCCGATCAATTTGGCCGGAAATCCGACGTGACACTTTTTTATTAATTTTTGAAGCTGACGTGGCTCGTCAGAGAGTTGAGTCAGCATCCAAACAACAAAACGACGTCGTTTGGCATCTTTCCCCCAACTTAGAATCCTAAATCCCCAAATTGAGAGAGAGAGAGAAGGCATGTTGTCTTCTTCCCTGAAGAACAACACCAGCAGCGAATGCCACTAGCAGCAACACCAGCAGCGGCACCAGCAACGGCTCCAACAACAACAACAGCAGCGCACCAACAGTGGCACCTTCGACCCCTCTTCTTCCTCCTCCTCCTCCACCCTCGCCTCCTATTCTTCCTACCACTTATTGCTTGAGCAACAATCTCAATCTCTCCTTGCTCACCTGGTCGAGCAACTACGATGGTGGCCGAGCGACGATAATTGAGCTATGGCGGGCGAACGACGGTGGCCGAGCAATGGCGGGCGAACGACAATGGCCAAGCGGCGAAGACAAAGAAACCCTAATTTCAATCCACATATGAGCTATATGGCGTCATTTTTGCGAGGATGTCCACATATGATGGAAAAATGACATTGTTTCTTGAGGAGGATGGAAAACGACGTCGTTTAAAAGCCACCGCAACTTTTTTTTTTTAAATATAAAAGCCACATAATTAATCTGGCTGGAATCTCTTACCGATGGCACCAAAGTGATCATTTTTTCTCCGATTTGGCATTTAAGTGATCCGACGGAAACTTTTAGCACCAAAGTAAGCGCCGTATACAAGTTTTGGCTCTGATAGTGTACTTACCCCCAATTGAGTTCATTGAGATTGACTTTGACGACAAGATACATGCTCGATTCTATTATCTTCATTGCCTAATAGTTGGAATTCAACTATTATTGCATTTAATAATTCCTTTGGTTAAGAAGTTAGACGTTTGATGAGCTACATGGTTTGATTGAGCGAAGGCATCCATAAAAGAGAATTCTCTGAGCTTTTTCTTGCTGCTCTAAACAAGAATTGGTTTAAAACTTATCAATGCATGTATTATGGAAGAGTAGAATTGGGAAACAATATTGAGTGCAATGTTGTAATTATTAATGATATGAGAATTAGAATGCATGATAATGTCAAAAAAATTATTGACTGGTGTGAGGCACATTTTCAAAATGGAAGATGAATGGATGAAAATGGAGTGCCAGATACCTAGAGTGCCAAAACTTGACATGGAGGGACAGGCACATTTTCAAAATGGAAGATGAATGGATGAAAATGGAGTGCCAAAACTTGACACGGATGGACACTTAAGTGCCAACAGTTAAGAAAGTGACACTCAAGTGCAAAAAATTGGAGCAAAATGGATCACTTGTGCCAATCCGGCAAAAATGCCGACGTGGCGATTTTTTGGCGAGATAAGTGCAAAATGACGTTGTTTTGCATGCTGACGTGGCTAAACAAATGCAAAAACAACGTCGTTTTGTTCGTGACGTGGTAAATAATTAATATAAAAATTATTTAAATTAAATTTAAAACTAAATTTATTTAAAACATTTAATTTTTTTTTAAAATGTGGTGAGGGAGGAGGGACGCGGCGAGGATCGAGCCCTCACCGCCGCCACCTCCTTGTCGTCGCCAAGAAGGGCTAGCGGCAGCGGGGAGGGCTCACGCGTCCCTTCTCCCTCACTTTTATAAAAATATTTATTTATTAATTTTTTAAATTAATGTTTATATTAAAATTCGAATCCGTGCCAAAATGGAGTCGTTTTTGCATTTCTTTTCTAAGTCAGCTCTCCGATGAGCTACATAGGCAAGAAAAATAATAAAAAATTGCCACGTAAAATTTCCGGCGGGATTCGTCGAAGATGGCACTTAAGTCTCCAACTTTTCAAAAAAAGTAATACGTAAGTGTCACTTTCCTAACTTTTGACACTTAAATGTCCATTCGTGCCAAGTTTTGGCACTTGGGATGTACTTTTCCCGATGAAAATGATAGGAATCAAGCACAATGGCCAATATGAGCTTGAAGGGGAGATAATGGCAGATTACTCGTGAAGACATCATGTGCATATGTTTGAGAGTCTAAAGTGTGGCATATGCATTTTTAGACACATTGGCGAGAGAAGTATGAAGGTTTTGAGTAAAAGGATTAGGTTGTGAGTGATGTAGTTGAGGAATTGAATTTATACAGCTTATTTGAATTAGGCAAATGACAAATAGGGTAGTTCTTAAAAGTTGTTTTGCAAGTCAAAAGTTCTTAAATCTGCAAGAAAGTTTTGTCACCATCAAAAAGGGGGAGATTGTTGAAGAAAACTCCTTTAATGTTTTGAAGTTGACAAAACTTATTCAAAGTCTATTCTGAAGAATTCCAGAATTTTTGTGTCAAAGTCTAAAGACGCTCAAAGTTTGAAGACTTCTAGACTTTAGGTCAAAGTCTACCCACACTGATAAATTTCAGACTAAATGATACTGAAGAATGAAGATTTATCCAGATGCGAGATCTTGTTTATTTCTTCAAGAGTTCGATTGGTATGGCGTTTGGATAGCTCTCTGGTTGGATACATCACCTACGAGATTGATTATCTTTATTGGAATCAATTTAGATAAATCAAATCTTTTCGGATTGCAAGTAAATAAGGAAAGAATCTACTTATGGAAACCAATATCCTGATTATATAGGTGAATAGGATTGACGGATTTTCATCTCAATCATCAAACGACTCGAGATCTCCTTGATTGATTTTGTCTAATGGGTTGATTGGAAGAATTCCTTTGGAAAGTGCCAACGGTTGAGAAGGTATGAAGTAGTATTTAAGGAGGACTCTCCAGTTGTTTGACTAAGTGCGTGAAAGAGTAATTTCAAAGTCTGAAGCTTTCCATTTCCTTGTTAATCCAAATACTGAGCTTGAAGTTGTATACAAAAGAGAGAAACTCATAGTGAGACGTTGTGAGAGACTACTAAAGACTCTTTACTGTGAAGTCAAGATCACAAGGCTGTAATTTCTCTTTTGATTCATAGTGGAATCCAGCCAATAGGCTGTCAGCGTGGAGAGTAGACATAGGCTTAATCAAAGCCACTATAAACTTTGTATTCTTATTCTCTTCTTTAAACTCCTTTATTTTGTTCATCATCTGAATTCGTTCAAGTCTATTATTGTCTAAAAGAAAATTACTTCTACTGAACTTTGCGAAAATTTTACTTCACACATATTCACCCCTCTCTAGGTGTTGTTACTAGCCCTTTCACTATAGACCCATTGCTTGCTGCAATACAATTTATAAATTTATCACCAAGATTTTGGCTAACCAAGTGGCTGCCGTTCTTCAAGTTGTTATTAGTCCTTCTCAGAGTGCTTTTGTCAAGGGTCGACGAATCAAGGATAATATTCATTCAAATCTATTAGTGGTTTCCACTTGTACCCTTATTTACCTAAGTGTGCAGTCAAAGTGGACTTCCAAAATGCTTATGATACTATGGATTGGGACTTCCTCGAGCTAGTGCTACTTGCTTTTGGGTTTCCACATCAGTTGATCCAGCTTATCACGGTTTGTGTACGCACGCCTAAATTTTCCATCTCTTTAAACGAGGAGCTTCATGGTTTTTTCTCTAGTGGGCGCGGGCTTCGTCAAGGGGACCCTATGTCTCCATACTTATTTACCTTGGTCATGGAGGTCTTTTCGGGGATTCTTCACCATTGCTCAAGGCAACCGGAGTTCAAATTCTTTTAAAGGTGCAAGACTACGCATTTGTCACACTTATTCTTCGTAAATGATGTATTCCTCTTCTGTGAAGTAGATATGGCTTCAGCCTCTATCCTGAAGGAAGACCTTAATACATTTTCCTCCTAGAGTGGGCTGAGACCAAACATTAACAAAAGTGAGATTTTCCTTTCTGGGGGGTCGACATCATCTCGGAACCAAATGGCTCTTGCCCTAGGGTTCCACAAAGGGAACCTCCCGGTTCGGTATTTGGGGGTTCCCATAATTACCTCGCGGCTACGCAAGGCAGATTGTAGCTCCCTCATCAGTCGCATCACGGCAAGGGTTCAATCCTGGGCCCAGCGTTTCCTTTCCTTTGCCGGAAGACTATAGCTGATCAGGTATGTCCTTCACTCTATCAAAGCCTTTTGGGCTAGTGTCTTTATCTTACCAAGAGCCATATTGGACCGAATTGAACAAATTTTGAGACAGTTCCTCTGGAAGGGCTTGGGCCTGGGGACTGGTTGTGCTAAAGTTTCCTGGGAGGATGTTTTCCTTCCAAAAGAGGAAGGGGGACTCGATATTCGTAGGCTATGTGATTGTAACATGGCAGCCATGCTTAAACACATATGGATCCTGTTTTCTAACAAGGAATCTTTGTGGTGTAAATGGATTCACTCAACCTTTTTAAAAAGGAAGAATTTCTGGATAGCCAATAAGTCTACCAATTGCTCTTGGGCCTAGAAGAAGATTCTTCAACTTAGGAAGGAGTTTCGGCAGTCCTTTTTGTGGAGGGTTGGGGATGGCCAATCTGTGTCTCTTTGCTTCAACAATTGGCACCCTATAGGCCCCCTCAACTTGCATTTCTCGGACGCTCTCATTTATAGCTCAAGTTTATCTAGGCTTGCAAAGGTTGCGGACCTCTACTCCATTCCTGGACAGGTTCTCAAGACTATGTTGGAGTCTTGGGAGCATCCCCTTCCCGTCCTATCTCAAAGCCTGGACCGCTTTTGCTAGATGGAGAACCCTTCAAGCTTGTTCTCGGTAGCTTCTGCGTGGCAAACCATCAGATTGAAGAAGGGCTTGGTGCCTTGTTGCGTGCTCATATGGAGCAATACGATCACACCTTGGTATCAATTTATCATGTGGCTTATAGCTAAGAACCGGCTTCCCACTTAGGTTCTTTTACTTTCCTATGGGAGAATAGACAGCACGTCTTGTGCCTTTTGCAATACTAGGCCTGATTCTGTTGATCACTTTTTTTTTTCTTTTTTGTCGCAACACTGTTGGTTTTACGTTTTTTTGGGCTGCGAGATGCAACCTCCCCTGACGAAACAGGACTTGGGTGGACAATCTCCAATGGGCTTTGAAGTTCCTCTCAGGTAAGGATTTTCATCAATGCATGGCTCGGTTCTCCTTTGGAGCCCTTTGCCATATGATTTGGAAGAAGAGGAATATCATTCTCTTTAGGGAAGAAACGTTGGCAGTCCCGGCTCTAAAGAATCACCTCATCAAAGTTGTCAATGATAAGGCCTTGACTTTCACCAACGTTGCGGACATGCTAGGAATAGGAGGTTCCAGCGCAATTGGGGCATTGACCCTTCTATGTTTGCTCCTACGGTGACGAAGTCTTCATTCTGATTCGTTTGTGTTCTTGTTTGCTGTTGTTGGACTCTTTGAATGATGAGGCTGCTAAAGCCTCTCCTTTGAGGTTTCAATCGGAGGGGCTGGCCCTAGAACTGTCGATGCCGTGCATTGCTTTGTGGAGTTAGATCAGGCTTGTTCCTGGGTGGTTGGTGCTGTGTGTTCGGGTGGGTTTCCGTAGTTGGGGATCCAATTATGGCTTCGTTGTTTGCCGTCGTCGGTGAGAGGGCGGGCTTGCTCCTTCTGTTGTTGCCGCTTTTTGCTGGTTCTGTCTGTTGTTTTAGGCTGTTTTGTTGCCCCGATTGGGTGGGCTTTTCCCCTACTTTTGGTTGTTGTTGCCTCTATTTGGCTACTTTCTTTTGTCTTGGCACCCTTCCACTCATTCTGACTGTAAGTTTTGGTGCCAGGACCCCCCTTTTGTATAGTTTGGTTAAAGTTGAATATATTCTTACCTTACCAAAAAAAAAAAAAAAAAAACCGCAGTGAGAAGACAACGGTAGTCGCTATTTTTGGTTAATCTCCAAAAATCCCAAGAAAGAAGCTATATGGGCTGAACTTTTCTAAGTATCAACTCAACGGAAAACTCTACAATGGTCACCTACTTCTCTAAACCATCCTCAATGGATTGATTGAGGAAGAGTATGAAAGAGAATGCATCGAGGAACCAAAAGAGAGTACGCTACATAAAAGAGCAAGTAGCTTACGTACTGTTGTTCTCAGCAAAAAGCTTTCTTTCTTACTATTTTGATTATCATGTTGTTTAGTGATTGTGCTACGGATTAAGCGTACAAGTGTAAGAGTAGCAACTGAGTCCAAATAGTGTGATCTATCACGTGAAGAATTAGTGCTGCCGATTGTAACTTTCCAAGCAGATTGTTAGTGGAATCTAGCCTGTCTTGAGGTTGTTAGTCTGAAGTGTGGATGTAGACTTAAGGATAAAGTTGAACCACTGTAACTCTCTGTATCTCACTGTTTTTCATCTTTTCACATACATTGGTATACAATAAGTGAGTGTTTATATAAACATTAGGTTGAGGTGATCTTTGCTTAGCAATTAGCTAATTTTCACAAAAGATCATTAAAGTTTGAAAACAACCTATTCACCTCGCCTCTAGGTTGTATTGTTAGCCTCAACAGTAGAGAGAGCATCCTAGTGGTTATATCTCTATTGACTACAATAGGTTGTTTGACTCTCAAAGAAGTGTGTGGTCAGGTCATGTTTTGAATTATTCAATTCTTATAATATTTGATTGCTTGTCTTTTGTTCAAGTGAGTGATAGTAAACTCAATGGAAGGGTAAGAAAGTGCATATCCCTTGTCAATGCACAAGTTGAGGGAGGTTATTGGCTATAGTGCCTAGAATTTAATTTACCTTTCATTAGCAAAGAAGTTACATTGACAAATTTTCAATACTTTTAGGTAAGAGTGATTGTGGCATTATTTATACAAATTTGAACAATATTTATCTGAATGTGGAGTAGTAATAAAAAAAATCATGACATTGTGGGTACTTGCATTAGAAATGACACAAATGGTTCTTGTAGTGAGGTGGAGTCTATAAAACCAATGACGTCTATAGCTACTGAGTTTGAAAAGTTGTACATACAATCTCTCGATAAATTTGAATGTAATGGTGGTTTTGCTTTATTAGTGATTTAGGAGGTTTTGTCTATATTTTCTTGTGGAGCTAGTATTTCAATGAGTTGGTGAAGTTCAAGCAAGGCCTGAATTGGTAAGATGTTTATGGCGGTTGAGGCCATAAAGGACTATAGGAGAGTAACAATGAAGTTCCGGTTCCACTGAAGCAATTGATGAAACGTCAAGCCAACATGGAAATTATTGAAAATATATATCAAGTTTGAGTCTGTAAAGGAATTCTGATCTAACTAGATTTCATAACTTGAGTAGATTTCTAAGAGTTTCTTATTTTGGCTATGAATATTACACACACACGTATATATAGGTAGGTGTCATTTTTTTGTACATTAGAGTGAGTAGAGTTTTTTAAAGTAAGCAATTAATTATGCAACGTTCTCATAAATTACATCTCAAAGAAATTGAAAGTGCTTGGAAGCCAATGAATCTTGTGGTAAGATTTGAGAAATGATTTGTGAGATTGAAGATTGTTTGGCAAGAAATTGTGATAGTTAAACAATGCATAAGTCTACTGGCCAATAAAAATAATGATGTGTAAGTCATTATGTGTAATTAGGGGCTAAAAGACACTGAGAGTTTTCAAATGACTCAGGATTGGTTGTAATCTCTATTGTATCATTTGCTATATGATATAAGCTTATCGTGGTCTCCTCGTGAAGTAGGTCATACCAATCAAATCACTTTAATCTGGTGTCAAATTTATTTACTTATATTGTATATTTTATTATTGGAACACTTGCTTTTTTGCGCCAAACATTGAAGTGAGTGGAAGCAATTATAAGCTGCAAATGATTATGATTTTGTGTTAATGACAAATTCTTAAACTAGGTTTTGTCATTAAGTCCCAAAACTTATCAATTGTTACAATGATTTCTCTAGGATATCAATCAGATCTTGTCTTTTAACTCTGATGTTTAGTTGTGACATAATTGAAAATGAAAACTTTATAGGCCATGTAATGAAAATAATTTACTCCTGTTCACACAAAGAGGAGAATAATACTTTCAATTTAGCTTATAGATTTGATTAAGTAATGAAAGAATCCTGACAACATCACAAACAATTGCTTTAAACCCACGTTATTCATTACAGAACAAATGAATGTAAAACTTGGAAAAATAAGCACTTCCATATTTATCTCAACTCCAAAACTCTAGTTGATTTAATCCAAATCCCAACAATTAGGCGAATTATCTTGATTTGTAGCATGCCAATATACACATTAACTCCAATATTCCTCCTTAGCATAGGTACATTTCTCGGACTCTGAAACCTCCCCCATTGCGTTTTCATAGGTATAATCTACTAAGCCAATAATACGAACTATAAGTGTTAACCTATTCAAGAGGTCTCATGAAAATGCATCGTAAAAGCTATTCAGCCTGAATCGGAAGTGTGTATCCTCCCTCCACCAGAAGGTTTAACTTTATGGAGTAATCAACATATTCAACCCTACATATATAGTTGAACAAGGTATCTAAATCAATTTTTAATTAAGTCATACCATATTTCATGTGGTTAGATTCCTTTTCATCTACTTCTTATTCTGCAATCCCACATGCATGCAAAGACCACATCACGTGCGATTGATCTTCGTGGATTTACTTCTAATAAGAGGTTGCAGTAAGTCGTTCGTGCCGTCGATTTGGGTTTATTCTCATATTACATACATCTATACAACGTTCTCCAAACTAAAAGATCAAGTTCGGAGTAATTGACTGACAATAAAATTCCAGAAGAAACAAATATGCTAGGACCTTCTAAGCCAGCTATGTATGAGACAGTGAGAGAGAGAGGAGAGAGAGAGAGAGAGAGGGGGGGGCGGGTAGGTCGTCGACTTTGTAGTTCAATTGTCGTACCTTTTATAAAGGTCAGAAAGGGGGCCAATATTGCATTACAGTGCATATTTGAGAATCTAGCAATTATAAAAGGAGCAAATAAAAGAACCACAAACTGAGCTAGTAAAAATAAATGGACAAAAGACAACTTAGATCTGCACGCTTTTGTCTCGCAAATAATTAATATATACCTGGACGACAAACACTTTACAGTTGCACTAGCCTACCAACTCAAGCTTAAACCGATACAACTAACCCTTATCAAGGACACAAATTTGGTACATACATGAAGAAAGAGAAGAACATACACAATTGAACAGCAATTTCGATGATTAAATCCTAATTCTGAAGCGAATGGCCAACACCTGGGCTGTGGCCAGGAGCTGTGGGCCTGAAGTCATCTAAGCTACGTCCAGGAGATGGCGGCGGTGTAGTTGCCCCCACCATGGCAGTTGGCGGCGACGGCGGTGGAGTGGAAGACGCATTAGTGTTTGTGGCTTCATTCAAGGTTTCACCACGCCAGTTTTTGCTCTGCTCCTCTATGGTTTTTCTTGGTTCCTTTCCTAGGAGTTTATTCACATGTCGAAGCTTGTTTGGGAACGGGTTTTGCTTTTGCGAGGTTAGCTTCAACTGCCTTGCTTGAGTGGACCGGAGTTCTAGACAGAAGGCTACAAGAAGGAAGAGAAAGGCAACGAGAACCCTGTTTTGGGCCATGGCACAGAGGGAGGGAGGGAGGGAGGGAGGGAGGGAGTACCCAGCTGAGAAGATACCTAGAGAGCACCAACTCGAGTGCTATTTATAGAATCTAAAGTAAACATATGCCGGACGTGTTGGAGATTTAATATGTTTAAGAAGCTAATGAAAAATCAAATTCCATATAATATTCTCTCTCGGACAAAAGATACCACAATGCTATAACTTTTAGATGTCATTTACTTGAGTATCATAATTTTTTTTTTTTTCAATTAGTTGAGCGTTGTACATAAGTGTCATAACTTATATACGACGCTCACATAAGTGCCATAACATCTTTTTTTCCAACTACTTGAGTGCCATGTATCTTTTCAATCAATAACTTGAGTGATATAAGTTTTTAAAAACATTTATCATAAGTGATATATCTCGTCAGAATTCTGATACAAACTAAACGTTTTTAAAAAATTTTTGCACGTAAGAGATCAATTGAAAGTTACGACACTCAAATTAATGTTACTTTATAAATTATGGCACTTAAGTGGTCAAAAAAATAGTTATGGCACTCAAACGAGCACTATACAAAAACTATGGCAGTTGTGATGACCCAAACAACGTTCTCGTTGCCTTTCTCTTTCTTCTTCTAGTCTTCTCTCTAAAATCCAGTCCACTCAAGCAAGGCAGTTGAAGCTAACCATGCAAAAGCAAAACCCATCCCCAGACAATCTTCAAAATTCGAATAAACTCCTAGAAAAGGAACCAGGAACAACCATGGCAGAGCAGAGCAAAAACTTGCGTGGTGAAACATTGAATGAAGCCATGAACACGATTGCGTCTTCCACTCCGCTACTGCCACCATCTCCCGGACTTAGCTTAGATGACTTCAGGCTGCCTTGACATGGCAGCGGCATTGTTAGCCCCACGGCAGAGTGGAAGACGCGTTAGTGTTTGTGGCTTCATTCAAGGTTTTTTATGGATAATTTTTTTTGGTCGGAATTTTATCGATATTGTTATATTCAATTGTTCAATTGCATCCTCTGAAGGGAATGGCTGACGCCTGGGTTGTGGCTAGAAGCTGTGGGCCTGAAGTCACCTTAGCTACGTCAGGGAGATGGCGGCATCGTTGCCCCCACCATGGCTTCATTCAAGGTTTCGCCACTCAAGTTTTTGCTCTACTCCGCTATGGTTTTTCATGCTTCCTTTTCTAGGAGTTTCTTCACATTTTAAAGCTTGTTTGGGAATAGGTTTAGCTTTTGCTAGTTAGATTCAACTGCCTTACTAGAGTGGACTGGAGTTTTAGAGAGAAGGCTAGAAGAAGAACGAGAAAGGCAACGAGAACCTTGTTCTGGGACATGGCTGAGAGAGAGAGAGAGAAACAGACAGACAGACAGACAGACAGACAGACAGACAGACAGTACCCAGCTGCTGAGAAGATACCTAGATAGCACCAACTCGAGTGCTATTTGTAGAATCTGAACTAGTCCTGCCAGACTAGATGGAGATTTAATTAGTTTAAGAAGATAATGAGAAAATCAAATTCCCTTTTGACATAAAATACCCCCTCCCCCTTCCCTCCCCCAATTGTAAGTTCAAATTTTTAAAGCCACGAGGAATACACCAACTAATGGTGCCACGACATTTTTTTCAAGTAGTGAGTTTAACCACCCAGCTTGAGATGGATTGATGTGATTCCAATATACCTAGGACGCCAAAATATCAAATCATGAATGAAGAAAGACATGAGGAAAAATCCTATTCACCAATGATTGTGAGACCTCAATTTTTTACCGGAGAGGACACCAAGGACCTCTGCCTTTCCTTCCCTTGGATAAATAGATACTTATGAGATTTAGGGAATGATGGAAGGGAATAAAAAAATAAACACAAAAGAGAGAAAAAAAAATAAGTAGATAAAAATGAAATAGAAGAACGCGAATTTCATCAAAGAAACCAGATTTTTTGTTGGTTGGGTTGTGAACATGAACATCACCCCCATATCTATACTTAGTTAAAATTGAGTGTGAGTTATGTTCTAGTTTGTAACCAAAATCAGAGTTCTGATTAAAGAAAGTTTTTTGCGATTGTGGGTGAAGAAATATATAATCTTCTTTCGTATAGGCTATCCAGACCTTCTAAACCACCCGACAAATTTCGTTAGGTCTCAGTCTCTATTTCTAGCCATCACCAGCTAATTAATTCCTAGAGTAGGGCGCCTTGAAATAATTTTAAGAGAGATCTCTTGGTGAAAACTATAGACTTTGCGGGCATTATGAATTTAGGGTTGAGTCGTCACGTACTGGACTTCTCCTTACAATTTTCCTAGCCATTTATATACTCCTTTAGTAAGCACACACATCCCGACTTCCCTTCTTTATATGTATAATTGTTATTTAGATATGACATTTGTAGTTGGACTAACGGACATTAGTTATGCAACATTTTTTTTCATTTACATGTTATTACGTATTTTGTTGAAATATCCGCGTGAAATGCTTACGTGGAGTAATTTAGATGGTCACATTCAATTTCGCTTTTTTATTATTTTTCAAATCAGGACAACTTCATTTAGACCCATGGAATTCCCTAACTCATTTGAGTATTATTTACTTTCTCCACCCTACTGATATATCATTAACTTATTTTGCTAGGGTTTAGCCAATTGCATTTTAGAATGGGGGGGCTAAATCTATACTTTAACTGTTCCTCTATCCACAGGTCTCAAACTTTTAAATGAATCATTAGTCTCGCAAAGAATGTAATACGGGAACCGAAAACATTTTAGAGAATACGTTTCCATTAACAATCTATATGTCGCCTATAAACAGCGTTTCTTATTTATCCGTCCTCCATATTGGATCGCTGTCATGTACTAGGATTTATCATTCCTTGCAACCTACACATGCATTAGAGGAAATATGTAGACATCTTGAATAATATATATGTGTGTGTGTGTGTGTGTGTTAGATAATCATCAATATACTTCCAAAGTCCCAACTATATGAAAAAGAGCCAATTTTCAATAACGTATCAAAAAGAGCCAATTTTCAATAACGTATCTTCTGATATTAAGTTAAAACCTTGGAGGAAATGAACCTAAACTTAAATATAGTCTTCAAGATTATCATGATATAAAAAACATAAGGCAAACGACTCTTTTGTGATTCTCCGATGAGATGTGAGGAATTCATGCCAATAGAAAATGGCATTGTTTTGCTTCAACCCCTTTCAAATCTTCTTCCCTCGTTCTCCTCAAATCATCAAAACCCAACGCTCGGTCATCAACACACCACTATCTACAAGAATGAAAGCATGTTACAGGCACCATGGGAGTGCGAGGTCTCGGATGCTTATGGAAGATAAATTGCTGCCACTCCTAGTTAGCTTGAGCCCACCATGCATTCACGCTTTTCTAAGGTTGTCTCGGCTCTTTTTCTCTTCTAGTCAAATTCACTATGAGTCTCACAACTTCTGTGATTGATTTGATCTATCGGACTTTGTTTACATAATCCTTGCTCTTACTTCTTATATGTCTCTATTCTCTTACATTATTGACCATTAAATAAGGATTGATTATCAGCATTCAAACTACTTTGTGCTGTTGCACAAAAAACAATAAAAGTAATAACTAAGAAGCTGGGTGTGATTGAACTACTTAGCTTTTGATTATTAGGCATATTTTCCCATGTAGGGTTCTTATTTTAAGTTTTTGCGGCTATTAACAATTCAAACTGTATCTTGACCCCTTGAAATAGCCCTCGGACCCGTCACATGCTCCTTTAAGAGTGGCATGTTTGTGGGCCGAGAGAGGCAGTCTTTAGGCCTCGAACATGGAATTACTAATAATATTAACTACTACTTGTAGTCTCTTGCGGAGTATATGTACTTTCTAACCAAATATTTTAGTCAAGTTGCAATTTGTTCATGCTCTATCAAATATTTCATGTGGTAGTATCGTCGTCATATTACTTTTCATTACTCATCCCCACATGCATGCTTAAGCAACATCCGCATCGCCATTGATCTTCATTGACATTATAAGCGTACCCAATATACTTTATAGAATTTCTTTATATCCCAATTAAAGCTAAAAAATTCTCTACTCTTGTGAATTACTTGCGTGGTATGTCTGTATAGAAGAGCTTAGATAGGTATGGTTCATTGCTTGTACCTAATATATAGGTCACTGAGGGGGACCAATATTGCATGACAATGCATATTTGAGTATCTAACAATTATAGAAGGAACACATAAAAGAACCACAAACTGAACTAGTTAAAGTAAATGGAGTAAAGACAACTGAGTTGCACGCTTCTGTCTCGCAAATGATTAATATATACATAGATACGTCGAAGACAAACACGCCCTAGCCTACCGCCTCAAACTTAAATCGAAGCATCTAACCCTACTCAAAGATAGAATTGATGATACATGCATGACGACAACAAACATGCGCGATTGAAGATAGCAATATCGATGATAAAACCCTAGTTCTGCAGCGAATGGCCAACCCCGGGGCTGTGGCCAGGTTCCGTGGGCCTAAAGTCATCTAAGCTTCGGCCGGGAGATGGCGGCGGTGTTGTTGCCGCCACCATGGTACTTGATGGCGGCGGCGCTGGAGTCGTAGACACATCAGTGTTCGTGGCTTTGTTTAAGATTTCACCATGCAAGTTTTTGCTCTGCTCGGCTATGGTTTTCCTTAATTCCTTTTCTAGGAGTTTGGGCACATTTGGCAGCTTGTTGGGGAACGACTTTTGCTTTTGCATGGTTAGCTTCAACTGCCTAGCTTGAGTGGACTGGAGTTCTAGAGAGAGGGCCAGAAGAAGAAATGCGAAGGCGTAGAGAACCTTGTTTGGGGCCATGGCGGGGACGGTGGGAGGAAGGGGAGGGGGAGAGAGAGAGAGAGAGAACGCGGCTGAGGAGATGCCTAGAGAGCATCAACGCTTGGTATTTATAGAATCCGAAGGAATCTTACCTAACCAGTACAAGATTCAATAAGTTCAAAAAAATAATGAGAGAATCAAACTGAAAATTACAGAGTCACGTGGACAACACCATCTAACCGTGCTATGACATTCCTTTGTTTTATGAGGTCATATTTTCCTTCATCTCTGGTTAAAAAAATTATTTTTCTGATTGGTTAGGATATAAATATGGATATCACCCATATTTATACTTAATTAAGTTTAGATATGAGTGACCTTAATAATTTGTAACTCACAATTAGATGTATTGTCAAAGAAAGTTCCCTCTGACCGTGAGTGGAAGAAAGCATAACCATTTTTTGAAAAGAGTATTGGGACCTTTTGAAGCACCCATCAATTTTTCTAGACCATGAGGCCTTCAAAAAAATTTCGAGAGTTTTCTTAGCAAAAACTCGAACTCTGGACCAGACTGTCTTAGCATTATATATTTAGGGTTGAATCTTCACTAACTCAATTCCTTACAATTTTCCTAGCCATCAATGTACTCCTCTAGTAAACATACACATCCCGTGTTTGCTTCTTTAGATATGAAAATGTAATTTGGATTAGTTGGACTAACAAACTATTTTATTGCTTTTGTTCTCCAACATTTTCTGTCTATTTCTAACTTGTTCAATACGTGCAAAATGTTTTTCCTTGATATGTTATTATGTTTTTTTTTTTTTTTTTTTTTTTTGAAATATCATCATGTGATGCTTAAGTCGAATTTGTTAATGAACCTACACTTATAAATGGTCTTCAAGATCATCATGGTACAGTACATAAGGGAAACAACTCTTTTGTGATTCTCCGACGAAGTGTGAAGAATTCATGCCAATTGAAAACGTGCTTTAACCCTTTTCAAAGTTTCCTCCTCTCCTTCTCCTTAAATCATAGAGCCCATCGAACGGTCATCGACATATTGTACTATTTACGAGAACGAAAGCACGTTGATGCATGTGGAAGACAAATTGCTGCCAAACCTAGCTAGCTTGAGCCCACCATGCATTCACGTTCTTCGAAGTGCTGTCTCGGCTGTTTTTCTTGTACTTCTTCGAGTAAATATAATATCGACATAATTTACACATAATATAATAACAATGAATATAACCAATCACGATACGTCATTCAATGTGATTGTCGCATATTCTTAAAATATGATTGATTTGATCTAGCAATTTTTTTTACGAAATAGTTGCTCATACAAACTCTCTCTTCCACAAGAAACTCTAACATTGTTAACCATTAAATAAGGATGGAATATCAGCTTTCCAACCAGTTAGTGCTGTTGCCCAAAAAACAATATAAAAAATAGACAGCTTTTTCCATGTTAGCTTCTTATTTTCAATCTTTGCGGCTATTAATAATTCTAACGGTATATTGATTCTCTACCCCTTGGAATCGCCCGAGAGACGTCACGTGCTATGTGAAGAAAATTATCAAAAACTGTCCTTAAACTATTATAATTATGCTAATTTAGTTTTAAATTTTTTTTGGACCAATTAAAGTCATAAACATTTTGCAATTGTGTTAATTCAGATCATTCGGCCTAATTTGGCCTATTGGCATCAACATGGTATGACCGAAGCTGATATGACATGGCCGACACAAATATGGACAATTTTTTTTATAGTATTTTGATATTTTTTGAATTTTTGAATTTATTTTTCTTGTTTCATTCTCTTTATGTATTTTCTTCTTCCTCCTTCCTTTGGCTAGTCATCGAACCAAGACAATCGACCAAAGGTGAGGGCTGATCGCCAAACTAAGGCGACCTCGCTGGCTAGTGGCAAGGCTCACCTTGCCATTACTAGGTGAGGGCAAGCTCGCCCTTGTCCTGATTTGGCAAGGGCTCTAGTTGCCAATGGCTAGGGGCAAGGCTCGTCCTCACAAAGATCTAGTGGGGCTCACCTCCCCAATGGCTGGGAGAGCTCAATCTCGCCCACCCTCAACAAGGCTTGCCTTAATTCAGTGGCCGACCAAAGGAAGAAGGAGGAAGGAGGAAAAAACAAAAGAGAAAGGGAAAAAAAATCGAAAAAACAAATAAAATATTATTAAAGATTATATATGTCCATGTCAGTCAAACGATCGGTGCCACCTAGCATCCGTCAACGCCATCTAGCCAAAATTGATTGGATGAACTAAATTGTCGCGAATGCAAAAAATTTAAAGCTGAATCGGTATGATTGCAATAAGTTTAGGACTTTTTTGATAATCCTCTGCATCCTTGTAAGCTGAGAGAAAGACCTAACGTTTTAAGGCCTCGAAAGAGGAACATTACCAAGAATTTCTTTGTACTTTTAAACCTTATGTTTATCTGGCTAAAGAAAATTTTCTCCAATCATACCTTCTATTAGTGGGTTATAAGTTACCCAAATCATCCTTAAGCAAACTTAACTAAATATTAATGTGAGTAATATGCATACTTGCACAAAAAAGTGGTTGAAGGAAATTTCCTCCGATTAGGAACAGCAGAAAATATGGCCTTGTTTCTTAAGTGTCTTTGCAAATGTCGTTGGGATATATTTTCCTCATTTTTTCAAACCACATCTCTGGTAGGTGAGTTAAAAATTATGGACACAACTCACATATAAACTTAATTAAGACTTTAAATATGGGTGGTGCTATGTATGTTAACCACCAAATAAAAGATTGGAGAGTGGAAACTTCTTCCAACCTTGGATGAACCTAAAAAAGGCTCAGTGTTATCGTCCCCAAACTATGCTTATGCACGTAAAAGTTCTTGCGAAGGTTATTTCTCAAAGAAATATAACTTCTATGTAGAACCAATTGGATCATTCGGATTTCTAGACAAGATAGAATAAGTAATTTTATTGGATTTCTTGTATCTCAAACTTTGTTTAGAGAATGACCTATTTGGAGTTCAGATATAATATGGAGAAATATTGTCTTAATTAGTGTTTGTTGTAACTCACACTGTACTTTCCACTCATCTATCCTCCAAGAAGACTGTCATGTTCCATTTGGATTTGTCTATAATTCTAAATAATTTTGTGTAATGCATGTTACGAGGTGTGCTTTTGTGCGAACACCTGAGAGAGTGTGCGTGTTTGAGAGTGCACTAAGCTGACATGAACTCGGATACGAGAGAGAGAGAGAGGTCGCAACATCTGTACTCTGTCTCTGCACAATAAGATTACGATAAGGCTTTATATTGACCTCCCCTCTACAAGTGCTTGAGTACAGATACCAAAATCAGCATCATTTAAATCTCCATCACAGGGAGACAGCACAGACCCCACAACTGTACAAACTATACACCAATTTGGAGAACAAGCCTTTACATATATGTGTAAGAGTTTTCTTAATGTGGACTACATTAATTAATATTATAATTTACCGTTTAACGTTTACCGTTTTACGGGGATTGGTCTAAGGTGAGATAGAAGGTTTCTTAATTAGTCTAATATGGGGCTGGCAAGGGTGGGCCGAGTTGAGCCTAGCCCATAATGAGGAGGCCTAGCTAGAAACTCTATAAATAGTGCTCAAGTCTCTCCTCTAACCCTAATTCTCACATGTATCATCACCTAAGAGGCGTTTACCTAACGCTAAACGTGAGGGGGCCGCCTCATTGAGCCAGTGATACGGAGGGCAATAGAGGAGAAGGACTTGATGCGTGGATCCCCTTGATATGTGGGAAATCCATTTTCTGCTTCCGCTTTATGTATGATGAATCCCAAAACATGTGCGTTAATCTTCCTACTCAATTATGCAAGTTCTTGTTCTGGTTATGGAGATCTTGGGATTGCGCAATTTGCATCCAACATGTGGTATCAGAGCCTCCATAACCCTAGAACTTGAACGCATAAGTTTTTTGCCATAATTTGTGATTTTCGAGTTTTTTTGTACAATAAAAATAAAATTAAACCACAAATTCGGATTGGGCTCAACGAGACGAGCGAGACCATGGGCGGCGCGTCGCCGGGGGAGGCCCCACGCGCCCCCACGCGCGGCCACGCACCGTCGGGCATCGAAGACGCGCGCCCACGCGCGTTCACGCGCCCTCACGCGCTCCCATGTGTTGGGCGCTACTCACGCGTGCGGCGCACACGGGCGCTGACGTCACGCTGAGTCAGCGACCCAGACCCGAACTCGGATTCGGATTCGGTCCGTGTGCCGACCCGCTAACGTCACGCTGGGACCCGACCCAATGACGTCATGCTGACGTCAACGATTGACCCGGATGGCGACCGACCCGACCCGACCCGGTCAACGGTCGACCGGTCCGGTCAGCTGGTCGGACCGGATGGTCGAACCGAGAACCAGTCGGACTGGTCCCGGCCGGACCGGTTTTGACCGGTCAGACGCCCGCGCGTGGGCTCCACGCACCGCGCACTCAGGCGGCGCGTGCGGGCGCGTGGAGAGTCCAATTGGCGCGTGGCTGGCGGCGTTGGACTCGTATCTTTATCCTCTATCTTGTGGTGTGTTTATTTTAGTTTTTTGATAATTTTATGGATGTGAAAATACATACAAAGCCCTAAATACGCGTATTTTTAGTGTATTTTCGCGTATTTTTCTTGTATTTTCTATGATTTTCGAAATACAAGTGTTGGGTTACTGATATGTTATCACATGAACATTATAATGGTGTGATTCATTAATAGAAATCAAATTTTTTTTATTGTGAATTGAAGTTGGGTTAATGAGATAGAACCATTATGGGATAGTAATTGAACTATGTATTGAGGTGATGAGAAACACTAAAAGGTTATGAAACTTATATTGCTCATGTATAATTTTATGGATGTGAAAATACATACAAACCTACATCTTGATGCATTTTTGTTTATTTGTGATAACCTTTTATGATGGACGTCTTAAGAACTTGTGACAAAATTGATTATGTTACTTAACACATCTGCTGAATGTGGGTAATGCATGTCAGTTAAATTATTAGATGATGTTCCTAAAATGATATGGTCACTAGTTAATGTCTATCAAGTTGAACCTTTTATTTATTAATGGTTCTCTGGGTTTGACTCAATTAATAGGCCACTGGTTGATTACAATGATAATTTGTTACTTAAAAAAAAAAATTGGCTAATATATTAGCTGTTGGCCTTGGAGTCATGTTTTGCCTTATGAAATTCATGAGCAATAGTGGATTAGCTATCAAGCTTGTCGATCTGGGGTATCTTGTATTACTATTGATGTTAACTTGTGATAGATCCTCTGAATCAACTATCTTCTTTATGTTATTATAGTAATATGTTATCTGGGTGCACAAGAGACGTTTTCTTCTATGTTATGTGAAGTTTCTTGTGTTACTGTGTTCCGTGATCTCATTGGAGTCTATCTTTCAGATCATTTATATATATATATCTGTATAATAAAGATTTTATTAATGAACAAAGCAATGTAATTAGCATAATATGTGATTTTGGTGATTTGCTGCCCCTATCACTAAAGCTAAAATCACATGTATATGGTGTATGTGAGGAGTAAAATTTATATCCTTGGTATGAGAGAGTTTCAAGGATTCAATTGAGTAGTGACCGCCAAAGTGGTATGCTTGATTGGGTTTTAGAAATTTCGGTCTCGTATATTGATTGGGATGTCTCATGGTCTAATGTGTAGTCATACTCCCAAAGGAGGTGATTGTGTATTAGTTCATGGAGGGATACATGATGGTATGGTGGAGGAGTGACTGATTCTAGTGATTCATATGCCCAAAGGTGATGAATTCACGAAGAATTGGAATATATTCTCATAACCGCTATCATGTGGGGAGTGTACAACTGCATGTCATGTATTCTGCCCAAAGGTGATTATATGATTATGCATGTAACTCTCTAGATGTGTACTTGTATGTCAAGTTACACAGTGCTCACATGATGCTAATTATATACATTGCTTGTTTTTCAGTCACATTTTCTGTAATTAATAATTTCACTATTATTGAGGTTTTTACTGCTTCAAATTTTAAGTTGTGGACATATGTTTTGTTGCTTGAGAATGCAATAAAATTTGCTTACTGTCCATGAAGCGTTCCATTCTGAAACACTTGAAAAGAGGTTTGCCTGCGGACTGCACTGCTATAATATGATGGAAGCCTTAGTTGCTTGAAATTATGTTTTGTATAATATTGATATTAGGACACATCTGCAAAGATTTTGTTTAAGTCCTAATGACATATACATCTCGTATATGGTTAAAAGTTTTTTTCCAAAAGTTTTTTATTTAAGGAAAATGATCGAGATAAAGAATAAACTAGTTAAAATTAGTATTGAAGGTTGTCAGGCCTAATAGCAGCGGTAAGTATTTTGGCAAGTATGACAATACTGAATTGCTTAAAGGGTCATTTGTCAAATACTTGGTATATTATGGGGTGGTAATTTAATTACTATGCCTGAAATTCCTGACAAAAAGATTTGCCAAAATGCATAATTGCACCATAATTAACATGGTAATGAGTAAGACTAATTTATCGGTCTACTATGGGTTGATATTTTGAAAGCAATTTTTTCACATACAAAACGTATTTCTTATCAAAGTTGTTTCATAAACTTCTTTTGAGTTATGGACTGGACGTAAATTGATTGAATCATATTAAATTGAGAGATATCATGCAGGAGTGGGGTTATCTAATCCAATATTAAGTACGTTGGAATTTACATCCACTCGTTATTATTTTGTATCTTATCTAGATTGTTAAAAGGTGTATTAATTTAATGACCCTAAAGAAGGTACAAGAATTATGGAATCACATACTCTAAATTTCTTAAGATCGACGTAATTATAGAGGATAGCTGCTCTCAAACTATTAAAGATGATAGTGTGATGGGGGTTCTTGTGTTTTTGTCTTTATCTATACAGATAATTATGGAATCTCATGTACCATAGACTAAACTTGTTGAGGTTTAAGGTACTATTCTTGATATAGTTTATAATGAAATTTCTTAAACCTCTCAAGTGTAGAATGAAGTGGTTGCAGCTTTATTAAGGAGATTTGTTAGGGAAAGACAATTAGTTATATCATCAGACTATATAGTCTATTTGTGAGAGCATGATTATAATATCCATTACATGGTTGTTTTAGCAACTTATATAAATGTCGTTTCATGTTCTTAATTAAATATGTGATTAAACGCCATAAAAAAATGATAATAATATTTTTACTCTGAAAGAGGGGTGGATAGTTAGTGAAGAAATAAATAAATTATTTCTTTACTACTAATTCTTTCAGAGTGAACGTGGCATTGATAGTTTTTTTTTTTTTTTTTTATATGAAGTTACGTCAAAGAGATACAAAATCTATATAAGTGCAACTGGAGAATTTTGCAGCAGATTCAAGTAAACTTGTGTGTAGACTGAAAAGTCTTAATTCATGGTCTTAAGCAAGTTTCCAGGCAATATTATTAAAGTTTCATAGTGTTGTTATTTTGTTCAATTGGGAACAAAGTAATTCAATATCTTTGCAAGGTCAGTGGGAGGAAATTTATTTTTCTCATACTCTATGTACATTATATTTTGCTTACAAGTTGTGACCTTGAGACATCTTATATCTTTTGTACTAAGGTTTGTAAGGATTGTTTTTGCCATATTATATTAGATTTTCTCGGAGGACATTTGCTGATTGTATATTGGAAATATTCAATATACATTATTGCAAGCCAGGAATTGCTCCTGTTATTAAAGGTGATGGATTGAATATATCACATTGTCCTTATTTAGATATTGAGAAAATCTAATTAGAGGGTGTACCTTGTGTTAGTGCTCGAATTTGCACTAGACTAAATATCGTCTTTGCGACAGGACTTCTAGGCAGACATCAATCAAATTCAGGACGCGATTATTGCATTGCTGCCAAGAAGGTTTTAAGGTACTTAAAGAGGATAAAATATTATATGTTAATATGTGAATATGTTCAATTCTTGCAGTTAGTAAGGTATTTAGATGTAAACTTTGATAGCTATTATGATGACATGAGATCAATAACAAAATACATATTTATGTTAGTAGGAAGTGTAGTAAATAAAGTTCTATGTTATCTTCTACTATGAAAGCAGTATTAGTAACATTCTTTTAGGCTGTTACTTGGGCTATTAGGCTCCGGAACCTCATGAAAGAGTTAATCGTCTTAACTTTATGGATAGACCCATATGGTTATATTGAGATAAAAAAATTATAGTATTATTTATTTACTACAGAGGTCTCAATGGGTCTAAATATATGGTGGTCAAAACTTTTGACCAAAATGAAATGGTACAGAAATGTGACGTTTTAATATAACATATTTCCACAGATGATATGGTTGTAGATCCACTAACTAAAGGTCTACGCCCATGTGTATTTTAAGCGACATGTCATTAGCATGGGCCTACGAGCATCATGAGATACTGTTGTTTAGTGGGAACTATTTTGGCTTTACTCTGATAAAAGTTTCATCTGTATTCGTTACATTTTGTAACGGTTTGATATGTATCAACTTTTGCATTCAATAAGTTCTTTTGAATGTGTTGTTATTACGTTGAATACATATTGATAAAGTCTCAAGGTATTGTATATATCTTGAGTGAAGGCTAGGGGCATTCGGTTATTAGCCTTGTCCATATGTCTTGTTATACATAAAGAATGGTTAACCATAAGGACAAGACATATGTGGGTTCATGGAACCATAAATGCATTTTCTAGTGGCACAAGTTTTTTTGTGACACTTAAGGTAAGAGAATGGACATTCTCTAGTGACACAAGTTTTTGTGACGCTTAAGGTAAGAGAATGGTGACTGACAAATGAGATCTCTCTATGAGAGATGTTATCCATTTGACACACTACCATATTGGATCCATATCAATAGAGTTAAGAACACTCGTGACCATGGAAAACTCTGTGTGTATACATGCAGTTACCGCCATGATTCGGTGTTTGAGACTTTATGGGATAGGATTGACTATTAAGAATTATCTCTAGACCAATGTGCGCACATACAGTACGATTTCAATTAATATAGTCCAAGTGGGAGAGTGTAAGAGTTTTCTTAATGTGGACTACATTAATTGATATTGTAATTTACCGTTTAATGTTTACCGTTTTACGGGGATTGGTCTAAGGTGAGATAGAAGGTTTCTTAATTAGTCTAATATGGGGTTGGCTAGTGTGGGCCGAGTTGAGCATGGCCCGTAATGAGGGGGCCTAGCTGGAAACTCTATAAATAGTGCTCAAGTCTCTCCTCTAACCCTAATTCTCACATGTATCATTCTAAGGAGCGTTTACCTAACGCTAAACGTGAGGGGGGCCGCCTCATTGAGCTAGTGATACGGAGAGCAATAGAGGAGAAGGACTTGATGCGTGGATCCCCTTGATATGTGGGAAATCCATTTTCTGCTTCCGCTTTATGTATGATGAATCCCAAAACAGGTGCGTTAATCTTCCTACTCAATTATGCATGTTCTTGTTCTAGTTATGGAGATCTTGGGATTGCGTAATTTGCATCCAACAATATGAACCACAAATCATTATGAATTTGGTTCTACAGCACCCTATTATTGGAAAGAGTGGCCAACACAAGGGCTGTGACCAGGGTCCGCGGGTTGGAAGTCGTTTCTCGACACTGTGACCACGTGCCTATCACATGCATTTATTTAATTTGATTCAGTAACTTTTCTCGAGGAAAAGATTGGCCAACCCTGGGATTGTTTACTGGTATCTTCGGATGAAAATCGTCCACATAAACTGCTCCCAAATTGTCAAGTCCCAAACTTTGCGCCAGTGCGTTTCGCAACAGTACTTCTCTTTTCTCTGCAATATTTTGCCTGGCGTCAATTTTTCCGCTTACAAGCTTCACCGAAGTGATTGGGTAATTTTCTATTAGGGAATTGGCATTGTCAGCTATGGTAGGCTTCATTGGCCTTCCATGTATGAAGACAATTTCATGGAAGATCATCAATGCAAAGATGATCAAAGAGCATTTTCCTCTGGCTTGGGACAATATTGCCACACCTAATAAAGAAAGAAAATTTAATAAAGGATGGTAATAAAGAAGATGATGCAGCGAACTGAAGACCGATCAGGACTAGTTTGGTTCTATCAAGGATAGAGATGATGAAATTGAGATAGGTCTTAATTTGTTTTGGTTGACAGGTTTCATTTCAGTGAGGTGATGGTAATGGACTTATTATTGTATGGGTGTATATAACCATGAAAGCATTAGTGTCATGCTCCGAACCTCGAGCGTGCGCACATCCCTCGGTGGTCAATCAAATTGCGACGTTTTTAGGATGCATCGCCGACCCATTCATTTTGTATGCATACGGAAGCGAATTATACAATCTCCAGACAACAAACAAACATGGGATAAAAAAGCAGGACAGTCAATTAACACAAAACATATTTTATAAACAAACCAATTTTATATACATAACCAGTCAATCCTACCAGTCTATACACAAGAGTCTAACTCAAAAAGGACTACTAAGCCATCTAAACTCCGGACTTTGCAGTCATCAGCTTTGGGTCCTCCATGACACCATTAGGGGTGTCGATATCCATAGGATGCCCTACTTTCCACTCTCTAGTCCCAACAGAGGCCCATCAAAATCCTGTAGGGGACCCTCCCGACCCCCTTGAGGAAAGTTCATGAACCACGCTATAAAGCGATGAGGTACCAACTGAGGTCGGCCCTCCTCGACCCATACCGTCGACTCAACCAACTCACGGGTCAGTTTAGTCCCGGGAATAAGGAAATAGGAGTGTTGAAAGTCCATCACCTGCGGGACCCCATAATGTACATGGCGTACCTCCATCTAAGGACTTGAAAAATTTAAACTACGATGGGGTGAGGCAATGTCTCAGCGAGTCTACACCCTCAACCCCAATTATGAAGATATTTCACCTAGAGGCAGCCTAAGCACACATCATATAAGACTTACCTCGCCTCAGCACCTCCCTACACGTCAGTACAACTCATATAACATATGCATATAATAAATGTACTCAAGAATTGGAACACTTCACTTTCATATATTGATCAATCACAGGGGTCCAAATTATAAGGCCAAATATTATGACACGTCCTATTCCGTGCCACACAATTTCGTCTCATAATCAGGAGCAGTTATCTCACTCATTCAAGCGTGTTCCAATTAGTTACGAGCCAACAACCATGGCCAACTAAATAGTCAGCAATCATCCGGCATAACCGGGCGTTGTCTCGCCCCATCGAGCACGACAATGTCTAAATCTATATGGCATTCCCAAAGGAGCATTGGTACAGCCTCTACCGCGATCCGGCATCCGTTGTCAAAGGCATCTGAACTTAATTAGGCATTGTCCCACATAGACGCGTCAGGACGGGTTCACTACCCCGTGTAAACGCGTATGGGTATTTGGTGATCACATGCACATCCGTACTCGGCCAAGGACATTGTGCTTTGCACTCAAATGCCTCAATTTCAAATAATGTACTTAGCCTATTTTCTTCATATTAAAAACACCTAATAAAATAATTGTGCGTGGTCACATGATTAGATTGAACCATAAAAAGTGGTATACTCTCTTTTGAAAATCCCACGATTTACATAGTACTTAAAATATTTTTGGTGTCAAAACCCGACACCTGATATTTTTCTAATTAAATACCAAAAATTCATATTTTTGAAATAATAATTGAAAATTATCATCTAGCACTCAATTGCATAAATCAGCAATCAATTTAACTAACCAACACAATCATGATGATTAGCACAAAATTCTGACAACCGACTATCCTAGTATAATTTTCGCTAATTAATAATTAATTAAATAAATTGCAAAATATTTAAATTAAAACACTTAATTAAATTAAATAACCGAACTGGAATAATCTAATTGAACTAACTAATTAATTTAACAAACCTAATTAATTTAATCTAATAGGCTAACTAAATTCCCTAACTAATCCACCCAACTAACATAACTACCTAGTTCACTCAACTAAATTAACTAACTAATAGTTATTCTAACTAAATCAGCTACTAAACCATGCTTAAGCCTAACTAATCCCTCATTAAGAGTAATTAACCCCTAATTAGAGCTTAGGAGGTTAACTCACCAAATTAGCGAGCAAACCGGTTCACAACAATGGTGGCGCGACGGTGACCAAAACTCGAGCCTACAACGACACCAAAGGAGGCCAGGAAAGAGCTGAAAAAGCCCAGCAAACCTCACGATTTGCTGTTGGGTTTGGCTTATGGAGGGAGCTAGCTGAGCTGGTCGATTCGGCTTGGATGCAGGCGGTGGGCTGGCTGGACACGACGCGGAGGCAAACGGTTGCTGGACAGATGACGACGAGACCTGGTCAAGCGAAGCCGGCTATTCAAGGATGACGGGAGGCGACTTCTGGCCAAGATGAGTGGATGAAGGACGGTGAGGAGGCAGATGCGTGGGTAGCTCAGTCAGGCGGCGAGAGGGCTGGCGGTGTCTGGTTGCTTCGGTGCAAGGGCTGGTTGTGTTGGCTAGTGGAGGTTCTATGTTGCAGTAACAATGGAAGAGGAAGAAGAAAGAAGAATAAGCAGAAGCTAGACAGCAAGGGGGAGGGTGTTTGATCTTATAAGGGGGAGAAAAACATGAAGAAGGGAGAGAGAAGGGGGACAAGGGGACAAGAGGGGGAGAAAGTCAATGCCTAAGCCAATCCCTTGGCTCTCTAAATATCCAAGTGATGATTAATAAGCCCCTAAAGTCCTCAGCCATATCCAGCAGCCATTTTTCCCTCCCAAACTTCTCAAACAAGTCACAAATGAAGGCCAAATTACAGCAGCCCCATAGACCTACGAATTTGCCTTGGTCTCCAATCAATTCCTCACCAATTCAAGCCAATTTGGTGACCAAAAATGCCAAGGGGGCAGCCTAAACGAATTTGCACCCATTCTCCACAATTTACTTCAATTTGGTAGCCCAAAAATCCTTGGTAGCCCAAAAATCCAAGTAAAGAGACCCCTCCGAATTTCTTGATTCATTTTGCCGAATTTTGATTTTTCGCCAAAAATCCCATACTCGCCAAAAAATCTTCAAATGATGAGTCGACGTCCCAAAAATAAATTGTGACACCCAAACTTTCGATTCCTGAAACCAAGTTCAATTTCATGATTAATATTAATCGGATACGATTTTAGCATGATCTAACCTACCAGATAGCCTTTAGGAAGTTTTAGCACATTTAACCCATGGTTGATTATTTTCGATCCATGTTGTGCATCTCCAACTCATAGGCAACTCTTGGTTGTCGTAAAAATCTCAATGTTTCAATTACGAGCACCGGGTACAGAATCGACAAAAAAATCAGTTTAGTGCCATTCGACGCGAATTTTGCAATCAAGTAGAATCACCCACAATTTAATTATGTGCTTCTGTCAAATCGACCTATCTCCAATCTCTAATCAATTATAATGGTGTCGTATCGACCACTGTCAATTAGCACGGTCAAATAGTCGATTTCTAATTAGATTCTCATGTCTGTCACGTTTATATCCCTTAACGGCTTCACCTGATAGATTAGTTGTCTCTTGAGTGATCAGCTTAGAGAAAATGACTATAGGCTTTTTGATGAAAGGCCCATTTCATTTAATTGAAATAAGGTCGAAAATTATGATGTCACAATTAGCTTCCTCACTAATTCGTCCATTAAATTGAATGAATGGGGTTCGCATTTTTAATTTGGATGGTCAGTGGTAGCTCCTCCAAAGCCCTTCCTCTCGAAATAATTCTGCATTTTGTAGATTAGGTGGAGACATATATCTGAAGGCTCAAAGTTCGTGATCAATTATGGTTCATATTATATGCAACTTGTTATAATATTTAAATAGTAAACCACGCTTTCATCTAACAGCTTAAGTTTTTAAAAGAGTATTGTGATCTCACAAAATCTCACATGGTATCAAAGTTGGAGGCATGAATGCAAATCATTCTAGGCAAATCCAATTAAATTTCCACGCTTAGTATTACACAAAAGACCAAACTAAGTGTGAGGGGGAGTGTTAAAATATTAAAATCACACCTTGTTAAGATATTTAAATAATAAATCACGTATTCATCTAACGGCTTAAGCTTTTAGAATAATTGGTTGTGATCCCACGAAATCTCACAAGTTAATAAATAAGAAAGATATGCAGAAGAAAGGAATCATGGAATTTTCAATATTTTTAGATATGTCAATGAAAAGTGCATCAATATATTTATAGGCTTTATGAGAGACTATCAAAGATAATATATATCAATTAAGATATGCACAATCAAATGAGATATTGCGCAATTTTGAGTTATACAAAAAAATCAACATAAACATTTTAATTATGTCTAATATAGGAAAATATCCGAAAGAATCATCTTAATTATCTCTAACATCATCCATCAAACTCAATGTGACATCAAAGTAGTCAACTGATGTTTGAATTAATGTCGAACAATGCCACGAAAACATGTTTCTCTAAGAACACCGCGGGCCATCGAGCTTGTTGATTTGTGTAGTCTAGTGTGTGAGGCAATGTCTTCCAAATCTGGTTCATTTGATGGTGGCAAGTCTGGTGTTGGTATCTGTTTCTCAAAAAAACGCATGAAAGGTTGAGAATCGAAGGGGAAATAGCAAACGTTCGATGTAGCTGGCTTGTGAAACAATAACTAAGTGATGCGGCCTATATAGCTAGCGTCATAACATTAAGCAACCTATACGGCTAGCTTGGAAAATAATTATTGGTAATTATTGGATGCGGCCTAAGCAACTGGCAATGAAAGAAAGTCACCCCATGAAAAAGGCTCAATCGGACTAGGAATCAGTACAATTAGTGTCAAAACACGACTAATGGAAAGGATTTGATTAAGCGATTGCTCATATGAAACTTGTGCACATGAAATGAACATTGTGTGATTATGGGGATGGATTAATTTGGATGTGTGCCACTGGATGTGTACCAGGGTGTGTGAGCTACCCTAGATGCGAAGTCCACCTGCACTTAGGTTTCCTCATGAACAAAGGCTTTGATACAAAGATAAAAAATAATAAAGATATGTAGAAGAGAGGAATTGTGGAATTTTCAATATTTTTTTATATATCATAACAAAAAGTACATCAGCCTATTTATAGGTTTTATTAAAGACTATTAAAGGTAACATATATTAATTAAGATATGCACAATTAAATAAGATATCGCACAATCTTGAGATATATTGAAAGTTAACAAAAATATTTTAATTATCTCTAATATAAGAAACTATCCTAGAGAATTACCTTAATTATCTCTAGCAGAAATAGCTTACCATTCTATGCAACATGTGAAAATGTTGGGATAATTGTACAAAAAATATTAAACCTATTGTATAGTGGTCAATTCAATCATAAATCTTTAAATTGTGCTAATTTAATCATCAACATTTCAATTATGTTAATTTAGTCATAAACCTTTTAAAAAATTGCTAATTTAGTCATAAACATTTTAAATATCTGCCATTTCCTTCCAGCTAATTTTTGTCGAATATTGCTAAGGTGGACAATGGCTAAACACCAATCATCCACGTAGCATGATCGGTGTTAACATGAATAATTTTCACATTTTTGTCTAAAGCATATAAATATAGAAATGGGAAGGAAAATGAGGTTTAGAAAAATTTGAACTCAAGATCTCCTATTTCGATACCATGTTTATTTCGTGGGAAACTGCAAATTGTTCGAAAAGTTTAAGTTTTTAGATGAAAGTATAGTTTAATATTTAAATACGTTTTACAATTTAAACGTAACTTACGAGAATAAGTTTGCTTTGTCGTTTGGCATAATTGGACCCCTCGAATGTATTCAGTCTAACATTTCTTGTTTATTGTGACCATTACCATCATAGAAATGGACTAAATGCACTTAACTTAAAGAGCTCTGCAGAACAGTCTAGTGCGCAAGCGCCAAATTGAGCAAGAAAATTGCATGTTTAAACTTCCCCTATTCCACCGGGGATGGGAACTTTGTGATGATGGGTTCATGAGTGCCGAAATTCAAGTAATCATAAAAAAAAAAAAACGACATTTAGAAAGACGGATGGCATTTAATAAGACTGTAAGGATTGGTTGAACCTAATGCCATGGAGCTGTCACATCATAAGCCATCCTAGGATTTTTATTTTTATTTTTGGGTGGCTAATTGAATATCCTAGAGACTTCTTGCTCACATGTGAGAAAGAAATGAGATAATTGCAAAAGTCATCTTCAATTTTGTTATCAAATATCCTTGTGACATTTCGAAATTTATATTTTGCATCTCCCAGCATTAGAAAGATTGCCCTCATGCGCATCCGATTTCTACACTCAAAAATGAAATATAATATTAAAATCTAATGCAGAAAATGAGGTTGGTTGGTTTTTTTTTTTTTTTTTTTTTTAGTGTGAGAATGTTAAGCCTAAAATTGAAGATGATGTCATTGTTTAAACAATTAAAATTCAATAAATTTTCTGTTGTCCGAAAATCGATTGGTCTATCATATATACAGGTCACATGCGTAGGGCCATTAAAATTTACGAAGAACCCCTAACTCAAACCTGTAATTTCTCCTACCTTATGATTTGGACCTCATCAATTTGCAATGAGATTGGTATCTTTTAACCATATAAAGAAGGTCAGAGGTAGCATCTCTTTAATTACCGTCATTGAGACAGAGCTCGACGCAATGCAAGCTCCCCCTACATACTCATGGAAAGGTGTACACAGAGAGAGAGAGAGAGAGAGAGAGTGGCGACTAAGACTACTAAGGACATCTTGGGAATTTAGAAAAGATCATCAATATCCTCATTTGACATACCGCGTATGACTATCAACAGTTGTTTTCTTTGTGGTGCACTAACTTCCATTTTATTTGTTGAAAATCATTCACAAATATCAACGACTTTATTTTTGTAATGAGATAGATTCTTAAATTGAGCGGCTACTCAACATTTTTAACATTGTAATCGCTTGAACGGGGGAAATTATCTAAAAAGTCCTAAATCTATTTTATTTTTACCAATTCAATTATAGATTTTTTTAATTTTGCTAGTTAAATTCTAAACCTTTTTACTTTTTGGCAATTGAATCCATATGATTAATTTTGGCCAAAAATCATGACGTGGACTTCAAATGGCGACGGTCGTCGGCATTGACATGGACAATTTCAAATAATATTTTAATAATTTTTAAATTTTTTATTTCTATTTTTCCTTTTTTTCTCTTCTTTTCTTTCTTCCTTTTTCCCTCCATTGGCCACTACCAAACCTCATCGATGGCCAACTAAGGTCTTTAGCGTCATGCGAGGGTTGCCTTAGGCAATGAAAGGGTCACCCATGCAAGCCTTGCCTGAGGCCGGTAACCTTTGACAATCATTGACGAGGTCTAGCAGTGGCCAATAGAGAGAAAAATGAAACAGGAAAATAAAAAGAAGAAAAAAAAAGAAAAGAAAATAATATTAAAATTCAAAAATGTTAAAATATTATCAAACTTTATCCAAGTTAATGCCAACCGTGCCACATAGGACGGTCAACATCAACCTCATTGATTTCCTATCAAAATTGATTAGATGGACTTAGTTGACAAAAAGTGAAAGGTTTTAGAACTCAATTAGTAAAATTGAAAGGTTTATGAATTAATAAAAATGTAATAAGTTTAGAACTTTTTGGACAATTTTCCCTATGAATGGGGAAATTCTTCAAGATAATAACCATAAATATTGTTAATAGATGAATACAAAGTTTGAATAAAGTTACTGAATATATAAACATGCCAAATATTTTTATTATAGATCACATTTATTAGAAGTATTCATTCACAGTCTGCAAGATTGTTCAACAAATTTGTATAAGTCTTAACATTATTTGCATTAAAGTCAAGTGCCCACGCAACTAGAAATTCTAAAAATTTAATAATTTAAAGGAAACTTTTAGTTGATACTTGAAACTTAATATTCCCTCTCATGTGAATACTAATAAGATGATAAACTCGTTAAGCGGGCAAACAATACATGTGAGTGAAGGAGCTATGGATAGCCGACGTGTGTAAAGAAGAGAACTCACAAACATGTGAAAGGAGAGTAGCACATATTAAACTCAATCGAGAATTCCTACTACTTTACCTTATTGAAGTTGAACAAGTAATCATTTAGGGTCTGTTTGATAATATATCAAACATTGTTTGATTCTATTATTTTATTCCCTGAAATAAAAAAAAAAAAAAAAAAAAAAAAAAGAACCAAAATCCATTTGGTAAAAATTTTTGTTCCTAAGAATATATTTGAAACAAAATCAAGAAGTCAAAAAAGTTACTTATTTGTTTCCAAAAACAATTTCATAATCAAGCCTAAACTATTTTCTTCTTCTTTTTTCTCTTTTCTTTTCTTTCTTTTCTTTTCTTTCCTTTTCTCTTCCTCTTTTTCTTCCTCTAGCCAGTCACTAGCTCTCAGCAAGGGCTGACCTTGCTAGCTCTTGTCTAGCTAGTCGCTAGCCATCATCGTGGTCGGCAACTAGCTAGAGGAAGAAAAAGAGAAAAAAAAAAAAAAATGTAATAAAATTATTTAAAAATTAAAGAAATTCTACAATACAAAAAACAATTAAGAATCATACTAAACGCATTTCTATTTTGGGAATATTAATTTTAGATAATTACCAAACGCTTTCAAATAATCAAAAACTTATCTAGAGAACAAAATCAGAAAAAATTATTTCTGGATAGAAATTATTCCTGAGAATAGAATGATTACCAAACACATCCTTATTATTTCTTGGTAGAAATTATTCCTAAAAATAGAATGGTTACCAAACACATCCTTATCATTTGTGTCTATTTGCAGGTACTTAAAGAAAGCACTCTATCATGCGTTTTACTTTTCCTCTAAAATTCTGAGATTTAAAAAAAATGATAAATAATTCTATATGTCGATATCTATGTTTGAGAGGGCCAGAGAGTGTCATGTTAAATGATATTTAATTAGTGAAAGCCATGGGATTAGAAAGTAAATCATTCTAAATAGATATTATTAAATTACTAAAGTATGACATGAGTTGTACTTTGACACTATAGAACTCTAACCAATTAATAAATACAAATTCTCGGACTGTCACTTTGCATTATTTTATATGTCACACATGGTCAGGGATTAAAGAGGCCAAAGTCAAAAATACGAGAGCCACCAAACCTCCGCGGACCCCCGACCACTCTTCTTTGTCCACTGTACTAGTCCCTAATTATATATCTCGTACAAGTCAAAGAGTCAAACAATGAACTTCAAGTGTCTCAGCATCCCAATAAAATATTAAGTGCTCAAGTGATAGACACGTTAATTTTACATAAGTCCATTCAACAAAGGGCACGTGTCATTTCTGGGTCCACTTGTTAGAAATCATTGCATCATCTCTCTCTTTTACTCTTCTTTTTTTCCTTATCTTTTTCTTCTCCTTCCTCCTCTCACTCTACCAAGGACGACAACGCCTCGCCCCAACTTAGACTCACTGTCAACTTCATCCTGCAAATTGCATTCCACCATCACCTCACCATCATCCCAGTCCTCCGTTCTTAAGCTTGAGCTTGGCTGACATGATGGAGCCCACCGTGCGACAAACCGCACAGCCACCTCCACATCCGCCTTGTCCGTTACCTCCAACGTCCAACGAAATCATGCAAAACGACACTGTGTTCACTCTCTCTCCTTCTTGAGTTGCTCTATCTCGCCTTCTCCACCTCCCGACGAACCACGCCGCCGCCGCCGCCTCCGTCTAGGTACTTTTTTGTAGAGAGAAACACGAAGGGGAGAGAGAGAGTCTCTCCGCTTGAAATTGAAATAAAGATACGGAGAAAGCTTCTGGCGCGGTCGGGCACAGGAGACATGTGTCTTCCAATGAATGGAGTAGAATTTTGGCATGCCAGAATCCCAACTCTATTTAATATTTTCTACAACCTCCAAATAGAAAAAGTTACTACTTTTTTACCAATATAAAAAAAGTCACAATAAAGAAATTAAAGTAATGAGAATCTTCTTACAAAACTAATATTTGGTTGGCTCCTCAAATGGCGGAGTCAAGCATCCCCTGACGCCCTTCCCACTGAAAGTGTTAAACATAGATAAATCCGAAAACGAGACAAACTAAATAGATTAATAAATATTAGTGCAGGGACATTTGATTCTCCCAGCTTATGCTAGCTGGAGCGCACGAGTTTCGTTAAAGTAATAACCATTCTCAAAAAAAATTTAAGCCGTTAAACTTCAAAAAGGTTTATGAGTGCGACTAAATCAAATTGTCACATAGGACCAAGGATCTCCAAAGATACTTTTAGAATCCCAACCGTCAAAAGCCAAATTCTTTATACAATTTCACTTTTCTCTCTCACCTTTTATTTTTTTAATTTGCGCTTAGTTTTGTCCAAATTCTATATACTTTTGGGATTCAAAAAATAAATCAGAAGTTATTTTTCAGTATTTGGCCAAGACTTGAAAATGAACCGGAAAAATTTTCCATCATTTGCTAAGGAAAATCTCATTTAATTTTCTTAATAGGCATACACCATTCAGGTGCTATTGACTTGCGCATGGATAGCTGGGGAGCTCAACACGAGCATTGGGGTCTCAAGCGTGGATGCCTAGCTCCCAGGCATGAGCATGGGCACAAGTCTTGGGTCCACCGAAGCCAAACATGAGAATTCCATGCTTATGCCCAGCTCCCTAGTGCCTTAGCTCAAGTCTATATAGGTTAGACCTAATTCCATCAAGGCTGGGGCTCAATTCTCTGATGTCGATACCCGCAACTGCATCTATCTAGGCCGAGGCCTGAACCCTGAAGCCAGGGACTTGATCTACAATGCCCAAAGCTTGGGTCCATCAAATTTGGGCCCATCGAGTTTGTCGATACTCTAGCACCCATGCCCGAGTCCATCGACACCGGGTCTAAGTCTCAAGAGCCTAAGCCTAGTTCCATTGAGGTTGGGCCCTAGTCTCTAACGCCCGAGTTTGGATCCATCAAGGTTATGTCGATGCCACCACCATGGCATTTGGCGGTGGCAGACTAGAAGATGCATTAGTGTTCGTAGCTTCGTTCGAAGTTTCACCATGCAAGTTCTTTTTCTGCTCGGCTATTCTTTTCCTTGGTTCCATTTCTAGGAGTTCATTCAAATTTTCAAGCTTGGTATTTATAGAACCCGTAATAATCTTACCTTACCTGACTAGTTTTTTTTTTTTTTTTGTCGATCCTACTCTACTTCTATTCTAACTCTCACTCTTAGACTTTTGTCTTACCTCATTGCAAGGCGTGGGAGTCGAAATCCACTCTTGAAACTTAATTCGTCCCCACCCCAATCCCCCGAGAAGGTGGGGATTCGAACCCCCCACCTCCCCCTTCCAAGTTGCAAGGGTGGCCACTGAGGTAAAATAGAAAATTTTAATGTCCCTTTAAATACCAACTAATTTTGCCATGACATAATTATGCCATGACATCTTTCTTGTTATGATTTCCTATTTTCTTACATCTCTCGTTAGAAAAACCATTATCCTGATTGGTTCGATTATAAACATGGACACCACCTATATTTATACTTAGCTAAGTCACATATGAGTGACCGTCGTAACTTGTAACTCATAATCAGAGGTATGGTTAAAGGAAGTTTCCTGTATTGGTTGATGGAAGAAAATATGACCCTTTCTTACATAGAGTATCTAGACCTTTTAAAGCACCTGAAAATTTTCGTCGTCTCATATTTTCATCCGGCCATCGAACCTAATCAATTTCTAGAGCAAGAAACCTTGAAATATTCTCAGGGGAGTTTTTTCTTGGCAAAAACTCTCTCCCGGCCAGACGTTTTTAGGCATTATGAATTTAGAGTTGAGTCTTTACTAACTCGACTTATCCTTATAGTTTTCCTAGCCATCCACATACTCCTTTGGTAAACACACACATCCTTAGTTCCCCTGTTTAGATGTGAAAATGTTGCTTAGATAAATCATTCCCAGTTGGACTAATGAACTACTTTTTTTTTTCTCCATTTGTTTTTGACTAATTTAGCTCTATATGTGCTACCTATGTTTTTCTTGGGGAAAATTGTCCAAAAAGTCCTAAACCTATTGCACTTTCGCCAATTCAGTCCTAAACCTTTTAACTTTGCTAATTTAGTCCTAAACATTGTTACTTCTTGCCAATTCAGTCCATCCAGCCAATTTTGGCAGGAAAATGTTAACGTGGACACCAGCGATGCCACGTAGGACCGCCGACGCTAAAGCGGATAATTTCAATATTTTAATTTTTGAATTTTTATTATTTTTTATGTTCCCCCCTTTTTTTTTCTTTCCTTTCCTTTCTTTTTGGCTTTTTTGCCTTTTCGATGGCTGGCCACCAGCCATAGGCGATGGCCGGCCATCGGCCATAGCTAGCCGACTGGCCTCACCTGCCACAAGTGAGGCTCGGCCGAGTGAGGAGGAGCCTCAGCTAGATCTAGCGAGGGGAGCCCTCACTGGGGCTCGCCCTCTCCCAAGCGAGTGTCGCCCGCCCGGACTAGAACTAGCGAGGCCGAACCTCGCCCCTGGCCGGCCGACGCCCGGCAAGGGCTTCCCTTCTAGCAAGGCCGGCCCTCGCCCAGGCCAAGGCGGCCTCGCTCGCCGTTGCCGTCGCCCGGCCGACGACCGGCAAGGCTGCCCTCACCTAGGTGCAAGCCGGCCTTGCCTAGGTGGCCTCGCTCGGCATCGCTGTTGCCCAGCCGACGGTCGGCGAGGCTGCCCTGGCCTGGGCGTAGGTCAGCCCTACCTAGGCGACCCTTGCCAAGGCTCCTTCTCGCCCAGCAGGGCCTCGCCTATGGCGAGTGAGGCCAGCCGGCTGGTTGTGGCCGGTGACCGACCACCGAAAAGGCAAAAAAAAAGCCAAAAAGAAATGAAAAGAAAAAAAAAAAAAGAGGAAAAAACATAACAAAATAATAAAAATAATAAAATTCAAAAAAATATTAAAATATTATTAAAAATTATCCAAGTCGTGCCGGCGATTCTACATGGCACCGCCGATGTCCACGTTAGCATTTTCGACCAAAATTGGTCGAATGGACTGAATCGGCAAAAAGTGAAAATGTTTAGGATTGAATTGGCAAAGTTAAAAGATTTAGGATTGAAATAGTAAAAGTGTAATATGTTTAGGACTTTTTGGATAATTTTCCCGTTTTTCTTGACATGTTATTATGTATTTTCTTATAATATCAGCATGAAATGCTTATGTGGAGTTTTTTAAATGGTAACCCATTTTCAAGGTTTAAGTTGCTCCCATCTGGTTCTATGACTAGCAGCTCCGACAATCGACTCGCGGACTACTGCATGAAGAACATAAGTCAGATGACGCAGCTGAAGAGCTTTCAATTGCACTTTTCTAATTTGCACCATTTTTCATATAAAGATTACTTCATTCAGCTCCATGAAATTCTCTAACTCATTTGATTCTTACTTACTTTCTCCACCTTCTTCCCACTTATATATAATCAACTTATTTCCCTACGGTTTAGCCAATTTCATTTACGTGAATGGGAAGGTAAATATATGCTCTAACCATTCTTGTATCCATAAGTCTCAAAACTTTTAGATGAGTCGTAAGTCTTGTGGAAAGTCATAGTTTGATAATGAAAATTTTTTCAATGAAAGTGATTCCAATAACAATCCAAATGTTCCCGATTAACTGCATGGCTTATTTGACTGCCCTCCATATGGTATCACGCTCATGTACTAGGTGTTTATCACTCCTTTCAACTTATGTACTAGTATGTGTGTGTGTTGGGATCCTAAGGAGAATAACTCTTTTGTGATACTCTGATGAGATGCGAAGTATTCATGCCGACAGAGAATGGCATTGTTTTGGTTCAACTGCTTTCGATCTCTCTCTTTAATCATCAAAGCTTAAGGCACGATTATCGATACTCTGTACTGTTTACGACAACGAAAGCATGCGCTAATTAGAAAAATGTTTAGGCAACATTGGAGTGCGAGTTTTCGGATGCATATGGAAAACAAAATGCCCCCGATGCACACACGTTCTTCAAAGTGTTGTCTCCGCTCCTTTTCTTTTACTTCTTCAACAAAGTATTATATACACCTATAAATAATACGATCAACAGAATTAATTACAATATTTTATTAATATCTTTTAGTCATATCTAACGTAGATCTCATGTATTCTTGAAAGGTAACTGATTTAATCTAAATTTACTTGTTGAGGAAAAAATAAATCGATCGAGAAGAGCAATGAAACGAAACTTTGATGTGTGAAACACTTTCATTAAGTAATTATTTGTCCGACAGCATTGTTAATGGTTACGGGGAAAAATTCTCTAGGATACAATATAGTCTCAATGAGAATACCAGATAGCAATTATAGTATTTCTATAGGATATCTAAAAAAGAACTAATTGAAAATTATGGTTGTATATCTTTAGAAAGAAAACGAAACTGAAAGTTGAAAGTATTGAACAAAAATATTAAATAAACATATTTAAATAGATACAACCTTTCAAAGAAAAACAAGTTACGTTCCAATAAGACACAACATTCCAAAGGTTTAAGAGCACCTACTAATCATTAGGCAAAAATTTTTTAAAAATAAAATCGAAATTAAATAATTAAAAATAACAATTAATCTATTATGAACAGTCATACCGTTTTAATAAGCCACAATGATTATCATATAATTTTAAATTTGAATTTTAATAAATAAAAAATAATGATCGTTCATTTGTGTCAAACTTCATTCACGTGCGTACTCACATCGTTTTGATGTGGGAGAAGGCAACACTTAATTTGTTTTACAAATAAATTACCAACAATACTTGCGTGTACTTCTTATATATCTCTCTTCCTTGCAAAACCCTAACCCTTAACATTATAAACCATTAAATAAGTACAAGTATCAGCTTTCCAACTACTTAAATAATAAGAATAATAACTAAGAAAGTGAGTGTGACTGAACTACCTGGCTTTCGGATCTTAGGCAGCTTTAACCTTGTTAGCTTATTATTTTTAGTTTTTGTGGCTATAAACAATTGAAACGGTATCTTGACCCATTGGAACGCATGATCTTCTGAGAGAAAGAGCCTAGGCCTTGAACGTGGAACATTACTAAGAATATTCACTACTAGTTGGAGTCTCTTGAGGAGTTTATGTTTTTTCTAACTTTATATTTCTCCGGGTTATATTTTCTTCTGCTTACGATTGGAGAAATATGCTACATTTATATCTTTTAGTTATTGGTTTAAGCTATCCAAAGTTCCCATAAGCAAACTTACCTAGATATAAATTCAGATGGTGTGCGTATTTGTAAACCATCAATACAGAAGAGTCAAGAGGAAGTTTCCTCTAAATACGAATCAATGAAAACTTGGCCCTGTTTCTAGAGTACCTGCAGATATTAGTGGGTTATATATTTTCCTCCTTTCTTCCGATTACATCTCTGGTCGATAAGTTACAAATTATGAACATTGTTTACATGCAAACTTAACTAAGATTTAAATATGGGTGATGTCATGTATGTAATCCACCAAACGGAAATAGTTGGATGAATCCAACTCCCTCCAACTAGTTTGTGGGGATAGAAAGAAACATAGTCCAATGTCCACACGCAATACTTATGCTCGTATGGATTCTTGCAAAGGTTATTTATCAGAGAAATGTTAATTTAATGTGTGTGCATATTTGGCCATTCGGATTTTTAGAGAAGATATAATTAATAATAATTATTGGATTTCCCGTATCTATACTATATTTGGAATGATCTATTGGAAGATAAGATACATGTTGTAATGATGGTTAATGGATCAACGAAAGCCAATAATTATGATACGTCTTTTCTATTCACGTATCTTTTTTGGATTCATGTATTTCCTCAACTTTTATGTTCACGTATCTATTGATTTCATGAATTTCCTAGATTCATGTATCTTTTAGTTCATGTATTTATTGAGTTCATGAATCTCTTGAATTCACATATCTCTAGATTCATGAATCTCCTAGTTTCACGTATCTCTTTATTCATGAACTTCGTGGATACACACGTCTATTTAATTCATGTATCTCCTTAGTACATGAACCAAAAAGCTCTATAAATAGATAGGAGCATAGAGCTTCATGAAGAACGGTTTTTGGTTTTGGTTTTTCCAACTCAATTCCAAAAGGTTTTGATATACTTTCCTACTCTTCTGGTTTTTCTGAGTGTGCTGGTTCAATTGAACGGTTCGACTGAGTCATGTTTGCATAGTGCTAATCCAAACAAATTTGAGGTGTTGTATCTTGGGAGGCATAGTTCGTGAATCTGCGGGGCACCGTTGGCAAGAACTAATCGCCTTAAGGAGATTCGGTTATCCGTACCTCACCTCCAATTTTATGTTATTTTTCAGTGATATCTTACTTTCTTCTTCTCCTAGATTTGTTAAAGGAATGATATTATAAAGTTGTTATCATCTTCTTTACATTAATGTTCTGATTACAACAAACATTGTGTTTTCTTTGGATTAATTTCCAACAATCTTAAGGCGATTAGCTTACTCACTGTGTTTGTTGTTCTTGTCAGATTATTGAGATGGCTAAAAACAATCAAGTGCCCTTCAATGTCCCAAATGTTTCAAGAGACGTTCCTTTGGTCAATTCGACCGTTGCTATGGAAGATGTTCAACCCTCAGGGTCTGAATTTGTAGCAGCTTATGCTACGGGCCCTTGGGCTAACACCAATTTTGGTGGTGCGGGTACAAGTCATTCGACTGATATGCCCAGGATTGTTTTTCAAAACAGTACAAGCCAAATGGCTTTTGGCTCCGTTTCTGGAGGGATGGTTCAACGAACCTTGCCTACTGTGATGGCAACACCTCCAATTACAGCTAAAGAAAGATTGTTTGCTGTGGTGATGTTCGAAGCATATCTAGTGTCAAACACTAATGGCTGGTGACTAGACACAGGTGCCACAAATTACATTTGTGCAGACAAACACATGTTCTCATCTTATGAGATGGATGAAGAAGATGATAAGCTTTATATGGCTAACTCTGCATCTGCAAAGATTGCCGGAAAAGGAAAGGTGATCCTAAAGTTTACATCTGGCAAGGAGGGCACCCTGCTGAATGTGCTGCATGTACCAGAGATTCGGAAAAACCTAATCTCTGGCCCCATACTTGTCAAGAAAGGTTTCAAAGTTGTATTTGAATATGACAAATTTGTACTTTTGAAAGGAGGGATGTATGTGGGAAAATGGTACTTGTGTAATGACATGTTTAAAGCCAATGTGGCTGTCATTGATGTAAACTCGAATTATGTGTACCCAAAAACTATTAATAAAGAAAAGTCTTCAGTTTACATTGTTGTGTCTCCTTATCTATGGCATGGTAGATTATGACATGTAAACTATGGTACAATGAAGAGAATAGCAAACTTGGGGTTGATTCTAAGATTTGAGTTGGATGCCCGTTACAAGTGTGAGACTTGTGTTGAGGCCAAGTTTGCCAAGAAACCTTTCAAATCCATTGAAAGAACAAGTGAACCTCTACAATTAATCCATAGTGATCTGTGTGATTTAAAGTTTGTAGAAAGTAGAGGTGGAAAGAAGTACTTCATCACATTTGTGGATGACTGTACTAGATTTTGCTATGTTTATTTACTAACTAGCAAAGATGAGACTATGAGCATGTTTGTCAAGTATAAAAATGAAGTTGAAAACCAACTTGATAAATAAATCAAAGTGCTTAGGTCTGATAGAGGAGGAGAATACAGTTCAATCAATTTCAAAGAGTTTTGTGCTAGTTTTGGAATAATTCTCCAAACGACTGCACCTTATACTCTGCAACAAAATGGAGTTGTTGAACGATTGAACATGACACTAAAGGAGATGGCTAATGCCATGCTTTTGAGTTCAGGTTTACCTCAGAACTTGTGAGGGGAGGCGGTTTTAACTGCAAATTTTATTCTTAATAAAATACCCCACAAAAGGCCAGGTAAAACTCCATATTAGTTATGGAATGGAAAGTTGCCATCTTACAATTTTCTAAAAGTGTGGGGGTGCATAATGTGATTTATAATGGTAAGTCTGGACACATTCGTCGTAGACACAATACCGTAAGGCAGTTGCTCTCAAATGGAATCATTTCTTCTGACTTTGTAAAGTCAAAGGAAAATATTGCGGATCTTCTAACATAAGGTTTGTCAAAAGAGCAGATAAACTGCGCATCGAGGGGAATGGGTTTAAAAGCCTTAACCCAATAAAGAGATTCCAGGGTGGAAACCTAACCTATGCGATTGGAGATCCCATGGACTAGGTTCAATAGGACAACGCAAATTTTGGAAACTCTAGTGTAAGCATTGTCTCCCATTCCTATGATGCAACAGTGCTTTCCTACAGCGTTATTAAGGGTACGCTATGCGTTTAATGATTCCTATAACTTGGGATGTAACATCCAAGTGAGATATCGTAGGATATCTTTAATAGGAATGCACCTATATGCGTGGAGCTGGCCGACTCTATGAAAATCTTTAAAGGCTAGATTTTCTAAAGCACGCATGAATCCCGAGAGGTTCAGGGCCGAAAGAACGAACACAACCGAGAACCAATCTTGAATTGGAGATACTCCGTGTGAGGTTTATTGTCTAGGCTTACACCAACAACTGGCGATTCAAGGCTTAGTCCATCGATTAGTTAAGTAAGTCCGATAGGCTTTCACTAAAGAAGGTTCAAAGCGAAAGCTACCTATCTTGATGCGGTGTATTTGACAGGCATGCTCAGATTCCTTCGAGCCAAAAATGTTTTGTTGATCCATTAATGTGGGGGATTGTTGTAATTATGATTAATGGATTAACGAAAGCCAATAATTATGATATGTCTTTTTCTATTCATGTATCTTTTTTGGATTCATGTATTTCCTCAACTTTTATGTTCACGTATCTATTGATTTCATGAATTTCCTAGATTTATGTATCTTTTAGTTCATGTATTTATTGAGTTCATGAATCTCTTGAATTCATGTATCTCTGGATTCATGAATCTCCTGGTTTCACGTATCTCTTTATTCATGAACTTCGTGGATACACGCGTCTATTTAATTCATGTATCTCTTTAGTACATGAACCAAAAAGCTCTATAAATAGATAGGAGCATAGAGCTTCATGAAGAACGGTTTTTGGTTTTGGTTTTTCCAACTCAATTCCAAAAGGCTTTGATATACTTTCCTACTCTTCTGGTTTTTCTGAGTGTGCTGGTTCAATTGAACGGTTTGACTGAGTCATGTTTGCATAGTGCTAATCCAAACAGGTTCGAGGTGTTGTATCTTGGGAGGCATAGTTCATGAATCTGCGGGGCACCATTGGCATGAACTAATCACCTTAAGGAGATTCGGTTATCCATACCTCACCTCCAATTTTATGTTATTTTTCAGTGATATCTTACTTTCTTCTTCTCCTAGATTTGTAAAAGGAATGATATTATAAAGTTGTTATCATCTTCTTTACATTAATGTTCTGATTACAACAAACAATGTGTTTTCTCTGGATTAATTTCCAACAATACATTATGGAGAAATATTGTCTGAATTAGTGTTATTTGTGACTGACTCTGCACTAGAGCTAAAAAATTAAAAGAAATAATGGACCTACCCTTCTAGTGGAAAGAAAGAAGTCGAATAGAGTCCTCCATTGGTAAAAACATTGTAATGGACTGTAAATTACATCACAGCGGACTCATCACCTCTCTTTGTCTCTCTCTCTGTCTCTCTCTCTCTCTCTCTCTCTGTCTCTCTCTCTCTCTCGCTCTCTCTCTCTCTCTCTCTGTTTATTTGTTTATTTATTTATTTATTTATTTTGATAGAAAGCTTTGTTTAAAATTTCACCATGCCACTTTTTGCTCTGCTCGGCTATGGTTTTCCTTGTTTCCTTTTTTAGGAGTTTATGCACATTTGGAAGCTTGTTTGGGAATGGCTTTGGTTTTGCATGGTGAGCTTAACTGCCTAGCTTGAGTGGACTGGAGTTTTAGAGAGAAGGCTAGAAGAAGAAAGCCGAAGGCAAAGAGAACCTTGTTTTGGGCCATGGCGGGAAGAGAGAGAGAGTATGCAGCTGGAAAGATTCCTTGAGAGCATCAACTTGCGTGATTTTTTTTTATAGAATCAGATCAATTCTACCTGATTAGTACGAGATTCAATAAGTATAATAAAATAATGAAACGGTCAAATTAAAAACTACAAAGTCACGCAGATTACATAACCTAACCAAGCCATGACATCGCTTTATTTTTATAAGGTCATATTTTCCTTCATCCTGAATCAGAAAAACTATTCTTCTGATTGGATAAATATGGATGTCACCCACATTCGTACTCAATTAAATTTAAAGACGAGTGACATTAATAATTTATAAATCACAATTAGATGTATGGTCAAAGAAAGTTCCTTCAAATCGTCAGTGGAAGAAAGCATGACCATTTTTTTAAAAGGATATTAGGACCTTTCGAAGCACCCGACAACTTATGAGAGCATGAGGCCTTCAAAAAATTTTCATTGAGAGTTTTTTTAGTGAAAATAATAAACTCCTGACCAGACTATCTTAGCATTATGAATTTAGGGTTAAGTCTTCACTAACTTAACTTTCCTTACAGTTTTCCTAGCCGTCCATGTGCTCCTTTAGTAAACATACACATCCCGACTTTGCTTCTTTAGATGTGAAAATGTAATTTAGATACAACATTCATAGTTGGACTAACAAACTACCTTATGGCTTTCGTTCTTCAACATTTTCTTTCTAATTGAGCTCTAACTCATTCGATATGTGCAACATGTTTTTCCTTGATATGTTATTATGTATTTTTTTGAAATATCGGCATGTGATGCTTAAGTCTAGTTAGTTAAATGGTAACATCGAATTTCACTTTTCTAATTGGAATTATTTCTTATCTAAGGATAATCCCCCCCCTCCCCGGCAACACAGAGAGAGAGAGACTATAATCAACTTACTTCACATTCTCTAACTCATTTGATCTATGCTCTAACCATACCTCTATTCATTAGTCTCAAAACTTTAAGATGAATCATAAGTCTCGTAGAAAATGCAATGCAGTAAGTGGGAATCTTTCAATGAATGTGATTTTGTTTACAATCCAGATGTTCCCCATTAATTGAGTTGCTCACCTGACTACCCTCTATATTGCAGCTCTTTAATGTATTAGTTTATCATTAATTTCAACCGATACATTACTAGAGTTAATTTGAAGAACAACTCAATATGTATGTTGGGTAGTCATTTATACAATTTCGAAACCCCAACTATCAGAGGAAGATCCAATATTCAGTAGCTGCGTTCTGATATCAAATTTAAAATGGAAGTAAATGAACCTAGACTTGTGTATGGTCTTTATGATCATCAAGGTACAGAACACAGGGGAAACAACTCTTTGGCGATTCTCCGACGAGGTGTGAAGAATTCATGCCAATAGAAAATGTGCTTCAACCCTTTTCAAAATTTCCTTCTCTCTTTCTCCTTAAATCATCAAAACCCAACGAACCGCCATCGACAAATTGTACTATTTACGAGAACGACATGCAAAATGACAAATTGCTGCCCCTCAAAACTTGCTTGAGCCCACCATGCACTCACGTTCTTCAAAGTGCTGTCTAGGCTCCTTTTCTTCTGCTTCTTCGAGCAAATATAATATGAACTTAATTTATGGGTAATACAATGGACATGACCGATCAAAAACGTCATTGGTGTTTTTTAGATAGATTCATTGCGATTCTCACATATTCACAAAACATGATTGATTTGATCTAGCGAACTTTTTTACAAAATACTTGCTTGTAATTCTTATATCTCTCTTCCCCACAAGAAATTTTAAAATTACAAACCATTTAATAAGGATGGAGTGTCAGCTTTCCAACAACTTATTGTTGCCGCCCAAAAAATAATATCAATAAAAGGCAGCTTTTTCCATGTTATTAGCTTCTTATTTTCAATTTTTGCGGCTATTAACAATTCAAACGTTATCTTGATTCTTCACCTCTTGGAATCGCCCGAGAGCCGTCACATGCTCTTTTGAGAGTTGCATCCTTGTGAGCTGAGAGCAAGACCCAACGTTTTTAGGCCTCGAACGGGGAACATTACTAAGAATTTTCACTGCTACTTGGAGTCTCTCGTGGAGTTGTATGTACTTTCTAACGTTATGTTTACCTGCTTAAAGAAATTTTCCTCCAATACCTTTTATTAGTGGGTAGTTATCAAAATCATCCTTAAGCAAACTTAACTAAATACTAATGTGAGTAATGTGCATACTTGCACAAAAGAGTGGTTAGAGGAAGTTTTGGTTTCAATTAGGAATTAAAGAAAATATGACTGTGTTTCTGAAGTGTCTATGCATATATCGTTAGTCTATATTTTCCTCGTTTCTTCAAACAATATCTCTAGTTGGTGAGTTTCAAAACTCACATTCAAACTTGACAAAGATTTGAATATGGGTGATGGCATGTATTAATCAGTCAAAAAGAAGATTAATTGGAGGAAACTTCTTCCCACCTAGGATGGACATAAACAAGGCTCAATATTATTGTCCACGAACTACGCTTATGTGCGTAAAAATTCTTGCAAAGATTATTTCTCGATGAAATATGACTTCTACTTGAAGATCAGATATAATATGGAGAAATATTGTTCTAATAAGTATCTGCTGTAACTCACACTGAACATACCATCATCCATCTTCCAAGAAGATAGTCATGTTCTCAAGGTTTACAGTAAATCAAAATTTTAAGAGAATTCCGATCCATTTCTTAGAAATCCATTCCATTTAGATTTGACTATGATTCTTAATATTTGTGTGTGTAATGCATGTTACGAGGTGTGCTTTTGTGCAAACACCTGAGAGAGTGTGCGTATTTGAGAGTGCAATAAGCTGACATGAACTCGGATACGAGAGAGAGGAGAGAGAGAGAGAGAGAGAGAGAGGTTGCAATATCTGTACTGTCTCATACAACTGCTTGACAACAGATACATAAATCAGCATCATTTAAATCTGCATGACAGAGAAACAGCAGAGACCACACAACCGTACAAACTATACGCCAATTTGGAGGACAACCCTTTACATATATGAACCACAAATCACTATGAATTCGGTTCTGCAGCACCATTGTAATTGAAAGAATGGCCAACACCAGGGCTGTGACCGGGTTCTGTGGCTTGGAAGTCATTTCTCGATGCGGCAACAATGTGCCTATCACCTCCATCCATCTCTTTCGATTCAGCATGTTTTTCTTGAGGAAAATATTGGCCAACCCTTGGGCTGTTTCCTGGTATTGCCAGACGAAAATCATCCACATGAACTGTTCCCAGATGGTCAAGTCGAAAACTTTGCCCCAGTGTGTTTGCTGACAGTACTGCTCCTTTCTCCGCAATCTTTTGCCGTGCGTGAAGTTTTCTGCTTATGAGCTTCACTGAAGTGATTGGATAGTTTTCTTTAAGGGAATTGGCGTTGTGAGCTATGGCAGGCTTCATTGGCCTTCCATAAATGAAGACAATTTCATGGAAGATCATCAGTGCAAAGATGATCAGAGTATATTTTCCTATGGCTTGGGGCAATATTGCCATATCTAATAAACAAGAAAATTTAATGAAGGGAGGTAATGAAGAAGATGAAGCAGCAAACCGAAAGATTGGTCGGGACTAGTTTGGCTTTATTAAGGATAGAGATGATGAAATTCAGATAGGTCCTAGTTTGTTTTGGTTTTGTAAGGAGTATGGACAGTTTTGATTTCAGTGAGGTGATGTTAATGGACTTATCATTGTATGGCTATTTATAACGATGAAAGCACGATCATCCTCACTGATTGATCTACTAAATTAAATGAATGGGGTTCACATCTTCAATTTGGATGGTCAGTGTCAACTGCTTCAAAAAGTGCCCTTGGCTCTTTGGCATATTGTAGATCTTCATTATATATCTAATGGGGCATACAAGACTCAAAGTTCATGATCAATTATGGTTCATTTCATACGCAACTAATGGCTTACCATTGCATGCAGCACGGGAAAGTTTATAGTTCTACATCATGTGTACAAATTGAACGGGGTCTTATATATTTGAATTGGTGCAATTAAGTTACACTTTGTTTTTAAAAAAAAAAAATTGTTATAAAGTCCTTCTAGTCTTATGTGTCCAAAAATTGCTTTTTTGTCAAACGGCAACTTGCCCATAGGATGATCTTCATATTGCACTATTACGAAAGGTTCCCAATGCAATTATTTCATATGATAGGGGCAAGTTTAAAAATTTGATCTCCTTATGTATATAAAGTTTAGTGCTCTTGCTACAGGGATAAGTATGCCCCAAATGTCTCAAACACTTGTATGTGAAATGTAACGCAATTTCGAAACTCTTTGAAGTAAGAAATTATGCAACTGCAATACATTGAAATCACTTAAGTGATCACTTCTTGAAAGTTATTGCACTTGTTAGCACCAACATGGGTGTCTGCAATAGTGATAGCATCGATACCATCTTTACCCCTAACTAACGTGGACAAACTCAAACTTAGAAACATGAAGCTTCACACTTTATGGTAATTTAATTGAAGCCTTGAATTAATCCAGCAAAACTATAGTTCATGAAATGTTAAAAAACAAAAATAAAATAGGGATAAGTGTATTACAAATCCTAAAACTTATCACAATAATATAATTGAATCTTAATTTTTTTAAAATGTAATTAAGTTCTAAAATTTATTACGAAATGTAGTCGATTCTTAAAAATTTTAAAAAAAGAGCCTGACATTTTTTGTCGATTGTGAACAATACCATCATAAATATGGACAAAATGCACTTAACTTAAAAAAAAAAACTCTGCAAAACGGTCTAGTGCGCACGCGCCAAATTAAGCAAGAAAGTTACATGTTTAAGCCGCCAGTAATGGGGAACTTTTGTGATGGTGGTGGGTCCATGAGAGCCGAAATTCAACAAGTCATAGAAAACGACATCCCATTTGACTATATAATGATTAGTCTGAACTTGAGCTGTCACATCATAGGCCATCGTAGTGAACTTTTTTCTTTTTTCGTTTTTATTTTTATTTTCGGGGGGGAGGGGGTTTAATCGAATAACCTAAATACTTCCTGTTGTAATGCGGTAAAGAAACGAGATAATTGCAAAAAAAAAAAAAAAAAAAAAAAAAAAACTTCAACAAATATTCTCATCGCATTTCAAAACTTATATTTTACATCTTCACAATTTAGAAAGACGCCCTCTTTAGCACCTGATTTTACACCAAAAAATGAAGCCTGATATTTAGGATGGGTAATCTAGAAAAATAAATGGCAACTTAATAAATGATGTGCAGGTTAAAAATGAAACTTGAAATATGCAAAAAATGAGGTGGGTAACTATTTATTTTGAAATGCGAGATGGGTTGTGAAGTGTAAAATTGACGATGATGTTTATAATTTAAATAGTAAAAAAATCAATAAATTTTGTGTTGTCCGAAAATCGATTAGTCCATTATATGTACATGTTATACATTTAGGGTCATTATTACTCACAAAAAAGCCCCAACTCAAATCCAAAATTTCCCTTACCTTATGAGTTGGATCTCATCAATTTGCCATGAGATTAGTGTCCTTTTACCATATAATGAAGATAAGAGGTAGCTCTTTAATTACCATTAGTGAGAGAGAGAGAGAGAGAGGGAGAGTTATTGTTTGCGTCTATTTGCATGTACTTAAGAAAGTGCTACCTTGGGATTTACTAATCCTCGAAAATTTTGAAAACCGAAAAAAAAATGACAAATAATTCTAATTGTCAATATATGTTGCAAAAGTTTAAAGAGTTTGATGTAACAATGACTAGTTGAACTCATGAAATTAAAAAGTGAAAATCATCTAAACAGAATCTAAATAGATCCTATAAAGTTGCAAAAGTATGATGGGGGTTGTACTTTGAATCTATAGAATTCTAACCAATTAAGTGAAGAATCCATGTACTATCAATTTACATTGTATTATATGTCACGCGTGGTCAGTGATTAAAGAGGTCAAGTCAAAGTAAGGTACAAGAACCACCACCAACCCTTCAGGACCCCCACCACTCTTCTTTGTCCACTGTACTAATCCCAAATTATATATCTCGTATGAGTCAAAGAGACAAATGATGAGCATCAAGGCGCATGCCTCAACCTCCCATTCCAAGGAAAAAAATTAAGACGATGAGAATCTTCTGACAAAAGTAATGTTTAGTTGGCTCCTGGAAATGGGGGGAGGCATAGGAATTCCCCAACTCCCTTCCTACTAAAAGTGATAAACATAAATAAATCCGATAATGGGACAAAATAAATAAACAAGTATATATTAGTGCACGAAGAGTCATTTCATTCTCACTGTTTGTGCTAGCTGGATCGCACGAGGTTTGATAATATAATAACCATTCTTGGCAATCAAACAAAAAGCTTAAAATGAAAAAAGAAATCTTAAGCCGTCAAAATGGGCTTGTGATTGCCACTAAAGTTATAATGTTGACGGACGACAGAGGATCTCCAGAGATACTTTCGGAATCCCAACTGTCAAAGGCCAAATTCTTTACGCAATTTCACTTTTCTCTCTCACCTTTTATTATTATTATTATTTGCACTTAGTTTTGTCCAAGCGTTTCCTTTGTCTAAGTTCATTTCTTTTTTTGTCAAGTCTAAGTTCACTTGTACTTGCATATGAACGTGAACATAATTAAAAAAAAAAACTTAAACCTATTATATTTATGTCAATTCAGTCTTCACATTTAATTATGTCAATTTAAACTTAAATTATTTTACATTTTGCTAATTGAGTTCATCCAACTAATTTAATTGAAAATTATTGATTCCCACGCGGTATGATCAATGTTGACGTGAATATTTTTAATAATATTATAGTAATTTTTTTTTATTTTTTATAATTTTTTAATAATTTTCATTTTCTCTTTTCTTTACTCTTTCTTTTTTGGATTGATGGCTAGCAATGGTCGTCAGCCACAAGGTAAGGGCTTTGAGTTCTTGCTATGGCCATGGCATCCCTCACTTGATGCCCTCGCCTTGCTATGGACGATGTGGGCCTAGGCGAGGGTCACAATGCCCTCGCTGACCAAGCAAAGGCGCGTGACCCCTTATTGAAATCTAGCAAGGGTCATGACACCCTTGTAGGCCCAGGGCGAGATCGCATGTCTAGATCAAGCAAGGGCATCCTAGTTCTCATTTGTGGGTGACGACCCTTGCTGACCCTTAGTCCAAAAAATAAAATAAAAATAAAGTAAAGATAAAAAAGTTATAAAAAAAAATTATTGAAAACGTCAGCGCAAATCATATGCGGTTGATATTTACATTAATAATTTTCAATCAAAATTGGTTGGATGAACTTAATTGAGTAAAATATGAATATGTTAGGGACTAAATTGATGCAAATGACTAAATTGGCACAAGTGCAATGGATTTAGAATTTTGTTGGTAATTTCCCTTGTGGATGTGTCATTAATCTATTATATGTGACGTTATTATTGAGAGATGCACATGTAAATCGTGTTGAAAATGTCACATATGGTGTGAAGCAGTTAATAATCTCAATTGACTTATAATTAATTGGTTTAAATTTTTGAGTGAATAAAGGTCAATTGAACATATTAACAAGCTTGAATTTTGGGCTCTCCATTGCCCGTACTCTCCATATAAAGGTATATGGTTTTGAATAATCTGATAAATATAAGTTTTCTTCTACTAAGATAGAAACACATTAATGTGCCAAAATAATAAGAAAAAACACATTTTAAAAATGTACGTTATCACTTGTCGAATGATCATGAAAGAATATTTAATGAAGTAATTATGATATTTAATGAAGTAATTATATTGCGCCGTCATCGACAGTGATCTTCCTAATATCATCTATCTACAATGACGGTTTGAAGCCCATATTACCAGTTTTTCAACGTTGAACATCAAAGTTAGTGGAAGCAATTATAAGATCCAAATTATTGTAATTTTGGGTCAGTGACGGAGTCTTAAAACTTCAGCGTGTCATTTAATAAAGTCCAAAAATATGCAATTGTTCGAATAAGTTCTCTGGGAATGCACGTCCAATGTTCCTCCGCAGCATCGGTATACTTCTCGGACCCGAAAAGCTCCAATTGGGTTTTAAAACAAGATGTTGTCCACTATGCAATATTATGAACTAACTGGATATTCCTTGTGTAGAGCAAATCTCAAGTTTGAAGAGAAATAGACATTATTCTTCATATTATCATCGAAATCTCGAACCTTTATTGAGTTCATCTATTAACTCAAACTTCTGGATTGGATTTTCTGACAAAGGATATAATATTTGCTTAATTAGAGTAAAAACTTGTTTGAAAATGAAAAAGATTGATCATGTTTTTCATTGCTTAATGATTCAAAGTTATTCATAACAAAGTGATTCACGCATTATCTACTCTGATAATATAAAACATGACTGAAATTTTTACATTTTTATGATTCTCATTGTGTTTTTGTGAATATTATTTATTCACATAAAACTTGCTTAGGGAGAAGCATGTGAAATCATTTCAAATTATTCTATGAATTTTTTAAAATTTGAAGTAGCGATGTGCACTTTATATTTACAGGGACTCATCTTCATGGCAACGGTGGCGTAACTAAGTGAGATTATTCATAATATTTGCAATGCTATGCAACTTATAAGTGTATCTAATTGAAGAGGTCTCATGAAAATGCATCGCAAATTTTTTCATGAGGTTTCCAACTCAAAAATTTAAACTAATAAGTGGAAGCAAATCACACGTATATGAGAGTGTATAAATCTCATTATCAAGCGATGTGTAATATTACAACACCTGTTCTTATATGCAAGCAGGATTAAGAGTGACATGTGGAATTTGATTAAGAACCTAACTTTAATACCTTGTTAAAATTGCTGACTTAAAAACTAAGCTTATAGATGGAAGAGAATTATTTACAAGTATATAAAAAACACATAAATCTCATTTTCAAGCAATGTGAGATATTTCAACAGACCCTTTGGAGTGATGAACAAATACAACAATACGTATGTTGTTTAACAAGTGTGGGACCGACTGTGGGATAACATCAACTGATATGGATAGGTAGGGTCTGTAAACACAGTTTTATTGGTAGAGACAGACTACCAACAGCAGAGATCGTATCATGTTGGATGCCTACAGTGACAATTCATTGTAATTTCTATTTAGTTGGTTTGGAAGATCGATATCATCTATTCTTTCAGTGCACATGGACAGGAAGCATATGGTTTATCCTTGCACAATACAAAATCCGTCGATCTTTAGGAGGATGGAATGATGAATTCCAATGGATGATCAAGGCTACCAAAGGCAAGGACTTGGTGGCAAGGCTTCTCAAGGTACTTTCTTAGTAATCATATACTGCATTTGGATGGAATGTAATTGTAGACATTTCCAAAACAAGTCAAATGATATCACCATCATTGTGGCTAAAATTCATAAACTTGTCAGAGGGCAAGCATCATATTACAAAAATTTTGGACCTTCCTAGACAAATATAATATTGGCTACTATATGGAGACTCCCTCACTCCATTTTTTCACGTTCTTAATTATCTTTGTAATGCTGCGAAATGCCCCTAAGCTCTTGTACGTCTTCATACAAATCATACTTACATTTCAAACCGAAAAAAGAAAAAAGATGTCTTAGTCAAGTTTTAATTTGTTCATACTCTATCAATATTCAATGTGGTAGAATCCTCATCATAGGCATGCAAAAGCAACATCTGCATCACATTCGATTTCGTGGGATTTTTGTGGAAAGCAACCTCTATATCGTTATTGATTTTGTAAGATCAGTGCCAATTATTGTGAAAACTTAATTTGTTAGATGAATGCATGATTTTATATATATATTTTAACACTCCCATTCGCACGTAAGTTGATCTTTGGCTTAAGCCTGAAGTGTGGAAATATGTAATTGAAGAGGTAATTAGGGAAATTGGAGATTTGAACTCGAGATTTTCTCCTCTAATACCATGTAAGATTTTGTAAGACCACTACCAACTATTCTAAAAGTTTAAAATGTTAGGTGAATGTGTTGTTTAATATTTATATTTTCTAACAATATCCCCATTTAGCTAAAAAATTCTTTGCTCTTCCAAATCACTGGCGTGATATGTATATAAGTGATACGTCTGTATAGAAGTGCTTATAGAGGTTTGGTTCAATGCTCGTAACTAATATATAGGTCACAGAGGGGCACCAATATTGCATGGCAATGCGTATTTGAGATGTAACAAAGGAGCAAATAAAAGAACCACAACCTGAGCTAGTTAAAATAAATGGACAAAAGACAACTGAGATTTGCACGCTTTTGTCTCGCAAATGTTTAATATATACAGGGAAAACAAACACTTGCACTAGACTACCAACTCAGACTTAAACCGAAACATCCAAACCTAATCAACGAAGCATCTAAAACTAATCAAAGACAGGATGATGATACGCGTACGAGAAAAAACGAACATACTCAATCGAACATAACGAAATCGATAATTAAACCCTAGTTCTGAAGCGAATGGCCAACACCGGGGCTGTGGCCAGGAGCTGTGGGCCTGAAGTCATCCAAGCTATGAAGAGGAGATGGTGGCAGCGGAGTGGAAGACGCAACAGTGTTTGTGGCTTCGTTCCAGGTCTCACCGTGCAAATATTTGCTCTGCTCGGCTATGGTTTTCCTTGGTTCCTTTTCTACGTGTTCATTCACATTTTGAAGCTTGTTTGAGGATGAGTTTTGCTTTTGCAACGTTAGCCTCAACTGCCTTGCTTGAGTGGACTGGAGCTTTAGAGAGAAGGCCAGAAGAAAAAAGACAATAGCAATGAGAACCTTGTCTTGGGCCATGGCAGAGAGAGAGAGAGAGAGAGAGAGAGAGAGAGAGAGAGAGAGCTAGCTAGCTGAGAAGATACCGAGAGAGCACCGACTAGTGTGCTATTTATAGAATCAGTCTTAACCTTCTTTTTTTTTTTTTTTTGTTCGAAGTAGTCTTACTTGACTAGTCGGAGACTCAATAAGTTAATGAAAACAATGAGGAAATCTAAATATTTTCTTTGACGTATAGTATTCTCTCTCTCTCTCTTAAAATTCTAAAATAGAAAATTATTATGTCATGTCTTCTTTCTCTGTTATGAGGATCACATTTTTCTCTATTCCTAATTGAAAAAATCACTATTCTGATTGGTTGGATTACCTGTATTTATACTTAGTTAAATTCACATGTGAGTGACACTCATAATTTGTAACTCAAAATCATAGATATTGTTAAAGGAAGTTTCCTCCAATGGTGGATAGAAGAAATACCTTTTTTATATAGGGTATCTCAACCTTTTAAAGCACCCAAAAAATTTCATTGCATCTCACATCTCCATCTGGCCATCGCACCTAATTAATTTCTAGAGCAAGAAGCCTCGAATTATTCTTGAGAGAGTTTTCTTGGCAAAAACTCGAACTCTGGACTGACTTATTTAGACATTACAAATTAAGGGTTATGTCTTCGCTAACTCGACTTGTCCTTATAGTTTTCCTAGCTATCCAATACATGCTCCTTTAGTAAACATACACTTTCCTTATTTAGGTGTTAGAATGTAGTTAGATATAACATTCGTAGTTGGACTAACGAACTCTTTGACTTGTTGAGCTCTATATGTGCAACATCTTTTTTCCTTGACACGTTATTATGTATTTCGTTGAAATATCAGCATGAAATACTTATATGGAGTAAATGGTAACTCGTTTTTAAGGTTTAGGCTGCTTCCATCTGATTCTATGACTAGCATCTCCAGCGGGCGACTTGGTGAATGCTATGTTAAGCAATTTTACTTTTCTAATTTGTACCATTTTTCATATAAAGATTACTTCATTTAGGTCCATGAAATTCTCTAACTCATTTGATATTTATTTACTTTCTCCACCTTCTCCCCACTTATATATAATAAACTTATTTCCCTAGGGTTTAGTTCATTTTATTTTAAGTGAATAGAAAGCTAAATATATGCTCTAATTCTTTCTCTATCCACAAGTCTCAAAACTTTTAGATGAATCGTAAGTCTCATGGATAGTTGTAATTCGGTATTGAAGAAGTTTTTATAAAACTTAATTTCGTTAACAACCTAAATGTTCCCAATAAACTGCATTGCTTATTTGATCGCCCTCCATTCGGCATCACTCTCATGTATTAGGCATTTAGCATTCCTTTCAACCTACTAATGCATTTGACGACATACTAAATATATGTTTTAGATAATCATTTATGCAATTATGGGATCCTAAAGTATATGAGGGAGAGCCAATATTCAATAACAATTTGTTGTGATATCTAGTTAAAAACTAGAAATAAATGAACCTAGACTTGTATATTCTACATGATCATCACGATATAGAACATAAGGGAAATAACTCTTTTGTGATTTTCTGATGAGATGCGAAGAATTTATGCCGATAGAGAATGGCATTGTTTTGCTTCAACCCTTTTCAATTTTTCTTCCTTCTCTATAAAAATCAAAAGCCAGCGCACGGTTATCGACACGCTGTACTGTTTACGAGAACGAAAGCATGTGAAAATTAGAAAAATGTTTTAGGCAACATCGGGGTGCGAGGCTTCGGATGCATGTGGAAGACAAAATGCTGCAACTCTTCGCTAGCCTGAGCCTCCCCCATGCATTCACGTGCTTCAAAGTTGTGTCTCGACTCTTTTTATTTTACTTCTTCGAGAAAATATTATATAAACTTATAAGCAATCCGATGGATGGACGAAATCAATTAAAATACGTTATTAGTCTTTTTCAGTCCTAATATATATTGATCTCATATATCCGTGAAACGTGATCATTTGATCTAGCAAACTTAGTTGATGTAATACTTGCCCGCGGGATAATTATAAAAAGGGTTTTAAATCTATTGTACTTATGATAATTTAGTTTTAAACCTTTGAATTTGACTAATTATGTCATTAACTTTTTAACAATTTGTCAATTCAGTTCTAAATATTTCAATCAGGTCAATTTACCCCTAATCATTTTGATAATCACGTCGACGTTGACTAAACCTCAATGTCAACTATTTCTAATCAAAATGGTCAAAATGATTAAATTTGTCGATCGTCAAAAGATTTATGACTCTATTAACACAATATAAAAGTTTAGGACTGAATTGACACAAATTTAATAAGTTTAAGGGTTTTTTTTTTTGGTAACTTCTCTCTTGCCCGTACTTCTTACATATTCCTCTCCCTCGAGATATCCTTAGAAATGTTAACGATTAAATAAGTGTAAGTATCAGCTTTCCAACTACTTAGTGTCGTTGGCAAAAAATAATAAAATACTAACTAAAAAAGTGAGTGTGACCGAACTACATAGCTTTTGGATCTTAGGCAGCTTTTTCCGTGTTAGCATCTTATTTTAAGTTTTGCGGCTATAAATAATTCAGACGGAATCTTGACCCGTTGGAATCGCCTGGAGACATCACATGCTCTTCTGTAAGGGTAGCACGCTTGTGAGCTGAGAGAAAGATCCAATCTCTAGGCCTCGAACGCGGAACAGTACTGAGAATATTCGCTACTAGTTTGAGTATCTCGGGGAGTTTATGTACTTTCTAGCCTTATATTTCTCCCGCTTTTGTTTTCTTCTGCTCATGATTAGAGAAATATTCCTACATCTATATCTTTTACGAATAGGTTTTAAGTTATCAAAATTACCCACAAGCAAACTCAACTAAATACAAATATGGGTATATGTGCGTATTTGTATATCATCAATCCAGAAATAGTAGTTCCAAGAAGTTTTCTCTAATTAGAAACTGAAGAAAAGATGCCCCTGTTTCTAGAGTATCCATGCAAATATTATTTGGCTATATTTTCTTATTTCTTATCATCATATCTCGTTGGCGAATTACAAATTATTAACATCATTTACATGCAAACATAATAGAAATTTAAATATGGCTGATGTCATGTATGTAATCCATCAAGCAAAACACTCATTTAAGGAATCCAACTTTCCTCCAAATAGTTTTTAGGGATAGAAAGAAACATAACCCATTGTTATCGTCCACACACTATGCTTATGCACGTATGGATTCTTGCAAAGGTTATTTCTCAAAGAAATATTACTTCTATGTCTGAGCTGTATTTAATCATTCTGATTTTTAGACAACATAGAATGAATAATTAATAATGAATATCTTTTATCTCTTACTTTATTTGGAATGATCTATTAGAAGATCAGATATATCTACCCTTCTAGTGGAAAGAGAGAGAGTCATCCTAAGTCCATCATTGGTGTAATTACATTGCAATGGACGGTAAATTAAATTGCAATGGACTCGGCACGACTCTCTCTCTCTCTCACACACACAAAGTCATACTAAGTCCATGATCAGTCATTACACAGCCATGGACTCATCATGGACTCAGCACGTCTCTCTCTCTCTCTCTCTCTCTCTCTCTCACAAAGTCGTGCTGAGTCCATGATCAGTAATTACACAGCCATGGACTTATCAGTAATCGCACGGCCATGGACTTATCATGGACTCAGCACGACTCACTCACTTACTCTCTCTCCCTCTCTCTCAGTTTCATTCTTTATTATTATTTTTTTATCTCCTCCGAGAAATTTCCAACTGGGCTTACTAGTGGTATGCATTTTATGGTTGCTCCGTTGCCCTAATAAAATCTCTGTCAAGCACCAATCACAGAATAGCAAGGTAATATAATCAGTAGTACGACATGCAGCTCTATTGTATAACAATGACACGTGTGCAAGAAATTTTCAATTTTTCTCGTCGGTGCTCTTATTCTTGCCCTCCTTTTCCTTTTAAAATTGGGATATTCTTCAAAGTTTAGAGAAAATTAATTGACTCAACCCTGAAGCCATGACCCATTATATTTAGAGAGGTCTGTTTATTGAATTTTGGCTTCCTCAATCCCTAGTTGAACGGATTTTTCTTTAATCGGGGAGATGAGAAACTCCCCCCAACCATTTTTTTGATTGGTAGGGTTATGCACAGACATCGAACTTGGAGGTCACTAACTTGGGCCTTGCCATTTAGCTTCTTTCCTAATTCACTTTTTTGTATATTATAAGGCTAAATGAAAGTCCGTTTCGTAAAACTCTAATTGATTAATGAGCTTCGGTTTGGTCGATTGGCCATTAGATTAGGCCCAAACATCGAATTTCTTTTCTTACGTGCTTCCCTGCCCTTACCTAAAGAGGCAGACACTTGGACCCTTCCTTTGAATTTGTACTAGCACCAATTCATTCTACACGGGTATATGCACGGGTGTTCATGACACGATAATAGTTACAACATGAGGGATAACTTTCACACATGCATCGATTTTGGAAGTAGTGGGTGGAAGATTTCCAGATCATAGGTGCTGAAGGCTTTGTACGAAAAATCAGATAAATTACATATAACGATTTTAGAGGAACAGACATCAAAAGGTCATCTCTCCCTCACATATTAGTAATTATGTGAGAGGAAGAAAATGAATAATTATATAATGAAGTGGGTGAAGTGGGTGAAGTGGGAGATATTAGTGGTATTTTAACTATGTCCTTTGTTTCCACCGGTTCAGTTCCAGATTCTTTAAATTTTAAAAATTGAGGGATCTATTTTAATGGGTAGATTTTAGGTTTTAGGGAACTTAGAAAAAAGTTTTTGTTTCCTACAGTATTCCATGGCGTTTAATGATGAATGTGTAATTTGAAATACTAGTTTGAGCTTCCATTTTCAATAATATTTTTGACTGAGACTTTCAATTTGTTAATATTTCATAATTTTCATATATCTAAATATGAGTTGTAATCAGTGGATTGTAGCAAATAATGGTCATTAGATGTGATAATTCATTATAATTGTTCAATAAAAGTAAGTGGAACTTGGGTAGACTCTAGAACCGATCTTGAAACTTGTAACAAAGTAGGTTTTAGGTTTTTGGATATGCAGGGAATGTTCCAATTTCCAAAAATAAGGGAATCTATTTGATGGGTAGGTTCAAAGTTCCAAGTTACTAACCCCTACCATTTTGTGAAAGATAGTTTTGAAAAGAATAAAAAGGGAGATCCAATGGTGTTTCAACTTAATGCTCAATTTGTTTCACGAAAAAGGAATAATTTAAAAAGTATTTTTTTTAATAAAAATAATCGTTTATATTGATTAAAATAATTAATTAATAGAAGAAGTTTTCACTATAAAGGTCGGTCCAAGAGTAGGGGACTGGGTCCCAAGAACCGGGAGTCGAGTTTGGGGCCTAGCCTCGAAGGCTTGTGGGCACCAATACCATTGTTTGGGGCCTAGCCTTAATTGGCCAAGGCTTGGGCACCGGGGTCTTGATCTTGAGTGCTGGGGTTTGGGGCATAGCCTCAATGGGTCTAGGCCTGATTGCTGGGGACTTGGACATGGCCATTGCAAACTCGGGCCGAGGTGCCATTGAGTGGAGCACACGTAATGAGTTCTCAAACAAACAAAAAAGAAAAATGAAAAGCATCATTTGCCATTGCACATTCAATTTTCGATTAGCGAGAAAAAGATTGACCTCAATTCTAGCTAGGGTTGTCAAAATTGTTCACAAACCCACATTCTAATCCACATTTATTTAAACGAGTCATATATGGATCACCTCAAACTTAAAGTATAAGCCATAATTGGTTTTAAAGTTAAAAGCTCAAAACAAATGAGTTTGAGTGGGTATATTATAAACTCGCTTTTACCCTATTTAACATAAAGCTCAGACCACTTTGGTCCCCTTTTTAGCAATACTTTGGTCCTTTGTCACCGGTCTCTTTTTTATCCCTCTTCGATTTCATGACCTATGACTGTTGACATCTAAATTTTGACTATTTTATTTACTTGTTCGTCATATAAAAACTACATTAAGCATTTCATAACATTTACATTTAGGTAACAATAATATTTAAACTTGTCTTTAAAAAAATTGTTCTAAAAAAATGAAAAAAATGAAAAAAAGTGGATAAGAAAAAATCTATAAAATAAAATATTTGGTTGTGGAGGTAGATTTTGAAATATTTTAGATTTTGGATAATGGAGCCTTTCCAGAAGATAATCTTCAACGGTTGAGTGAATTATTTTGGAAAATCTTCACAAAAAGATTTTAGATTTTGGAATCATTTTCTTGTTGAGTGTATCCCTTCTTTTCAAAAGATGATCATCGGTGATTGAGTGAATATATGCAATTATCTTGGAAAATCTTCACTTACAAAACAAACCCTTTTTTTTTTTGTCTATAAATAGGGAGTGAAAGGAGTTTCATTTGAAAGGGGTGAAGATTGGGGAGGAGAAGTTGGCGAAGCGTTGGCGAGGTTTCGTTCAAAGGGGGGAGAAAAGCACAAGAGAAATAGAAAGAATTTGTCTTCTTTAGAGTTGGGGAGTTCGCAAGTCAAAGAGCATACTTTGTCCACTAGTCTTCTCCCACAATGGCAATGGCTTCACGTTACCACCATATTTGTTACTAGCTCCCTAATTTTCAAACCTTCAGTGCCATGGTTGTTCACGTTGCTTGAACAATTGTCATCTTGCCCACACGATGAGCCAATTTCTTGCAAAGATTGATATTGCTCATTGTCCATTTGGAGTCCCGACGATGGAGTTTATTGTTCCTTGAAATGAGTCAATCCCATTTATGCCAACAGTTTTTCTCCGAGACATTTGCTACATCTCGACGAGTACTTGATTGACTCCGCCCAAAAAGATGGCCTTCTAATGTGATATTTCCCATGGTGTATTTAGTGTTCTTGGAAGGTAGCTCATTAATACATGATGAGTAAGTAGGACATTTGGCTCCATTAGCTTTACTCTTGAAATGTAATCATTAAATTTTGGATGGTTATGTGTTAAGGGGGAGTGAGTCATAAGCTTATTAATGGTGGGGAGTAATTCACAGCTTAGAAAATGATGACAAGGGATCTTGAAGATCAAGTAGGGCGCCACCCCTTCTCCTTAGGCTTGCCACTTAAGGTTCCATAGGTTTTGACTCTTCAGATTCTTTTAATCCCTAGACCTTTGCTATTTTCCAATTTTACAGAGCTCTTTGTACTTAGAATTTGGAGGAACTTCCTTCATGAATGTTGTTAAAAAAATCTCAATATATAACATACTAAAATTTCAGATTTGTCTGAGGTGAAATGGATGGGACGATGGCCCAATCAATTACCATATAGAAATTGCCCCATGTAGTAAAAACAGCGACCCGTTTGCCTTCTCGATTTTTTATAAAATTTTTCCTTCTGAATTTGAATATGATTTCTTCACAAAATTTTTATAGGACATATATTTATACAACATATAGAAATTTCAAAGAGTTTTGTGAAGATTTAAATTTCAAAAGGAGTCTTTCTCTCCAACCGTTGAATCTACTCGACGGACGAATGTTTGGGCTGTGTTAAGCAATTTACTTCTCTTTCCAAAGAACGAATTGGACTTGGCTTCCTTCACAGAAAATATCATTTAGGGTCTTATCTACAACATATTAAAATTTATAATATTTCAAGCCCATTTGATGAGGTATTAATGCTGATTTCGAAAATTACTTGAAACTGTTTCCACCCGGGATAAGAGAGCTGCACGCCTAGCTTGGATAGCAATCATTGGGGGAGATAAGGAGGATCACTTCATTTACTAAGAGCCATCAATACAAATATATATGGACCAATTAGGAGCTTGCCACTTGGAGCTTAGAAGCCTTATTTGGCCTGAGGTTCATGCCTAAGCCATGATTGGATAAGCCAAATGCAATTGGGCTTAACCGGTGAAGCCGAGTTCGGATTTCCCCTGTATCGAGAAAAGACTCGCAACGGGGTCCAAGGGCTAGGCCTTGGATTGATCGACCGGTCCTCTGGTTGGTCCGCGGTCAGTCCAGGGTCATGTGCCACAATTTATGGCCAGCCTGACATTGAATCACATTGAGTTTATTTGATCCATGATCAATTCTCGGTTGTCATGTAATCCTATAGGATTGATCAATTCGCTTCAACTCACGGTCGAATTGGATTGGTCCATGATCATCCATGACTGGTACAACGGCCGGGCGGAATCACCCACGATCGGTACAATGACCGGGCAAGGTCGAGTCATGATCGTCCACGGATTCGTGGTGGTGCGGAATTGTCCCACAATCGATCCTTATGGTCGAATAATCTTTCCATGGTCAAATACTCTATAACCAATCCTTGGGTTGTTGATCCCCAAACAGGCTACTCGGTTCATGATCGACTCTTAAGCGCGCTCATGGCCTAGTCCCGCCATTGGCATACCGATCTATGGCCTACTAGTCGGGCCAAAATAAGGGTCAAAATCGAGAATGTTACAGATAAAGCCTCATCTTTGACTTTGACATAAAGATTTTGTCAATTCCCATGCATCGAAGCTTGCATCAAGACACTTTGGGATGACCATAAGCATTGAAAATGTTGTATATTTAATAGCACCTAGTTTTCTAAATGTTTCTAGTTTCTGTGTACAAAAATGTCTGTTAGATTCTAGGCTTGAATCTAATCTTTTGCACTTCCTTTGTTGTGTTATTAAAGGTCATCAAGTCTTTGTAAAAAAAAGACATACCAAATTTGATTAATAAAAATTTCCATTTTAACTTCCTTGGAGGCCTAGAAGAGCAACCATTGAAGTTTCTATCCTTTTCTTCATTTCGTCCATTCCCATTTTGTCCACTTCCATCAAAATTCCATAAGCCTACAACACTTATATGAGGACACTCAAAACACAAAAGTTGAAGATCTTTGAGTCTCCATTATTTTTGGCTTTGAAATCAGGTCATTCTAATCCAAATTGACAAAGTTATGTCCATTTTCCCAAGCTTGTGCAGAACATAAATTTTTGTTCGATTTTGTGACTAAGTTTCCATATGTGTAAGTCAATCTCCCTATCCTATTGTTTGAGTAGCTGACCTTGGGCTACATCACAATCTCTTTGTCCCGCTATTGGGCCTAATTATTTTCTACAGAGGAGGGCCTTGAAATATTTTTGAGAGTTTTCTTGGCGAAAATTCGAACTCCTAACCAGACATTCTTAGGCATTATTTAGGATTGAGTATTCACTGACTTCTCCCTGCAGTTTCCCTGGACATCCATATACTCCATTAGAATACAGACATTCCCTTGTTTAGATGTGGAGATGTAGTCTAGATTTAACAATCGGAGCTGGACTGACGAACTTTTTTTACACTTTTGTTCTCCAAATCATTCGATATGTGCGGCATGTTTGTTCCTTGACAAGTTATTACGTACTTTGTCTATACGTAGGTGGAAATGCTTACATGGAGTCATTTAAATGGTACATTTAATTTTACTGTTCTAATTCGTACTGTTTTTAACTTCATTTAGACCCATGGATTTCTCTAGCTCATTTAATTTTTATTTAATTTCTGGACCTTCGTCCTACTTACATATAATCGACTTATTTCACTAGGCTATAGCCAATTGCATTTTAAGCGATTGGGGGGGGGCAGCATATGTCTCGACTTTTATATGAATCATAAGTACCATAAAAAAAGTAATATGCTAACCGAGAGCTTTTGAGCCCGAATGATCCCTATACACCATGTTTCTTATTTGACCGCCCTCCGTATTGCATCATACACATGCATTAGGCGTTTACCATTCCTTTTAACCTATATTCATCAAAGAAAAATATGACATTGTGAATATATGTGCGTGCGTGCGTGTGTTAGAAAATCATTAACATATACCCAAATTCCTAGCTGTATGAGGGAGAGCCGATATTCACAACTGATGCCCTTATATCAATTTTTCTTTTTCTTTTTTTAAAGGAGAAAATAAACCTAGACTTAAATATAGTCTTCATGGTCATCACGCTATAGAACACAAGGAAACAACTCTTGTGATTCTCGCATGAGATGTGAAGAAGTCATGCCAATAAAAAAATGACATTGTTTTGCTCCGACCCTTTCAGATTTTCCCCGCTCTTTCTCATTAAATCTACGCTTTAACCGTGCCTCTATCCATATGTCTCAACTTTTAGATGAATCATAAGTATTGTAAAAAATGTAATATGCTAACCGAGAACTTTTGAATCCAAATGATCCCCATAAACTATTTTTCTTATTTGACCGCCCTCCATATTGCATCATGCACATGCATTAGGCGTTTCTCATTCCTTTTAACCTATATTCATCAATGGAAAATACGATATTGTGAATATCTATATATATTAGGAAATCATTAACATGATTCCAAATTCCTAGCTATATGAGGGAGAGCCGATATTCATAACTTATGTCTTGATATCAAATTTTTTTTTTTTTTTAAAGAGGAGAAATAAAACCTAGACTTAAATATAGTCTTCATGGTCATCATGTTATAGAACACTATTGACATCTAAATTTTGATTAAATACCTATAATTAATTCACATAAAAAATTGAGGATCAATTTAACCCTAACAAAAATGATTTGTGCATCTCCTAGGTCTTAGTTTCTTTAGGTTTTATATTCTACTTTTATTTTATTTTTATTTTTTTCAAATAAATTAATAAAAAGATAATAATAATACAATAATAAAAATAAAAAGAAAAGGGTTTTATGGGGCTAGGTGTGAAAGCCCAGCCCCTTGTTTTGTCCCTCCCCGCGCGGGTCCCTAGGGCCCGGCCTTTTCTTTCCCAAAGCCCGGCCCCCTTTTTCTTGTCTTCTTCCCCCCATCTCTGCAACTCATGCATAGTAGACCTACGGCCAAGAGGGAGTAGGCTGACGTTGGTTGAAAGGGACATTTCTTAGGCACCATCAATGTTCGCCTTCAATTCTAAGCGTGCCTCGGTGGAATAGCAGGGACGGGACATCGATTCGGCCGAGAGGGTCAGATCGGCAAGCCAAGGACCAGCAGTCGAGGCTCTTTGTCGATCGGACCCTCCTCACCTATAAATAGGCGGGTGCGATCTCCGTCGATGGCACAAGCGAGCTTGGAGAACTTCCCCGGAGAAACTTCGGGGAGGCTCGAAGGGTAAGCTAGAGAGAGAGGGGTCGCGAGCTCAAATGACCTCCCCCAAGAGACGTTAGGGGAGGCCGGCGGCGAGTGAACCCGAGAGAGAGAGATCAACGAGTGAAGAAAAGCCCAATTATGAGGTTTGTGATCAAGAAAGGGCGAAGTGCCGCCAACCGCCATGCTTGCATCGCGACCCCTAACCTTCCGTGCACCTCCTTTCTCAGTGAGTTTTTGGGCACGCCGAGTAGGAGCTTGCAATCGCTTGGTTACGCGAACTTTAGCCGCGACTTTTCCCTCCTCTGGCTGTCATCATGTTGTTATTTGCCCGGTGAAGGTCTTGACCCAAGTTTGAGCCTCAACGACGCCAAGAATCACTTGTCCTAGTTGCGCACTTCACCTGTTCGATAAAATGCCTAAACAATTTATGGTTTCGTTTCATTTTGTTGTTTCGAGCAGAAGCTAAGCTGTCCAAACGCCGTCCCATTGAGCCGAGGCGCCCCCGTGATCCTTCAGTGTCTCAAGCACGGCTGACGACGCCTGACTTGCAACCACTTCATGATGACCCATGGAGGGTGTAGGCCTTCTTGGTTCGGTGACGTGCATTGGGAGTCATCATGGGGGAGGGGGAGGTTGCTAGTTGGACTAAGGCCGAACGCTTGGCCAGGCGGGGCGCCGTTCCTCCAGGCCAAACGGAGGCGAGCGGCACGTCGGTAGCCGCATTGCCTCTGTCACGGGTTGACCAGCCCAGAACCGGGTCGGGCGTAGTTAATCAGGTAGGGTTTTGGATGATTCGGGCCGGGTATACTAGAGCCAGGCTTGGGCTGGTTTAAAACATGGACATGTCTTTTGGGCTGGTTTAAAACATGGACATGTCTTGTGGGCTGTGTGTTTTGTTTAAAAAGGGGAGTAAGGCAAGGTCTAGGCCTGCGTTTCTAGCCTATCTAAGCTAGCCGCTAGTGACTCGGGTCGGTCCCAACTCGGGAACCAACTCGGGTCGTTTTTATAATATTATATTAATAAAATAAATAAATAATATTAAAAAAGGTAAAAAAAAAAGCCTTTTTATGTTCACAAAAATGGAAAATGACTAAAAATGTGTTTTTCCCCATAAATTGCATGGAAAAATCAATTGAAAATCCAAAAAGCCTTAGGGTTTAAACAATATTAGGTACCAGAAGGGCATTAGTGATTAATTAGTGTAATCAAGTCTCCGATGCTAATTTCTCTAGTTGCGTAGGAGCGAATATTTCTCCCAATATTACGCTTGGGTTTCTAATTGACCAACCCCAAATTGATTAGTGGTGACTCCTTTTTAAAATTAACTTATAGGTTAAAATATCAAACCATTAAATTGCGAATTGGTAGGCTTGGGAAAGTCCGAGCTAAGCCTAATAGGCCTAGCCAAGCCATTAGCCTCCGTCGGCGCTTGTCCCTAATCGAGTGTCGAAAAAAGAGAGGTTGCGATAGCTTGGCGACTCCACGGGAAATTTTTTTATGGACCTAGGCCATTTTTTTATCTTGTTTAAACGCTTCATTAACTTGGGGTTTTTTTTTTTTTTCTTTTATGCAAGTTAATAACTTAGAGAATAATTTTAATTTTGTTAAAATAAAATGTTTTGTGATTACAAACTACTACGTGTATTTCAATGTTTTAGCAGTACATGTGGTACACACAACTCAGCCGCTAGACCTAGGCTGCCATAGGATATTTAGGATGGTGTTAAGAAAGATACGACATTGAACGCGAGACTGCAATGTAAAGGTTGCCTTTCTTTTCCCCAAATTTCTTTAGATAAGAGCCGAGATTAGGAGGGTAGGATGCCAATGCGAGACTGCAATGGACATACACCATTTTAATTTCTTTAAACCTTCTTAGTTAGAAATCGAGCCACACATATCATACGCATGTCTATGTGCTTGTCATTTTCTTTAAAAGTAAAGTATTTTCTTTTACTCAGTTTTCTTATTGGCTCATGGCAAAATAGGTCGGCCATGTAACTCCTAGTTTTATATGCAATGGGAATAGTCGATATCCAGTTCATTCCTACTCCCAAGGAAGAGCTCCTCATATGGTGGGTCAGCTTAGATTAGCTTGGCCAAGAACGTGTCGAAGCAAGGATCGGCCATCTCCTCCCATTGCTCTGAATCAATGTCCACTCTAGGGTCATGCAAGCATTACCACATTTCTGGTGCCCTGAAACATCCACCTTTGTATTTGACAAATTTGAACTAACTTCGACTCTTGAAGAATATAGTCTCGCCGTAGGAATGCCCTTGGGAGGGGAACTTGTTAGACCACCGACAGGCATTGACCCCGTGATTAGTCTATCACGATTTTTAAAAAATCATTCGGTAAGAGAAATTGTTAAAGCCAACAGTGATGCTTTCCCACTATCATCTTTGATTGAATGTTTTGAAAAACAACTAATGGCCCAGAAAAGCAAGATCTTCCTCTTAGCGTTCTTTGGATTTATTATCTTTCCCCATCAAAAGAATGCCATAAATGCTTCAATCACATGGGTGGTAAATCAAGTTGGTGTTGGGATAGGATACGTAAACATGGTTTTAGCCGAAACAATTTTGTCCCTTAATCATTTCAAAGAAAACAAAGAGAAAATCTTGAGAGTTGCCTCGGAAATTTTACAAATGTGATTTTTTCCTCATGTCAAAGGATTTAGGCACCTCATGCAAATATTTGAAATTAACAAATTTAAGCACCCATTGCAAAAGTTTCAAAGCTTGGAAAAATGTTCCACCAATAGGGAATATTCTCATTGGATTAACTTATTAAGGAACCCTGTTCCCGAGACATTCTTATGGTGAGCTAAATGGTTCAATGTAGGAGAAACACACTTTGCGCTTGAATATTACGACCCCATCCCACTACTAGGTCTCTCTGGAACTATCTCATATTACCCATATAGGGTGCTTCGTTTGTACAGGACCCTTCAAGAAATCTCATTGCCGCTCAAACTAGGATTGTTTCAAGTCCCTTCACCGGTATGGGCCATGACTACTTAGATGAAATCCTCATAATCCAGAATGCATGGAGTAAGTGCCGCACCGAAAGGATCGTTGTACCCAGAAAACTAAAGGAACAAGAAAAAGCCCATCACGCATCCACATTCTACATTCTCAACCATAGGATTCCTAATAAGCTGCAACCAGTGATCCTCGATGTAGTTGATAAACTCACTCAGCAAGGACAGATTGAATCTCTTGAAGGAAGTTTGGAGACAAGCAGGACACATGTATTGAAGCTAGTTCGAAGAACAAGCGGTTTCGCAAGACTATGACTTCCCATCAAATTTAAAAATGGGTGACTTAGTCTTCTAATGTGAATATTTAGGATCGTTCTATCTTTTATGCCTTGTTTAAAGAGCCTTTTGGCATTGTGTGATCCTTCTATTGATAAATAAAAGTGACTCGACCCATGGGCCAATGTCCTATATACTTCCCTCGCTTACATTCTTTTCATTGTGTGCAATGAAGGAAATTACGGCATAGCCGCATTCGCCAAATCCAAAAGCAAGAATGGTTGAAGAGAACATACCAAGCCATGTTGCGGTTATGGAAAGTGAAATGAAGCAAGTCTTTAATGTGCTTCAACAACTCTCAAAGTAGATAGATTCCATTTAGGGCAAACTTGTTCTCGCTCCGGCCTCAATCAAGGTATTGTCACCACAATCATTCACCAAGGGTGATTTTCGCGACCTACCCCTTGGGGGGAGTGAATAGGTTTAGTGGTATTGCCTAAAGGATAGACCTAAGGCCCAAATTAGGCGCGGGTTCTCCTAAGCCCATACCTTGCGTGACATTGTGGTATTTTAAAGAATTTTGCAAAAATGAGTCACCACTAGCCTATTGGGGTCAGCTAGAAACCAAGTGAGGCATGAGAGTATACCTCGCTTCCTACGCAACCAGAGAATTTAGGGTCGGGGATTTGATTACACTAATTGACCAATTAGTGCCATTTCGGTACCTAATCTTGTCCATTTTAAAAGAAAAGAGTTTTGTCAGGTAGTTTGGATTAATTTTACACATATCCACTAACATGTGAGGTGATCATGCATGTGCGCAATCATTAAAATAATAATCATAGCTACCAAGATCCTAATTGTAGTAAAATTGAGCACATGCAATTAAACATAATAAAATATGCAAATTAAACATAATAAAATATGCAAATTAAACATGTGATATAATCAATATAGCAAATAAAGGCATAATTATACTAAGAATGCAAGGCATAGCAATACTTAACCAAACCCTACATTTTTTGGATTTTTGAAAATTTATTAAAATATGTTTTTATTTTTTTTAAAATAATAGTAGTAAAATAATAAAAGCATTTTTTTTTGGTTGGACCGAGTTCGGGTCTAGTCTGACCCGGCCGGACCTGCGGCACGGGCCCGCAGTATAGGCCCGACTCGAGATCCTCTTTCCTTTCCCCCTCTTTTTTTAAAACAAGCCTGGCCCAAATCGAATTAGCCCTATTTCCTAACAAAATGGGCCCGCCCAGGGATGAGTCAACCCATTCGCACAAGCGTAGTCAGACAAATCCCTACCCAGACGATGACCCGAGTCCAACCCGGGTTGGTGGTTGTGACCCGGTTCCTAAGGAAAACCCTACTCGAACGCTAGCCCTTGCTCGACCTGACTCTAACCCGGCCTCCTCTTCGTTGATCTGGATTTCTCGAGCCTTTGAAGTTGGAGATTTGCGGCGCTAGAAAAGGGGGGTGGCTAGGACGTCATCGGGCGATGACTCGACGGCGGTGACGCGGAGGGTGACGGTTTGGGACGTAACGGGTGACAACACGGGTGGTGACTCAGCGATAGTGGGGATGCGATGAATGATGGCATGGGAAAATGAGGGGCGACGATGACATCGGAGGCTAAGTGGCGGCGGCACTGGAGAGGTGTGGCCTGGCGGTGTTGTCAATGATTGAATGCGGCGGCGGCCTGCCTGGTGATGTAGTGGAAAAGGTGACGGTGACATGGCAAGCGGGGCTGATACCTATCTTGTAGCAAGGGCACGGCATGGTGGCGTGGGAAATGGTGATGGCCGGCGCAGCCGGGGGGGGGACTGCGATAGGGGCTTTTAGTCGTGTAAGGTTTTGAGCTCGAAAGCAACGGTAAACGGGGGTGATGGCGGCACGGCTCGGCACTGTGTCCGGTGGTAGCGGCAACGGCAGCAGGCTTCGCATCGAAACCCTTGCTCTCCAAAACCCACTCAGATCTGGACGGGGCAAGGTGTTAGGGCAGGTGGTTGCTAGAGAGGTGTGGCCTAGCGGTGGGGCTTCTTGACACCGTCAGTGGCCGGGGCGGACTTACGGGTGGCCTAGGTGGCGAGCTACTTCCTCGGGGCATTGCCCCTTAGCTCCCGATTTGGGTTCCGGGGGGACAACGACGGTCGGTGTCGGTCGGATGGCTCATTGGCGATGGCTGGACGTACTGGAGATTCCTCCTCACCTTGGCTCGCCTCCACTAGCTCCCTCTTCCCTCCGTTCTCATTTGTCCTCTTGTGCCCCCTTCTCGATCCTCCTTTTTCTCTCTCCCCATTGCCACCCATACTATTGCCCCTCTTTTTTGCTTTTCTTGCAGGTCGCGTGTGAAGGATGCCGGGGGGGAGGAAAATAGCTGGGCCAAGCCCCCATGCGAGAGAGAGAAAGAAAAAAAGAGGGGCGGGTTGGACCGAGGCCAGATTTGGCCTAACCCCGCCCTTAGTGCGTTTTTCTTTGTTTCTTTTTGTGTTTTGTTTTTTTGTTGTTGTTTTTTTCTTTGTTTTTTTAAAGTTAATTTTTTAATTTTTATTTTTTTTTAATGTACTTGAAAACACAAATTAGGTGTCAACAGCCGCCCTCTTTGAATGTAGCCTCGAAGAGGTTGCAATCAAAGACGGAAGACACCTAAATTATTTCGGCGGTAGAGAAACCCTAGGTGTATAGGCACATATCAAGTCGACAGAAAGGACTCATAACTATGGAAACATGTCTTGTCAATAAGAGGAAAAAGATTCCGTACTACAGAAACACTTCGTGTCATAAGACGAAAGAGAGGGATTCCGGGCTACAGAAGTACCCGTGTCATAAGAAGAAAGAGAAGAACTCCTGGCTACAGAAGCTCGCCGTGTTATAAGAAGAAAGAGGGGGACTCCGGGCTATAAAAGCTCACCGTGTCATAAGAAGAAGGAGGACTCCATGTTATAAAAGCTCGCGGTGTTGTAAGAAGAAGGAGGAGAACTCCGAGCTATAGAAGCTTGCCGTGTCGTAAGAAGAAGGAGGAGGACTCCGGCTTATAGAAGCTCGCCGTGTCATAAGAAGAAGGAGGAGGACTCTGGGTTATAGAAGCTCCCGTGTCATAAGAAGAAGGAGGAGGACTCCGTGCTACAGAAGCTTGCCGTGTCGTAAGAAGAAGGAGGAGGACTCGGGCTACAGAAGCTCACCGTGTCATAAGAAGAAAAAGGAAGAAGTCTTACCATGTAACAACGGGTTTCAACGGGTTGAAAATACATGGTTTTGGGAAAACCTATGAACCTTTGTAGATGACATGGTTTAAGGTTGACCATGAACCTTTGGAGGTGACATGGTTTAAGGTTGACCATGAACCTTTGGTTTTTAGGGAAGCACCCGCTAACCCTTTCAAAACTGCATGGCTTCACTGAGGAATCCTGTCAAACTCGACTTGAGCAAATGTCATTAGGGGCGTCATCAAGAGACGTTTTGGCAATATTATAGCATTAATTGAACAAGCTAATAAAGCTAAATCCGACTACTTAAAAAAAAAACATTCGATGTCAATCAGCATCTTGTGGCGCAAAACTATCATCTTGATTTGGGATGTATAATTAACCATCAAATTCTCTAGGAGTCAAGTTCTTATCAGAATGGCTACGACTCGTGAAAGAGGTTCATTAAGCATGCCAAACTAGAGCATCTTAGTCAAAAAGGGTTTCTCACACACTCTTGATAAAATGGTTGCTTGATCCCATCCATTCGCATGGGAAGTAATTGATTGCTGAGGGTATCTCACATAACTCATGTCAAAGGCTTTCAGAAACATTCGCGATAAGCACAATCTGATCGATCAAAAAGGTCTTTTGAAAGGACCGCAATATAGATTTGGTCATGGGCTTACACAAAGGGATTATTGCTTTGAGGCCAATAAAAGAACATTTGTCACTATCTTTATCGGGTTTACAAGTCGAGAATTTGGAAGATAAGACAAGATAGAATTACTTCTACTCCTTCAAAAAGTAGCTTCTTTGTGGTATTCTCATTTTCACTCAAACCATCCCAATTAGAAGAGACTTCGGAAGAGGGTTGTAATGTTGGCTCAGGAGAGGCTCAAAAGGCTTAAAATTTTCAAAAGGGTTTTTAAGAGTCGGTGATCATCATGGTATCATGACCAAGTCACTCGACCTTTCGAATGCATTTAGCTTTTGAAACACATCACATCTCGAAAGTCCCTTGACTAATCATTTATGCATGGGAGCTTTGCTCATTTCTCTAATTTCCTTTACACTTGCGATGATTTTTTTTACGCAGGCACTTGGACTTTGCTCATTTTTCTTTCACATAGGATGCAACCTTTTGGCTCTTTTTCTTGACGGACATTGGCCTTGCTTTTACCATGCACACTACTTTTTCATACCCCTAATTTTGTTGAACTTTTTGCTCTTTGAACTTTTGGAGCTCTTATGACTTTCGAGATGCTTTTCACATTTTCTCGTAAATGTCAATTGTATGTGGTTAATCTTTATGCCTTGCCCCAGTGAAGGGAGATGAACACCGCTCGGGGCTAAAAAATGAACAATCAGGCCCAAATTGGTTAAAGCAATGGGTATCAATGTTTGGGTAGATAAGGAAATGCTCTTCTTCACCTTGGGATGAGTCAAGCTCTAATGAGAATTCCTCTTAAGCTACCACCAAAAGATTGATGCAAGTGAAAGTAATAGAATCTTTCTCAATCTTTCGCTCTACAACACGATCGTAATGTCCTATGCTGCCTCAATGTAGGGTCGTTCTTGATAGGGGTACTTTGAAGGATCATCTTTATTCGACCCAAAGGGGTAGTAAGAGATTAGTGCACTGCTTGGGGATTGATGAAGGAAACGCCTTTATCATTTCGATCTTTGGGCTCAATGCGAATGAATCTTTCGTCCTAAGAGAAGGTTGCTTTTTCACTCAACTCTCAAAAGTGTTTGAAGGACGTGTTTAGAAATGGCTTGCCTTTCTTCGTCCTAAACACTTCTTGTTTGGCATGGTTAACGTTTCACATTTCACTCTGTTGAGATCATTTGAGTAGATCAATCTCCATAGAGAAATTTGATTGAAAATGAATAATCCACAAAACGAGAAAACAATTTTGAGATAAAAAGGATGTTCAAAAAGTTTGTAGAATTTTTTTTTTAATTATTCATTTTTGTGCTTGTCTCTAGGAAAGCGCCAAAGGTTCTTTTTTTGTAATGGAAATTCTTTTTTTTTAAAAAAAAAAATTTGAGAAGAAGGGTATTTACCTGCGGCATGGTGACTCGGTAACCTTGTAAATAATGTGATAGAATATGTTAGTGCAAAAATCTTTAGGGATTGAAATGTTGGAAACGATACATTATTACCCTTCATTCACTTTCATCCTTTGGGTGCTAACATCTCTTGGATTCACCTTCGTGGATATTTGGTAACTCGACAATACCCTTCCCTTGCATTCGCCTTTAAGTGTTTGATGTTTTCCTTATTCCTTTGTGGAAGGCGCCGCTTCTTCGGTCAAGGTGCAACCTTTTTCCCCATTTATCACATTGTAAGAAGGGGAGATAAAACGAGTTATCTCCATTTTTAATTAGGTTCAATTGAGGAACGATACATATTTCTTGAGTTATTTGACAATGTTGTTCCAGAATACATCATTGGTGGATGAAGGAGAGATTTTTCTCTAAATCAAACGTTGTTCTCCCACTCTTTATTTGACAAACCTTTGTTTTGTTCGAGTCTGTCCTGTACCAAAGAAAAGGATATGTCATTTTTTTTTTATGCTAAAGAGAATCAAGTCTAGGAACGAAATACATCCCTTTCCAAAGTTGGGCGATCAACATCCCAAGGTATCTTTCTCTTATGGAGGAAGAGATAATAATGCCCATTTGTTTCATTTGAATCTTTTTTTTTTTTTATTTTAGATGAACATGATTTAATAATGCTCCATCGCGTTTGTTGGAACGTTTCTTGATGTCTCATTGACAATGAAAAGAAAGTAATGTCAAAAACGATATCAGAAATGGGTAATTGGAATTGATACAGTTTACTCTTCCTTCGAATTCTCCTTTTGGATGCTTGGCAACTCCCTTCATTTGTCTCATCATGCAAAGTGAACGAGATCGATGGGCTCCAGATAAAGAAACTTCCTATAATAGAATTCAACTTTGTTCCACCTCTATGGAAAATTGGTGTCGACGAAGCCTTGATGCATGCTTGCTCCTCGAGTTCCATGAGCCTACACTTTTATCTTTTAGAAGGGGCAGATGCCGATCTCAAATAAACTCCTCATTCTACCTGAGAAAGCAACCACATGAAGAGAGGGTCTTAAGCAAAGCTTTCCTGAAATTCATTTTCAAGACATTTTGAAGGTAGACGTAAAGGTTCTCTTGAAACGCTTTTGAGTTTGTTTTTTAAAAGGACGATTTTCATGAAATTGAATTCCGTCATTAAAAATGTGAGTCACATGATTTACAAAAGCATCAACGGGATTTGCAATCAAAACCCAAAATGGAAAACATGATTCTTAACAAAAATAAAAACAATGATAAAATACAAGAAACTCTTGCATAGATAAGAGTAAAAATAAACTCTTGTCCTAGCTCTAGAATTCACTTCTCAATGTGGTCGAACACGAGAATGTCAAGGAGCATCACGCATAACCTGACAAAAGACAACAATGTTAGTATGCGAATGAGAAAATGATCTCTCAATGAGGTCATGTGACATCCTAGATTTTCAATTCTGTTTTCTATTGAATAAATTGGGCATTTCATCAACGCGCCTATAGAGCTATTCTCAGAGCTGATCACTTTCGAGATAATTAGACTATCTGGGAAAACCATTAAGGATTTTAAAGCAATTAGACTTGAGAATTCGACTAGGAATCGGTTGCTCGACCGTGCTCATCTGTTGAGACCATTATGGCACCAATATAAATCAATTAGAGATCAGAGATAGGTCAGTTCGATTGAGATGAGTGGTTAAACGTGGGTGATCCCACTAAATTGTAAAATTCTCATCGATCGGCACTTTTAGTTTGATTTTTCTATTGTTTTGGTACCTTGTGTCCGTATTTGAATCCTTCGAGATTTTCACGACAACTGAGAGTCGCCAATGTGTCAAGTGGGTTCATTGTAGCTCGAAGAAAATCGATCATGAGTTATTTGCACTAAACATTTCTAAAGGTTACTCGGTAGCCTAGGTCACGCTAAAATCGTGTCGAATTGAAATTAACCGCGAATTTGAGTCCGATTTCAGAAATTGAAAGTTCTATCACGTCACAATTAATTCTAGGAGCGTCGACTCAGTCTCAGAAGATTTTTCTGCAAACCGAGATTTTTTGGGAAAAAGTCGTCTTAGGGCCGTTTTTGTCCAGAAAATGTTGGGGATCATTTTTTATCGCAAAATTGGGAAGTAAGTGGGATCAATTGGTGAGAAAAAATACCAACTGGATTGTTGAGGTGTTGGGTGATTTTATCAAGGCTGGTTTGTGTTGATTCAAGGAAGAATTGATGGTCAATTGAGAGGAAACCAAAGGAAATTCGTAACCCCCCTATGCCTATGGTTTTGGACCAATTCAAGAGTCCTAAGATGAGCAATGGTGGTTTAATGGAAGCCAAGGAGGAGCTGGTGGCTGAGGATGGGTCAAGGGGACAATTGAAGAGAAAATTGAGACTAAGGTGGTCCCCTCTTGCAGCAGCCTTCTTCTTCCTCAATCCACTTGCTTTCTCCATTATTGAGGGTGCTTAGAAGTTTGAGAAAACCAGAGAAGCAAGCCCCCTTGCCATTTGACCAAGCCACATGCCCATCGGATCGTTTTCCTCCTCTGTTTTCCTTTATTCCAGTTTCTGCTCCAGCTGACGTTTTGCTAAAGATTTGAGTTGAAAGTGGTCTTCCCGGACGAATTAGCCAAGGATCCACCCATCACCATGACCAGCACATCTAGACCGTTCCAAAGAGCCCGACCTTGCCCCAAATGGAGCCGCCAGCCATCCTGTACGGCCGCCACAAGCCGTCAGTTGCCGGTCCGTCAGTCTACCCGCTGGTTCGCCTGTTTCATGTTTTTCTTCATTTTTCTCCCATTTCCAGCCCTTCCTTTGCCTATCCCAACCTCCAACAAGACCCCTTAGATCCCCAGGAGCCACCGGTTGCCGACCACCCGTTCGCCGGAGCTCCAATCAACCCATTTCGTTGTCGTTCAGCCTTAGTTTTCCTTTGTCTAGCAAGAGCAAAAGTAGGAACCAAACCAGCAGAGGGTTTCCAACATTATTTGGCCCATTTTGGTCCTTAGCCGGCCTCGAAAGCTAGGCTCGCTTTGGAGAGGATCGTCCCCCGTCGCGTCTCTGTTGATTTGCATCGATCGGCTCGCCGAACAAGTGAGTTTAATTCACTAATCCTCACTTAGTAGGTTAATTGTGTTTAGGGGTTAATTAGTTTAGACTAAGATGGATTAGGTGGTTAGATTAGATTAGATTAGTGAATTTAATTATTTTCCAATGTATGTTAGATGGTTAGTTAGTGCAATTAGCGAGGAAATAGACTATAGTATTTATTTAATGAGTCTCGGAAATTTTTCGGGCTCCTATTGGCTTCCAATTAGGCTATAATGGGCCTAAGTTAGATTTATTGCATTTATTTATTATTTTTGTAATTATTTAATTAAATATTTATTTTTCGAAAATTAAACTGGGATGGGCGGTGATCGGAATTTTGTACTGATTGTAGTAGTGCTCTCTGTTTATTTAATAGAGTACCTGATTGTGCAAATTGAGTGCAATTAGTGTTTGTGGGTATTTATCCCAAAAATTGGATAATTTTGGTAATTGAGTGGAAATTTACCGGGCTTTGGTCTATAGCGCCAAAAATCTATTTTGGAACTGCTAAAAATAGTGGGAGGTTCAAAAGTGAAAACTTTGTATTTTGGCTAAGGTCGGCCGTGTACATACACACATGTATTTTTATTAGGTATTGTTGACACCTAAATTTTGCCTAATCATTTAGTAATTAGTTGCATAAAAAAATAAAAAATAAAAGAAAGTAAAATTGCATTTCATGAAGTTGCATTTTTTCGCATCGGTACTAAAAGGGCAACAAGACGCGGCGGCTCGTGGTCGATAATATTCACAAAAAGACGGTCTCTCTCTTCGTTGGTCTGAACACGCATAAAAAATAAAGAAAGAAGTCCCTGCACGTCCATTGTCTCTCCCTAATTAATGCATTCACATGCATGCACAAGAATTCGGCGGACGTGAGGAGCCTCGAAGAAGCAAAAGGAAGCCCATAATATATTATAATATACTCTCAAGTGTGGGCTGTGAATTTTGGTGAAGCAAAGAGAAGTGTGTTCAAGAAAGAAGCAAGTAACAAGCAAAGAAAAGTCAATAGTTGTGGCTAATTAATGAGTGTCAGTCGGTGGCCACCGTATTTGAAAAAGAAAGAGCCGAACGTGAACAGCAAGGAAAAGTTGCGGCTGGATCTTTTCACACTAAAGTCGGTGGAATGCCTATAAATAAGACCACAAGAAGCCGCATGTTGAGCGGAGCGAAAAAAAATTCCATTGTGAGCGCCTCTCCTTCGATTAAAAAAGGAGAGGTTTGTGAGAACTATTAAAAAAAGAAGAGCCCGTGAGGAGACACACAATTGAGAGAAAGGAGGAGATTAAAATAAAGAGTGAATAGTGAGTTTGTCAGAGAAAAACAAAAAAGAAAGTGAAATCAGAGAATGCAAGAGAGAGAGAGAACGTGAGAAAAAAATAATAAAAAAAGAAGAAGGGTTGTCTTCTTCAAGTGCGGGGCTTCGTGCCTCCGCGGGGTGGCTCCTGGCCGCCCCCTCCTTCCGGGAAGCTCCGCATCACCACCGCCTTGCAGCTCTTCTCTGCCGAGCCACACCACCAGATCTGCAACCCAGCCGCGCCAAGCCTCGCCGTGACGCCGCACAGCCACCTGCGAAGCCGCCCCGGCGTCCCCTGCTGCCCGAGCCAGATCCGCCCGACGCCTGACCCGACGACCGTCTCCCCGAGCGCCGCTCGTCGCCTAGCAGCTGAACCCAAGCTGTGTCGTTGTCGACCCGAGCTTCCTCCAAGCGAAGCCGCACCGGAGTTGCGACCCGAAGCCGAAGGCATCGCCCCCTGCTGCCCGACACCATAGGTGCCCACACCGCCGCTTGAGATCTGCTCGTGCCTGCATCTCTGCCCATCGCCGGTCGCTGTACCGCCTACAGCCCGCCATCAGCGACGTCTGCAGCTCCTCAGCTGCGCCTCAGCCCGCTCGCCACCGCGCCAGCAGCTCGCCTGCAGCCCACCCGAGCACGTCGCCATCTCTGCCGACGCCCCCACGACACCATTGCTGCCGTCGCGTAGATCTGAGCCGACCCCGACGCCCTACGCCACCTCGGCCGTCACCGATCTGCTGCATCTACCCGCTCCATCCTCCACTCCGCACCCGTCTCTCTCTCTTGACCCAGTTGCGAAGTCGCTTCTGCCCGCGACGACCCGCCACCGGACGCCGAAGCTCCGCCCCGCACCGGCCCGTGCCTCCGCGCTGCTGCTCCTAGCCGCATCTCCGTCCGCCACCGCCGGCCCTGCTTTGCCGGCGATCCGCGCCACACCATCCTCGCCGGTGTCTTCCCCCTGCCGGAGCTCTGACCGGTGTTGTTCCTCAATTGATTGAGCTGCCGAGTCGTGCGCGGGAACAAAACCAAAAAAAGAGAAAAGCACAAAAAAAGGAAAAGCAAATTAGGTAGTTCTTTATTTGTTTATTTATTTACCTATTTGCCTTATTTTGTTATTTTTGTTATTGTATTGCTTTATTTTATTTGTTCTCCTGGAGTTTAATTATCCATTTAATGTGGAATTGAAATTGTATGTTATGAAATTGCTCAAACTAGTGATTGTCAGTCCGATTTTCGCACCCGAAATCCGACTCGCAATTACTTAAAAATTGCCAATCCGATCTCCCGCCCGAGATCCGATTCGTGATTTATGTGAAATTGGCCAACCCGATCTCACGCGCGAGATACGGTTCGTCAATTTGGGGTATTAATATTACTTGATTTGCTGTGATGTTATTTAAATTAAGTTTCTTTTAAAAAAATAAAAAAATGTAGGTTAGAATTAGGGTTTGCATGTTTAGAATTGAAGTTTTATTTTTAAAAAAAAAAATCAATTGTCTTAGGTTGTTAGTTTTTTTTTTATTGCATGTTTAATTATTAGGCGATTGTTAATTTTGAAAATTAAAAAAAAGAAAAGAAAAGGGAAATTAGAGTTAGATTTGCTTTTCTTATTTTGCATGTTTAGGGTTGAGTTTTTATTTTGAATCATGAAAAAAGAAAACAAAAAGAAAGCATATTCATTTAGAATGTTAGTCTTTTTATTATTTATTATTGCATGTTAAATTTTAATTTTTGAAATTAATAACAAAACAAAAAAACATCATGCATAATTCATGTAGAATTAAGGCATTCTTTGCATGTCATTGCATTTTAGAATAAGATTGCACGTAATTTAATTCTAGATAATAGTTTTTAAGTAGATTGCATTTGTTAGGAAAAAGAAAAAAAGAAAATAAAAAAATGTCATGAATATGTCATTTAGGATTAGATTAATTGAAATGCAAGTCATTTAGTTTTTAGGACCATTTAATTGGAAACTACCTGTCATTAGAATTAGGTCATTTTGTTAGTTTAGATTGCACATTTAATTATGGAACAATCATAATTTCGAATTTCATGGAAAATACCTAAAAAATTGTCTTTGAATAAATTAATTTCATTATTTAGAATAGATTGCATGCTTATTAAGAAAACACAAAAACATCTCATTTGCATCATGTAGCTTAGGCCATGTTATTATGTCATATCATGTCATACTAGATTACTAGCATGCATTGCATATAGATTAAGTTCCCATTAAATAAAGTGAAAACAAAAAAAGAAGTTGCGTGTTAATTAGAAATCATATCTAGGGTTGATAATGTGAATTTTGATCTAACAACGCAGATGCTTTCGTTGCTTTGAGGTAAGTCTTTGTAATTTATTTATTGTTTACCTGGGTGTTTAATTGGTGGTTTGTGCACTCGCATGATGACATCACACGTTAGGGAGATAAATTAAAATCAATTCAAATTGCTTGCCAAACATTTTTTGAAAAAATAAAAAGAACGGTACCGAAAGGGCATTAGAGAAATCTAGTGTAACCAAGTCCCCGTACCCATAATCTCTGGTTCGTAGGAGTAAAGTAAATCTCCCACTACTTTACTTGGGTTTCTAATCGACCCACCAAAAATAGATTAGTGGCGACTCTAATTGAAAATCATTTGCATGTTAAGAACTCAAACCTAAGTCGCGAATTGGTATGGGCTTGGGAGAGCCCGAGTTAAGTCTAGGCTTAGCAATCCATTAGCCGAACCCTTAGGTGGTACAAAACCCGCTTCGGGGAGGTCGCGACAGGTATGATAAAAATGGTAAATGAAATTGTGTCATTCGGGATGGTATACTATATCAGCCTATGGACGATATGTCAGCTTCGATTGAGAGTAGTATATCGGTATACTATATCATCATACAGGATTTGATATATCATTTTAGTGAGAGCAGTATACCTTATCAACTTAGTGAGAGCAATATTATCAGCTTAGAGAGAGCATTATTAGTGTGCTATATCAGCCGACGGGCAATATGTCATCTTAGCGAGAGCAGTACACTATTTATCAGCTTAGAAAGAGCATTATTAGTGTGCTATATCAGCTTACGGGCGATATGTCAGCTTAGCGAGAGCAGTACACTATTTATCAGCTTAGCGTGAGCTATACTATCTATTTATTAGCTTAGAGCGAGTAGTCCTAATACGAGTGGACTTATAGATAGTATTAAATGGGCCGACTAAGAGATGGTCGTGATGACATGTCGACCGGGTTGATTGATCAATGATTCGATCTAATTTGATTGGATGTTGTAATTGTTAGTATTTATGAATTGAATTGACTTGCGGAAAGGAACTGAGGCCAAGGTAAGTCTCTCTGATGCCTGAGTGTGCTTAGGCAGCCCTTAGGTTATAATTTTCTTCCTAATCGGGTCTTAGGGGTTGAACTTGCTGAGACATAGTCTCACCCCATTGTGGGATAACATTTTTAGGTCCCTAGGTGACGGCCATGGAGAGCCGGAAGTCCTAGACTTTGGGAAGGTGGAAGAAGCATAATCGGCAAACCTGTATGACTAGTTAGTCCTAGGACAATTCCTTTTTGGTGAGTCGAAATTTTTGTAACTAGCTTGATCTTGTGTATAAACCCGTTTCTTTCTAAAATACTTGTTTTGGTTTGAAATTTGATGGCCTTGATTTCCTATCCCTAATGTGTTATTATTTGGGGATGTATTTATATGCTTCCGCATGCGCATATTAAATGAATGGGTTGGCGATGCGTCCTGGGAAATCGCTAATATATCAACCAAGCAGGGATTGTCATGTGCTCGGAGGATCGGGATGTGACAGGTCACTTCTTACAACAAAATCAAGGCGACGGTACATGCCCATAGTCCTTATTACTGGATTTTAGTATTTCGCCAAGATTTTATCATAAGAGAAGACACCATTAAAAAAGAATCGATTCGTGGCCATTAATCGAACGTCCACTCTTATTCTAAAAGTTTCATATGCAAAAGTGGCATTGATTTTTGAAAGATTGATTTATGATTTTACTCCTAGAAAAATGAAGTGACTTTTATTTTGAGAAATCTACACACAAAATGGAGAGAATTTGATTAAAAATGCAATTTCAATTTTTGTGCCCCAATGTATAATCGCAACTTGATTTTTTTTTTTTTAAATGTGATTTGAGCCCATAATTAGAAATTTAAACAAAACCATGTGTTCAACAAGGCCAAATCAAAATGTTTAGAACTTGCATTCAATGTTCACTTGCCAAGAGTGATTGCCAATTTTTTTTATCATAAGCCTACAACACCGAGGACATTCGATTAATTTCCGCGAATTTCAAGATGAAAATTCAATTAAAAAAGAATAAAAAAATAATAATACTTATAGTGGGGACGACTTTTATATATAGACATGCACATGAGATGTTCGATTTCTACTCTAGATGGCTCAAAATGGAACCATAGGATCACTAGACCAAACCAACAAGATTGTGACTAGGTCGTGTTACCCATGACTTTGGCTTCGTCAAAGAACCGACCCGTGTCGCATGGTTGCAGACTAGGGTGGGGACCTTTGACATCAGTAAGGAAATTTTGAGGTTGAGGTAGGCGACTCGTACTACATGGTTGTAGTCAGAGTGGTATCCACCTTAACACCATCCTAGGTGATCCTATGCGGCCTAAGCCCGGTGGCAGGAAGTGTGTGCCATGGTGTAGTGCAATGCAGGAAATGCAGGTATGACAGTTTATAGGCAAGCAGCACTTCATAAATTCAAAACATAAACATCCATTCCCAACTCCACACCTACAAAACAAGGGGTTAGTAATCACTCCTCCCCTTATAACTTCCAACTGCAAAAAAATTTAACACTCTCGTTAGGGACATACCGATATCCTTGTTGCCAAATAAAAATTATTTTTGAACAAGATAGATTTAGGCCTAAGTCCTCTAAGGTTTAAACCAAGTCTCTAGCAAAGTCGCCAAGCTGTCGTGACCTACCTCTCGGGGGGAGGGAACAAGTTTGGGGGTATTGCCTAAAGAATGGACCTAAGGCCCAAATTAAGCGCAGGCTCTCCCAAGCCCATACCTCGCGTGGCATTAGGGTATTTTTAAGAATTTTGCAAAAATGAGTTGCCATTAGCCTATTGGGGTCGGCTAGAAACCAAGTGAGGAATGGAGTATACCTTGCTTCCTATGCAATCGGAGAATCTAGGGTCGGGGACTTGATTACACGAATTGACCAATTAGTGCAATTTCTATACCTAATCTTGTTCATTTTAAAAGAAAAGAGTTTTGTCAAGCAGTTTGGATTGATTTTACACATATCCACTAACATGTGAGGTGATCATGCATGTGCACAATCATTAAAATAACAATCACAGCTATTAAGATCCTAATTGCAGTAAAATTAAGCACATGCGATTATACATAATAAAATATGCAAATTAAACATGCGATATAATCAATATACGAGCAAATAAAAACCTAATTATACTAATAATGCAAGGCATAACAATACTTAACCAAACCATACATATTTTGGATTTTCAAAAAAAATTTAAAATCTTTTTTTTAATTTTTTTAAATAATAATAATAAAATAATAAAAGATTTTTTTTTTGGTCGAACTAGGTCAAGTCCGATCCGACTCGGCCGGGCTCGCAACGTGGGCCCGCAGCATGTGCTTGGCTCGAGATCCTCTTTTCCTTTTCCCCCTTTTTTTTTTTTTTTTTTTAAACAAGAAAGGCCCAAATCGAATTAGCCATATTTCCTAAAAATGATGTGCCCGGCCTAGGGATGAGTCAACCCATTCATGTAGGCCCAGCCCAACGGATCCCTACCCAGTCGATGACCTGAGTCCGACCCGGGTCGGTGGTTGCGACCTGGTTCCTAAGGAAAACCCTACTTGAATGACAGCCTTTGCCTAACCCGACTCCAACCCGGCCTCGTCTTCGCTGATTTGGATTTCTCGAGCCTTTGAAGTTGGTGATATGTGGCGTCGGAAAAGGGGCGGTGGCTGGGACGTCACCGGTCGGTGACTTGATGGTGGTGACGTGGCGGGTGACGGTTGGGGATGCAATAGGTGACGGCACGGGTGGTGACACAATGATAGTGAGGACATGGTGAGCGACGGCACATGCAACGAGGGGCGACAACGATGTCGGAGGTTGAGTGGTGGTGGCGGTTGGCTTGGTGATGCGGCGGAAAAGGCGACGGCAACATGGCAAGTGGGGTTGATACCTGTTTGTAGCGAGGGCACGGTATAGCGGCGTGGGAAACAGTGATGGCCTGGCGCAGCGAGGGGCGGGGGGGGTGGACTCCACGATGGGAGCTTCGAGTCGCGTCGAGTTTTGAGCTTCGGATCAAGCGTGAATTTTGGGTGACGGCAACACGGCTCGCCGGCGTCAATGGTGGCAACAACAACAGTAGCAGGAACGGTGTCGAAACCCTTGTTCTCCAAAACCCACTCACTCAAATTTGGACGGCGTTGGGACAAGGTGTCGAGGCACGGTGTCAAGGCAGGTGGCCGCTAGAGAGGTGTGGCATGGCGGTGGGGCTTGACACCGCCGGTGGCCGAGGCGGACTTGTGGGTGGCCCGGGTGGCGAGCTACTTCCTCGGGGCCTTGCCCCCGATTCACTCTCTCCTTCTAACCTCTCCACATGGCGCCTCTACTCCAAATCTGGGTTCTGGGGAGACAACGGCGGTCGGTGTCGGCCGAGCGGCTTATTGGCGACGGTTGGACGTACTGGAGATTCCTCCTCACCTTGGCTCGCCTCCACTAGCTCCCTCTTCCCATTGTTCTCCTCTATCCTCCCGTGCCCCCTTCTCGGTCCTATTTTTCTCTCCCACCGTTGTCACCCCCGCTATTGCCCCTCTTTTTTGCTTTTCTTGTAGGTCGCGTGTGAAGGACATCGGGGGGAGGGGGAGGAAAACATTGGGCCGGGCCCCGCGTGAGAGAGAAAGAAAAAAAGAGGGGCAGGTTGGACCGAGGCCGGATTTGGCCCAACCCGACCCCTTAGTGCTTTTTCCCTTTCTTTTTTTTGTTTTGTTTTTGTTTTTTTTTTTTTTTTTATGTTGTTTTTTTTTTTGTTTTTTTTTATGTTTTTTTTTTTTATTGTTTTTTTTAAGTTTTTAATTATTTTATGTACTTGAAAAAACAAATTAGGTGTCAATTGTGATCAAGGAAGAGATACCAATGATAACATGCCTGAATTGGAGGATGATCCACACCAAATCATGATTGAAAAAGCTAGGCCTAATAGTTTGTCTCAAACTGAACATGACAAACGCCTCGAGAAGCTTGAAGAGAGGCTGAAACAACTGCAAGGCCTCCAAGATCCTACTCCGACAGACCTCTCAATCTATTCAAAGGTCAAAATACCGAAATAATTCAAAATGCCTGAGTTTGAGAAGTATGACGGCACGACTTGCCCAATGGCTTATTTGCAAATGTACTTGGTTTGAATGACCTAGTACGTTAACAATGTGCCATTAATGATCCAATTGTTCCAATCAAGTCTAGTAGGCCCTGCCCTGAGGTGGTACATCACGAAGAACTTAAACCTCCTCGAAACATGGAGCGAAGTGAGTGAGGCATTCCTCAAGTAGTACAAGTTCATAATGGACATTACCTCTTATGACATCTTGATTTTTGAATGAGTTAGGTTTTTTTATCAACGCCTATAGTTCTTTTCTCTGAGCTGATCACTCACGAGATAACTAATATATCAAGTGAAGTTGTTAAGGGATTTTAACAAGATAGATTTGAGAATTCGACTAGAAATTGACTGCTTGATCATGCTAATCTGCAAGGGTCAATACGGCATTGTCAAAATCGATAAGAGATTGGAGATATGTTGATTCAACTAAGGTATGTGATTAAAGTGTAGGTGATTCCACCTAATTGCGAAATTCTCGTCGAACGACACTAAACTGATTTTTTTGTCATTTATGTACCTTGTGCTCATATTTGATACCTCGAGATTTTCATGACAACCAAGAGTCGCCAATGAGTTGAAGATGCACAATGTGGCTTGAAGATAATCAACCATGGGCCAAATGCGTTATAAATTCCCAAAAGCTACCCGGTAGGTTAGTTCACGCTAAAATCGCGTCCGGTTTAAATTAACCGTGAAATTGAACCCGATTTCAGAAATTGAAAGTTTTGTCATGTCAGAAATTGAAAGTTTTGTCATGTCAGAAATTGAAAGTTCTATCACATCACGATTTATTTTAGGAACGTCGACTCATCCTCCGAAGAGTTTTCGGCAAACCCGATTTTTTGGTGAAAATTCAAAGTTTGGTTATTTTGGACCGGGAAAATTGAGGACCATTTTTTGTTGCACTTTTGGCATTCAAGTTGGACTAATTGGTAAGGAAAAATGTGGAATGTGATGTGGGCACCTTGGCTGAATTTATGGGCACCAATTTGAGTCCAATTGAAGAGGAATTGAGTTGAGTTTGGAAGAGATTTGAGCAAAATTCGTAGGTCCAAGGGGTGTGCAACATTTCAGCTCCTTCCATGGCTTGTTAAGGAAGATTTCTGAGGGAAATAGCTGTTGTGGATAGGGCTAGACATGGTGGGGCTTTGTGATGAGTATTGGTGATATTTAGGAAGACTTTTGAGGCCATTTGGTGGTCCATTTTTAGCTACTGTCTTCTTCTTCTTCCTTAGCTTGCTTTCCCCATTGTTGTGGTCATTTGCGCTCAAGAAAACCAGAGGAAGCCACCTAGCCCAGCCCTGCACGCCATCGACTACTCGTAACACTCGTCCGAGCAGCCGCCGTCCACCCGCAAGCCATGCCGTCGCTCGCTCACGTGCCCACTTGTCCACGAGCCTAGCTCATCACCTAGCCGCTGTCCTGTGCCTGCTCGCCGTCATCTAGCCACCGTTCGCCGCCCCCAAGCCACCGGAGCCACCGTTAGGAGACACTGCAGCCACCGCCGTCCTGTCTTGTCGTTTTTGCGCCAACCGAGCCGCTTGTACCGCCTCCTTCAGCCACGACCATAACCGAACCTCACAGCCCAGCTGTGAGCTTCATGGGCCTTTTCCAAGCCCGTCTAAACCTTGTTTGGTGTCACCGTAGGCTTGTGTCTTGCCCGCCTCCGCATCGTCATCGCCGTGGACTCACCGGCCCACTAATCCGGTGAGTTTACTTGCTAAACTCTGTTTAGGGAGTTCATGATGTTTAATAGGTAATTAGATTGGGCTAAGTATGGTGTAGGTGGTTAGTTAGTTGTGATTAGTGATTTAATTGCTTAATTAAGATTGTTAGGCGGTTATATTAGATTAATTAAGGGCCAGACAGAGTGTAGAATTTAATTAGATAGATGCATTATTTTTTTAGGCCCGTTTAGGTGGTTAGATTAGCATTTCCAGCCTAAGTTTGCATTAATTGGATTAAATTGCATTTATTTAATTATTTAACATTTTTCGAAAATTATCCCGAGATAGCCAGTGACCAGAATTTCATGCGATTGCAAAGTGGTGTGCTTAGTTTATGCAATTGATCATTAAATTGTGCAATTGAGTGGTGATTGTGACTTCTGAGCATTTATTTCAAAATTGTGAAATTTTTGTTTATAATTAGAAAATACCGGGTGTCGGGTTTTGACATCAAAAATCATTTTAAATATTATATCAAATAGTGAGATTTTAAAAAGAAGGATATCAATTTTTCTGGTTCGATCTGACCGTGTACCTACACACGATTATTTTCACCAGGTGTTTTTAATACGAAGAAAATTGGCCAACACATTATCTTAATTGAGACATTTGAGTGCAATGCATGGTGTCCTTGGCTAGAATTGAATGATCGTGTGATGGTTAAGAGGACCCATCCCCGATGTGCGTCGGGTGGACGTGCCTCTATATGGGATGCCCTAACAATGGATGCTTGATTGCGGTAGAGGCCGGACCAAAACTCCTTCGGGAATGCCGTCCCCGATGTTTGTCGGGTGGACGTTGCCACACTCAAGGGATGAGGTGAAGCTTGGCTACGCCAGAGGACCGATGTGCATAATGTAAAATTGCATGTGCGGGTAGTAAGCAATTTGAACGCGTGATTGATTGAGATAAACACATCGGATTATGGGACAAAATTGTGTGGCATAGTATGGGATGTGTCATAACGATTTGGCCTTATAATCGGGACCCATATGATTGGTTGAGATGTGATTGATTGAGATTGAGTGAGATGTTCCAATTGATGTGTGAAATTGTTATATGCATCTGTGATATGAATTGTACTGACGTTGCAGGAAGGAACTGAGGCGAGGTGAGTCTTCTGTAATGTGTGGTTAGACTACCTCTAAGGCATATTTCCTTCCTAGTCGGGATTTAAGGGGTGAACTTGCTAAGACATTGTCTCACTCCGTCGTGGGCTTAACTTTTCAGGTCCGTAGATGGCGGTCCCTCCAATACGTTTTGGAAAGCCGAGGGGGTATACAAAGCAAAGTACTGACGTCCTTGTCCCTGAGAGTCCCTGGCTCCATGAGCTCATAGTGACCACTATCTTGGTTGATGAGGGCTGACCTCAATTGGTACCTAATCAATTTAGGGCATGGTTTCGCCATGGGACTCAATGGGTATAGGGAAGGTCCCCTTCAGGGTTTTGATATCCCCGCCGTTGCGGTCAACATCGTTCCAGGCGAGGGTGCAGCTGACCCTCCTGATGGGGTTGTGGAGGACCTTAAGCCCCCGGAGCCTGTGGAGGTGGAGTATGAAAGATCGGCAAATGTGTCCGACTAGTAGGTCGTAGGACAACTTCTTTTTGAAAGCCGATCTTTTTGTAGACAAACTAGTTTGTTTATGAAAATGTGGTTTTTAGTGAAATTATGGTCCTGCTTTTCTATCCCATATTTGTGTTGTTTGGGGATTTGTTTATTTCCTTCTGCATGTGCAATAAAATGAATGGGTCGGCAACACGTCTTGGGACGTCGCAATTTTATCTACCACCAAGGGATGTGCGCGTGCTCAAGGTTCAAGGCGTGACATCCCTACCCGAAGTGGTATCAAAGCTGGTTAGTGTATGGAGTGATAAGGTGCGATGGTTTATGGGATAGTTAGTAGGAAATGCCTTTATATTATGCCGATGCATGTGATTGATAGCTGATTGGTAGCTTGTTTGTGGGATCATTCAATTTCTAATTCTGTATGGAATTGGAAAGCAAGTCTCTATAAAGAATTTGCATGATGTGTGACCAAGAGCAAAGAATGCCTAGAAAGAGGTCGATAGGACTCATTACTTGGGATAGGATGCCGACGAGGGTTGGTACTTAAGGTGGTCGTGGTAGAGCGCAGCGCAGCATAAGCTAGCGCGAGCGGATTAGTACCACCGCCAGTCGGTGTTGGTGTAGTAGCCCCTGGCAATCCTAGAATTGAGGGGATCATGCAGGCGCTAGAGATGCTTGGGAACGTGGTAGGGCAGCAAGGCCCAGAATCAAGCTGCAGCCACCACTACCGTCGCTACTGTGGCCGCCACTGCTGCAGCCAATGCCATTGCTGATGTCGCCGTAGCTGGTGCTACACTTGCCGAAGTTCCACTTGGGAACGTAGTTGCTGAGAGGCCGATGCACAAACTTGTCAAATAGTTTCTAAAGCTGAACTCGCCGAGGTTCATAGGTGTAGGAGACCGTGAGGCTACAACACTCTGGGTCCAAGACATGGGGAAGGCCTTTGCACTGCTGAGGTGCACCGAGGAGGAGAAGGGTTGTGGGGGCCACTAGAGGGAGAGTGATTCTAGAAGGCGTGGTGTGGCATCCGAGAATTTCAATGACCCTCGAATATGCAATGGTCCGTGACTGATTGATGGAAGTATCGTCAGACTGTGTTATTGATACCATTTATGGACATCGTTTTGTTATCATCATCGGACTGATATGTCACATTTTGTAATGGCCGATCGTTGAAGAAATTATAGTCTTATCAAAAATCTTCCTTATGTTCTAGTGAGACCAAGGCTCATTCCAATTAATCTGGACCCTGCCAACCCGAGTGCACCATGAAGAAACATCTAAGGATCAGCCACCGGGAGCTACCCATTTTCTCATGTGCATGAAATATAGGAAACCCCAAATACTCCATGCACGTTTTTTTTTTTTTTTCTATAGGAAGCTAACAAAAGGAAAAATTGGACATGCGTGAGGTCGTTTTCCGTCCAAGCAACCCTACGAATCTACATGTAATTAAATAAAGGAGTCAATTAGTCTAAGGAACATCTAGGACCATGCACGTTGGTAAAGTGTCTAAGTAGCTGGTCAATAAAAGGGAAAAAGTATTGACTGACCAGCCACGTGAGGCGACCATCATGGCCAGCGCATGGGGAGGACTCGAGCAAACGGAGACATGTCCATTGCATGGGACGTGCGAGTTGTCAAGCGCTTGGCCAGGCACCCCTCCATTGACTAATTAGTCAATTAAGTGAGGAAACAAAATGCTCGTGAATGTGAGCAAGAGAGAGAAAGAGCCAAACAAAAATTCGAGCAGAGAGAGAGAGAGTGAGTGAGTGCAGCGAGTGAGCGAGAGAAATTGTGAGCGAGCAACGAGCAAGAGTGAGGGGGAAGGAAGGAGATCGCCCTCCATCCATGCGCGCGCTGCCGCCATTGACGCCGCTCACGTTTGTTGTTGTTGAGCCGTGTCCGTGACTCGAGTTTTCTATTTTGTTTGTCGTCGACACCATAGGACCTAAGGCAAGTTGAAGTCTACTAATCTATACAGTGTAGTGCTGCTGTTGTTTGAGGAAGTGCATTGCTAGACTGGATTGTTTGAATTTGGTGCTGAATGGTGGTTGAGGAGATGATCGAAACTGTTTGGGGCTGGATGGTTGAAGAAAACCTTGTATTTTCATGATACATGTGATTTTGAACTCCAACGGCACATCAATTTTAGCATTTGCAAAGCTTTGAAAATTCTATTTGGAAATGGTTTTTTTTTTTTTTTTAAAAAAACCTCCTCGATTTGTATCAAAATCTTATGTACAGAGGCGCCGCTCACCAATGTTTCAAAAGGAAAAGTAAAATGTTTGATGCCTTCAAGATTTTAAATCTTTACATGAATTAATTTTAAAAACCTCAAAGTCGGGAGTGAGATTTAGATTTGCCAATGTGCCGATTTCAAATTACTTACATTTTGATAACTCCTTTCGATTTTGGCCGTGAGGCGCAAGTGCAGCCTGAGAATTTACACCTGGATTTTCGAAATACATTGAAGAGTTAACCATGGAAGTGGACTTATGGATTTGATATTGTGCTGCTGAGTTTTGTGAATTGATTTCATTGACTTGAAAATGGCATTTGTTTTAAAGTCTGCTGTTGTTGCATTAATGTGCCTTTGACAATCTCAATTTACATTACTTGATATTATACAAGGAAGATTTTCAAGAACCCAAAAGGATTTCAAATGTTGTTGTTGTTTTGAAAATGGTTTTGGCATTGAAATGATTTGATTGATATACCATGGCTGAGATGTGATTGATGTCATCGGACCCTCGGGTCGACGATGTCTCGGGAGTCGGGATGCCCAAAGGATCGCAAGGGTCAATGCCCTTTGGATGCCTGAGGTCCACAGTGCCCTAGAAGTCCCCCGGGAGTGTCGGGATATTGCAAGCTCCGGAGATTCCTCGTGATGCCAGGTGGGTTGTGAGATGCCTGGAGGTGTGACACAACACACTCTGGATGCCCGGTGATTGAATATCGGAGGCTTTCGCGATGCCAGGTTGGGTGCGAATGGCCGGAGGGACGTAAACACTAGTCCTCTGGGATAGACGTAGGGAAATGAAAATAAACTAAGTTTTAAAACTAATGATCCTATTGATAATTGCGCTTGATTATGGGACAAAATTATGTGGCATGGTATGGGACGTGTCATAATAGTTTGGCCTTATAATCGGGACCCGTGTGACCAAATTGGTGCATTCTGGTTTTGAAATTACAATTGCCATTACTTTGAAAAGCTTTATTGATTTGATGCATATTCATTCTTTGACTTCATGTTTTGTCTATCTTGCATGGAATTAGATAGTAATGGCTTGCACGGTATAGTTTAGTAGATCTTCAGCTGTTGGGTGGTTGTACTCACCCCTTTTTGGGGACTAACATTTCAGACTAGACGAGATGCCTCTGCTACCCGTACCTCCTAGCACATTTTATGGAGTCTTGGTTGACCTGCAATGAAAATGGTAGAGCATTATCACCCTGAGGTGCGAGGGTTGTCTTTTATAGGAGTGCGGGTGATAGTAGTGTTTGACATTGGTCTTCCCACCGGCCCCGTACTACAGGAGTATATTGTTGTTTTTGTCCGTCGAGATGGACGCATGCTGGGGCTGCTACCATTGCCACCAGCAAATGGACCGAACAAATGGGTGTGACCGTGAGCTAGGGTCAGTAGAGGAAGGATTTTTGGACACCGACACTGATTGATGAACTTATGTATATAACCGTTAGAAAAGTCGGGTATCTTTTGAATAGTAGCTGGGTATAGAAAACCATGGCATTTTGGTGTACTAACGAATGATGTCCATCAGGTTTATGTAAGTAAAAGTGTTCAGATTTTTACTTATAAAATGTTTAGTTGGTGTGCATCGTTTTAAATACAGGAAAGGGAGTTGTTGGATACGCTACCGCTATATTTTCTACGCAGGGACCAATGAAAATATATATATATAAACCCCCGGAACTCATGGACTTGTCAAGTTTCTATGGTATTAGGGTACCAGATGTCCAGTTTAAAGAGTAAGGTAGTGACTATGGCAACCCTAACGGATTAGGGGCCGTCAAGGGGTGCCACACGTGGTTTTGGAGTGGATTACCTTCATTGGCGCTTTTAATGGCAAGTACTTCTTTGATAGTGCTAGAGAGCAGAAGATGGAGGAATTTCAACGCCTTAGTCAAGGAATAATGACAATAGATCAGTACAAGGCCAAATTTGCAGAGTTATCTCAATACGCCCTGAGACTAGTGGAAGACCTGGAAGACAGAGTGAGGAGGTTTAGGATTGGCCTCATATCGGAGCTGAAGAACCCAATGGTATCACTCAATCTGAAAGATTATGACGACTTATATGAGTGGGCCTAGTTGATCGAGAGGAATCTGAGTGAGCAAGCTACCGCATCTGGGTCAAGATTCGGTTCAAGCAGGGATGGAAATAGGTTTGGGAAGAAGCCTATGACCGGAGGAAGGTATTCTATTCCACCTAATAGGAAGGGTGGGATTCATAGCATGCTCTTGATATACTCGGACACTGGGCTGACCCATGCTTCATTCCACAAACTTGGCACACATTCAATGAGTTCTCTATCTCTTGTTAGGCGACAGCATGTACCCTTTCTTGCATTGGAGGTCTATTCCAAGTACCCCACTGTGTGTCCAGCGGCGTATTCTCTTTGCTTTGTCTCGTTGGCGGCGATGGCGGCAGTTGTTGTGGTTCCATCTGCCTGCATGGACAGTTTCTAGCTAGGTGACCTTGCTAGCTACATTCAAAACAAGCTCCCATCCTAAAATGGCATGGGGTCGGTTCATGTTGCCTTCCGCAGAAGTGACACATGACATTCTAGTTCGGCGCTAACTTTCCGATTCTATTCTTTGGTTGGGATGAATGGGCGCTTTCCTTCGATCATCGGTTTTTCCTTGATCGATTATCATCTCTACCAGAATTGTACCTAGACCCATATGTGGTAACTTGTTCCTCGATTACAATTCCAGGTTGGAGCTCAGTAAGTGCAGCAACAATAGTAGTGATGGCACCGGCGACGGTAGTGACAGCAGCAATAGCGGCGGCTCGGTCCTAAGCTTGCTGGCTTAGCAAGTTCCTTAGGGTCACTAGTGCCTGAATGATCCCATCGAATCTAGGATCGCTCGGTGCCATTACACTAGTACCGATCTGTGGCGGTACTCTCTCACTCGTGCTGGCCGAGCTGGCGCTCTACCACGACCATGACCTCCTCGGGCACCGACCCTAGTCGGTGTTCTACCCCAAGTAATAGGTCCGATGGTACACCTCCTAAGAGTCCTCCGCTCCTAATCACTCATGCTACAGGATCTTTGTAGATACCTGTTTTCTAATTCCAATTCCATATTAGAATTTGAGTGATTTACATGAAACAAGCTACCAAACAACTATTAATCACATGCACCAGCATGAAATAAAGGCCTTTCTTACTAACTATCCCATATACTTATCACACCTTATCACTCCAACTATCGACCTGCTCTGATACCACTTAAATGGGGATGTCACGCCCCAATCCTCCAAGCACATGCCCATCCCTCAGCAATCAATTAAATAGTGACGTCTCAGGACGCGTCGCCGACCCATTCATTTTAATACGTATGCGGAAGTGAATAATTAATCCCCAAACAACAACAAGATTGGATAGAAAAGCAGGACAACAAATCACAACCAAAATAAGCCTTTTATAAATGCTTCAGGTTTATACACGATACTAGGCTAATTATAAAAGATCGACTCAACAAAATGGGAACTGTCTTATGACCCACTAGTCTGACACGTTTATTGATTCTTCGGTCTCTTCCTCATTAAACTCCAGAGCTTCGGGTCCTCCTCAACTGCCGTCTAAGGACCTGAAAATGTTATCCCATAACGGGGTGAGATGACGTCTAGCAAGTTCACCCCCTAAGCCCCGACTAGGAAGAAAATACGCCCTAAGGGCTGCCTAAGCACAAACACGAGTCAGAGAACTTACCTTTGCCTCCAGTCCTTTCTGCAAGTCAGTTTAATTCATAAACTCAACCAATCATTTCAATTTAGATCAACATCGATCAGTCGACTTACTCGACTCCATGTCATCACGACCTTCTCTAGGTCGGTTGGCCCATTCAATACTATCTATAAAGTCTGATAATATCAAGATTGCTCACTCTAAGCTGAAAATAGATAGTATAGCTCGCTCTAAGTTGATAAGGTATACTACTCGCTAAGCTGACATATCAAGACCCTTAGGCTGATATAATATATTGACACTGCTCACTCTAAGTTGATAAGGTATACTGCTCGCGATAAGCTGACATAATAGAGCTTGTTGGTTGATATAGTATACCGGTATAGTGCTCGCGCTAAGCTAACATATCAGAGCTCGTAGGAAGATATAGTATACCATCCTAACCATCCAACAAATTTACCATTTTTATTATATCCGATAAAAATAATCATGTGTAGGTACACGGTTGGCCTTAGCCAAAATACAAGATTTTCACTTTTTAAAATCCTAGTAATTTCAATAGTCCACAAACACATTTTTGGCGTTGTAAACCAACGCCCGGTGATTTTCTAATTAATTACTAAAATTATTAAATTTTGGAATAAATTCCCAAAATTACAAATCACACTTAATTTGCACAAAATATTAGTTAATTAAATAATTCAATCACACCATTGCAATTAGCATAAAATTTTGGTCACCGACTATTCCGATATAATTTTCAGAAAATAAATAAATAAATAATTACAAAAATTAATTATTAAATATCAAAAATAGCAACTTAGGCCGGAAAAGCCTAATTAAAAGCCAAGACGGGCTTGGAAAATTTTCGAACCAATCTAGATAAATACTAGAGCTTGTTTAGGCTCTAATTACACTATTCTAACCACCTAACATGCACTATCAAACAATTAAATTGCTAATCTATTCTAACTATCCACCTAATCCATACTTAGTCTAAACTAATAAACCCTTAAACTTCATTAACTTACTAAGCAGAGATTAGTGAGTTAAACTCATCGGATTAGCAATCAAACGGGACCATGGCAACGGCGGTGCAACGGTGACCAAGATTTGAGCCTACGACGTCTCCAACGAAGGCACGATCGGCATGGCGAAGGCGGTGGTAGCTCTCAAAGCTCATGGCCAAAAGGGGGGAAGAAGGCTCGGTTTGAGGGTGGTGGTGGCGGTTCAAAGAAATGGTGGCCCGGTCGGCCGAGCGAGCGGTAGCAAGAAGCTGTGAGTGAGAGGCGACATCGGGCGAGTGGCGGCGACCGAGCAGCGGTGTCAAGCGAGCTACAGCGAGCAAGCGAAGGCGTCAAGCGAGCGTCAGCTCGTCGAGCTTGATGGTGAGATGGCGGTTCAACGGTGAGGATGGCGAACGGTGTGGCTCCAAGCGGCGGACAGAGGTGACGGGGTGGTGAGTTGGGCATCGGGCTGCGGTGGTGGGCAAAGCAGCAACCAAGAAGAAGAACAAGAAGAAGAAGAAGAAGAAGAAGAGAGGAAGAGGGGGGGCTCGGTCGAGAGAGGGGGGAGAGAAGAGAGAGGGAGAGAGAAAGAATAAAATAAGAGGGAAAAAGGGGGTGGATGGTAGAAAGATGGGGGCAAAATCACGTGGGGGAGGAGGAGAGAGAATTGTCGGCCAAAAAGGGGAGAAACATGCGACAAAAGAGAAAGGGAGAGAGAGAGAGGGTGGTGCGTGAGAGAGGGGAAAGATGGGAGGGCCCACAAGTCAAAGAAAAAGAATAGAAATAGAGGAAGGTGGTAGAGGGTGGTCGGATGAGGGTGGGACGTGCGTGAGAGAGAGAGAGAGAGAGAGAGAGAGAGAAACGTGCGAATTGGAGAGGGAAATGGAGTGGGTGTGAAGGGTCCGGTGGAGGGGAGGGAAAAATAATTAAAACACAATTGTTTTTAGCTCTACTTCACACAACATTAACAATTGGTCATACAAGGCCAATTTCCACACCAACTTGTCCCAATTGAAGTCCAAATAAAGATCAAAATATAATAGTCCCTCAAGCTTACGAATTTCCCTCAATTCCAAATTATATTTCTTTTTTATCGGAATTTGATTTCTTAACAATTCACTCTGATTGATGTCCAATTTTGTTGAAGAAAAAGCCCACACAACTTCCTTTCACCAAGTAGTTCACACAGGAGGCCAAAAATGCCTTCAAATTAGCCAATCTGAATTTCCATTCGTTTTCTGAATCGTCCGAATCGATTTTCCGTAAAAATCCCAAACTTACCGAAAATTCCTTGAAGGATGAGTTGACATTCCTAAAATAACTCGTGACGTGACAAAACATTCAATTTCTGAAATCGGGTTCAAATTTGTGGTTAATTTCAACCGAACGCGATTTTAGCGTGACCTAATCTACCGTGTAGCTTTTAGGAACTTTAAGTGCAATTGACCCATGGTCAATTTTCTTCGAGCCACACGTACATCTTCAACACATTGGCGACTCTCGATTGTCGTGAAAATCTCAAGATTTCAAATATGGACATAGGGCGCCAAAATGATAGAAAAATCAGTTTAGTGTCGATTGACAAGTATTTTGCAATCAGATGGAATCACCCACACTTGATCACACATCTCAGTCGAATTGACTTATCTTTGATCTATGATCGATTTTTAACTGTGCCGTAATGACCCCTGCAGACTAGCACGATCGAATAATCAATTCTTGGTCGAATTCTCAAGTTTATTGTGTTTGTATTCTTTAACGGCTTCACCTAATAGGCTAGTCATCTCATGAGTGGTTATCTTAGAGAATAGCACTATAGGCATGTCGATGAAAAGCCCAACTTATCCAATCGAAATCAGAACTGAATTTTCAAGATGTCACAAACCACCTTAATCTAATTTAACTAACTAAATAACCTAACTAACCACCTAACTATTTAACTATCTACTTCAACTAACTAAACTAACTAACTACTAGTTACACTAACTAAATTAACCTTAATCCTAATTAAGCCTAAACTAATCTCCCTAAGTGTAATTAACTCCCTAATCAGAGATTAGGATGCTACCTCATCGGATTAGCGAGAACGGGTCCACGGCGACGATGGTGAGATCCTAGGCCTACAATGTCTCCAACGGAGGGCCGGAAGGAGCTGAAAACAGCCTTGCAAGTCATGGCTAAAAGGAGAGGATATTAGTTCTGGCTATTGGACCGCGAGGCTAAAGCGGCGTAGTTGAATCGGCAAGCGGGACTGACTTGAGCTGGAACGGAGCTGGTGGGTGCGGGGATGGACGGCTGGCTGCTGGTAGGCTGGATGACGCGAGCGGGCAGATGGAGGTGGTTGTTTGGTGGCTATGACTAAGGTGGCGAGGCGGCAGCAAGGCTGGCGAACGGTGGTGTAGTGCTGGCCTAGAACGGTGAGGGTTGTAGGATGTTAGCGTGAAGAGTGGTGATGAAGAAGGCATGTCACTCAATTGTAGCAAACAGAAGGGAAAATGGAGGAAGATGAAGAAGAAGAAGAAGAGCTGAGGAAGAAGAAGAACAGGGGTTCTCTCTGGGGGGTTATCGCATGCACAAGGGAGAGGGAAATGGAGAGGGGACAAGGGGACAAGGGGAGAGGAGGTCAAGGGGCTGGCCAATGGAGTTTCAAGAGAAATATCTACCACTTGAGTGTTTTCCCCTAAAGTCTTCAGCCACCATAGTCCAAGCATCAACCAATGGCCGTGTTTCCCTCAAATCTTCACAAAACAATGCATTTTGGTGTCCAAAAACCCAGCTAGAGCTGCCCATACGAATTCCTCTTCATTTTCTTCAATTCCTCACCAAATCAATTCAATTTGGTGTCTAATTTATCCCCTTGAAGCTGCCATACGAATTTCCATTTAATTCTCCACAAATTAAATCAATTTGGCAGCCCAAAATTCACTTAATTTTGCCCATCCGAATTTCTTCCATTTTCCAATTTGCCAAAATTGATTTTTCCGCCAAAATTTAGGGCTCGACGGAATTTTCCCAAAAGATGAGACGAGATCCTAAAAATAAATCGTGACGCGTTCGAACATTCAATTCCTAAAACCAAGTTCAATTTCTGGTTAAAATCGATCGGATGTGATTTTAGCGTGACCTAATTTACCGGGTAGCTTTTAAGGATTTTAGCTTGTTTGACCCGCGGTCGATAATTTTAATCAACGTTCGTGCATTTTGACTCATGGGTGACTCTCGGTTGTCGTAAAAATCTTAAGGTTTCAATTACGGATACCGGGTACAAAATCGATAGAAAATTGGATTAGTGCCGTTCAACGCGAATTTTGCAATCAGGTGGAATCACTCACAATTTAATTACGCCATTCCATCGAATCGACCTATATTTGATCACTAATCGATTATAATGGGTGTCGTATTGACCCAACTCGATTATCACGGTGGAATAGTCAATTTCTGATCAAATTCTCAAGTTGTCGTGTTTATATCCTTTAACGGCTTCACCTGATAGATTAGTTAACTTGTGAATTATCAGCTTCGAGAAAAAGGACCATAGGTGCGTTGACAAAATGCCCATTTCATTTAATCGAGACATGGTCGAAAATTCAGGATGTCACACATAGCTCATGAGATCCTATCAGAGGCTTAATAATCAGGCCATCTTTAATTTTGCCCGGTACAACTTGAATTTTTTCCTTTATCACACTTTATTTGCTTTGATACTATTAGTTTCTAAATGATTGTTTGAATGTTGCATGATTATTTGTCTTACATATTTTAAGGGATACAAAAAAAAAAAAAAACTGCATGATTCATTTTCAGAATTAGGAAAAACACATTAAGTTGTCAGGCACATCCAGTGTAATCCAGTCCTTGTATCCATAAATATCTAGTTTGCGTAAGTAATACAGACTCCTGTGTGTTACTTGCCTTCTTATTGATTTATAATAGATTAGTGGTAAGCCCTAAAGTAAAACCAATTGTCATAATTGTTGAGAAAACTAAGGCCCTATTTGGTTCAACTTTTAGAAGGGGCTTTGGGACTCTAAAGTCCATTGGCCAAATGCAAACCTGTTTGGTTCAATTTTTTGGGTGACTTTGGCGAGATGCAATTGCATCTCCAAATGGGTTTAAGGGACTTTAGCTGAATGCAGGGGTTGAGGTGCTTTGGGAAGTTGTATTTTGGGAATGCAAGTAGCTCGGTTACTATTCATCTTCTCCAACGGACAGCTGTTGCCGGCAACCGCCGCTTGAGGGTCGCCCAACCCCGGCGACTGTCGCCGGACCTCAGGCGACGCCCGGATCGCACGACCCAGGCGTCAGCCACCTGGATCACACAACCTCAGGCGGCCATCGCCTGGGTGCCTGACCCCAAGCGACAGCCACTTGAGGTCACGCGTCGCCTGGGTCGGGCAACCCTAGGCGTCGGCCGCCTGAGGTCGCGACGCCTGGGGTGGCGCGACCTCAAGCGGCTGATGCTTGGGGTTGCGGCCGCCTAAGGAGTGCGACCGACGCCTAGGGTCGCGCACCTAAGGTAGGCGACCTTAGGCGTGGCAACCAGGGGGGCAATTCGCCGTTTGGCGGCCAAATCCGACAGCTAGATTTGGCCGATCCGGCAGCCGAGACTTCAAAAAAAAATTGTAATTTTTATTTTTTTTTTTTTTAATTTAACAAAAGTCCATTCCAAATGCAATTTTTACCAAACAATATTTTGCCCAAAGTCGTTTCACAATGCGCTTTAAAACTACAATTTACCAAACGCTATTTGCATTTTCACAAACCCCTTTAGCTCAAAGGTATTTACATTTTCCCAATGGCATTTGCCCAAAGCCAAACCAAACGGGCCATAAGTAATAATCGGCAAGACTTGAGAGGAATTGTGCTAAGTAAAAGTGCCACTTTATAAGAGGATTATTTGCATTTGCCTAGCAATCCTTCAAACCTCATCGGGATATCTCGCCTAGGGAGGGTCGTGACACTGTTTTCTTTATTTATCTTCATTATAGGAGTGTTGTTAACAAGTTTTTCTGGGCACTATTCAAGACCACTAAAAGTAGTAAAAACAAATGAGAGTGTTTTGAAACTTGGAAAAGAGATGTTTCAAGAGAGCCGCGTACAAAACACAATTGATACTCCTTGACAAGTACTTTTGGGGACACTTTTTAACATTTTGCATATTATAAATCTCAACAACTTCTGACTAATTTAATAATCCTCAGCAAATTACTTGATAAACTTTTACATATATGATTTTCTGTATACAGTAGGAAAGTGAAAATTTCTAAAAAGAAAAGGAGCGTTGATAGGGTTCGCATTACAAGCATCACTCAGATTTATATTTAGTATATTTTTATATAAATGATATCCATAACTTGTAACACATTAGTTAAAGATGTGATTGGTAAAGTTTCCTCCAACCATAGACAGAGGAAAATGTAACTAGTTGTTGATTAGCTTACAAGCACGTAATTGTTATTCTCCCCAAGGGATAATGACGTCAAGCCCTCCAACTTGTATTTAATTTGTAATGTTATCCCACACTTGGCATGTATATTCAATATTGAAGTTCTCAAATTTCGATAAGGTTTGTCACTCCATGTTTACGATTCATTAAATGGTCCAATTAGTTTCCGATCATCATCATCCTTGCTACTCTGCACACAATGTACGTTTTATTTAATCAGTATCGCACGTCAACTTATTAAGATAATATAGAGATCAAATGGAACAATATTGAAAGTTCTGAAATTATATTACACACCGTACAAAAGTTGAGTGATTTGAGTGAATTGCTAAAAGTTTAACAATAACATTACACACTGGACAAAAGTTGGAGATGGTAGTGTCAGTATCTCTTTTGCAATAGAAAACTAAATTGAAGAATGTCGATCCAATGCATTTTGCAAATTGAACAAGCTGGAAATAATAGTGAAATGACATATCCACGGAAGACTTCCCATAATTATTTCTAGTGCCACGAATCCAAAGTACAACCACCAATCCGCAGCATTCCAGGAATGCTCAAGGGTAGGTAGGCTCTGCAGTGAAAATAATTTACATGGCGTGATTGGTGAGAACTAAGAAGATAATCAAAATTGTCGAATAAGATTGGCTATTATAATTCCGATTAGCCCGCAAAAGTGGTGCAACTTTTCTTAGCAGGGGTGTCAATTTTTAACTAGCAACTTATAGACCAAACAGACAAACAGTGCACATGAAAAGCGAACTTCAAAACTTACAATCTCCTTGCGACGATGCTTGAAATGTCCTGCCATTGAAACCACGAAGTTGCTCCAAGCTGAGTGCAGAGAATGGCATTTCCAGCGGTACTCGAACGCGGAGCTCCTGCGAAACTTGTCTCATGGTCGGTCGAAGCCGCGGCTCAGCTTGCAAACATGCAAATGCTAGCCGTGCAATAGAGACCACATCTTCTGCATCTCGAAGTTGAACCCTAGAAGGTGAGAGACGTTGATCTAGCACATCCTTCAACAACGCAGGTGACTCAATTTTGGCGGACGATGAACATTCCCAAGAGACAAGATCTCCTGGATGCTTTCCCATTATTGTTTCTAATGTGACGACTCCAAAGCTATACACATCAGATTTTTCAGTTGGAATTATAGAATAAGCCAGCTCTGCAAGTGAAGAATTCATAATTCGTTCATAACCTCATCAGGTACACTTTAAGTTAGTGACATTGATTCCTCTACACGTGATGGGTATATATAAAAACTTACGAGCAGATGTTATTTAAATTACACAAACTTAGTAACTATCCAGATCAGTTGTAATGCCTTTCTCGATCCTAAATGTCGCTTTAAAAGAAGCATGTAAGTACCTGGAGAAATGTAACCGATAGTACCAGCTATTGCAGTCCAGTTTGTTGAATCTGGCTTCAATAGTCTTGCGGTGCCAAAATCCGAAACCCGAGCTTCATAATCACCATCCAACAGAACATTGTTACTGGTCAAGTCTCGATGAATCCATGGATGAAAACGATCGTGATGCATATAGGACAATGCATCCGCTACTCCTCGAACCATGTTTACTCTTTTGTCCCAATCAAACTCTGATGCTTTCTCATCATCATTCAAAATTGTTCTCAAGCTTCCTCTTTCTATGTACTCATACACCAAAAAAGAATGGCGCACATGAGAGCAAAACCCATAAAGTTTTACGATGTGGCGATGGCGGATATCAGATAAGGCTTGAATCTCCCTCTCAAAAGATTTGAAGTGGAGAAACTCCTCTTCATGGGACGAACAAATTTTCTTGACAGTCACAATTTGACCTATTGCCAGTTCAGCTTTGTAAACAACGCCGTATGCTCCTTCCCCTATGTAGAACTTGGAGTCAAATCCTTCTGTGACGTTCAGGATTCGCTCGTAGAAAGCTTTGCCATCAAAATTCAGTACACGCAAAAAGTCTAGATCATTCGGTGGTCCAATGTTCTCTATCTTGATATTCTTCCTTTGACAACGTACAAAGATCAAGAGAATGATCAAGATGAAAGCAAGAAGCAGAAACCCCGAGAACGAAAGAACGAGGATAGCAGTAGTTCGATGCCCATCGTCTCCATTACCTTTCTGGCTCATAGGAGAGTTGCACTTTTGTAAACCAACAACATTCCCACAGAGTCTCTTGTTGTGCCAAATTGCCTCAAATGGAGCATCATTAAAAGCTTTGACATTTGGGAGAGGACCTTCAAGGTTATTGTAGGACACATCAACAATAGTTAATGCTAACATATCACCAAAAGTCCGAGGGATCGAACCAAACAAGTTATTGTGGGAGACATTCATGGTTTCGAGGACTATAAGCTTTCCTAGCTCTTTTGGTATTCTTCCGGTCAATAGATTCTGACTCAAATCAAGACCTTTTAGAAATCGCATGTTGCCTATCTCAAAAGGAATGCTTCCTTCGAGTTTATTTTTGCTCAAGTTCAAGCTCCACAAGTTTGTGCATTGAATGAGTTGCGTTGGGATTGATCCACTAAAATTGTTTGATGCTAGGTTGAGACGCTCCAGTCTGGATAAAATTCCTATTTCACTGGGAATGTCACCTGTGAACCAATTATTGTTGAGGATGAGATATAGCAAAAACCGCAAGCTTGCCAACTCCCTCGGAATCCCTCCTCTCAAATTATTCGAAGACAAGTCCAATCTGTGTAATTGAGTCATCCTTCCAAATACCGAGGGTATCTCACCAGAAATATTATTGTTGGATATTTTTAGGCTCGTCAAATTACGACAACGCCCCCATTTCCTAGAAAGTGCACCAGACAAATAATTGTGGCTCAAGTCCATAAAATCCAGCTGTGGGTATATTCCAAAAGCTTCCGCTATATTTCCTGTAAGTTGATTTCCATCAAGCCTCACTCTTATCAATGCACTGCAGTTCCTCAAGCTTTTTGGAACGAGCCCTGTGAAAAAATTGTTTATGACACTGAAATTCTGCAATAGTTTCCCCTGGCATATTTCATCTGGCAATTGCCCTTCGAGTTCATTGTAAGATAAATCAAAAGCACTCAAACGAGTAATTTTATTAAATTCAGGAGGCAAGGAACCAGAGAAGCCGTTGTAGCAGAGGCGTAATATGGTTAAATTGGTTAGGCTTCCAATTGATGAAGGGATTAAACCACTCAAACTGTTATTAGACAAATCTAATCGTCTAAGAGACACCAAATTTCCTATCTCTTTAGGAATTGGGCCCGAAAGATTATTCGAGTAAATGTGTAAGAGATGGAGATTGCTCAAATTTTGGATAGATGATGGAATTGCACCAACCAAATCATTTATAGCTAAATCTAAACTAGTAAGAAAAGTGAGCCTCCCTATTTCTGAAGGTATGGAATCCAGAAAGCCCATTTCCCCACAAATAAAGACCCTTCAAATTCCTCAGTCCACCTATCTCTCGTGGAATGGGACCAAAAAGATTGTTTTGCGAAATGATCAATCTCCTTAAGTTGCCTAAATTTCCCAAAGAAGTAGGGATTGGACTGACTAAATTATTTTCAGCCAATTCTAAATCATGGAGAGATATCAAATTTCCTATTTCTCGAGGGATTAGGCTGGAAATTTTATTTTCAAAAAGGTGAAGAATTGATAAACGTGTCAAGTTTGCAATAGAAGGAGGGATTGAGCCGCTGAGATTGTTGATCGATAGGAGAAGTTTAGTAAGCGAAGTCAATCCTCCAATTTCTGAAGGTATGGGCCCTGAAAGTCTATTTTCCCACAAATAGAGAATCTCCAAACTCCTCAGATCACCTATCATGAGAGGGATGTGGCCACTAAGATAATTTGCACACAGGTACAAAATTTGGAGATTTTTCAATTTGCCTATACTTGGAGGAATGTTTCCATGGAGTTCATTGTAACATAAATTAAGACAGTTGAGTTTGGAAAGGTTACCGATACTTGAGGGAATGGAACCGTAGATCGAATTGTTGCTAATGTCAAGACTAAGCAAATTACTTAAGAGCAAGAAGTCGAGGTCATCTAAAGTTCCTCTCAAACCAAGATCAGAAAGATTAAGATGGGTAATGGATCCATAGTCATCACAGATGACTCCCACAAAATTGCAAGAATCGTTACCACGCCACGAAGACAGAAGGGATTGGCTATTGTCTTCGAGGCTAGATTTCCATGTCAGAAGAGCTCCTGTTTGTTTCTCATTGTTGGCAGCCGGAGTGAAAGTAAGGGTGGAAGAAGCAAAGCAGACAAAGAACAAGAAGAAGAATGAGAGGGAGGGGACTTCTAAAGAAGGCGAGTCATAATTGACTCGAGACTTGGAAAAGATTAAGGAAGAACCCATGATTTGGCTGTGATTAATGTTGTTGAGACTTGAGATACTTATAGACCGTGCCTAGTCAATAAATGACTCAACTCTGGTATACAGATTTGTGTGTTTTCTTTTTTGTCTGCATTTTGCACGAAATGAGGAATCATAGTGGACAATTTCTTTTTACAAAATAATGCATACAAAAGTGGGAATGACGTGTTTGACGAAACATGAATAGGCTAATCGTCAAAAGCTAATTGACTATCACTATAAAAGGGCATAAAGAAAGAAGACTTTTATGTTATTTCCGTTTAGCACTTTCCTGCCGTATGGTATTTCCTTCCTCGGTCGGTCCAAAGTAACAATTGAAAATGCCATTGTAATACCGCATTAAGAAGGCCACTTTCCTTGATACTTCACCAACCAGCTTTTGCAACTGCCCGGTCTTGTTCTACAGGTCAAGCCCTAGAAAAGAATATTTAAATATGACTACTCAAACGGGAGACCATAAATTGTAGGCCGGGCTAATTAATCAAGCCACAATAGTCGTTCAACATGTGATTTGGCACACTAATCACAAACTTTGCACCTACTCCTTGTCTTGCATGATACTTAGTGTTGAAAGTGCGTAGCAGAAATCCAGTACCTTCATTTGGGGAGATCTCCAAGAGAGAAATCAAAGCCTAAGCCTGTCAACATATCTAGTTTAACCAATCTTCCCTCAAAAGCTTAAGCTAATAAGTTATGAATTAATTAGGATATATTAACTGCTCAACACTACACCAATTCTTCGATATAATACTTCTTTAACTCCAATTTACACGTCTAACCTAACAATCTCTCCTTTACGTTTGAGCTCCATTGTTAGGTTTGCTCCCTCTTAACTCGGGTATCCTTCTGCATTAACTTATCTCAACTTGAATCTCCAATGCCCAACTTCATCTTTGATCTCTTTTTTCTAGACCAAACCATGAAGTTTGTCATTGAGACGGTGTTACTACACTACAATGCCCACCTTAGTCACTATATTATTCCTTCAGTGATATTCAAATAGTGATACACAATGAGAGTGGGCCACCAATCAACCATAGACTCTAATACCATTTATTGGGAGTGCATAATAGAAGTCCGATACCTTCATTTGAGGAGATCTCCAAAAGGGAACCCAAAGCCCGAGCCCATCAACATATCTAGTTGGACTCACCTTCACTCAAAAACTTAATCCAATTAGTTATGGGTCAACAATGATATATTAATTGTTCAACTCCACACCAATTCTTTGTTTGAAATATCTTTCACTTTTGAGCCAAAAAAAAAAACTTTCCTAATTCAAGCAAGTTTCCTAATTTGAATAAGTTTTCTAGTTTGAGTTGGTTAAGAATTTCTTATCTTGGATCCTACTCTTGTCTATGTATAAGAAGTGCGTTTGCTCTAAATACTATCAAAGAGACGACTTTTTCATGAATTATATTTGAGTGTCTAAAGTCGTGAAAATATTCTATTAAAATTTTTGTGAAATTCCTATGTGAAATTAAGAGATTATTTTATGAAAAATTATGAAGGTTAAACAATTTATAAGTTATTAAGTATAATTGGGGCTGAAAAGAACTATGATGATGTTTGAGTGACTCAATTGTAGTTGTAATCTTTGTTGTATCACTTTATATACATGGTTGAATTATGTGTTGCTATTGCCGTGGACTAGGTCAAATTGATTGAACCACATAAACCTAGCATCCAATTTATTTTTTCCTTATTGTTTTTTTTTTATTATTTAATTGCTTCTTTCCACAACAATTAGTATTTGAGCCAAGCTTGGCTGAGTTGAAATAAATCAATGGTGACCTAAGAAGGAAAAGGAGATTTGGAAAGATGATCAAGCATATGCAAACCTACAAAAGCATGGAGTTTTGCTCAAAATTGATAAATGAATTACCAGAAAATTGTGGTTGTATTGCTATGTCTTTGAAATCCTTATTTTGCAATACTTGATACCATAAATTATGATTTCCGAAAACCCAAAGGATTTTCCATGTTGGTGATTCGAAAACGTTTTGGCATTAAATTGATTTGATTACTACACCATGGTTGAAAATGTTATCGATGTCATCGGACCCTCGGGTCGACGATGCCCCGGGCGTCAGGTTGCCTAGAGGATCGTAGCGGTGATGCCTCTAGAAGTCTAGGGACTGGTGAGCCCTAGAGGTTCCCCGGGTGTTGGAATGCCCAGAAGTATGACGATACATGTTCCAGAGGGCTGGGGACATCATTGACATGGTGAGCCCCGGAGGTTCCTCGTGATGCCAGGTGGGGTGCGAGATGCTTAGAGGTGCAACATAACACGCTCTAGATGCTTGGTGACTGAAATATGGAACCGGAGGACTTCGTGATGCCAGGTTGGGTGTGATATGCCTGGAGGGACGCAAACACTGGTCCTTCGGAAGATGGTGTTAGTAGACTGAGATATAATGAATTTCTGAATTCTCATTGTTTTCGATATGCCACTCCATTTTTATATCTTCCTAAATTGATGCATGTTTATTACTACTATTATGCGTACTTATTTGGATTGCGTGGAATTGGGTGACGATAGGCTCCATAATATAATTTAGTAGAATTTTGACTACTAAGTAGTCGTACTCACCCCTCGTGGGGGTTACATATTACAGAATGATAATGCTGCCACCGCCGCTAGAGGACGATGATGGAGGCTTGAGTGGGATAAAGTAGCGGGGGACGGGAAGACAGTAGTGAATTTTTGGACATCGGCACTTGAAGACAGATGGCGTTGTAGATGATTAAAGGAAATGTCGGTCATTTTTTGGATATAGCCAATATAGAAAACTTTGGCTTTTAATGTACCGACAAACATCGTCTAACAAAATATATGTAAATAAAGAGTGCCTGGTTATTATTTATGTGTATCTAGTGTGCATCATTTCAGTGTTTAGGAAGGGAGTTGTTGAGTTCGCTTCCGTCATGTAAATTGAACAGGGACCAATGAAAAATGTGATAGACCAGACTCACGGATTCACCGAAATCCAAGGGTATCAGAATAAAGGACATCTAGGATAAGGAAAGAAGTGTGGCAACCCTAACGAATTGGGGGCCAGCGAGGGGCGTCACAGCGAGTGGTATCAGAGCTTTGGTCTATCTAGAGTGATAAGGTGCATTAGTAGAAGAGGAAGTTATAATGATGCACACGATAAGGCACTTGCTAGGAGTAGTTGACTAACTATGAACAACGGGTGATTGAGTTCACTCGTAAAATACTGGTAACGATTTTGATTTACCTTTGCGTGCGAGTAACATTTTTATTTTACTTATGTGATTCCAATAACGCTCTTACGTTACTTTTCTTTCCGAGCCGATTAGTGACACTGAGTCACTAATTATTTCTAAGGTAAATGCTTGATGACCTGTAGGAAGTCATGGTACAAATTAGGAGTTCTCCTGGCAGTTGCCTTAATGGAAGACATCTTGCAAGCATTGGCTAACATAGGAAATCTTATGGAAAGGCAAGCTCAACAACAACAACCCGGAGTAGAGTGCCGCACTCAAGGACTGGTGGAACAATTCTTGAAATTGAAACCACCTAAGTTTACTAGAATGGGAAGTCCTGAGGAGGCAGAACAATGGATCGATGGGATAGAAATGATCTTCCGGTTGTTGAACTACAACGACATCGAGAAGATAACCCTGGCAAAGTACCAATTGGAGGATAATGCCAAGTATTGGTGGAGAGCTTCTATAGAAACGATCTTTCCACCCGATACTGCCGTAAATTGGGATGAGTTTGTTAGAGCTTTCAATAGAAAACATTTTTCTGACTGTGCCAAGGATAAGAAAATCACAGAATTTGTCCAACTAGAACAAAAGGAACTAACGATAGACTAGTATGAAGCGAAATTTTCTAAGCTGTGTAGGTATGCCCCTAGATTGATAGAGGATCGGGAGGAAAAGGCTAAGAGATTTCTAAAGGGCCTGAGGACGGATATTAGGAGGCAACTAGTGCCTCTGAATATGAGGGATTATAATGAGATTTATGAATGGGCCTAGCTTGTAGAATAGGAAGTAATAAGGGAGCGAATGGAGTCAGAACGACAAATGGCACTAAGTGATAACCGACGGAGTAAGAGACCCTATTCAAACCAAGAGCTACCTATGGATTTTAAGAAGAAACAAAATTTTGGAAATTTCAAAAAGACCAAGAGTGGTCAAGCTCTAGGTAAAATGCCATATCACAATAATTCTTGTCAAATGTGTGGTTGACAACATGGACCAGGACGCTGTAATGACCAACTGAAGTGTTTTAGTTGTGGGCATAGAGGTCATTTTAGAAGAGATTGTCCACAAGGAGGATCGCAATTGTGACATCCTGAATTTCAGGTTTTGCTTTTGATTGAATAAGTTTGGTTTTTCATCGATGCGCCTATAGTTCTTTTCCTTGAGCTGATCACTCATGGGATAACTAGTCTATCAAGTGAAGCCATTAAAGGATTTTAACACAATAGACTTGAGAATTCGACAAAGAATCAACTGCTTGACCATGTTAATCTGCAAGGGTCATTATGGCACAAACTGATTAGAGACTGGAGATAAGTCAACTCGACAAACGTATGTGATTAAGGGTGGGTAATTCCATCTAATTGCACAATTCTTGTCGATCGGCACTCGACCGATTTCTCTGTTGTTTTGGTACCCGTGTCCGTATTTGAAACCTTAAGATTTTCACGACAATTGAGAGTCGCCAATGTGTCAAAGATGTATGTGTGGCTCGAAAATGATTGACTACGGGTTAATTGCACCAAAAATTCCTAAAAGCTACTAAGTAGGTTAGGACGTGCTAAAATCGCGCCAAATTGAAATTAACCGCGAAATTGAACCCGAATTCAAAAATTGAAAGTTCTATCATGTTACAAGTCATTTTAGGAACGTCGAATCATCCTCCGAATATTTTTTTGCAAACCAAGATTTTCGGTGAAAAATCCAAAGTAAGGTTATTTTGGATCGGGAAAGTTCGAAGGCCATTTTGATTTCATTTTTGGGATTCAAGTTGGACTAATTGATGAGGAAAAATGTTGATGGGGATGATGGCATGAGGACTAAAGATTGGACTTTGAATTATCGGGAATGTCCAGGACAGACTTTGGATGAAGCCACTTCGACGGTCGACAGCGCTAGTAAAGCTGAGTATTGGCAAAAGGGATTTTCGGACCAAGGAAACGAGCCCATGAGGTAGTGGGCCGAGCAAGGCCAATGTGGACCTTAGGCCCAAGGTGGGACAACCACCATGGTGGGCTAAGGCAAGCAAGTGAGCCCATTGGACCCAATCTACTATTTTCTCTTCCAAGCCCATTACCTAGCCTTAAGCCCATTTGTTGACACCTAAATTTTTTGGGTCTATTTTTGCTAAATTAAAAAAAAAAAAAACACACATGGCATATAGTTTAGAAACATTTTATTTTTATTTTCATTTTGTTTTATTTTATTTTAGACTATCGGTGAAGGGAAGATTTTTTACATATTCCATTAAGATTTTTCACATATACTATTTTGCGCAAAAAGGGAATTTTTTGGATAGAATATGTGAAAAATAAAAAAGAGAATATTGCGTGAGGTGGGATTATTTCAACGATATATTTAGGGGTATGATGCGCGAACAAAAAGGAAAAAATGTATACCACATAGATACATTTTTTAGACCTATATAATACCTCGAGTGCAATAGAATTAGGGGGTTCTATCTTCCTCTAGTTAAGCCCCCCTCATGCGATTTGTTCATCTTCCTTCCCGGGGTGAATTCTCCGCCGATGCCATCGTCGTCCGCTCCAACCAGCGTCGCACTAGCGCCCGAAGCCCCCGACGTCCTGCAGCCGCACTACCGCCGGGGTCCTAGTGCCCTCTGTAGCCCCGACGTACAACTGCCGACCTCCGTTCGCGAGCCTCGACGATTCGTGCGCTACCCCGACGCACCACCGTGTCGCCCCCGTCACCGATCCGCAGCACCGGAGCCTTAGCGCCCCTGCCTGCGTCCAACCGTCCCCCTGACGCCGCAACCGCCTGCGTCCTACAATCGGATCTACCGAGCTACCGCCGCCGCCAACCTCGCTCCGTCCGCGACACCGCCCACCGGTCTCGCTATGCCACCTCGACGCCACCTCCGCCTTGTCTCAACTCGCGCGCTCGGAGTTCCTTGCCCGCGACGCTTGCACCGGACCCACGACACTCCCTCGCCGCCTCGCCGCCGTCGCGCCCCTCCCGGTGTCCTCACCGGTACCCTAGCCGGCGATCCCTCCTCGATGAACCAACCACCACCCCCTTTTTCTTTTTCTTTTTCTTTTTTCTAAAAAAAAAAAAAAAGCCAAAAATTAATTTAGGTAAATTATATTTATTTATTTATTTATTTATTTATTTATTTATTTATTTATTTATTTTTTATTTATTTTTTATTTATCTTTTGTTGTTTTATTGTTATGGTTGTTATTTCATTATTTTCTTTTTTTAGTGTAGTTATCCCTTTAATGTGAAATTGAAATTGCATGATATGAAATTGCCTTGAAATTTGTGATTGTCAGTCTGATCTTCACTCCCGAAATCCGACTCGCAATTACTTTGGTTTCTAATCGACCCACCAAAAATAGATTAGTGGCGACTCCTAGTTAAAAATCAATTGCATGTTAAAATTTGAACCTAAGTCGCGAATTGGTATGGGCTTGGGAGAGCCCGAGTTAAGTCTAGGCTTAACAATCCATTAGAAAAACTCTAGGTGGTGCACCTGAAATTTTTGGTCGTGACACCATTTGATCCCAATCAATTCTCGAGCCTATTCTTATTCATTTCCAAGCCCATTTCTTAGGCCCGCCCATCAATTTCAACCCAAGGGCGGATTGAAAATTTGTGCATGGTGGAAATGACCATTTTGCCCCAGGGACAGCAATTTGCTTTCGAGTTTGACATGGAGCACATGATGACTATTTTAAGACATCTACAGACTCTCTTCAAGAACAGATCCAAGCCTTAAAGCTTCAACTACAAGAACAGGCAAAGGATGTGGATATTCAACAGCTTAAGGAGTCTTTGAAGAAGATTGAAGACACTGTCAAGTCCATGGGGGATTTCCAGCTCATTCGTATCCCCAAGCAGCCCTGATTCAAACCAACTCTTGTTCAAATCGTTTTTGTCTCCACTTTTTGCTGATGACAAAAAGAGGGAGAGTTTGAGTGCATATTTGCATTTCGATTTTATTAGGTTTTTTATTTGACTTTGAACTTGCTTGGCATTTGGATTTGCTTGACATTTGACTTTGAACTTGCTTGCAGTGACTAATGTTTGCAATATTGATTATGACTAGATTGGTTAATTGTTATGGATTAACATGTGTTCTGTGGTTGCAGAAGCAAAATTTTCCAAGTTATAATTACCTTATTTTTATAAGATATTATGTATTGCATAAGCACTGTTTTGCAGGTCGAAAGTTTTCCAAATCTGCAAGAAAGTTTTGTCACCATCAAAAAGGGGCAGATTGTTAAAGAAAACTCCTTTATTGTTTTGAAGTTGACAAAACCCTTCCAAAGTCTATATTGGAAGATCTCAAGACTTTATTGTCAAAGTCTAAAGACCAATGGACCATCAAACTTTAGTCTCAAAGTCTATCCTCACTGACAGTTCCAAACTAAAGTATGAAGACTTATCCAAATACATGATTATTATCTAGATGCAATATTATCTTCAAAGTTTCGATTCGTATAATTACTGGAAGATCTTATAGCTGGATTCCATATTTGCTTTAATTATTCTTATTGGAAATTTACTCCGATACGAAGATTTTTGAAGGGCGAACAAACTCGGAAGGTTCTACTTATGGAAATTCAAGATCTTAATTGTATGGGCGAACAGGATTGATGGGCTATCTTCACATTCCTTAAATGACTCGAGATCTCCTTGATTCATTTTGTCCAACAGGTAGATTGGAAGAACTCCTTTGGAAAGTGCCAACGGTCGTAGAGGCATGTAGGAGTATATAAGGAAGACTCTCAAGTTGTTCAAGGTAGTGCTTGAAAGAGAATTCCAAAGTCCCAAGCTTTCTAGTCTCTCGCTTTTTCATTCATTGAGCAAAACATTGTATACAAAAGAGAGAAACTCTTTGTGAGGTCATGTGAGAGTTCGATAGAGACTCGTCACTACGATAGTCGAGATCACGAGCTGTAATATCTCTTTTGATTCATAGTGGAATCTAGCCAATAGGCTATCAGTGCAGAGAGTGGATGTAGGCTTGACCTAAGCCGAACCACTATAAACCTTGTGTTCATATTCTCTTTTCCTTGAACTATTTACTTTTATTCATTAAGAGTTTATTAGCTTAATTTGAAATACGTTTAATGTTTATCGTTTTCAAAAGGAAAAAATTACTTTTACCAAGTCTTGCGAAAATTTGGATCTACACCTATTCACCCCCAAGAGTAGGTGTTAGTACTAGCCCCTTTCAAAAAGGATTTCCGAACTAAAAGGAGAATTTTAAATTGAAGTAGCGGGAAGTTTCTTGGAAAGAAAATTTTGAAAATCTAAACAAAAGTTTTAATGAATTGAAGGAAAATACAGATTCTCTTTCAAAAGAAAATAATTTCTTGAAAGAAGACATTTCAAATATATCAAAGAAGTTTTCAAAATGATCAAGTTAGAAAATTTTCTTTCAATGCAAAGACCCTATTTGAAAAATCTAGTTTGGGTATGTCACCTGAAACTATTTCTTTAATTGATTTCCCAAAAGTAAAAGAAAGAATCAAACAAAGACTTACAAAAACACTTTACAAAAATCATTTTCAAAGAGTTTTTATGAAACCTATTGGCCGAAGTGCTCTTTAATGTTCAAAGTGTAATGGCTCTTAATATTTCGAAAAAGAATGTCCTAAAGTTTGGAGACCTGTTAAGAAGGATTGGGCAGAGACTGTGTTTAGCACTAACTCCCCTAGACCCAAGAAAATGTGGGTACCAAAGAAAACTTGAATTCTTTTTGTGATTGTAGGTCACTATCAAGAGAAAGATCAAGTGGTATTTGGATAGTAGCTGTTTGAAACACATGATTGGAGATTCAAGTTGTTTCATTAAATTTATGCAAATAAATGGTGGAAAAGTTTCTTTTGGTGGAAACAGCAAAGGAAGAATTGTTGGATGTGGAACCGTGAAAATTGGAAGTCTCACAATCAACAATGTCTCCTTGGTTAAAGGGTTGAATTACAATCTACTCAGCATTAGTCAACCATGTGACACTAGATTCAAAATCTATTTCCAAGAAGGAATTTGTTCGGGAACTAGTAAAGATTTTTCTCAATCCTTCACTGGACGAAGACATGGGAATATTTATCTATTGGATGTAAAACCAAAAAGTTCTTAGTGTCTAATATCCATTCAAGATAAAGCGAATTTTTGGCATCGAAAGCTTAGCCATGCCAATATGAAACAGATTTCCAAGATCTCTTCTAAGAAACTTATTCGTGGACTTCCTAGTCTGACTTATCAAAAGTATGATTTATGTACATCATGTGTTTTGGGAAAACATGTAAGAAGTTCTTTTAAGCCTATAAATCAAGTTTCTACTAATCATGTTTTGTAGCTTCTGCATAAGGATCTATTTGGACCAACTAGAACTCAAAGTATTAGTGGAAAGAAATATTGCTTAGTAGTCATGGATGATTATTCTCTATTTACCCGGGTTTACTTCTTGGCAAGTAAGTCCAAAACCTTTTCTCACTTTTCAAAGTTTGTAAAGAAAATTCAAAATGAAAAAAAAAGGTTATGTTATTTCAAGCATACGGACAGACCATGGAGGTGAGTTTGAAAATCAAGACTTTGCTAAATTTTATGATGAACCTGGTTTCTAGTATGTTTTCTCTTCTCCATATACTCCAGAACAAAATGAAGTTGTGGAAAAAAAAAGAATAGATCTTTGCAGGAGATGGCAAGAACCCTTTTAATTGAAAGCAATATTTCCTCTCATTTTTGGGCTGAAGTAGTTTCTACAACTAGTTATATTATTAATAGAGTATTTTTAAGGCCAATTCTAGAGAAAACTCCTTATGAAATATTTAAAGGGAAAAAGCCAAATGTCTCTTATTTTCATGTGTTTGGTTGTAAGTGTTTTGTTTTGAAGAATGCAAATGATCGAACTGGTAAGTTTGAAGAAAAATCAAACAAATGAATTTTCCTTGGCTACTCAATCACAAGCAAAGCTTACAAAGTTTTCAACAAGAAAACTCAATCTGTGGAAGAATCTATGAACGTCAAGTTTCAAGACTCAATACAAAATAAAGCATAAGAGATTCAACTTGAAGATTCTGTACCTACTCTAGACATTACAAAGTCTACTTCCTCCGAAGAAGCTCAAACTCCTGATGATCAACATCAAGAAGAACTAGAAGGTTCAAATGAAGCAGAGGATGAGCAGACTTATAGACCAACCAGTAACTGGAAGCATAAGTCAAGTCATCCCAAAGAACTCATCATCGGCAACGTTGATGAAGGGATTCGCATCAGATCCAAAAGGCAAGAAGAGTCTAGCGCTCTAGCACTTATTTCTGAGATAGAACCCAAAAGCATAGAAGAAGCCTTAATTGACGAAAGCTGGATTGAAGCTATGCAAGAAGAGCTTAGGCAATTTAGCATCAACAATGTTTGGGAGCTAATTCATAAACCAAAAGATAAATCGATTATTGGAGCTAAATGTGTTTTCAGGAATAAAATAAACGAGAAAGGAAAGTGGTTAGAAACAAAGCAAGACTCGTGGCCAAAGGATATATGCAAGAAGAATGGATAGACTATGATGAGACCTATGCACCAGTAGCAATTAGGTTATTACTTGCTTTTAATTGATTAAAAGTTTCCAAATGGACGTCAAAAGTGCATTCCTAAATGGATTTATCCAAGAAGAAGTCTATGTGGAACAACCACTTGGATTTGAAGATGCAAGAAAACTAGACTAAGTTTTCAAACTAAAAAAGGCCCTATATGGATTAAAGCAAACGCCTCAAGCCTGGTATGACAGGTTAAGTAAATTTTTAATTCAAAATGGTTTTGCTAAAGGAAATGTGGATACTAATTGTTTATTAAAAAGGAAGTTAAAGACTTTCTACTCATTCAAATTTATGTTAATGACATTATCTTTGGATCATCTAAAAAAAAATTTTGCAAGAAATTCTCTAAATCTATGCAGGATGAATTTGAGATAAGCATGATGGGTGGATTATCTTTCTTTCTTGGATTACAAGTGAAACAATTGAAGGGAGGAATTTTCATTCACTAAGAAAAATATGCAAAAGACCTCATCAAAAAATTCGGATTAGAGAATTGCAAAAAGACTGATATACCAATGTCAAGTTCTTCGAAGCTGGACAAAGACGAAGGAGGAAAGAAAGTTGACCAAAAGCTTTATAGAAGTATTATTGGTTCACTTTTTTATCTTACAGCTTCTAGACATGACATTTTGTTTAGTGTTTGCATGTGTGCTAAATTTCAATCAAATCTCAAAGAATCTCATCTAAGCGCAACAAAACGCATCATCAAATACATTGCAACTACTTCAAAGTTAGGTTTGTGGTATCCAAACGAGGAAGACTTTACTCTCCTTGGATATTCAGACGTAGATTTAACAGGCTGCAGAGTCGATAGAAAGAGTATTTCTGGTATTTGTCAATTACTGGGCAACAGAACAATATCTTGGTTCTCTAGAAAATAGAGTACTGTAGCTCTTTCAACAACAGAAGTGGAATATGTGGCTCTTCGAAGTTGCTGCTCTCAAATTTTATGGATAAAGTAACAATTAAGAGACTTTGGAATCGAAGACTCATGCCTCGAGATCAAATGCGACAACACTAGTGCAATCAATCTCACAAAGAATCCAATTCTACATTCAAGAGCAAAGCACATAGAAATTCGACATCATTTCATTAGAGATCATATTCAGAGTGGAGAAGTTATGATTCAGTTCATTGACTTGAAGAATCAACTAGTGGACATATTTACAAAGCCACCGGAGAAATGCTTATTTGAGTCTATTCGTGCAAGACTGAACATTCTATCTTTTGTCGGGTAAAGTTTGAAGGTGTTTAGACTCAAAATTTCCAAATGTTATGACTATAAGTAAATTTCTTCTAAATGAATGTGAAGTTATTTATGGATAAAAATTCAAAAAGGTACGTTATTCTTTTAATTGTCTTTTTCCTATTTCGTTTTTAGAAATTATCTTTATTGACGATTGTTCATTTTCAAAAAGGCAATTGTCATTTTGAAAAAAGCAGTTATTATTTTTGAAAAATGTAGTTTTTCATTTTCAAAAAAGGCAATTTTTACTTTTTCCTTGCGACGTTTTGTATACCTACTTTATATATTGTTGAAACTCTTCTTCTCCATTTACGCCTTTCTTGAAACCTTAGAATATTGTGATCTTACTCTTTTCACATTTTTGCTTGAGTTTAATCCAAAAAGTTTTCACATTTTCAATGAACGAGTTCGAGAAACTCCCCTTGACTGCTACAACGTCTTACCAAAGAAAGTTTTTGAGAATTGCAAGTCGGGGACCATAGCATATGCGTGAGGGACCTATGTATTTCGATTTGATCGAGGAAAAAGATTCTCCTCAACGACAACAACAGCAACAGCCAAGACAACATTCTCAACAACGTCAACAAGCAACGCAAAATCCTCCTCCACAGCAAGAACAAGAAGAGGTTATTGAAGATGTTGAACCTGTAAGGACTCAAAACCCCCCAATTTATCTATAGACTGTATTCCAACTTGAAAAATGGTGGTTCTACTATGAATCTTATCGATGAGTTCTTAAAAGCACACGGTTACAAAAATAAGACATTTTTCTTAAACACTATGGAAAGATTAGGAATTGCACCTTAGGGTTTGGCAAAATGGACCTTTGAAAATTTTCCTAGTGATTCGAGATTCGGTCAGCCAAAGGAGAAGGATGATGATGAAAGGATGTTTGCTCACTTTCAGCCCAGGATGGGCATTGCTACGAAGGTTCGTGGTGAAGAGACGAACTTATTTCGTTCCAAGGACCACAAAAAGTGTTATTTAAGTTTGCTAAAAAGAGGGGTTATGAGCCCCAAAAGCGTGGATTTCGATTTTCTTGACTCTTTGAAGGTAAATTTGAGGGAGAAGCTTGGTTTGTTTCAACTTGAACATTTTTGCACCGAGACGACCATTGCATATCCCGAACTTACTGCCTACTTTTATTCAAATCTATCATTCATGGATGTGAATAAATTCAGTTTTACTGTGAGGGACAAAGAGTTCATAGTTGATGTAGACACTTTGGCTGACATAATTCGTGTGGAAAGAGGAATATTTCAATCAATTGGCATGTTTTATGGTCATGCTACCTTGTCCATTGTTAATGATAGAATGGTCGAAGGCAAGATTTCTTATTCAAGAATGAATGCCTCTAATATTCTTCTTCACAAGGTGGTGATTAATTGCATCAGGCCAAAGTCTACCTCAAAGACGGATGTTTCTCGTTCCGAAGTGAAGCTAATGTACGCTATCATCTCTGATCATAAGTTCTCTCTGCCTCACACAATTCTTTTGCACATGTATAGAACTGTGGTGAAAGATAAGGGACAACTCCCTTACTCCGCGCTTATCTCACAACTCTTCAAGTATTTCAAGATCAAACTCCCTGCTCCTTTTGTGTTAGAACCATTCCTCCAATGGTTATTGGTCTCAAAATGGTTTCTAAGATGAGGCTGAAGGAACTGAGCAAGGAGTTGGAGCGCTTCAAGGAGAAGTCCCTTGTGAAGGCGAAGCAAGACTCAGTGGCAAAGAAAAGGAAGGCAAGGAGCCCATGATAGAACCAATGAAGAAAATGAGATCTCTTATCTTGGAAGACGAAAAAGAAGATGATGATGATCTCACTATCTCAGCTCTTGCCTTGTGAAATCTACAGAGTTTTGTGAGCCATACAGAGAACAGAGACTGAGAAAGAGCAAAGAGAAAAGACAAAGGAAGAAGAAGCAAAGAAGAAAGGAGTTGCGATGACTCTTTTGAACCAACACTGGCTGCATCATTGTCCGATAGTTCGGAGAAGACAAGGAGTGGAAAGACTGGAGAACAACATCACTACAGTGTTGAAGCAGAGCATGAAGAAGAACATAACTCTCCACCTAAAAGCATGAAGACAGGGGGAGATGGTGAAAAACGAGGTACTTCTTCACCCATCTTTGCTAGTGATGTTAGTAGATCTCCACTAGACCCAGAAGAGATCTATGCCTCTCAATTCCCTGAAGCAGATTTCGAGGCATACACCCTAGTCATAGTGATAGAACAGCTGATGTTCACCCTCGTGTTCAAACTCCTGCAACTGATTTGGTTGGACCCAACACTATTACAAATTACTCAGCAGATTTTCAGAGAGTGATGGAGCTTCTTTTAGAATTAAAGGGACAGCAATATGCTTTCAAGTTTGATATGAAGCACATGATGACTGTCTTCAAGACATCTACAGACTCTCTTCAAGAACAGATTCAAGCCTTAAAGCTTCAACTGCAAGAATAGGCAAAGGATGCGGATATTCAACAGCTTAAGGAGTCTTTGAAGAAGCTTGAAGACACTATCAAGTCCATGGGGGATTTCTAGCTCATTCGTATCCCCTAAGCAGCCCTGATTCAAACCAACTCTTTTCAATCGTTTTTGTCTCCACTTTTTGATGATGACAAAAAGGGGGAGAATTTGATTGCAGATTTGCATATTGGTTTCGGTTTTATTTGTTTTGATTTGACTTTATTTTTTGTGAACTTTTTTATTGTGGTTTGCTTTTGACATTTGCTTGCAGTGATAATGTTTGCAATATTGATTATGACTGAACTGTTTGATTGTTATGGATTAACATGTGTTCTATGTTTGCAAAAGTAAAATTTCCAGATCATAATTAACTTATTTTTATAAGATGTTATGTATTACATAAGTACTGTTTTGCAGGTCGAAAGTTTTCCAAATCTATAGGAAAGTTTTGTCACCATAAAAAATGGGGAGATTGTTAGAGAAAACTCATTTATTGTTTTGAAGTTGACAAAACCTTTCCAAGTCTATATCGGAAGATCTCAAGACTTTATTGTCAAAGTTTGAAGACCGACAGACCATCAGATTTTAGTCTCAAAGTCTATTCTCACTGACAGTTCTAGACTGAAGAATGAAGACTTATCCAATTGTAGAATTAGTATCCAAATTCAAGATTATCTTCAAGGTTTCGACTCGTATAATTACTAGAAGACCTTATAGCTAGATTTCATATTTGCTTGATTGATTATTCTTATTAGGATCTACTCCGATACGAAAATCTTTGAAAAGTGAACAAACTTGGAAGGTTCTACTAATGGAAACTCAAAATCCCGATTGTATGGGCGAACATGATTGATGGGCTATCTTCACATTCCTTAAATGACTCGAGATCTCCTTGATTGATTTTGTCCAACGGGTAGATAGGAAGAACTCCTTTGGAAAGTGCCAACGGTTGTAGAGGCATGTAGGAGTATATAAGGAAGACTCTTAAGTTGTTCAAGTGTGTGCTTGAAAGAAAATTCCAAAGTCTAAAGCTTTCTAGTCTCTCGCATTTTCATTCATCGAGCTAAAAGTTGTATACAAAAGAGAGACACTCTTAGTGAGACTATGTGAGAGTTTGGTAGAGACTCGTCACTATGATAGTCGAGATCGCAAGATGTAACATCTCTTTTGATTCATAGTGGAATTCAGCCAACAAGCTGCCAGCGCGGAGAGTGGACGTAGGCTTGATCTAAGCCAAACCACTATAAATCTTATTTTCTTATTTTCTCCTCCTTGAACTTCTTTTTTTTTTATATTGTTTGTTTACTTGCTCAATTTGATTTACTTTTTTAAGTCTTTCGTTATCAAAGGAAAAACTAATTCTCCAAGTCCAACGAAAATTTTTATCTTCACCTATTCATCCCCCCTCTAGGTGATAGTACTAGCCCTAATAGAGTTGAGGTGTTCAATATCAATAAAAGCAAGAATTTAAATGCTAAAGATTGCTAGAGGAAAAACCTGAAAGTCACAGCCTCCCTGAACACATGCGTGATCTTGCCATAGGTATTTGAGCGAAGCAGATGGTTAAATAAATTTTCTGCATGGACCATATCTCTCTCATGTCTGATTTCAAGCTAGAGTTTTCCATCTTGACTATGGGGTGTGGGGGGCGCTCCAGCGTAAGATATTTTGCTGTTTTGGAAATGGTATATCAATCTTCACAATTAAGGTATCGAAGAGCGCCTACAATGCTTCGAAATCGGATGGATTAGAGTGGGGCTTACCATCATTTTTAAGGGGTGTTTGCTTGGTAACTATTGGAGTAGCAATTGGCTTATATTGCGCCATTGATGCTCGACTCAAAAGATCTAATGCATATTTATGTTGGGAGAGAAAGAGTCCATCAGTGGAGTGATTGACTTCAATGCTCAATAAATAATGAAGAGCACCAAGAGAAGATAGGAAAATTTTTTGTCTAGAAATCCCTGCTTCCCTTTTTGGTTGTTTTGGACGAGAGAAACAAAAGGGTTTTCTACAATGAAGTCAAATAGGTTCTGTAAATAATGGATGGCTAACCACCGTTTTTTATTATTTATTTATTATTATTATTTTTATTATTTATTTTTTTTGAGGTGATCTTTGGATACCCAGACATTTTGAGTTGTTTAGATTTAGATCTATTTTCTGGTGTTAAGGTCCCTTGGTTTTCTATTAAAACTTTCTTAAACTGAGTTAGAATGACAACACTGCCCCATGTTTATTTGTTCGGCTGTCTTATTGGTGAGAAAGGTAATCCTCTTCAGCCTACTTTATATAGTCAAAGGTCTCAACATTTCTGGTTCCTATTAGAAATTTCCTGGTCGTCATTTCTTTATGTAAGAGAATAGTCAACGAAAGAATTGACTAACCTCTTTAATGCAAAATAAGCAAATTATTTAGAGATGTACGTTGAATCATGAGCAAACGATAGACTATATGACTTCACAATAGAACTCATACTAATGCTAAGACTTGTGCAAGTGAATTTAGAAATGAAAGAAGTCTACCAAAAGCCATACTTGTTTGATAAAAACCACTGATAGATTCAACAGTTCACTGAATTTTTTTGTTTTTTTCTTTTGTTTTTGTATTTCACTGGTTACTAATCCAGTATACATATAGTAGGCCTCCATCATCACTCCACTAGTGGCTCGGCTTTGTCCTAGATGCTACTACTTCCACCTCTCTAGGCTTCCCTATTGCTCTTCTAAGGTTTCTTAGAATGTTTTAGTAACAATGAGTAATGGTATTCTACCTAAATAGTAAACACAAGCAATAAATAGGAGAATACTAAAGATTTTAGCCATAGAATTTTTCAATTATGACACAAGGTACTTATTTGATCAAATAAGTACATTCTATCGAATAGAATTATTTTGTTACAATCACAAAGAAAGTATTCTCATTCCACAACGTTAATGCCGATTGTCTTCTCAAAATAGAAATGGAAGCCTTCTTGAGTCATTCTTTGATGGAGTGAGAGAGAGGAGAAGAAAGAATTGTTTTCTTTCATAACGTTCTTTCTATTGTTCATTAGTTAGTTATTTTCAGAAGTTATTCCTTATATATTTCCCTTAAAAGATAACTACTCATATTTCTTTAAAAGGTACCTCTCAATCACATCACATCAAAACGAACCAATATCTCTTATCATGGACAAACCAACAAAATATAGCACTTTAATAAAGTCTTATTCTTTTGGGCCTGATTATTTGCATTTACTTTGTTGCAGCTGCATCCAGCGGGCCAAGTGTGACCTAGGAGAAGAAGCAGTTTATCAATTTTCATTATTTGCAGAAGATAAAGCTACCTTGGAATTGTCAGAATGGGTGGATACTGCATTCAAAAGGGCATCTGTACTGTCCAGATTGGTCACTTCATTAACTGTTGATACTATTGTTTTTGGCCCAGGGGGGTGGGGGTTGGCTATTATTGGAAACATAGTGACAGTAACTTTCTTGCATGAGGCATTGCATGTCATTTATATTCTGCATCTCAATTTTTCGGTCAAATCCATCACATAGAATTGATGAAGGTTTCTATCCACTTATTACAGAGATTGGTAGAAAGGTATAAGGATAGACAACACGGCGGTCTGGATGGATTGGGGAAAGCATATGACGAGGTTCCAAGACAACTTTTGAGATTCAATAGGAGAAAGGATCATGAGTTGCTCATGCGCAAGCTCTGAAGGATATGTTTCATGGAACCATCATTTTCATCAACAGGGTCACGAAACGGTCGAATTATAAATCCTTATCCTTTTGCCTTAGTAATGGATGAGCCCGTCAAGAATATCCAATGATGTTCCTTGATGTGTGCTTCTTGTTCACTGGCCAGTATCAGATTTCTCGCACGCAGTACCGTAATAGAGTTTGCCAGGTATATTATCTAGTGATCGCAGCATATGCTGGCTCCAACCTTGTTTTTCTACCTTATTTGAGGCTCATGAAATATATCCTGGAGGGTCTCCAAAAGTCGGCTCTACCCACTGGGACAAGATTCATGAAGTGGGAGTAATTTCTGTGTCAAGACATGTGCTCAAGCGTCTCCATGAATTCTTTGGACACGTCAGATTTGAATATGTCAAGTAGCAAGTAGACAAATTGAAAGAAGCAATGTTGGTTGCTCCCCTTAGCATATCTTCAAAAGTGACCGAACCATGTAAAACGCAGATCTACCATGTAGAAATAGTTTTTACCTTCTTTAGTTGTCAGATTACTAAAAGGATCATGTTGACAAGTGCCTCAAGTGCACTTCTTAAGCAACCCATTAATTGCTCTCATGTTATGCACATCAGTGTGTTTAAATCGGATTATCCTAAATAAAGTATACTTAACAGATACGTATTGCTGGTTCATTTATAAAGTTGAAACTTTCAGATCAAGGTTTGCAGGATGTAGTACTAAATCTATGGAGGCCCAATATACTATATGATCCCCATATATACCTTTGTGTGAAAAAGTAATTTTGCTTTGAAAGACTGAACTGTACTATTTACTATCTGAGATAAGTTAAATGATGCTAATTATTGGCTAGGTGACAAGAAGTTCCATTAAAAGGTTTTCTGGAAAAGTGCGGCGATCGCCTAACTCTTATTTCCTCGCTTGTAAGCATTATGGGGAGACTGGATCTCCGGAAAGGGGGTGTGGTTGCTGCAATAGTGTACTCCCAAAAAGGGAATAGAATCATTGTCTAGCCCTCATTATAAGAAAATTGGAACCGGTGTACAAACTTGTGGGTATCAATTGCAAACGGGATGGTGTCTATGACAAATCTCTTGGCTTGGACAAGGTGTAACCCCTTTAATTTTTGGTAGGTAAAGAAAAACTGGGCACCAGAGGGGTGCAAAACCACATAAAAAACAGAGCTTAAAGAACCAAAAAGCCCTCATGCCAAAGAAAAAGGCATAGGCAATGTCAGTCGATGCATTTACATCGGCAAGTAATTTCCTTGCACTGATAATGTAGTATTTTGGGCCAGTTTCCATTTATTACAAAAAAAGAATGCTCCTCTTCTCTAAAGGCTCTCTAGTTCCTCTCTTTTAAAATCAATGAAAACAACAGAGAGAAATTGTGGCTCTTCTTGCTGCTTGGCAATTGAATGCAGGCCCATACTTTTTCCTCAATAGATCCTGCCATGACCAGCCTGGTTCATGCATGAAAAGCTGCGCAAATCATTCTCCTCGAAGGACCATGAAGGAGAAGATGCATCACTGCATCTGCCTTTTTTGGATAGGATAGGAAGAATCTATTGACCTGCACCTTGCCTCGGTCTACAGATTATCTAAGGGAAGAATCCATCGCAAGATTACTTCTAACACAAGAAAAAGAGACTGTCACGGTTACTTATAACATAAAAAAGTGGACTCTTTTTGGTACTCTGTCTCTCTTCCAATTCCAAAGTAAGACACCCTTGGAGGAGGGAACAATCTTCAAAATCATATAAGAAAGGTAAAAGATAATCAAAGCTTCAAACTCACAATCTTGGGCTTGTCCCAAGAAATTAATCCTTCAAGTGATTCTTCCATCATTGAAACAACAATAACTGTCACTGCAAATAGATTTGGAAAGTGTTCCTTTCATGCCCCGTTTCCAGACCAAATGTTCAGCTTAAAGTAGATGTAAATCCCATTGCTCACTCTCAAAAAAGTTTAATTAAAAGGAACGCACTCCAATCCTCCTCAAGACGACGGAGCCATGTATTTATCCCCTGCTATTACTGTCCATCTTGTTTTTCTCAAGGACAAAACTTGCAACTTTCAAGGACAAAAAGATTGATCACTCTCGATGGCGGTGCTCATTTTTTATATGTATCCCTTTAGCCACTTGCCAAAAGGAGACTTATTGAAGTAACAATGGCTTCACTCCTCAGTCAGACACCCACCCTCCACCCCACCGTAAAAAGGAACCCCACTGCACACAGACAGAACAAAAGGTTGCTTGATTGCTTTCCAATCCACCAAATGAAAATTACGTGTCACATCTGTATCACTCCACAAAAATGACTCTGAATGCGATGGCTTCTGACCGAGAGTAAGGAATATGAGAGATGTGAAATAAGTTGGAATTTCACGAGTCGCTGTTTATAAGAGGTTTGTCTTCTCCTTTTGAAGGGGAAGATCTTTTACAACCTGAGAACATCTACCCAGGTTCCTTGAGAATTGGCTCCCAAATTTGCTAAGTCATGAAACTAGCGCCTAAAGGGAGTCCTAAGTTAGTGCTCGGGAAGGAAACTTTCACCACATAACTTAGGATGACGAAGTATCATCCAGTCCTTCCCCTAGTGAAATCTTTTGCTTAAGTTGATTTGGAGCCTGGCAACCACACCAGTACATGAGATAATGCTCCACTCGTATACTAACTATTGAACATTTGGATGGGGTTATGAATCAAGTAGCTGTTGAAGATGAAAGTATCTTCTTCTTTTCTAAAAGGATGGATGTGGTTGCCAGTGCTTAGCTTTTCATTCTGTGGATCTTCATTGTTGGGGCAGTTTCTTGTAGACTTGATAGTAGGAATTGTACAATTGTTGTGAATGTGGTTTGCATCCGATCTCCCCTGGTGCCTTTCTATTACAGTAGAGTATATATGGGCAACAAAATATAGTCATCCAGCCTGTTATAAATTGGGGGAAGTTCATTGCTTTTGCTGATGCTGAGACTCTTGAGAATTTTTTCCTGTGTTTCCTGTATGCTTGAGAGAGACTAATTCTATATGAATTTCACGAATTTCCGTCTTCTGGTACCCCTTATTTTTCCAAACCAAGGCCTTCTGCATTTGTCAGGTATTTTTTCACATAGGCATGTTCTGTTTGGGCATAGCTATTTTTACTCGTCACTATGTGACTCTGTCGATTGAAGTTTTGAATCTACATGGGATCTGCCTGCTTCTTTCATTGTTTTCGTTGGAGGGAGCTTTAAAATATCATGCCCGATGATGTTTTCTTAAGCCAACTACGAGATATGGATTTTAGGACGCAATCGAACAGATCCTAGTTGCTTTTAGCTCTTCCTAAGTGGGCGGCCATCTTTTTCACAGTTTGCATTGTGCATCCCTGTTTTATCTCTCCAGTCAATCTCCTCATTATTGGAATTAAGTAATTGCAATACCATGATTTCTACTTGTATGCTTCTGATTGACCTATTGGTTGCATTTTTCTTTTTTCTTTTTTTGGCACCAGGATAATCCTCCTGCTATTCAGAAAATTCTGTCTGTGGAAATTGTCGTCCCGTCATCCAAGGATTCTCACTGACAAGGCCAGTGGGAGCATGCTCTTGGTTTGTTACATTAGTTGATGGAAGGTGCTCACAGGAGCAAGCGACAGTCCCTAAGTGGTGCTTTTTCTTTATGTGCTGGGAGATTGCTATCATCTTTTTAGCGAACTATGGCTTTCTAATTCTGTTTTCTACTTTTAGGCGAGCAATATAACCTGGCAAGAGCCATTGCTGACGAAGAAACAGAGATCAATTCCAGCAGAGAGGAAGCTATATCTGCTGATCGTAAAAGTCTCCGACACTAAAATAAGGATGAAGTTCTTGGCCTTGGGTTAAAAACTGTCAAAGAGACATCGTTGAATTCAATGACCACAGAAAAGAAATTACAGGCTAACAATAATGATTTGAAAGACGCTGGAAAGATATTATTTGGCCATTTAACTTCCCAGCCATCGACATAACTTTTGCAGTTCGTACTACACATTGTTGCAATTGGTGACATAGCCGATAAGACGGACACAACTCGTGATTTCAACTTTTTCTCAATCATCTTCGGATAACCTAAAATGTATGACTTAATTTTTCGTTTCAAAGTATGGAAATCTATGATTATGTCCATCTCTATGTTCTCATTCGGGATAATACTGGATCAAATGGCTTTCTACAGTGGGCATTCATTCTGATAACATGTAATAGCTTGTGGGTCATAATACATATATTGTCTGTAGTTTCTTGAAGTTCCTCAAAATTAATTCAAACTAAGAATATGACGCAGTCTCATGTGAAAAGATTTTGTAATGATACATACCATCGTTGTGGTCCCTGGTGGGAATCCCTATAGTTTGATAAGGCCACATTTACTAAAAGTGGGAAAATATATGTACATATTTTATCATTTGAGACCTGCTTCTCTGGCATTAAATTTGTGTATAAATTTACTTCCCTGGCACTGTATGTGCAAGTTCAAGTCAGGTCGTGTGCATAAATATCTCTAGAAACTCTAGAATGAAAGCCTCCCATCCAAAAAAAAAAAATTCTGTCTTCTTTTTTGTCTTTATCTCTTCTTGGGTGAATTATGCTTTAGTAGTCTATTTTGTGAAAGCAGCCCATCTGTCTATAATTCTGACCAGAAGTTTGTCTTAATGTTTCTTATTTCAAGTATTATATGTGAGGTGATCATCTTAGAGAAGTGTTACTGCTGAACTTGCTTAAGTAAGCTGATGCTGACCAAGCTAGTTGGTAGGTTTCTACATCATGAAAACAATCTCAATATAGTACTCGACAGAAACTCATGCGATTCAGCTGTCGTGGAAACTCAAAATTTGCTTATTTGCTAGAAGATTATTCGTGAATCGTCTTCTTTATTTTCAATCTCTTCGTATGATGATTCACAGTGACTTTTGAATTATGGCTTCGCTTCACGGTAATTTTGTAAAAGTCTGGGGAAAATGTGGACTTCATTGATTAGCTGAACCTCATAATCACAAAATACTCATCCGTTTCCTGCAGCTTTTGACTCGTCTGGCATTTGACCGCAGAAACGCTGATGCAGCGGCAAAAGTGGCAGAAATAATATGTGCTGATTTTGTTAATTTCTGCCTGCGTGCCTCCTGTTTATCCACCACGCTCTGGCCGAGGATGGGCATGCACTCCTGTTATTAATGTGCGCTCCAGAAGTCACTTGGAGAAAATTCTGGCTCCCTCTTCTAGAGAAGCTAAGGACAACTCCTTTAATTGTTCCCTGGAGCACCCGGCGTGCCGCTATTCTCTCTTCCGTTAGATATCATGAAACATCCGGCAAAAGTTTCTTCCGTAAGGGCTGTCCTAGCATGTCTATATGGGAGCAATACCGAATACAATGGCAATGGCTCTTCTATTTCCAGTTCTTTCATTAATGGTTTACTAGTCATCTGACTCTGATAGTTCGTCCTGTGTTTGCTTATATGGGAGCAATACCGAATACAATGGCAGTGGCTCTTCTATTTCCAGTTCCTTCAACAATGGCTTACTGCAGTTATCTGACGCTAATAGTTCGTTCCATTTGTTTGCTCTTGATCAATTTGAGAGGTAATGCAATCATTGGTATCTTACTCGTTATCTGATTTCCATTGTTAACTATATTTCGATGATGTATAGATTTCCAACAAGAATTTAAATGCAAACCAACCTTCATCAAGTTCAGAGTTTCTTGTGACATCAGGCAGCGGGGATTCGACTTCCCCTAGGGGTAGGGTACTACGAAAGGAAGTTGATCATGGATTATCAATAAGCCTAGAATTGATTCTTCCTGGGTCGATGCCCGAGCAGTTAATGGGGACGGACTGTAAATTCGTTGGCAATATGTCTACGCTAGTTCAAATCCAGCTCGGCCCAAGAATTCGCTGATCCACCGTGAAATGATATAGCCCATTTGTTCTTCATAAAGAATTCTGGCTACGAAACGAAAGAATAGAAAAAAGTACAATTTTCTAATATAGCAAACAACTAACAATAGCAAAGTTAAGTTTGAGCAAAGAGCTACTATAAAATGAGCTCAAGAGCACGATAGTGGCAACATGGGCCTAGAACCCGTGGGCCATAAATGAGGTGCCTTAAGTTTTAAAAGCAAGCTTAACTGAATCATAAACGGGTTACTTGACAACTTAATGGGTCTTAAATGATTTAATTATCTAATAAGTTTAAGTGAGTCATGGATAGACAAGTCATTTGTTTAATTCTTTTAATTTTCTGATTTTTCATAATATTTTCTAGAAAATCTTAAAGTTAGCTGATCACTAGTTGCCACCAAACGCCATCATTGGCCATTGCCGATCACCAGTCATCGACCATTGGTCATCATTGGTAGCTAGCCTTCGCCTGTTACGACCACTTGCTGCCAATTGTTGATTGTCATCGGTTGCCGATCACCAAAGATAGTAGGAAAAATATATAATAATATAAAAATATTTTAAATAGATTTTTTTAAAAATTATAAAAATTGTCCAAAGTGTTTTAGCAATATATATTATAATAAAAAAATTTCTAAGTTGGATTCAATGTTTAAATCTTTAACTAATATAAGTCAGGTCAAGTATGGATTGAGGATGGATTTAATTGAATATGGGTCATTAAAATTACACTTTATGAAAATAAATCAAAATAAGTTAAATAGATCAATTTAGGTCATACTATCTTCGACCTAATCCAAAACTGATTTAACCCACCCATTTGATGGTCTAATGACATAGAATATGGACTTGATGAAAGTGGTGGCAGCAGTAGGATCTGCATCACTCTGACCGATGTCAATCATCAAAGTGGGGACCTGCTGAAACCTGTGAAGAATCTGTACAGTCTGATTGGCCGACTACGACATGGCGGTGCATCTTTCATTTGACTGGAAGAATGAAGAACCTCGCGAGAAAGCTGTTGAGAGGTAGTCGGTTTCTCCTATTTCACTACTTTTAAGTGCATTCATGGCTTTCTGATGGATGTCCTTTTAAGTTTCTATGGACTTATGCGTTTTCTTTATAGGTCAAAATTCAATTCTATAGAATGGCATGGTTTCTGGCAAGATTTAGTTAGCTAGGCTTTGATTGCTTGCGAAAAGGCGATTACATCAATTGAGCTTTGTTCTCCTGATTAGTGTCAGCATGCCCCAAGAAGATTCAGTAGAAAAACGCTGGGTCAGATTAATTAAACCGCACTACACTATATGCATTCATAGCCTTTGTGTTCTACGATATATGGATCTTGGCTTGCGTTGACTTATTAATCCAAATTGGAGGGCGCGTAACTCCTTCATTTTCCAAGCTCATTGGCCGGCCCAAGGAGGATAGTTGAGAGTGCGATCACTGAACAGACGAGCTTGGTGAGATGAAATCCAAGCGCGAAAAGGCAAAAAGAACCAAATTTGTAAATACCCACTACCCGGCAGCCACCGACGACGATCACGCTCGAAATCAACATCGATTGTGCTAAATTGGAAGGCTTACCGGAATGTGCAGTCGCTGGAGTCTTTCTCCACCACCAGGGAGCGCTGATTCACGGCTTTGCGACTTCCGGGCTGGCTGGATCGGTGCTAGCGGTTGAAACCCTACCTCTGCGCGTGTGCCTGCAGCTGGTGGACGAAAGCGGGTGTCTGAACTGGTGTGTACTTCTCGAACCAAAAGACAAAAAAAAAAAAAAAAAAAAAAAACACTGGTTTGTGCTTGCTGCGGGAGATGTGGTGCAGGCGGAGAGCGACAGTGCAACTCTGGTCAACTGCACTGTGGGTAAAGAATAAAGCCCATGGGAGGTTAGGGCATGGGCCGATGAATGCATAATGAAGTTGGCCCATCTCAGCTTTGTAAGTTTGAAATTTTGTTTAAGGGAGCTTCAAGCTAGGTGATTGGGTGGCTATGGCTAGGCCGAAAAAAAAACTCCCTCCCGGTTGGCTATCTTATCCCTCCAAACCTATTTTGTAGGGGTAACCAAGTCAAACCAACTGAAGTATAAACTACCCAAATTGAGATCTGCTCATACCAAACCGATTCCTAGTTCCTGAAGAGGTTTAGACTTCTAAAGAACAGGAACAAGCAGATCGAGAAGATTCAACAACCGCAGAGATTCAATCAACTTTCAAACCAAATAGCAACTAAAAGCACAAGTCAAGTCATCCCAAAGAACTCATTATTGATAACATTGATGAAGGAGTTCGCACCATATCCAATGGAAGAAAAGAGTCCAATGCTTTAGCACTTGTTTCTGAGATAGAACCAAAAGGAGTAGACGAAGCCCTGTCTGATGAAAGCTGTATAGAAGCTATGCAGGAAAAACTCGGACAATTCAGCATCAACAATGTAAAAAGTTGATTCCAAAACTCAAAGACAAATCCATTATTGGAACGAAATGGGTTTTCAGGAACAAGATAAACGAGAATGGTAAAGTGGTCAGAAATAAAGCAAGACTCGTGGCAAAAAGATATACATAGGAAGAATGGATAGACTATGGCGAGACCTATGCACTAGTAGCGAGGTTAGAAGTAATTAAATTATTACTTGCTTTTGCTTGCTATAAAAATTTCAAGTTATTTTAGATAGATGTTAAAAGTGCATTCTTAAATGGATTCATACAAGAAGAAGTCTATGTAAAACAATCACCAAAATTTGAAGATTCAAGAAAGTCAGACTCAGTCTACAGACTGAAAAAGACCTTGTATGGACTGAAGCAAGCACCTCGAGCTTGGTATGAGAGATTGAGTAAGTTTCTAATTCAAAAAGGTTTTGAAAAGGGAAAGGTCGATAAAAACCTTGTTTATTAAGAAAGAAAGAAAAGACTTTCTACTGGTACAAATTTATGTAAATGATATTATTTTTGGTTCCCCTAATGAAAGTCTTTGCAAGAAATTTTCAAAATCTATGCGGGATGAATTCAAGATAAGCATGATGGGTGAGTTAACTTTCTTTTTGGGATTGCAAGTTAGACAATCGAAGAAATGAATATTCATTCACCATGAAAAATATGCCAAAGATCTCTTCAAGAAATTTAGATTGGAGAATTGCAAGAAAACAGAGACTCCAATATCAAGTTCTTCGAAACTAGACAAAGATAAAGAAGAGAAGAAAGTAGATCATAAGCTATATAGAAACATGATCGGTTCACTTCTTTACCTTACTGCTTCTAGACCTGATATTTTATTCAGTGTATGCATGTGTCCTAGATTTCAATATGATCATAGAAATCTCATCTAAGTGCTGTAAAACACATTATTAAATATGTTGCGACCTGTCCAAAGCTGGGTCTGTGGTATCCAAAAGAAAGAGACTTTACTCTTCTTGGATATTCAGATGCTAATTTAGTAGGCTGTAAAGTCGATAGAAAGAGCACATCTAGCACTTGTCAACTGCCGAGAAATATGTTGGTATTTTGGTTCTCAATGAAGCAAAGTACTATGGCTCTTTCAACTGTAGAAGTAGAGTATGTTGCTCTTGGGAGTTGTTGCTCTCAAATTCTATGGATAAGACAACAACTGAGAGCCTTTGGGATTGAAGAATCATGTACTGAGATCAAATGTGACAACACAAGTGCTATTAATCTCACCAAGAACCTATTCTTCATTCAAGGGCGAAGCATATAGAGATTCGACATCATTTTATAAGAGATCATGTCTCAAATGGGGAGATTATGATTCAATTCATTGATTTAAAGAATCAGCTAGCAGACATCTTCAAGAAGCCTATGGAGAAAAATTTATTTGAGTTTATTCGCACAAAGCTGAATATTATCTTTATTTCGGAGTAAAGTTTGAAAGTGGTCAGACTCAGACTTTCCAAACTCTACTTCAGTTAAAGAAAGTCTCAATTCCAGGTATTTTATTTTTGGAATGAAAATGTATGTTTAATCGAATCGTTGTTTACCTATTTTATTTTTGGAAGTTATCTTTTTCGAATTTTTGAATTTTTAGCAATTTTTATTTTCAGTTATTTCAAAAAAGGTAATTTTCTTTGTGACAGTTCGTTTTTTCTTTTTATTTTATTTGTGACCGTTCATTTCCTTTATATACCATTTCGTATTCCTTTCGAGCACTTTTTACCAAACCCTAGCATATAGACTTTCTACTCTCTCGTTTCTACTCTCGTTTTTACTCTCAAGATTGTTCCGCAAGTTTCCATCTTTTCCACTCGAATCAGTCTGTGAAATCCTCCAAGCCTGCGAGAATGTCTTTTCAAAGGAAATCTTCCCGGATTGCTAACCAAGGACCAAGGAGTATGCCAGAAGGGCAGACACATTTCGATCTTACAAAGGATGATTCTCCACGCAACTCTCCACAGCATCATTCTCAGCAGCACTTTACTCAGGATGTTCCGCGTCAACCTCTAGAGGAGGAAGTTGTAGAAGACGCAGAACCTCTCAGAGCATCGAGACCCCAGGTTCACTATAAGCTTTATTCTCATTTAAAATAGGGTGGTACTCCCATGATTTTTATACATGAGTTTTTAAGAGAGAAAGGTTATAAGAATGAGACTTTATTCCTAAGGAAGATGGAAGAGCTAGGTATAGCACCTAAAGGATCGGCAGACAATGCCTTTCTTCATTTTCCTGCAGACTCTAGGTTCGATTTCTAATCATCCTGAGAACAAGGACGATGATGAGAAATTTTATTCTAATTTTCAACCAAGAATGGGTGTTGCTGCAGACGTTCCTAGAGATAGAACAAGTTTATTTCGTTCTAAGGAACACAAAAATGTTTATTCACATATGCTGAAGAGAGGGGTGATGAACCCTCGTACTGTTGATTTTGACTTCCTAGACTCAATCAAGGTTAACTTGAGGGAGAAGTTAGCCTTACTTCACCTGGAAAATTTTTGTTCTGAGACAATGATTGCTTATCCACAGTTGACTACTTATTTCTATTCGAACCTTTCTTTTCTTGACCATAATCATATCACATTTACTGTGTATGACAAAGCCTATGTGGTGGATGTAGACACATTGGCTGATATTATTGGGGTGGAAAGGAGTGGTTTCTAACCAATAAATATCTCATTTGGTCAAGCAATGAGATATCTTGTCAATGACGAAGAACTGGAAGGAAGCATCACTTATTCCAGACTGTCAGCCTCCAATGTTCTGTTGCACAAAGTGGTCATTAACTGCATCAGACCAAAGGCTGCATCCAAGACAGATTTTTCCAAGTTTGAAGCTCGGCTCATGTTTGTTATTCTTAATGGGATGAGGTTTTCACTTCCTCATACTATCCTAATGCACATGCACGGAACTGTTATGAAGGTAAAGGACAGTTGCCCTATTCAGCGCTAGTTACAAAATTGTTCAGACACTTTCAAATCGTGTTTCCAACCTCTCTCTGCAATCGAACAGTTCCTCCTATGGTTATAGGATTAAAAATGATTTCGAAGATGAGGTTGAAAGATCTGAATAAGGTTATTGAGCGCATGAAGAACGAGTCCTCCAGCAAAACCAAAGTAGATTATGCTGCAAAGAAGAGAAAATGCAAGGAGATTATGGAAAGAACCTATGAAGAAGAGAAGATCTCCCATCCTGCAGGATGAAGAGGATGATGATGATGATCTCACAATTTCTACCTTTGCTTTAAGGAATCTTCAAGGTTTTGGTGGTCATGAGAATCCGTTTGAAAGAGTCAGAGAAGAAGCAGAGCTAGAAGAAGCAGCAAGAGAAGAAGAAGGAAGAGCAGAAGAAGGAAGAGATGAAGCAGAAACAGGTCTTGTGGATGAATCTTATGAGGCAACCATTGCCATATCCTTATCTGAAGATTCTAAAGCAACCCAGAGTGGTCCAATCGGAGTATGTATAGAACATGCACATCACTCTTGTGCTGAAATCGTGAAAACTCAAGAAGAAGAAATCATTTCTCCAATTGTTGGCACAGAAACAAGGGGAGCTGTTGAGAAAACATGAATTTATTCTCCTATTTTTGCGAGTGATGGTATCAGAAGATTTCATGTACACCCTGAAGCTAATATTGCATAATCTACTCCGAGTCGTGGGACTAGACAAGTTGATAATCCCTTGTTTCTGAACTCTCCACAAACTCCATTCGCTGAAGCCAGTGCACAGTCTACACAAATGCTGATTATCAAAGAATAATGGAACTTCTTTTGGAAGTAAAGGCTTAGCAATATGCTATGGAGATTGAAATTCAGAAACTGCATAGTGCATTGCAATCCTCCTCTTTCTTTCACACTAAAAAGCTACAGTCCTTAAATACTCAGGTCCAGACTCTGAATCAGCAAATATCTCAGACTGTTGTCCAAAATCAAGTCGAGCATGAACAGACTCGTCAGCTTGTCAAGACTATGCAGAATCAAGTCGAGAATGTTCATCTTCAGTGCCAGAAGATTGAGGAATCAGTGTAGACAATGGGGGATTTCCAGCTCGTTCGAATTCCAAGACAATCTTGATTTCATTTCTCTCTTCTCTATCCATTTTGATTTTCTCCACTTTTTGATGTTGACAAAAAAGGGAAGATGTGCAGATTAACTCTCTTTGATTTGATTTTTTTTGAGTAACTTTAATTTGTTTCGAATACTCTTGCAGAACGTTTGTTGTGATATTCTTTTGTGGTGATAGTTATGGATGAGGATGTTTAAATCTTGATATGTGCAAGATTAACATGTTTTCTGTGGTTGCAGAATCGATGTTATCCAGATTCTTAACTAATTGTTTTCTTATAAGATATCATGTACTGCTAAAAGTTATTTTGCAGGTTATAAATCTTTAAATTTGCAGGGAAGTTTTTTCACCATCAAAAATGGGGAAATTGTTTGAGAAAACTCTTTTGAAATTTTGAAGCTAACAAAACTTATTCAAAGTCTATTTTCACGAATTTCAGAATTTCGTGTCAAAGTTTGAAGATGCCCAAACTCTGTGTCAAAGTCTAAAGACTCCCAGACTTTATGTCAAAATCTGCCCACATTGATAAATTCCAAACTGAATGAAAATGAAGGATAAAGACTTTTCTAGATAAGGGATTATCTTTCTTTCTTCAAGGGATTGGTTCGTATGGATTATATATGGACTTCTGGCTGGAAATCATATCTACGAGATTGAATATCTTTATTAGAATCAATTTGGATTCATCAAATCTTTTTGAAGAGCAAGTATTTTTGGAAAGAATATACTTATAGAAACCAAGATCCTGATTGTATAGGCAAACAAAATTGACAGGCTTTCATCACAATCTTCAAACGGCTTGAGATCTCCTTGATTGATTCTGTCCAACGGGTTGATTGGAAGAATTCCTTTGGAAAGTGCCAATGGTCAAGAAGGCATGAATGAGTATTTGAGGAGGACGCTCCAGTTGTTCGATAGAGTGCGTGAAAGAGAAATTCCAAAGTCTGAAGCTTCCCAGTATTTTGTTAATTCTTACTCTATGCTCTAAATTGTACTCAAAAGAGAGAAAATTATAGTGTGACTTCGTGAGAGAGCAGTAGATACTCTTCACTATGAAGTTGAGATCGCAATACTATAAATTCTCTTGTGATTCATAGTGGAATCCAACTAAAAAGCTGGCAGCATGGGAGAGTAGACATAGGCTTGATCTAAGTCGAAACACTATAAATTATGTGTTCTTATTCTCTTCCATAAACCTCTTTATTTTGTTCGTAGTTCTATTTAACTGCTAAAGTCCGAATTCGCCGAAAGTTTGTTGTTCTTCAGATTCAGTTTCAAAAGTGAAATATTTCTATTGTTCTTTGCAAAAAAAATTGTCTTCACACCTATTCACTCCGCTGTAAGTGTTCATACTAGCATTCACAGGGGTGAGATAAAATCTCAGTGAGTCAAAACCCTAAGCCTTGATTAGGACGCAAATTCGTCTTGGAGGCAGCCTAAACAGGCACCACAAATAAACTCACATCGCCTCAGCACGCCCCTACATGTTAGCACGTTACATATGCCTTTATAAATACAACAAGCATAATCAATAACCGAAACACAAAGTTCTCACTCTCCAAACATTCACATGGGTCCTGATTATAATGTAAAACCGTTTTGACACGTCTCATACCATGCCAAACAATTTTGCCCCATAATCAAGCGCAATAGCACAATCATACAATCATGTTTTGATTATTACGACCCCTCGGGTCACGGCCAACACAAGAGTCGGCGATCTTCTAACATAACCAGGCATCATCCTGCCCCCATCGGGCACGGCATCATCCCGCGTATGTATAAACCTCAGGACAACATTCCATAAAGAAGTATTGGTCCGGCTTCAACCGCGACTCGGCATCCCGTTGACGTGGGGGCATCCGAACTTAATCAGGCATTGTCTAGCATAATCATACGCATCAGGATGGGTTCATTACCCCACATAATCATACGCATCGGGGTATTTAGGTGATCACATGAGCACACCATCAATCAAACCACTTTTTATTGCCGTTATTAGCTAAGAGCACTAAAATCTATTTTCAAACAATAAACCTTGCAACCTTTTTTTTTTTTGTTCAAAACTTTCCGAAATAAATTCGTACGGGGTCATGTATTTGAAATCAACCCGTCAAACTTTGCACGCATCTAATTTGAAACCTCACGGTTTTATTGAGCACATAACTTGGCGTCCAAACCCGACACCATATTTCTTTTCTATTTCTTTGTTCAACCACCCTCTTTGGAAACAATTTAGAGTAACCCCCTTTTTTTTCTTTAAAACTTTTGGAAAGAAATTTGTACGAGCTCATGTACTCAAAATTAATCCGTCAAACTTTGCACGCACCTAGTTTAAAACCTCATTGTTTTATTGAGCAAATAAGTTTTGGTGTCCAAACCCGACACCTCATTGTTTTTCTATTTAAAAGCTTATAAACCCTCTTTTGACATAAAAATTGGAACCAACATAGAGCAACCAATCTCATAATATCACGCATAAGTTCTCAGCATACCAAAAATCAACCAAATCACAAAATATACATTTTCCAACAAGCAAGACACCAAGAACAATCATAAGACCACAACCAGCCCTCACTGGCAGAAACCGAGTCCACTCGCACGTCTCCAAGATTAATTCCAGAAACATAACCAAACGAATTCAAAAATCCTCAAATTTAAATATGTTATAAAGGACACTTAAATGAACACTTTTCATGAGACACCTTGACCCAGATCTTTCTATAATAGGAGCAGTAAATCACTCAAATCGTTACCAAAACTGTGTTTGTGTCTAGAAATTATGTTTTCCAAAACCAGCTTGGTTCAAGGTCCAAAACTCATCCGTTTGCTTTGAAATTTGAATATGTTAAACATCAAGATGTGATGAAGAAATTTTTTGAATACACTCTTTCAAAAATCGAACCCTAAGAGTTGATAAGACCCTTTAAACACCAAAAGGTCATGAGTTCTAGCACAAAACGAGATTCTACCTTGCATGCAACAAAGCTAATCTTGTTCTTTAAAATCTAGAAAATCTTGAGTAAAATATATGTCATAAATGAATATGTTTAGAATATTTTTTGAGAAGGAAGCAATCTCAAAATAGTAGCACATTTTAACCCACGAAAATAGCAAACAACAAGTGTCCAATAAACAGATCTGAAAAGAAATCCAAACTTAGCTCCTTTGAGCATGTCTCTTGCAAGCTTAGTAGCCATAAACCTTCAAGAAACTCACATGCAAGACTTTCCACACATCACAGCATACATACAAGCTAAAATCCTTCATAGATCTAACTCATATAACCCGAAAATCCACTAGATCGAGCTAAACCACCCTCATTAGCACTAATCTAACCACCCCTAAGCGCAATTAACGGCCTAATCAAAGATTAGGGAGTTAACTCACCGGATTACGATGGCAGTGGGCTCACGGCAACGGCGACGAAAACTTGAGACAACCATGGCTTGCATGGAGGTTCAATGGCGGCGATGTCGACCCTACAAACTCACGGCCAAGGAAGCTCGAATTGGTGAGGGTTTCGGTGGATGGTGGCTATTCGGTGGGCTGAGATCACTAGACGTCGATGGCGGGGCTGCTGTGCTTAGGCGGTGCCGTTGATGGTGGAGGTGCGGCTGTGGTGTGATGGCGTGAGCGGTGGGTGAGGGGTGCAGCAAAATAAAAAAAAAAAAAAATGGAAAACCAAGTCAAGATGGAGAGGAAATGGGCTAGCGGCAGAGGAGAATGGAAGAATAAAAGAGAGTGGAGGGGGGGAAAGATGAAGGCGTGAAGGGTGAAGAAGAAATTGGCATAAGGACCCCTAGAGTGCCATAACTTGGCAGAAATTGACACTTAAGTGCCATAACTTACGAAAGGTACACTTAGGTGCCAAAATCAGAGCAAAATGAATCACTTGAGTACCAATCCGATCAAAGTCCGCCAAAACGCTAACGTGGCATTTTTTCGGCGAAGCGAATGCAAAACGACGTTGTTTTGCACGCTAACGTGGCAAAATAATGCAAAAACGGCGTCATTTTGGGCTAACGTGGTAAAAAAATAATATAAAAATTTAAAAAAATTAAAAAAGAAAAAAGAAAAGTGGGGGCGGTGGCTGAGGGCTCAACCTTAGACACTGTCGCCGCCTCCCGGTCGTCGCCGGGAAGGGCGGCGACGAAGGGGGGACGGTCAGCCAAGGTCACCGGGCCCTAGATAGGGGCTGGCAACCCCGGCCGACAGGCGGCGAGGACTCGCGAGCCCTCACCCAAATCCGTGAGGGTCGGCACCCTCGCCCGGCCAAGCCAAAGGCCACCGTCCGCTAGGGCGACCCCTAGCGGGCGGCGGCCCTTGGCATGGTGGGCAAGGGCTGTGACCCTCGCCCAAATCTATGGCGAGTGGCAAGGGGCTACGGCCCTTACCCAAATCTGGCGAGGGTTAACAGCCCTCGCCAGGCCGAGCCAAGGGCGTCGGGTTGGATCTAGGCGAGGGCTGCAGCCCTCGCCCGATGGGGCGAGGGCTCGCGAGCCCTCGCCGCCGGTCGGCCGAGGTCACTGTCGCCCCTAGCCAAGGCTTGACGACCCTAACCCACCCTCCCCCTTGGATCTAGGCGAGCGGGCGGCGGCCCTGGCATGGCCGGGCAGGCTGCGACCCTCGCCCAAATCTATGGCGAGTGGCAAGGGGCTACGGGGCGAGGGCGACCCTCGGGCTCGTCGACCCTCGTTGGATCTAGGCGAGGGCCGCAACCTCGCCCCGATCCGGGGCGAGGGCTCGCGAGCCCTCGCTGCCGGCCGAGGTCACCGGCCCCTAGCCAAGGCTTAACGACCCTAACCCACCCTCCCCCTCCGTCGCCACCGACCCCCCCTTTTTTTTTTTTTTTTTTTTTTTAAGTTTTTTAATTTTAAAATTATTATTTTTTAATATTTTAACTAAATTTAATTTAATTAATTTTATATTATTTTTTTATCACGTCAGTCCAAAACGACACCGTTTTTGTATTATTTGGCCACGTCGTGTGCAAAACGGCATCATTTTACACTCGCTTCGCCGGAAAAATGCCACATCAGTGTTTTGGCCAGACTTTGGCCGGAGTAACACTTAAGTTATCCATTTTTCTTCGAATGTGACACTTAAGTGTACATTTCGTAAGTTATGGCACTTAAGTATCCCTTTGTGCCAAGTTATGGCACTTGAGGGATACTTCTGCAGAAGAAATGTGAGGGAGAAATGAAGAAGAAGAAGGTGGTCTGCTGCAGCAAGGGGAGGGGTTCACGCATGAGAAAGAGAGGAAAGAGAGAGAGAGAGAGAATGAAAGGGAAAGGCTAGCCAATCAAAGTTCTTGGAAAATATCCTAATTCATCATTGTGAATGCCCCAAAAGTCTTTATGCTCATCTTCTTTGCCCCCAAATTATTCATGCTTCATCCCTTTGTCTCCCAATTACTTTCTTGAATCTAATTTCCCAAAAGGATTTTTGGGCAGCAAACTCCCTTTTTCCTCTTTATCCGAATTTCATTTTCCCTTTTCTTTTTGTCCGAAAATCATTTTTTCGCAAAATTTTGGACTCGACGAAAATTCGCCAAAAGATGAGATGGCGTCCAATAAATGAATCATGACATGCTCGAACGTTTGATTCCTGAAACATAATTCAATTCGTGGTTAAAATCGACCGAACATGACTTTAGTACAACCTAACCTATCGAGTAGTTTTTAAGGATTTTAGCGTGCTTGACCTGTGGTCGATAATTTTCGATCCACATTTGTGCATCTCCGAATCGTAGACGACCCATCGGTTGTCATAAAATCACGAGGGTTCAATTACGTGTCCCAAATATAATATCAATAGAAAATCGGTTTATTGTCGTTCGACGCGAATATCACATGGAAACCACCCGCCATTCGACTACGTAATTCCATCGAATCGATTTATATCCATTCACTAATCGATTTATAACGGTGTCGTATTGACCCTTACCGATTATTATGGTCGGCGGTCGATTTATGATCGAAGTCTCTAATCTATTGCGTTTATATCCCTTAACGGCCTCGCTTAATAGATCGATTAACTCGTGAGTGATCAGTTCCGAGTAAATTAACCATAAGCATGTCGACGAAACAACCATTTCATATATTCGAATCAGGGATCAAATTTTGGGATGTCACAGAGATTAAGTCCGATACAAGACCCAATGCACATGTAGAGCATTTATTGCTCAAAGTCACGCAACAATCGATAGTGTTGAGCGAGCAAGTATATCGAAGCTAGAACATTCTCTATGCATGGAAGGAGTGTTGGCTAAGAATATGATATTTGAAGACGGCAACCCACGCCAGCTGCACGGTTGTCTTCAAAGATTATGGGTACATGCTTATTTGACTACCATCTCTCATGTGTGCATGCCCGTAGATTTGTTTGGTGAGCGTTAGTGACAATTGTGAGCTAACTTTGTCCTTTTGTTAAATGAAGATAGGGATGGTAGTAGCTATGCTCTAGGGTGCATGATGGTCATGCACACATGCCATCTTCAACTGCATGGAGAGGCATGATATCAAAAGTAGGTGCCGCTGTTGACATATGTAGGAGTCTCCATTTGTCTTGTTCTCTTCCCATGCTCCTATAAAAGGAGGACATTGGAGGCCATAGGGAGGTAAGCAAGAAGTGAGAGCTCAAGAGAGAAAGAGAGGCATGAGTTTGGAGAGAATTGTCTATAGAGTCAAGTCCATTGAGTTGAGTTGTTAAATACCGTAAGTATTGGATATATACTAGGGTCGGGGAAACACTCGAGTGCATAAGTGATTGTAGTCCTATAATTCTCCAATTTATGATGGATTATGTGCTGACTCTCCTCGTGGACGTAGATTCTGACATTCGGACCGAACTATGTAAATTTTTGTTGACATTTTTTTTTTTATTGTTCTTCATTTTATTTCTATCAATTTCTATAGCTCCCGACATAATTACAAATGTTTCGATTTGCTTCCGCTGCGCCGCCTATTACAATAGATAGAATACTTGTTCATTTAGAGTAAAACAATTATGCGTATAAATTAGTGCCAAAAATCAGCCTAATGGACCATGGACAGATAACAAAGCCCACCAAGCTTGATACACAAGAGAGCAGGCCTAAAATAGTTTGGGCGAGACTTGCTATCAAAGATACCAACCATTCAGTACCACGTATCGCCCATGAGCGAAAGGATAAATATGAAAACAATTTCTAAAGAGTTTGGTACCGAAAACACGACGGATATAGTTATTAGCGTGGTACCAAAGATTCTAGAATATTTGAAATTGAAGTGATAATTGCTAGAGGACGATTATTCACAACATTAGATTATAAGGGCACATTCGCACAACAAACCTGAATATGCTTTGTTTTGATTATTTGTACTTATCCCTTTTTCACATTTACTTTCAATTGCTTTAGATTTATCCCTTATATTTATTATAGTTGCATTAGAATCCGTAACTTCCTTTTTGAAATAAGACAAAACCCGATACAAATAATAAATTCGAGGAAACATCTTCTTCGGTGAAAGATATTTGGTTTGAGAACCATCTTAGCCAAACAAATATACATGCCACTAACATATTTTGTATATATTCATAAGTCAATTAATTGTGTGACATGTTAATTATATAGTTCCTATAAAAAAAAAAAAAAAGGTTATCAAATGAATGTGAATAAACATAATATCTGATATATCATGAGATGGCAGTAACAATTTCAATTATTAGTTTTTGTAAATATATTTTATTTTAAATAGTTCTATTTTTATATTCGAGATCTTGTCGATGATAATATGATTGGTGTAACCTCATGATGGCATTGGGGGATTTTCTTTCACATAATCTTAAAGAATATTATATAAACCCATCCATATCTCACACAATGTGTATAAATACTAACAAAGCCTAGTGCCACGGAGTGGAGAACTTGTTCTTGGGAAAAATATATATCAAACCCGAGATATATTTTAGTCTCCTTATTTTTAAGGGTTAATGCTACAAAAAAATTTCAAATTAGTATACACGTGACAAATTTTCCATAAACTAATTTTTTGACAAGAAAAATCCTAAATTAGTACAGTCTTGACAAATTTACCCCAAGCTATTTTTGCACCATAGATTACCCAAAATTGATACACATGTAACAAATTTATTCCAAATTAACTTTTTCACCATGAAAAATCCCAAATTGGTACACTTGTAACAAATTTACCATCTATTAATTTCCGTCAAATTTTACTATTAAATTTGCTAATGTGGATGACATATGGCAACGTGGTATACGTCAAAATCTATAGAGTTAATACTTTGAAAAATTCCAAACTTATACATTTAATGATACACCTCTAAGGCTATGTTTGGTCGTCTGAACTTTTAATCGGGATAGAACTATATAGGATAAGATATGAAATCCTGAGATTTTTTTTTTTTTTGGGTTAATTTACCTCATGGATTTTCATGTGAACTTGCCACGTCACCATACCACGTCATTATGTGACATCAATGTTGGCAAACTTGATAATAAAATTTGATAGGAGTTAACAGAGGTTAAATTTGTCACGGGTACTAATTTGAGCTTTTTTGTAATCAAAATTAATTGGATTAAATTTATCACAGATATACTAGTTTGGAGTTTTCTATGGTTAAAATATTAGTTTTGCGTAAATTTGTCGCATGTATATCAATTTAGCATTTTTCATGATAAAAAAAAATAGTGTCGGATAAATTTATCACACTTGTACTAGTTTATGGTTTTTCGTTGATATTAACCCGATTTTTAAAATCCATTATAGGTGATATGAGAAATAAAGATTGACCCTTTAACGATCCATTTAAAGAAACATGATGGGTTGTGGGATAGGTCTACACATAAGATATATATTTTGTGGTTATATCTAATAGCTAAAGTGTCAATTTGAGTGAATGATGATGATATATGGAGAGAGAGCCTTCATAAGGATTCATAGATAGAACGGTGTTTATGATCCTTCCCCTTTGTATATTTAAATAACATAGTTTAGCTTCTTTTCTGTTGCATATCAAATTGCAACAACGTTGGGTTGTCGATTCAAATTAAATTGGCTGGTTGGTTTTATAGTAGTCTTGATTGGATGAGTTACTCGGGTATATAAAGTAGGCAGGTGTGATTCATCTGCAAATCTTGCACTTTGTAGGATTGTTTTTTTTTTTTTTTTTACACGTAAAATCATTTGCAGGGTTGTTGATTTCACTTTATATCTCAACAAAACTTTTTTCTTTTTGGGTAAAAAAAAGTTCCTAAAGTGATTCTAGAATTACATCCATCATACGCCTATGAGCATAAGAGGTCTCCTAAAATGTGTGAAAGATTAATTGTTCAATTACAAGGTACAACCTTAACATTAACCTTAAGAAACCAGGGGTGGTATGTGGATCCTCGATGGTGGAAATTTCACTTTATATCTCAACAAGTTTTATTTTTGAAAGCTCTTTTTATTACATCAAGTGATTTCTAAATTACAGCCAACATAGGCCTCCAAACATAGGAACTCCCCTAAAACTTGAGCAAGATTAATAGTCCATTTATAAGGTAAATTCTTTTTATCATAGGACTTAATAATAGGGGTGCAGACTCCTCAAATCAAGAATTACCCGGACTAGAGCTGACGGCCGATTTGGTCTATTCCGATTCCATAAAAATGAAATCGGTAATTTTCAATCCGATTCCCTACTCTAGGAGAAAACTGGATAGGGTTAGATCAATTCTTTCTAAAAATATATATATTTTTAATTTCTAAAAATAGAAATAAATCTTAAAATAGACTATTTTATTTCTTAAACACATAAAAATTTAATTTAAACTAAAATCTTCATGGAATAGAAAAGTGGTTAGTTCCGTCGAATCGAACTAGAACCAATGGTCCGGTTTGGTTTGCTTCGTGGTTCTAAGAACAAATCGTCTTGTCCCTAGTTCTCAAAATTGGATCGGGTCCTAGTTCCACTATAGAACCGAATCGGACCGGAAACGAATCGGAACCGATGACCCTTAACATGACAACTCAATTCGCTACTCGACTCTCTTCTCTTCCGTAACGAGCCACTCGGAGATGTTTGTCCTGGCCCATTAAACCGAGGCGCCCGGTGATGAGTGGTGCTACTTCCCACGAGCACCGTATCACGATCTGTGAATGTGTACACGGATCACGATCTGACTCAAACGAGGGGGGTAGTGCAGACGGATTCCTAAACAAGCCGAGCGCTTCGAGTCGCGCGTGGGTTTCAGTCTGCTCTGCCGAGGTCGCTCGGATCTCCTCGGCAAAGCCCGCCGACCAATCGGCCCGGCTTCGTCCCGGGGATGCTCCGGCGATACTTCCCGTGGCATCGCCGTCCACGAACGACCCATCGGCGTTAATTCTTGGGTGAGGGTTTGATCTGCTTTACACATGTGTTAGTCCTGGGGTTCGGCCTTTCAAAATTCTTCTGTGCAGCCATGGCCACCTCCACCACTCTCCTCGGGTCAGGTTTCCGGTGCCGGAAAATGGAAGTGGTTTCGCGCCTTCCGTGAGTTCCGGAGGAACCCTGCTATCGGATACAGGGAAGGTGAGTTTCCTTCGGTCTTTTTTCTCTGTAAGAAGCACTGCTCTAACTAGGAATATACGCTCAATCGTTTCTGGCCATTTACGACAGATAGGACAGGTGGGTTCTGGTATTATTTTCCGCTTGAACAGATTCTCTGTTGTTGGTAGTGCGTTCTGACACGCATTGCATATGAAAAGTTTGATTTTTGGGATAGTATTCATGTTCCACGCCAGTCACCATAGTTATGTGGGCGTTTGGAATGATGTAGAAGGCTGTTCTGCTTGCTGCTTTTCTTCTGTTAAAGTGATACGGTGATATGCGCTTTTTACTAAATATGTGCCTGAAAGTGTGCAATGTCTCTATCTTTCTCCACCCTTTCATTTGCAACTCTTGCTTCGAACAACTCAGTGATCAGCTGTTCTTTCCATCTAAACTTCTCCCGGTCACTAGATTTGGCTCACCCTGGCTATTCTCTCCTCCAATGACTCTAGTTCTCAGCCAGTTGTCTTGTCTAATTTTAATTTTTGCACCATCTTCCACTGTCCAATGCACTGCCTTCGATATGTTGTCCCTTTCTGCCACGATACTTTGCCAACCCCAAGAAGAGTAGGAGCCTTTTGTTGCACTCAAGAAGTTTTGATTCGGAAAATACAGGCCTTGCAGAACCTCAGCCCACAAACTCTGAGGTGCTTGGGATAACCTCCAAGCTTGCTTGCCCAACGTTGCATTATCAAACTTTGTGAAGTCCCTAAATCCCATCACACCACACTCCTTCCTTCCTCTTCTTCATTACATCCCATTTCTTCCAATGAAGGCCAGCTTTGGCTCACTAATTCTGCACCAAAAGGAGGCAACTTTCTTCTCTATCGCTCAACAAATAGAGATTAGAACTTTGAAGATCAATATTGTGCATTGCGGGATTGCTTTTACCACTGCTTTAATGAGAATCTTGTTTCCTGCTTTCGGGATTACCTTTTCCTTCCATCCTTCTAGCTTCATGTTAACTCTCCCCAATATCCACGTGAACATGTGCTTTTTGGTTTGTACCCAATCCAATGAAATCCTTAGGTGCTTCCCAGTTTTTTCTATTTCCAGGACATGTATCTCTTCCTTTGTAGGCTTAGGGAGCAGCCACTACTAAAGAAAATTCCAGATTTGTTTAAGTTAATGGCCTGCCCTGTTGCAAAACAACACTAGAGCAAGACCTCAGCAAAGCTCTGGGATTCTTGGATCTTTCCATCTAGGAAGAAAATAGAGTTGTCTGCAAACAAAAGGTGAGATAGCGTAGGACATTGTCTATTTTATTTAATCCCCATTATTCGTTGTTCTTCTACAGCTTTATTCAGCAGGATAGAAAGCACATTTGCCATAATAATGAAAAGATATGGGGACAGGGGATCTTCTTGCCACAGCCCCCTAGAAGGATGGAAGAAAGGTAGTGGTTCCCCATTAAACTTTATGCTAAGAGACATGGATATGACACGGTACATGATCTACATAACCCATTTATTGTCAAAACACATTTTAGAAAACATCCCCCAAGAAAATCCCATTCCACTCTATCATAGGCTTCTTTTTCCTCTTTCTAATTTGCAACTGGTGTAAAACTTCCTGCACAATCAAAATGCTGTCTTGTAGATGTCTCCTGCTAACAAAAGCACTTTGCTCCATTGCTACCAGTTCAGGTAAAAGAGGTTAAGGTGATTAGCCAAAACCTTTAAGATTATTTTGTAACTGAAATTACACAAATTGATGGGACAGAATTGAGCTAGACTTTCCAGGTTACGAACTCTAGGGATAAGGGAGATTAGGTTCTGTTGAGGTGTCTGTGAAACTTACCTGAATAAAGAAAGTCTGAAATCAACTGAACTACATCGTGTTGAATCTCATTCCATTGGTGTCAATAGAAGAGCTTGCTCAGCCCATAGGCTCCCTATTGAAAAATTGCATCTCGCACTTCTTTCAAAGTCACTTCCCTGGTTAGAGATTGTTTCATTTTATCCGTTACTTTTTGAGAACATTGACCCAGCACTGGTTCAAAGTTACATGCGCCCTCCATTCTGTATAGTGAATGAAAAAGTCCCATGGTCATCTATTTTAACTTCCCTGGCTTTTGGACCGGCCTCCAGTCATCTTCCAATGCTGAATAATGCTGAAATTTTATTTCGCTGTCTACGCTGAATAGTGGTTGCATGGAAAAAATCAAGAGTTTTTGTCCCCCTTCTCATCCAGTTGATTCTGGTCTTATTTCCCAGTACATCTCCTCTTGCTGCCAAAGAAATTATATATATTTTTTTATCCGCTGGATTCTTTCTCTGTTATGGTCAAAACTAGGGCTGTTAATTATTACCAGAATCTCCTTCAAGGAGTTTATCTCTAGTATGGTGTTCGAGAACTTTTTCCGACTCCAATCAGCAAGGACCTTCAATAACTCAGTTTCAAAATATACTCCTGTTTGCCCTGTATCCGTGATTTCTCTGTTATAACTCCATTAAGGTTAGCCACATCTTTAATGGACATCAGTTTGCCTAATTTGCTGCAGAGAGATGCTAGTCTTGCTAAAGCCCCTTCAGCATCCTCGTTTCATCTCTGTTCTGAATGCAGAAGCCAGGAAGACCTCCCCAATGCCAGGCACCAGAGAAGGGTGAATGGGTAAGCACCGGGATACCTTGAATTTGGGTTATGAGGTGGATTGACAGGGGGAGCATTAAGACAACAGAGATCAAAGGCGAAGCTGGATTGGGTTAAGGGAAACAGTATTATTGAGTTGAAATGTGTTCCCTAGTTTAAATGCAGCAGCAGACATAAACCATGCATACCATTGAGTTGTCTGACATGAAGTATAGATTACTACTTTGTGATTGGAGTTCTTGTAAATGTCAATTTGTTTTACTACTCCATATCATTGTGATGTTTCTTTGTCTCATTAGTCAAATGACATCTATTTTTGTGTTGTTCTTTGTTTGTCACAATTTCTTGTGTGGGATATGTTCGATAATGTAGCAATAGGCAAGACTAGAGAAGGGAAGACCAAGAATTTTAGATGGTACCAATGGAGCGTATGTTTGAGATACTAGCTGATGAGGCTTCTAAGGGGAAAAAACATTCAGCCACCTTTAAACCATCTTCCTTTGTTCAAGTTGCTCAAGTTATGGATGAGAAATTTGGGACTGAATGTGAGACAGATCATGTGGACAATCATCTTAGAACTATTAAAAACAATTAGGCTACCAGCAAAAAATTGCGGGTTAAAGAGTGGATCTCAGTGGGACCATAACTTGAAGATGATCACGGTTGTTAGAAAGCAAGTTTATGAAGAAGAAATAACTGTAATATGCTTTTCAGATTTCAATATAATTTAATACCCTAGCATTTGTTATCCAATTGTGGGTTATGTTTATGTACCTTGGTATGCTACAGTTTGTTATAGTTATATTCAGGTAGCTATAAATTCGTTGATTCAAGAGATTTATTATGCATGTAGCATATTGAGATATGTAGGAATTAGAGGCTGCTATGTTTTTGGTTGCTTATGCATCGTATGCTCTTTACATATAAAAAACCTTAGATAGATGATGAGCAGATTGTAAGAGTTACTGTAATCATAACCGGCAAATCTACCTATTTATATTCTCGTGTTTTTGATTTTTCGTAAGCACATCCTACCCATGAGAAGTACTTGAACAAGAAAATCGAGATGTAGGATGAACTCGCTTTGGTGGCTGGAAAAACATGGCTGCAGGATGCTTTGCAAAACAATTTGGAGACATCCACTTGCTTTCTTTTGGGGATGTGGACTTCTCAATTGAATTAGATGATGGTAGAGACAATACTATGAAAGGAATAGAAGATCCTTCAATCGGGCCACTAACAAGAATGATAAGTTTGCTATGCTTTTGGAGCAAATTGGAGAGGTTGCTAATGCAATGAGTCAAAATCAATTAGATGTTGCTGAGCTGTACAAAGAAGTAATTGGGGGTTGAAGGTTTTGATGCAGCTACCCTTGTGTATGCCTTTGATTATCTAGTGGACAAGGAGAGAGTTGCAAAAGCATTCATTATCAAGAGTGCTAAGCTAAAGAAGTTATGGCTCAAAGATTTCTTAAATAGAAGAGAGAGTGGACATTGACGAGCATCAGACTTAGAATGTTTGTTCTTGATACTATCTAAACGTTAGACTTGTTGTTTTATTACTTATAGTAGCTATCTAAGCAGCTTTTTGTGGCATAATGTTCTTTAATTACTTGTAGTAGCTATCACTTTTTGTGGCAGAATTTATCCTAATGTTTTGTGGGAAGATAGAGACATTAGTACTAAACTCAACTATGAAATGTTTAGTTCATGTACTGCATGGGGTATTGTGAGGAAAAAATGTAATAAAGACCTCTTGTTTTCTATATGATTGCTTTTTCAAACTATACTTGCTATGGCAGCTTGAGAGACATGAATTTGCTTCACAGCTTTAACAAGGGTAGAACTCATCAGCTTAAGTTGCTTGGCAAAATTGAAGTGTCCTTCGCTGTGTCCATAGGCAATTTGATATAACTTGTAGAGAGCCACACGGAAGCCGCATCCATCTGAAGAGTGCCAAACGTATTGAAGTGATTGATGAGATCGTTTGACTTGCTCTTTTAATTGGGAATTATGTCTATCTTTGAAGGATACTTGTATGATTTCAGGTTTCCTTTTCATTTTATAGGTTCAAATTCTAGATTTACTAGACTGATTGAGAAAATCCATTTGTTAAGTAACATAAATTCAATAGATTAATTTGAAAGGGAGAAGTAGACCAGTGTCAATTGTTAGTTCAAATGTTATTAAATTATTTTTCAAATGCAATCCAAACATTATAAAATACTTTTAGTTCCATATCGCAAAATAAAGAAAAACTAACTATTTCCTTAAAAAGTGATGTTTTGGAAAACGTTTTTTAATAATATTACGTTTTCTGTGAAACAAATGCACCTAAAATTGTTTTTTGAAGTTGTACTTCTGCTTGGCTGTGATGGAATTGTCACGTTCTTCTACTCTTTTTTTAGTTGACGTATGTTCAGAACATATAGAGTATTAAAGGTGGTAAACAGATTGTGGGTTTTCGCTTTCTTGCATCTTTATTCTTGACGGAAAATTTGGATTTTGTTTTAGGCATTGCTTTCGTTGTGTTTGGATGAGATCGCGGTCCCCCCAAAGTGCCCTTGTGGGTCAAATCAGATGAGAAATGGCTCAAGATCATGCGACAGACATTCGCAGGTTAGCTAAGGAAAGAACTTAAAATAGAAGAAAAAGTCCCACACATGTTTCATCTTGATCCAACCCGTAATTGCGATTGTATTTGCAGGAAACAGCTTATACTCATAACTCTGATCAAAGACAGTGGCGATACAAGTACAGCGAAAATGAAGAGCTAACGCGGTTTGAACACAACATCAGCGATAAAAACCTAGCACGGAAGTTAATTTCCGATTCCGGGACTCGGCCCTGGAATAGTGGGCCCGAAGCCCTTCCCACGTCTGGAAGATGACAGCAGCATCGGTGGAGGCGGAGGCGGAGGCAAAGTGGCTTCCACCAACGGCGAAGTGGAAGCCACCAACGGCCTGGCATAAGGTGTCTCGAGATTTGCAGAGAGGGCCACAAGATGGAGAAAGTAAAAACGAAGGTCGTTCTTCGCCATCTTGTCGAGAGAGGGAGGGAGAAGGAAGGAGACGCAGATGAATCGAGAGCCCCGACCCCTGCGGTATTTATATAGGAAAAAAAGGTCAGACTTTCCGATCCATCGGTCTATGCTTCCAAACCCAATCATTCTTATCCTTTTCGCTGATGTGGGATGATGTGGGATGATGTGGAGTTTTGTCGGCTACCCACATGGTCAGCGCCGGCGAGCTCCCTGCCTAGCTTTATTTCAATTTCGTATTGCAGGCTTGTCTGCATGTGTGGCTCTAGGTGATAATAGTTTACGTTCACATGCATTGAACAAGAATTCTAGAACGTGCGGGGTGGCGGGTGGTAGGTGGTCATTATTATTGCAATTAGTGGAAGCTTTTTAGTTAAAAGTCAAATTGAACCCAAGAAAGACCCACCAAATGTGATCTCGATATTCGATCACGACGCATAAATTCAATCATGTAAAACACTGACTTGGTAAGCGCCTTCTCCGGCTATCAGACGTTCTTTTTTTCTTTTGAATGGGTGTTTGATTTCGACCGAAAAGAAAGGGGAGTTTGGGAAAGGCCAAGGTGATGCGATTCTGCATATGCCGATAGGGTTGGCCCACCCCATTTTCTTTTTAATATGAACTAGGGATTAATTCATTATAAGTCCTAAAAATTATTATGGAAGTGAAGTTAAGTCCTAAAATTTATTAAATTGGTTCAATCATGTCCTTTAATTAACTCTGTCCAATCTAACTATAAAAAAAATGCTGACATATTTTATTTTATTACTTTCTTAAGATACACGGCAATGATGTGTTGCCCACCAAGCACCATGTCAAAAAAATATTTAAAAGTACAAACAAAATTAGATTAAAAAATAAAAAGCTAAAAAAAAAAAACCCTCTGGCTTGGCCAAGCCCTCAGCCGGAAAGGGCCGGTGGAGGTCGCCTGGGCTTTCACCGGCCCTTCCCGAAACCTAGCGATCCTCACCGGCCCATATATAGGGGAGAAAAAAAAAAAAAAAAAACCACACTCATCCATGGCTTGGCCAAGCCCTCGATAGTGGTCGCCGCCACGATTGCCAACTATGGTGTGAGTTTGTTTTCTTCTTCTGTTTTTAACACTTAGCTTTTTATTTTTTTAATCTAAATTTATTTGTATTTTTTATTTTTAATATTTTTCTAACATGGCGCTTGGTGGGCACTATACGTCTTAAGAAAGTAATAAAATAAGACGGGTTAATATTTTCCATTAGTTAAATTGGACGGAGTTAACGAAATAAATCAATAGAACTAATTTGACGAGTTTTAGGACTTAATTGCACTTTTTTACAAATTTTTAAAATTCAATTGCACTTTTGTGATAAATTTTAAGATTTCTATTGCACATATCCATATGAACTCCAAGATATCTTCTTGTTTCATTCTCTCTCTACCAATAAAGGGAATAGTTGACCTCGAAGTTTCGATAGATTTTACTTTTTTTTAATGTTTTATCTTTTACAATTATGACAACACCACTTGGGAATCTTTGTACTTTCTAATCAAGTATATCATTTATTAATATTGCAGTACCTACTATATATTTAGGCTTACAAACAAAATGCATTTAAGCTTGCCAGCATACTTAGAATTGATACGTCACTTCTGGGCCCCTCAAGATCTAAGAGGACACTTGTGAAATATATTTACTTTGGAATAATCCGATTGGTAAAATATCACTCGTAGATAACCTGAGAACGGTTAGTGTATTGAATGTTGTAAAGCTTTCATAATTTGTCACTGAAGAAGCCAACGGGCACTGGTTGATGGAAGCCTTTTGCAACCAATCTATGTATCTAGATGAAGGTTTGGTGAAGAATTCGGAGGTAGGCTAAGATAGTTACCTTAAAATATTAGGACAAGACACTTAATAATATAAGAAATATAGAGAAAAATCCTAACACGACAAGACGTGTTATAATAAGCATAATGTACATATTGGGGTGAGTGCACGTGTCTCCTCCGTAAGTCCCTCTTTTTCTTGTATAGGAAAGTTATGGTGCTTTGGTGCTTTTATCTAACTTTACAAAACCAAAATATGAATATCACGTGTTTCTGCAATTTTTAATGCTTTCGTGTTGGTTTGGTGGATGCTCCATATATACTTTTGTAGGTCCCCATGCAAAAATGTATTTTTGACATCTAGTTGATGAAGCTTCCTCACAATTTGAAAGAGTCAAAGATGCTGATACAGCATATTAACATGACAAGTTTTTTTGTTTTTTGTTTTTTGTTTTGTTTTTTTAATGCTTTCTTACTTTGCTTCGTAACATGTCCTATGTTGTAAACTTCAAGAGGTCATTTTTCAAATGATACAAGAAGTTTGGTTAATTACGTGCTAATAAGTTGGGGCTAAATATGGACATACAATAAAAATAAAATTGTAGGGTAATTAAGGTTTGGGCTCCACTAAAAACGACCAAACTGTGGGCCTCGTGAGCATTACAACTGACTTCAAGGAACTCATTGCCAAAAAGAAAAGGTCAAAGGGCAATTTACCTCGAGTAAAATGTAATTGGCCCAAAGTCGTTGAGCGTAGTTGCCTTTCATAAAATAAGCAAATTAGTCACGCCATAAGTACGGGCCTAAGGGAACACTGAAGGGAAATAATGCAAACGATGTGAGGACTTCAAAGGACCCCTGATAAAAGTTGAAAAGTCAAGAGACACTTTGCGACTAATGTTCAAAAACCCGGCCGGGGCAAAATATATAATTCGCCTCGCACATATCAGTTAGGTGAGCTAGACGTCACCAAGTTTTAGACTAGAAAAAGCTTGAGGGACGACATGAATGGCTAAAATTCACAACAACAGTCATTCGTGAGGGGCTTAATCTTTCAGGATCAAGATTGTGCGACGATTTAGGCTTTCTTGGAGCATTTGGAATCGTTGGAGCGCCTAAGCCAAGCATTTCCTGAATCGATCACTCGCTTCGCTCACCTAGATTTTCAAGAGAGAAAGTTTTAGAGAGAGAAGCTATGGAAGAAAGAGGAACCTAGATTACTAAAATGGTTTGGATGGATATGATGAGGGAGAAGGCATTATTTCTTATATTTGAGAACCTCTTATTACAACTATTGATCGAGATTACATCCGGTAGACAACATCGCACATCTCGATTGACTAATCATCTCGCACCTCTTGGTTGGCCAATCCTTGGCACTTTGGTGCAATTACCGTATCATCCATCCTTGGGAATATTCTAGAAGCTCTTGGGCACACCTTGGGTGAGTTGGGGCGGTCTTCTTATATCATGCACGGTCCCTTGGTCATGTGAACCTCAAGACCGTGACACATTCCTCTAATCGGACAAAATCACAACAATAAGATTTCGTGGAGTTCACATAAAACTGAACATCATAATAAATCAAGACAAGTAATTCACCCCATAATGTTTGCAATTTCCATTATCGGTTCTCATTCTTGTGTTTTAGGAAGAACATGATGACCATTTTATTTTTTCTAGATCTATTTTTTTATTTTCAGAAATCCGTTTGGAACAAAAATGAGAGTGAAATTTTTTTACTTTTTTTATTTTTGGAACATAAATGAGAAATAAAAACTCTTCTCATTACTTGCCATCACTACTAGCTGCAGACCCCTTGCGGCCCGCCTCCCTCCCCTCCTCCCTAGGGCCCTCAGCCATCTCCTACTGCTCACTGTTCACTGCCATGTCATTTTCAAATGAATTTTCTATTTCGAGAATAGAAAATTTGTGTCATTATCAAACACATGTTTTTGCTTAGAAACTTGTATAGGAAACATAAATAAAAAAATCTATTTCTAATCGGAAATCATGTTCGGAAACAAAATGTTATCATTCGCGCCCTTACATAAAGAAATATTTCTTTCATGCGTGAGCTGCATTTAGTCATTCAAATTTCTAGACAGAATAGGATAAGTAATCATTATTGGTTTTCTTACATCTCACACTTTGCTTGAAAAATAACCTATTTTTGATATTCCATATACCATGGAGAAATATTATCCTAATTAGTGTTTGTTGAAACTCACACTATGCTAGAGCTAATAAATTAAAATAAATAATAGATCTATCCTACTAGTTGGGGGGAGACAGCCGTATAATGTCTACAAATTTACATGTGTTCCATCTGATTCGGCTCTATAGTATAATAATGCCTCGTGTACAAGAAACTTTGTATTTTTCTGTTCCGTGCTCATTTTCTTGCCCTTGTTGTCCATCTGAAATTAGGATTCTGGAGAGGATACATTGACTCAAGCCTAATGCCATGATAAATTACATAGATACATCTTTATTAATATCATGAGGTGTGATCTTGAAATAGGAATTGAGGGTATATATTTTGAATTGTGGTTTTAGAGTTTTCTTCAATCAGGAGTAAAGGGAACTCCCTCGTACAGGACTTTTAATTGCTGGAGTATAAATATAGACATCGCTAACGTCCAAAACTAAAGATTATATTGAGGGAAAATTACCAAAGATAGTTCTAAATCTATTGCATTTTTCCAATTCGGTTATAAACTTTTTAATTGTGTCAATTAAATCCTAAATTTTTTCACGTTTTGCCAATTGAGTCTACCTGACTAATTTTGGCCAGAAAGTGCTGGCGTTAACATTTTTATAATTTTTGAATTAATATTTTTTTTTTGTTTTTTCCTTTCCTTAATTTTTTCTAGTTCTTTCAGTGAGGGCTAGTGACTCTCATTAGCTTTGGGCAAGGGCATCATGACCCTCTCAAGCTTTGAGTGAGGGTCGTGACACCCTCGCTAGATCTAGGCCTAGCAAGGGCTTGGTGGCCCTCCCTGATTATGGGCAAGTGCTCATGTGCCCTTGCCTATGGATAGCAAAGGCATCATGGCCCTTCCTAGCTTTGGATGAGGGTCGTCGACCCTAGATCCAAAATCAGGAAAAAAATAGTCAAGGAAAAGAGAAAAAAAAGAAAAACATTTCAAAAAATTATTAAAATATTGCTAAATGTTCATTTTAGCGCCAGTTAGCGTCCACATCACCACTTTTTGGTCAAAATTAGTCGGATGAACATAATTGACAAAAAGTGAAAAAGTTATAACTCAATTGATACAATTAGAAAACTTATGACAAAAGTGGCAAACATCTAAAAGGTTGAAGACTTTTTTGGATAATTTTCCCCAAATATTGATGATTTTTGTAACCAATCAATTAGAAAATTAGTTAAAGGGAGTTTCGCCACTCAAAAATAGATAAAAAGATAACCCTTATTTGTATGAACATCTAACCGGGAGGTTACAGTTTAGGCCTCGCCATTTAGATAGCTTTATATAGATATATATTGTTGGGCGAAATGGGAGTCCATTTCATGAAACTCTACTCAATTAATGAACATCAGCTTGGTCCATTGGCCATTAGATTAGGCCCCAACATTGAATGTCTTTTCTTCGACCTTTCTTTTAAATTTGTGCCAGCACCAATTCGCTCTACATACATGTACGCGCTTGTGATCGTCACGTGATAATAGTTATAATATAAGTAACAACTTTCACACATGTATTAAATTAGCAACTAATGGGTGGTGATTATCCAGGCTTAATTGGGAAAAAAAACACACAAATAATGATGTAAGAGGAAAGGACACCAAAAAGTTGATCTTAAATTGGTCATATATAGGTCACTTACATTTTGAAGAGATTAGTTAAATGGGTTTACAAATTTAAAAACTTGAGATAAATGGGTCCTAAATGGGTTGGACTTAGAACCCATTTCCAACCCAAGCCCCACACTTTCTTTTCCTCTTTAACTTTATAAAATGTTTTTTCTATAAAAATCGAAATTATAATTTTTTTTTTATATTCATTTTTCTTTCCTTTTTTTTCTCCCTTCTTCCTCCTTCATTTACCGATGGCCGGCACAGCAACAGATAGCTACCAGCCAAGTGAGGCTCGAGCTCACCTTCGACAACTGGCAAGGCTCGAGCTTGCCGGACTTGCTGAGGCTCAAGCTTGTGGGCATTGGGCGAGCTTAAGCTCGTGATCTAGCGAGGCGAACTCACCGATCTAGTGAGACTTGAGCTAACTTGCGTTCTTCCTCCTTCATTAACCGATGGCCGGCACAACAATAGATAGCTACCAGCCAAGCAAGGCTCAAGCTCACCTTCGACAACTGGCAAGGCTCGAGCTTGCCGGACTTGGTGAGGCTCAAGCTTGTGGGCATTGGGCGAGCTTAAGCTCGCGATCTAGCGAGGCGAACTCACCGATCTAGTGAGACTTGAGCTAACCTACGTTGGGTGAGCTCGATCTCGCTAATCTGGTGAGGTCGAGGCCTTGCCAACAATTGGTGAGGCTCAAGCCTCGTCAATCTAGCAAGGCGAAGCTTGTTGGCGTCGGGCGAGCTCAATCTCGCCAATCTAGCGAGGCTCGAGCCTCGAGCTCATTGGCGTTAAGTGAGCTTTAGCTAGCCCGTGGCTGATTGCCGACCGTTGTTGTGGCAAATGGTTAGCCGAAGAAGAAGAAAATGAAAAAAAAAAAAGAAAAAGAAAAGAAGAAAAGAATTAAAAGTTTGATTTTTAAAAATAAAAAATAATTAAAAACTCAATTTTTAAAATAATTTGTTAAAAAATATATAATTTGTCCATTAAATTTTATTGCATGAAAATTTTTTAGCAATACCATTTTTTATAAAAAAATATCATAAGAAATATGCTTTCTTAGGAGTTAAAGGTTTTTTTACATTTTTTATTTTATTTACTAATTTTTTTATTGTTTAATTTACTTTTTAAAATTTGATATGAAGTTTTTATTCAAGTAACACATGAAGAGTGAATTAAATGAGTGTGAGTGGATGAAACTAAATTGAATTAAATATTAATGTGTTTTGATAATATGAGTTGGGTTGGGTATAAGTAGAATCGGGTATGGGTCATCAAATTTACATTACGGGAAAATGAGTCAAAATGAGTTAAATAGATCAATATGAGTTGAACCATTTTCAACCCAACCCAAACCCAACCCGACATACCCATTTGACAGCCCTATTAGTAATTAGTGATCGAGCACTTGCAATTAAACTATTATGTGAAGGAAAGAAAAATGAGAAGGGAGTGGGTGAAGCGGGAGTCAAGAGAGATATGTTAACTATGTACCTTGTTGTCTTTTCGTTATTTAGTGTTACGGTAATTTTGTAAAGGAAAAAAGTAATAATAAATGACACTTTCGACTCAAATATATGGATAGAGGTGAATATAATTAACAAAAATATTGAATAAAAATTTTATATTTTCATCTCACATAGTGAACATGGGTTAAATTGGAGGTACATCAAAATTTGTAAGGGTGAACAAATTTGACAAGTTGTCACTGCAACATAAGCAATGTGACATCCTGAACATATCATGTACTGTTGTGACCATTTTCGAGATGAACTACCAAAAGGAAAATTAATGAATTACTAAACCAAAGACTTAGCGCATAATTCCACCCAAACTCATACCAATTGCAACTTTAGGGTTTCGATTTAATTAAGTTAACATGCAAATTATTTCATTTAGGAGTCACCATTAATTTTTCATCAGTCGATTAGAAACTCAAGTAAAATGTGGGAAAATACTTTACATCTACAAACAAGAGATATCATGGATACAAAAACTTGGTTATGCTAGATAAATCTAATACCGTTTTTGTATTTTATTTCTCTTTATTTTCTAATATATTTTGTAAAAAATCTTGGTTGATTTTAAGCTTACACCACTACCATATGATGAGTGATCCTAAGGTGCGCAATTAAGAATTTAGCACTCAATAAATCAAAGTTATAAATAAATTGCCAGAAATAGGACAAACCTCAATGCATTAAACAAAGCATAACTTCACTGTGATTAATTTCTCAATATTTGCAAGATGTTAATTAGAGAAAATGCATGCCTTGAACATGATTTCTAAATGTAGCGACATTTATATTATTTTTTTGGGTTTTTCTTCTTGTGGATGCAATTTTAATCCGAATTTTATGATTACATTAATTCCACTTAAACATGCATGAATTATATTAGCCTAATGACGTGACATGGATTACCTAACTTTAATTACGTGCAAAAATTATGAATTTGTCCAACATGATATGAAATCTACTTCATATGAGTCTAAACATGCAATCACTAAATGACATGTATGTGATGACATGGCAATGATAACATGGCAATGCGAAATGCAACTAATTCTTTATGATACATGCGTGTTATTTTTTATGATTTTCTTTTAAACTAAAATAGGAAATTACCTAAAATATGTGATAGCCTAATTTTAACTAGGAAATAATTACCACATGATTCCTAGATATGCAATTTTAAATTAAAAATTACTATGAATACAATCTATCCTAAATGCAATGCAAATTTTTTTTTTTGTAGTTTTGTAAAAATAATGTTTACTAAATTAATGATATGTAAAATATAATTCCACCTAAATAAATATTCACATATCTAAAATAGGAAATTAAGGTAACTGGGGATCCGATTTTATGTCTTAAAGATCGAAACCCCAATTATCATAGATACGCAGGCCTTCAAAAAAATTTAATTTCCTATTTGGGTGACGCCTATAATCTCACACCAAATCAAATTAGAATAACATAATCCAAATTAAGTAATCAAATATTTGAATTGGATTTAATTTAAGAAATTACCTAAATTGGACTTTGATTCAACAGTAACCGACGAGCAAAGTTTGGTGACACGACCGGCGAAGGGCAGGAGGGTGTACCGTTGTGAGGGAACAACAGTAAAGGCGGTGACGGTGAGGAGATCACGGAGCCAGGCGGCTATACCAAGGATTGGGCTTGTTGAGAATTGCTAGCTCTTGGTCGAATCCCAAGTCTCTAAATCTTTGGTGCCCGATTCCTTTGGTGGGGTTGAAGAATTATGTGTCGTGGAGATCACTTCAAAATTTCAATGCGTTCCGACCTAGAACAAACGCATTCTCAACGTTTTCGCAAGACTCCGCGTTTAGTTCTCTTGTCTTGATTCAGCATATGTCAAAGACATACTTTCAGGCATTTCTCACCAATCACACCGGACAAACTCAAAAACAATTTCTTACGTAGTCTCCACAAATTTTGAGTATGATGCAATGATTAACAAATGCACACTTGTTGATTCGTGAAATGCTGGAATTTTTGTATTCCAAAATGCCTATAAATGTAACTTCAACTCTAAGTTTATAATATATTTATGTTTTCGACAAAAAAAGAAAAAAAAAAGGAAGAGAGCTTCGTCGTTCCCTTGAATTTTTTTTGCACGTCCCTCCTCCTTCTTACTTGGCCAAGAGGGGTACCATTACATCGAGTTTGAATTAAGATCAAGGTTTATTCTATAAGAGTTTGATTGGATTTGAGAACAACTCCAAAGCTCGATCAGTTTTGGTCATTATCTCTTCCGCAGATTAATCAGATCAAATAACGTTTGAAACGACATGGGTAGGATAAATTATCCTTCACACAACCAACCCCTCCTTTTCGATAAAACATGGGTTTGAAACAATGCAAGGGGATAGGAATAGAACTGAAAGGATAGCAATTGAATTGAATAATCACCGGAGATCAAACCTCATCAACAAAGAGTTGAGTGTGGAGTTTAAACACCTCCTATAATTATGGCCGATGCTCTCAATTGAGCCACATGATAATCTGTGGTAATATCTTGTTAAGACCATGTCACTTGCATGTGATGCATAACTTAGATGAAATGTAAATATGAACTATACCAATGGTATTCTTGTTTACTAGTTGAGATCGATCTCTTATTTAATTATACAATAAACGATTGAATGGATTGCTAAAATGGAGGTGTACATGCACCAAAGTCATAATCCATAATTAGTCATGATGCATAAATCGATCATAAAAAAACTGCTTCGGTACTTTCTAATCAACTATCTCAGTACGGATTATTACGATACCTGCCATGTGTCTTATTCAGGCTTAAAAACAAAATGCATTTAAGCTTACCCACATACTTAGAATTGATACATCACTCTCGGGTCCCTCGAGATTTAAAGGCTAGATCCAGCCCTGTTAACGAGTTTCAAGAGCACTTATTAAATATATTTATTTAGGAATAATCCAATTATGAAAATGTCGCTTACATATAACTTGAGAATAGTCATCGCATTAAGTCTTGCAAAGTTTTATTAATTTGTTACTTAAGAAGTGCCAAGGGGGCACTAGTTAATGAAATCTTCATGCAATTAATCTTTGTATCTAAATCAAGATTTGGTGAAGCATTCGGAGGTAGGCTAAGATACTATATGTAAGTTATGATGCTTTGCTGCTTACATCAACACAACAAACCTAAAAATGAATATAAAATGTTTATGCAAATTGCTAAAGCTTTCGCTTTGGTTAACATACCATTTGAAAGAGTCAAAAAATGCCGATGCAGCATGTCAAAATGATAAGTTTTTTTTTCTGCTTTTCTATTTTGCTTTTGTAGCTCGTCTTACATTGTCACACCCCGAATCTCGAGCGCGCGCACATCCCTCCGCAGTTTACTAAAATTTGTGACGCTCCCAAGACGTGTTGCCGACCCTTTCGTTTTATGGACATGCGGAAGCGAACTCATAAACATATACCCGAACAACAACAAAGCATGGAATAGAAAAGCAAGACAACCAAATTCATTAATCACGCTAGGTAAACATCTCAAGTTTATACACACTATTCTGTTTCTAGAAATAAACTATTAAGCCACCTACACTCCGGACCCTTCAACCTCGGGCTCCGAGTTCTCCACACTAAGGACTTGAAAATTGTAAACCATGACAGGGTGAGAATAAATCTCAGCAAGTCAACACCCTAAATCCCGATTAGGATGAGAATTCACTCAAAGGTGTCCTAAATATACACCACTCAGAACTTACCTCGCCTTAGCACCTCATTGCACATTAGTGCACCTCATAATTGCATTCAATAATTGGAACGCATCATATCACTCATCAAACAATTCACAGAGGTCCTGATTATAGGGCCAAATCATTATGACACGTTTCATCCCGTGCCACACAATTTCATCTCATAATCAGGCGCGGATATCTCATGTTGGTGGTTCAATCCACATCAGGCGCGGATATCTCATGTTGGTGGTTCAATCCACACCCAATATTCACTCTCAATATTCAAACTCCAAATTCAAACTCAAGGTTCTAGAGGTGACCCCCACGAAGTTCCGTTATCGTGTGGCACGTAGCCCCTGATCACAATTAGCCACAGTACAAGGTACTAGAGGTGGCTCCCACGAAGTCATGCTGTCGTGTAGCACTTAGTCCTTTTTTTTTTTCCACATATAGCAACAATACAAGGTACTAAAGGTGGCTCCCATGAAGTCACGCTATCGTGTAGCACTTGGCCCTAGACTATGCAAGACAGTAGTGCAAAGTTCTAGAGGTGGATCCCATGTGATTTAGTTCACCATGTAGCACGTAGCCCTTGACTACGATAAGCAATGGTACAAGGTACTAGAGGTGGTTCACACAAAATTTTGTTATCGTGTAGCACTTAGTTCTTTACCTGCTTACAACCCATTCGGTTTCCTTAACACATCTCATCATCTTTCAATAGTTGCCACATAAAGCAATAACAATAAACCACGACCATGGCACAACCATTCACGCATCATCATGCATAATCTCTAAGCATATCACAAAGAAACCACATCACCAAATATGCAATTTCTAGCAAGCAAAGCATCAAGAACCATCACAAAACTATAACCGATCCTAATCGGCCGAATGGTCCACTCGCGTGTCTCCAAGTTTAAATCCAGAAACTTAATCAAATTAGTTCATAAAATTCTCAAATATTAGTATGTTTTAAAGGACACATAAACGAACATTTTTCATGAGACGCCTTAACCCAAATACTTCTAGATTAAGAGTAGTAAATTGCTCAAACCGTAACAAAAACTGTGTCAATTTCTAGAAAGTTTGTCTTGGTTCGAGATTCAAAACTTGTTCATTGATCTAAAATTTGACTATGTTAAACTAAAAGATATGAGAAACAATTTTTGTGAAGAAACCATTTCGAAATTCGAACTCTAAGAGTTGATATAAATCCATGGAATCCCAAAAGGTCACCAATTTCAGCACAAATAGAGGTTCTATTTGCAAATGACGAAGTTGATATCTCATTCTTTTAAATCCCTAAAAATCTTGAGTAAAATATATATTATAACTGAAGATGTCTAAAACATTTCTCAAGAAGGAATCAACTTCAAAATCTTAACACATTTCGATCCACAAAAATGACAAATGGCGAGGGTCTAGAAATCAGAACTAAAGAAAGTCCACTGAATTGGACTAATCCAACCTCATTAGTGCTAATCTCACCAATTAGATTAACACTAATCCATATTAAGGCTAATCTAACCATTCGAGATGAGCACTAATCAATCTTAAGGCTAATCTCACCTAGTACTAATCTAACTAAGCTATTTAACACTAAACTAACCTCCTAAGTGCAATTAACAACCTAATCAAGGATTAGGAAATTAACTCACCAGATTAGCGAGAAAACGGGTTCATGGCGACGGCGACGCAAAGGCGGTGAAGACCTGTGTCTATGGCGGCACCAAGGGAGGTTCGGAAGGGCCCGAAAACTGCCCCGCAAGTCTCTGCCTTCAAGCTGAGACTCGATTCCGTTTTGAGCTGGTCCAAAGGGATACGGTGACTAGAACGGGCTGCGCTTGGGTTGGCTGGTCCGGCGGAGGGTGTGACCTCCCGATTTTCAACCTTGTTTTCGATGAAATGAATTGGGCTTTTCATTGATGCACCTATAGCCTTTTTCTCTAAGTTGGCCACTCACGAGATAACTAGTTTATTAGGTGAAGCCATTAAGGAATCTAAACGCGACAGATTTGAGAATTCGATCATAAATCGATCGTTGGACCGTGAAAATCGACAAGGGTTAATACGGCACCGTTATAAGTGATTAGTGATTGGATATAGGTCGATTCGACGGAAGCACACAATTGAAGTGTGGGTGATTCCACCTGATTGCAAAATTCGCATCAAATAATACTAACCCAATTTTCTGTCGGTTTGATACCCAATGCTCGAATTTGAAATTTCGATATTTTCACGACAACCGAGAGTCGCCAATGAGTCGAAGATGTACAATGTGGATTGAAAATAATCGATCATGGATGAAATGCGTTAAAATTTCCTAAAAGCTACCCGGTAGGTTAGGTCATGCTAAAATCGCATCCAGTTGAAATTAACCACGGAATTGAACTCGATTTCATAAATTGAAAGTTTTTTCATGTCACGATTTATTTTAGGAACGTCAACTCATCCTTCGAAGGATTTTCAGCAAGCCCGAATTTTTGGCGAAAAATCAAGAATTGAACAATATTGAACCAGTAAATTCGTTTTTTGGTGCACTTTTGGTATCCAAGTTGGATTATTTGGTGAGGAAAATTATGGAATTTGATGTGGGCATCCTCCTTGGAATTTTGGTCATCAATTTGAGGCCAGTTGAAGAGGAATTGAAGTGAAATTGGGGAGTAACAAACCAAATTCGTAGCTATGGGGGGGTAACATTTTGGACCATTTAGGAAGCTTGTAGAGGAAGACTTGGAGGGGATAAGGGTTGTGGATTCAGCTGAGGACTTCGGGAGCAGCCACTGGAGTGTTCTTGACATTTTGGTGAGCATTGAAGGCTTATCCCCCCTCCTTTCCAGCTGCAGCCCCTTCTTCTTCCTTGTTGCCTCATCTTTCTCCATTGTTGTTGTTGTTTTGGAGCTTAAGAACTAGCCAGCAAACTAGAGAAACCAGCCAGCCTTTGCTGTCGACCACCTGAGACCGCAAGCAGCCACACACTCGCACGTCGTCCCGCTTGTCCATGTGACTCCAGCCCGCACCGTCCTTGCTCGAGCTGTTATCCCGAGTCACATGATCGCCGTTCCGAGCTGTCGAGCTGCCTCTGTCGCCGTCCTGAAGTCCTCGACGTCGCCTTGTTCCGCTGTGCCCACTCCCGCGCCAACCCAGCCCGTTTCAGCCATTGAAGCCGTTTGGTTCAACCCTTGGATAGAACCAAAGTTCCAGCTTAGAGCTGAGACTTGCTAGATGTTTTCAGGCCCTTTCCTGGCCTCCCTTGGCATCGCTCTAGGCTTGAGTCTCGCTCGCCTCCGCGTTGCCGTCGCTGTGAACTCATCGGTCGCAAATCCGGTGAGTTAACTCCCTAATCCTTGATTAGGTTGTTAATTGCACTTAGGAGGCTAGTTTAGTGTTAAATAGCTTAGTTAGATTAGTACTAAGTGAGATTAACCTTAAGATAGATTAATGCTAATCTAGAATGGTTAGATTAGCCTTAAGATGGATTAGTGTTGATCTAATTAGTGAAATTAGCACTAATGAGGTGGGATTAGTCCAAGTCAGTGGACTTCCTTCAGTTCTAATTTATGGACCCTCATTGTTTTCCATTTTTGTGGATCGAAATGTGTTAAGATTTTGAAGTTGATTCATTCTTGACAAATGTTTTAGACATCTTCAGCTATAACATATATATTACTCAAGATTTTTAGGGATTTAAAAGAATGGGATTTTTGGAAACATAACCTTTGTTTGTACTGAAACTAGTGACCTTCCGGGATTCAAAAGATTTTTATCAACTCGTAGGGTTCAATTTTCGAAATGGTATCTTCATGAAAGTTGTTTGTCACATCCTCTAGTTTAACATAGTCAAATTTCATATAAAATGGACAAGTTTCGGGTCTTGAACCCAACTGATTTCAAAAAAAGATATTTTGGAAACGGACATAGTTTTTGTACTAGATTGAGCGATTTACTGGGCTTAATATAGAAAGAGCTAGGTTAAGGTGTCTACATTCAAAATGTTCGTTTATGTGTCATTTACAACATATTTAAATTTGAGAATTTTCTAAACTCGTTTGATTAGGTTTCTAGATTTAAACTCGGAGATGCGCGAGTGGACCGTTCTGCTGGTTAGGGCTGGTTATAGTTTTGTGATGGTTCTTGATACTTTTCTTGCTAGAAATTGCATATTTGGTGATGTGGTTGCTTTGTGATATGCCTAAAGGTTATGCGTGATGATGCGCGGATGGTTGCGCCATGGTCATGGCTTATTGTTATTACTTTATGTGGCGACTATTGAAAGAGGATGTGTTGTGTTGAGAAAACCAAATGGTTGTGAGCAGGTAAAGGGCTAAGTGTGCACAATAGTGAAACTTCGTATGAGCCACCCCTAGAACCTTGTACCATTGCTTATGATAGTCGAGAACTAAGTGCTACACGACAGCTTGACTTCATGGGAGCCACCTTTAGTACCTTGAGCTATTCCTTATTGTGGTCAAGGACTAAGTGCCACACGATATTGGAACTTCGTGGGAGGGGGCACCTCTAGAATCTTGAGTATTGAGTTGGAATGTGGAGCTGGAATATTGAATTGGGACGTTGAGTTTGAATATTGAGAGTGAATATCAGGTGTGGATTGAACCACCGATATGAGTTACTCGCGCCTGATTATGGGACGAAATTGTGTGGCACGGAATGGGATGTGTCATAATGATTTGGCCTTATAATCGGGACTCTTGTGAATTGTTTGATGAGTGATAGGATGTGTTCCAGTTCTTGAATGCATTTACTGTATGCATGTGTTTTATGTGATGCACTAATGTGCAGGTAGATGCCGTGGCGAGGTAAATTCAGAGTGGTGTATGTTTAGGACGCCTTTGAGTGAATGTTCGTCCTAATCGGGGTTTAGGGTGTTGACTCGCTGAGATTTATTCTCACCCCGTCGTGGTTTACAATTTTTCAGGTCCTTAGTCTGGAGATACCAAAGGGTATCGTGGAGAATCCCGAACTTGAGTCGTAGGGATCTGGAGTAGAGGTTGTCTAGTAATTCTTTTAGGGCAGACCTTAGTGCGTAGACTTGTAGGACTGCCTTGGATTGTATATAAAGTGTGTTTATATGAAATTGGGTTGTCTTGCTTTTTCTATCCCATGTTTGTTGTTGTCTGGGGTTTGTTTAATTCGCTTCCGCATGTGCATAAAATAAAAAGGGTTGGCAACGTGTCCTAGGAATGTCGCAAATTTTATTCGACCGCTGAGGGATGCACGCACGCTTGAGGTTTAGGGCATGACAGAGGGAGTTGGAGACGGTGGACAGGCGGCCTGGTCGATGGAGCTACAACATGGGCGGGCGGAGGGCAGTGACATGGGTTGGCCTAAGCGGTTGCTCGGCTGGCTGGTCACTGGACCAGCGGTCGCACGAGCTGGTGGCTCGGCTGGCTCGGGAAGGGCTGGTCCTTTGGTTTTGTTTCTGAGTTGCAGCAAGGGTGGAGGGCTGGTGGCTGTTTTGATGCTCTAGAAATGGAGTTTTCAACAACCATGGAGAATGAAGAAGGGAGGAAGAAGAAGAAGAAGAAGAGTTGCAGCTGAAGGGGGAACAAATGGCCTCACAAGTCAAAGGAAAAGATCTAAACACTTGAGTATCATGCCCCCAAAGTCCTCAGCTGAGTCCATCAGCCTTATCCCCTACAAAACTTCTCCAAGAAGCCACTCTAGGTGTCCAAATGTTGCACCCCACCAAGGCCTACGAATTTTGTGCATTTCCCCTTCAATTCCATTCAATTCCTCTTCAATTGGCCTCAAATTAATGGCCAACTTGCCAAGGTAAGGAGCCCACATCAAATTCCATAATTTTCCTCACCAAATAATCTAACTTGGATGCCAAAAGCGCATCAAAAAATAGGCCTCCAAATTTACCAGTTCAATATCGTCCAAACTTGAATTTTCACCCAAAATTTCGAACTCGCCGAAATTTTTTCGAAGGATGAGTCAACGTTCCTAAAATAAATCATGACATGACAAAACTTTCAATTTCTGAAATCAAGTTCAATTTTGTGGTTAATTTCAACCGGATATGATTTTAGTGTGACCTAACCCACCATGTAGCTTTTAGGAATTTTTAGCACATTTGACCGGTGGTCGATTATTTTCGATTCACATTGTGCATCTTTAACTCATAGGCGACTCTTGGTTGTCGTAAAAATCTCGAGGTTTTAAATATGGCATAGGGTATAAAAACGACAGAAAAATTGGTTTAGTGCCGTTCGACTCGAATTTTGCAATTAGGTAAAATCACCCACACTTTAATTACATGCCTTTGTCAAATCGATCTATCTCTGGTCTCTAGTCGATTTTAACGGTGCCGTATTGACCTTTGCAGATTAGCACGGTCGAGCAGTCGATTTTTGATCGAATTCTCAAGTCTGTCGCATTTATATTCCTTAACGGCTTCACCTGATAGGCTAGTTATCTTGTGAGTGGCTAACTCAGATAAAAAGGCCATAGGCGCATCGATGAAAAGCCCATTTCATTTAGTTGAAAGCAGGGTTGAAAATCAGGATGTCACATACATTGTAAACTTCAAGAGGTCAATTATAAATGACATAAGAAGCATGGTTAATCACGTGCTAATTTTAAAAGTTTCGGACAGATACAGAGATACAATCAAAACAAAATTCTACGGTTATTTAAGGGTTGGGCTACACTTGAAAAAGCGATCAAATTGTGGGCCTTCTAACTTCTAAGCATTACAACCTATTTCAACACTTCAAGAGAATCGCTGCCAAAATCTCAAAAAATATTAAAAAATCAAAGGCTAACTTACCTCAAGTAAAATGTAATTGGCCCATATTCGTCGGACGGGTTTGTCCTTCATAAAATAAGGGAATTAGTCACACGATAAGCAAGCGCTGAAGTTGATGCTTGATAAGGACGTGGCAAACAATTTGAAGATTTCGGAGGGCATATGACAAAAATCACAAAGTCAAGGGGGGAATTTAAAAGGGAGGGGCAAAACATATTTGCCTTACATGTCAACATCAACTAGGTCGGCCATGACTGCTGCCCAAGCTAGAGCATTATTGTTGGAATAGAAAAAACTTAACGAAAATCATTCGTCTGACCGGACACAACAAATAACAAATTAGATTTTGTGGAGTTCACATATAACACACCATTATAAAAATCAGGACAAGTAAATCACGCTATACTGTTTGCAAATTCTGTCAAACGTTCTCAATCTTTTGTCTTATATTCCCCTTGTATCCCTCCAACTCCATGGTCCATAAACCTTAGTGGATAAACCATCTAGTTGAGCGAATGACACACAAAAATGATGAGAAATAAATAAGAATGGTGCGTACCGTACCCGTTCTATTGACAGAATATAGAACTTTGAGCATGTATCATATCCCTAAGATAAGTGGCAATAAAAGTAGTGAGAAATCAAACCTTCAATAAAAGACAATCAAAGAGCCTTCTAGTCAATCATAGCTAGTAATTGCTCTTTGATTAAGTCACATGCGGTCCCATGGTAATTTTCATTGGAGATTTGGGGTGTCGGGCGTGAGAGCACAGACCCACCTTCGAGTCTCGGGAATGGCAAAAAAGTGAAAAGACTACTCTTAAGTAGTTGGTGCAATAGATACAGTGGGTAAATAATCAAGAATGACAACCTTTTAAAACTGAAGAAGGAACATATGTAGGATGCAAAATGTGTAGCCCCAAGATCTCCATAACCAGAATAAGAGCATAGATGATTGAGTAGAAATATTAACGCATTTGTTTTTGGATCCATCGTTCTTGATCATTCATTCATAAAAGTGTGTTTGATTTGAAATTGATTGTCCTAATTTTCTATCCCATGTCTGTTGTTGGCAGGGGATTAGTTAATTCGCTTCCGCACGTGCATTAAAATGAAAAGGGTCGGCAACTCGTCCTGGGAAGTCGCAATTTAATCGACCGCCGAGGGATGGGCACACGCTTGAGGATTGGGGCGTGACATCCCAGCCCGAAGTGGTATCAGAGCTGGTTGATAGTTGGAGTGATAAAGTGTGATAGGTTATGGGATAGTTAGTAGGAAAGGCCTTTTGATTATGTTGGTGCATGTGATTGATAGCTGGTTGGTAGATTGTTTTGTGGTGATCGCTCGGCTTCTAATTCTATGTGGAATTGGAAAGCATGTTTCTATAAAGAACTTGCGTGATGAGTGATCAAGAGCAGAGGACTCCTAGAAAGAGAACCATTGGACATGCTACTCGGGGTAGAACACTGACAAGGGTTGGTACCCGAGGGAGTCGTGGTAGAGCACCGGTTTAGGCTAGCGTTAGTGGTGTAGCACCGCCTCTTGTTGGTGCTAGGGTAGCAACCCTTGGTGATCCTAGAATCAAAGGGATCATGCAGGCGCTAGAGATGCTTAGAGCTCTGATGGGGCAGCACGCCCAGAATCAAGCCGCCACCACTATCGTCATCGCTACATCTACCGCTACTACTACCATCGTCACCGCTGCTAAGGCCGAAGTTCCAGCTAGGAACGTAGTTGTGGAGAGAGAGAGGCCGATGCATAAGCTCTTGGAGCAGTTCTTGAAGCTGAACCCACCAAGGTTCACTGGTGCAAGAGATCTCGAGACTACAACGCTATAAATCCAAGGCCTAGAGAAAGCTTTTGCACTTCTGATGTGCACTGAGGAGGGAAAGGTTGTCCTGGCAATATACCAGCTGCAAGGTAACACGAATACTTGGTGGAGGGCCACCAGAGGTATGGTTTTCCTCGAAGGCATAGTTCCAGTGTGGAACGCCTTTCTCAGAGCCTTTAATGGCAAGTACTTTTCGGGTAGCACCCGAGAGTAGAAGATGGAGGAATTCTAGTGCCTTTGTCAAGGCATGCTGACCGTGGATCAGTATGAAGCCAAGTTTTCGGAGCTGTCTCAGTACGCTCCAATATTAGTAGAAGATCTGGAAGACAAAACTTAGAGGTTTAGGAACGGCCTCTGGCTAGAGCTGAAGAACCCACTAGTGCCGCTGGACCTGAAGGATTATAATGAGGTATATGGTTAGGCCCAATTGATAGAGAGAAGTTTGAGTAAGCAAGCCACCGTGTCTGGGTCAAGGTTCAGGTCAAGCAGAGATGGAAATAGGTTTGGGAAGAAACATATGACTGAAGGAAGGTATCCCATTCTGCCTAACAAAAAGGATGGGATTGGAAAGTCAATGCCCAAATTGAACGACATGTGTTGTTTCTGTAGGAAAAGACATGGTTCAGCTCCATGTTATACTAGGACGGGAGCCTGTTTTAAATGTGGCCAGAATGGCCACTAGTTCAAGGATTGTCCGCACAGGCAAAATGGGACCACAGCAGCTGCTATCGCTGCCACCGATGGACAAAATAGAGGGAATGCACCGCAGACAGGACGCCACTAGGATGGGGAAGGGGATAGGAATAACCAAGCCATGCACCAATCAGGGGAAGAATGTTTTTGGGGTAATTTTATTAGAGTGGCATAGCAGAATTTTGATTAAGTTTGTAGAATTTCAGTTTGTTGTAATGAAGTTGTAAAAAGGAGAATCGTTGACTAGGGATGTACTCGACTATTTTGCTTATGCATAACTTTGATGTCATATATGGAAGGAGTTGGCTCAAGAAGCCTCTTGTTGTGATGAACTGTTGTCGTGAAGTATTCTAGTTTAATCCGTTAGTGGGTGAAAGTTTTGAGGTCATGGGCAGTCAAGGAGGACCCTTGATTACCTTAATCTCGTCACTTGAGGCAACCCGTTGGTTAGACGGGGGTTGTCAAGATTACTTAGCAACTATAGTAGATATGACAATTGAGGAATCGAAGATGGAGAATATAGCTATGGTACAGGAGTTTTCTTAGGTGTTTCCTGAAGGATTACCTAGTCTGCCCTTAGAAAGGGAGATCGAGTTCGTGTTTGAGTTGGTCCCTAGGACGGAGCCAATCTCTAAGGCCCATATGCTGCTGTTAGAATTGAAGGAACGGAAGTTGCAGATGTGTTGAGTCAAAAGTCATCAATTGTGCAAATGGTGATTCAGACGTGGATTTTTACTCGAAGGAGCTTGAGATTCGGTTTTCAAAATTGAGGTAGGCCACCTTTCAAATCTTATGGCCACAGTTGACAGATCCAGAGATTCAGAAGATCCTGCAAGAGGATACCGAAAAGAGAAATGTTGACTTTCGGAATTCTGATGATGGGATACTAAGGTTCCGAGGACAATTAGGTGTATCAGACGGCACAGAGCTTAAGGAGGAGATTTTGTCAGAAGCTCATCGTAACATTTACAGCATTCATCCAGGCAGTATGAAGATGCATCAGAACATGCGTCAACACTTTTGGTGGACCAATATGAAGGCAGATATTGCCAAGCATGTTGCCTAGTGTCTAACGTGTCAATAAGTGAAGGGATATCATTGTAAGTCGAGAGGACTTCTGCAACCTCTC